>JAKWJC010000370.1:12317844-13061945 GCA_027704865.1 Solanum neorickii
TTTACTAGTTCTAAAAATCTCAATTACTTCGTGTTTCTGAATGATTTATTACAACCAGTAATCTCTGATTTTCATAACACAGATTGACAACAGAAGGTATAGGCGTACCATTTTTCAATGTTCAGGGGAGACAACGTAAAAATGATCCCTATGGAATTAATTATAAATATTATGACATTCTGTATGAATGGAAAGTCGAAAAGAGACAATGTCAAAATGAAAAATGTGAAACAATAATATAAATGTCATTTTATCATTTTTTCCTTTTATCAAAACATCAAGTCTTACTACTTTCCTAAATTACACTCACATATTTATCTATCTATATTTAATGTTTAGAAAGAATGTTTTAGATGTGCCTTCAATATGCATGACTTTTTTGTTATGTCATACTTGTCAATTGGATATACTGATAGTAACTTCCAAGAAAATGCTAGTTTAGTTTCGCCAATTTACTCTTTCCTTCTGCCTTTAAACAAAAATAGTTAAGGTAACATTGTTTTGCACGACTTCAAAAATATCAACGTGTTTCTTGTGATTTTAATTATCAAGTTTAGTAATATTGCGCTTTTTATTACTTGATAATATACTTTTTATATGGAAATTAAGAAAATTCTTCTTGAATTGCAGTTTACTTTCATAAAAGGAAACACACTATGTGTCGATATACTGGAGATGTAAGAAGACATATTTCCCAAGGTTTTGAAAATTTGAAGGTAGAAATTCAATAAGAAAAAAATGTTGTTATAGTGTCAATGGTAAGTTGTTACATTACATGGATTTTCTTTGATAATGATAGTTTATTTAATTATCTTTATGAGAAATCGAATTTACTTATTATAACACTATAAAAACGAACAAGGTAAAACTAGAGACTAACATGTGCGTAATGAGGTGTTAACTTATAATGGTTAATTATATTATCAAGAGGCAGTGTGTTTTGTTTGGAAGGGTTTGGAGGTCAAACGTCCAAGACGTTCCAAAGTTAGCCTTGAGACATGATTGTGTGTTCTTGTGTGCCTTTGCATGTTTTGCGTGTTAGTTTGAGTTCAAATTGATAGGGAAGGTTCCTAACACCTTGACAAGAGTATTTGTGTATGAAACATTTGGGCAGGACTCCGCAAGGACGACCCTAAGGTCCTTGAGGAGGACATAAACTTGGGCTTAAAATTGCCCAAGGGAGTCCCAACCAACGACTGAAAATACGACGGACTATAGTCCTATGTATGCCTCGTCAATTGGGGGATTCACTCCACACTTAGGCATGGGATCTATGCCCTGAAATTTTGACTCTCTGTCACAAACGACAAACCTGCAGGACGGTGCCTTCGTTCCATCAAAAGTCTGTCATCTGCAGGCGTCGTGTGGTGCTGCATTTCCTGCAGTTTCTCAGCCAAGGTAAGGGTAGAGTGATAAAATTTACCTAGCTTCTAAATAAAATAACTTAAGGTGTTTTTGGGCATTTAAAGTTACTGTATATGTTTAGAAACTATAGTTGAGTTCATTATTCATAAAGAAAACCCAAGACCCCATATAGAATCCTATAGAACTCCATTGAAGTTTGAAGCAAGGTTGAGGATAGGAGCTTGATTTATACATTGAATGTTCATCAATTTCCAGGATAATTTTCATCGACGTATGGTGTTTCATCCTTGAACTCTCTTCTTCATGGAGCCAAACTTCAAAGGTTTTCTCTAAGACTTTCTCAAACATGAAATCCTCTATTTTGACTTCTATATATGGGTTCTTGCATAAAATGATTTGAATTAACGATTTAAATTATAATTGATATTAATTTAATGATTTTGAATCAAAATTCTTATAAACCCATTCTATTCCTGAAATCCTAATCTTGACTAAAATATGGGTGGTTTGATCATGACCTTGTTGTGTTGAATTCTTCTGTAGATTAGATTGGGCTATTGGCTTAAGAGGGTCATTAATTTGGAACCTTTAAACTAGAAAGAATGTTATAATATCCTTGAAGTTAAAAGCTGTAATGGTATCCTTCTTGTGTGAATGATGGACTTAGGGATAGGTGGCTAGAACAACATGGAACCATTTCTAAGAAAGTCATTAAGATATCCATATTAACCATCTTTTGTAGGTGCATTATGATTAGGTAGTGACTAAAATATGGTACCTTTTCATATGCCCTTATGTGACTGAACTTACTCTATGAGAACATGGCTAGCACATTCTAGTATTGGATAAGTTAACAATGTGTAGGTATTTTAATGTGACACTATCTATACATTGCACGAGTAGGCTTTAAAGGTTCTAGTATATGGTTTTCCTAGGTCTTCCAAGAACATTATGTAAAGTCTTCTAAATGTGAATGTCTCTTAATTTCTTAATGACTATTGAATGACCTAAGATAATGCATGTGAATGAAAAGCTACTTAGCTAGAGTATCTTTAAGGATTGGTTAGGTAGTCTTGAAGAGCGTGTATGAGCGGTCTCTTTTTTTTTTTACTTAGGTGAGTCTTAGAGGTATCTCCAGGTAGGGAGTCTAATGATGAGAAGTGAATAATCATATCTTAAGAAGTCTTGAGGATCATTTAGGTGTGTGTGAATGGGTTGCATGGGCGGACACTTCATATTTTACTTAAGTGAGCCTTAAGATGACCTTTGGTAGGAGGTATATGTGCTTATGTGATTTAAGTTGTTGTCTCTTATAGATTACTTGAAGTATGGGTTATATGTATATGTGTCTAGAAAGTGATTAGTATACTTGCTTTATGAGGGTTTCTTCAAAAAGAGCATGAAAGCATATAATAATTCAAATGTCCTTTTAGCATGGTTTTATTGCATGTCACCATATTTATTGCATTCTAATGTACTAATTCCATATGCCATTTTATCGCTAAAGGTGTAGGTGACAAGTCAGGACTTTATTGGAAGCAAGCTTCAAATTAGCATCTTTTCAAGCAAGTTTTGGGTATGTCCTCAATTGATTCGAGCACATAGTTATGTTTAGCTTTCTTCTTGTTATGAGACATTTTATCAGTGTCACGACAGGGGAGCACCCACAAGAAGTAACATGACGTACTTGACTTCTCGGAGGTCTTATACAAGCCCATAGTCATAATTCATCGCATTGCCATGGGTAAATTTAGCGAAAAATTTAAAACTTTTTATAGTACATTGTATGCTAGAAACATCACTTCATATATAAAAAATATCATAAGTCATAATACATAGTTAGACTCTAAGTGTCTTATCCCATATTAGACTCAACATCAATAGAATAGAATAGGGACACAACCCTTATCAACACAACATATTAACTAAGTTATTACATATACTTTAATTAAGAGCATAACATGACATAGGAAATCATTGAATCATAAGGATCCCATACTTGATCTGGGGAAACACATAAAAAATCCTTAACTTTAGAGACATGATTTAAGAATTTATAACTAAACTTTGTGTTAAAAGGTGAAGAAGAATGGTGTTAGTACAATAATGCACTATCACAACCATGCAAAAACATGCATTTAAAGAGGATATTTTGTTAGAAAATCATGCATCATGCTTTTTAGTAAAACTTCATAAAACCTTTATACAATACGTACAACATAGCTCATATACTTCACATAGGCATAGACATTATTCATGACATTACATAAAGCCACATAATTCATTTAAGACACGTGAAGCCACATAATTCATTTAAGATCATTTAGCATTAAACGACTTTATTCATTCTTTTACCTAAAGTCATTTACCCCTAAATAAACCACTAGTAACACTTGTTACATTGCATAAATAATGTCCCATTCCAATACCCACACACAAGCATCACCTTAAGGTCACCAAAGTGAACACTCACATAACCTTCATTAAGTCAAACATAGACATTCATCAAAACATAGCATATCATAAGACATATATTTCATACATGACTCAACATGCTTTATATACCACATATGAGACTCATTCCAAGACAACATACAAGTCAACACTACCTACAACATCATAGAAGGCAATAGTAAACAATATCATACCTGGACTTCATTTCATAAGAACCTCATAAGACTTTACTCATAATCCCAGTCTAAGCCTACTGTGCAATGTATATGTGAAATCTCATACCCTCATACATACTTACTAAACTCACGTGGAGACCACAAGCCTTATCATCTACTTTCATACATCAAAATGATAAGTATAGACAATTACATACATAAGTAGGACCTTCATCATATGACAAGTAAGACCAACATCATGCTTATTCAAGGTAATACCTCATCATATTGTCAATAAGACAACCATCATGCACATAAAGTGAGACTTTATCGAATAGACACTATAGGACTCCTACAATGCATATTATCATGCGAGTAAGTCAAGGCCATAGAATCATGCATAAGATATATATATATATATATATATATATATATATATATATATATATATATATATATATATAGAACAGCTTCGTAGAATTCCCCTCAAGACCTACTTGTACAATGCATAGGTAAAGTCTCATACCCTCACCTATATTAAGAACTTCCTAAGGTTATCCTAGTTAGGGTTGATTACGTTACTTCCATTGTCAATTTTTCTATTGGGAAATCGTTGCCTTAACGGATAGTAATACCATGTGAGCCAAACATGAAATGTGGTGTCATCCTATCACACCAAAAGAGGGTATCTTACTTTCCAAGATCATACATGAGTATCATTCTAGCATTTTAGATGGATCCACTAGATAGGTCCTATGGGGCAACATAGTTATGGAACAAGGAGATGCATATTGAAAACCTGTTTATGTCCTCAGGCATTATATTTTCCTCCTCATGACATGTTGTGAATAAGAATTTCCTCATTAGGAAGGGGCACCTTTCATTTGTAAAGTTTACTTGGTACTAAGCTATGTTCCCTTTGTTGAAAAGTCTTTACTAACTTTACTTCATAAAATGTCTTTAGGAGGTCTAACTTCTCATATGCTTAGCTGATATTTTATAGATGAGAGTGTCCTTTAATCAACCTAAATCATGTGAGAAGAACCTTTCACATGGACATAGCTTATTCAAGCAATATCTAGCTTAGAGTACAATTGAGAATACCTTTCAAGAGAGTCTCACTTTACTAGATTATCATACATTCTTCATTATATGCATTCATATGTGGTGTGTACTTCATGAGCAGACCTTTCACATAAATACATTTAGATACTACACATATGCATACTTCATCATATAATATTCTTAACATCGTAGCTTAATCATGCATTCATATTTATGTACATATAGTAATCACCATAGCAACTATCCTATCAAGATACACATGTGCAATGTATAGACAAAGGCCCATACTCTTACCTATATTGGTTCACCTATCAAGTCCTCCTAATTACATTACATATCATACTTCATGACATATAGTTTACATGCATAGTAGTAGACATTAGTTCATATGAGCACTATCCTTTAATTAGACATCATGAACCTATACTACTTATCATGCCTGAGGTGTGTGTACATTACACAACATGATCACGTAATGGCTATTAACACAATACTGAGGCAGCCACCCTCTTAAGGCCATAATCCACATTCATGCATAGAGAACACACAACATCATAGCATTAGAGACAAGACAACAACAACAATTTCATTCTAGACTCCAAACAATGGCTAAGATCATACATTCATATCGATATACATAAATAGGGGTAATTCACCATTAGAACTACATCATTGGCAGAACATAGACCAAACGTTACCCTAACGACTTCATTTAAACGTTGAAGACACCACTAGCACCTGCCACATTATACTAGATTAAGAGATTAGGCATAGTACTTCACATGGTGTTATCATCATAACCACACTTCATAATTCAAAACTTTCCTTTAAGGACATGATCAACACATATAAAGATCGTGAAGAAAGTAAAAACCACCACCATAAGTGAACATACCACACAATGCCATACAAGGCCAATGGACCTATCATTTTTATAGAAAAGTAGAGGAATAGGGAATCTTACCAAATCTCCATCGCTTTAATCATCTTTGATCAATTAAAAAAAATTTCAACATAAATTCACACATAAAATAGTATCTATAATCAATTTGTTATAATCGAAACATGCTACAATCATCCGAATATCAAGATCACAATGCCCACATCATAGACCTAATTAAGAAATTAGGAGGATCATGGGTTCATCATGAAACTGGAATGAAAATCAACATAAAAACAGTAGTGAATCATAAATTCATTATAATCATTCTTTTGAAATCATTTTTAGAAGAAACCCATGGCTAGATTATAAGCTGGACAATTTGATCATGAAACTTCTTTGAAAATATTGGAAGGAACTCCTTAGATGAATGGATAATTAAGGATGAAGGATCCCAATACCTCATTACATGAATATATTATGGAAACATGAATAAGAATTCTTGAGAATCCATTTTTATGGCTGTTGTTGAGCTTCATTTCCAATGGAGGTTTCTAGCGCGGGTTTTTCCCCCCAGGTAAGTGAGAAATCTGAAAATGAATTGGGAATGGGGTTTTTATGTTTTTAAATACCTTAATATACCTAAAATACCCCAAAATACCCATCCATACAAATTTATGAACTTGGGATAAATTTCCCATTGACCCTTTAAATGGACAGCATACTATAGAAGAATGCAGGTACAAAATGACGGCCATGGATGACGGGGCGTCAATGGAGTGACGGCTTGTCATATTGCTCCATTGATAGTGACTGAGGCTGCACTTTGTGGGATTAATATAACACGGTTAAGAGTTGAGATACGCCCCCCCCCCTCCAATAAAGGGGGATCGTCTCCAGAACGGGCGTCGTTTGCATGGCGTAAATGGAAATTGGCAAGGCAGTTTCTAGCAAGCCTTTGGGTTCTCCTCAGGGACCCTCTGGGTGGTACTTGGGGAGTCATGCCCCGATGTTTCAAACGTAAATACAATCATATAAGATTTAAGGACCTTCCATATCAATTTGAGCATCAAACAATATGTAAAACATACCAAGGGGAACTAGAACACACTAGCACGTCTGAAGGCTAACTTTCGAACGTCATCGGACGTTTGACCTTCAAATAACTTCAAATCAAGTATCCATACTATAAAACACTTATTTAACATATTTTAAACCTTTTTATGTACATGTGAGGGTCTAACCTTTGTTCATTTTGAAAGACCTTACAATTAGACTTTGATATTTTCTAGTTTTGTTGATGTATGAGTTGTGACCCAAGATATTCATTTGTCTAAGATGGCTATAGGGAGACTATGTATTTCCTATGTTTTTATATGAAATATATTTTGAAGTATTATTCTATTTTTATGGAAAGTTTTAATTCCGCACTACTTTGCACACACACACACACACACACACACACACATATATATATATACATATATGCAATAAATGATGTCTAAGGTCTTGTGCAAGACCTCCGAGAGGTCGAGTACGCCCTTTCCCAACTTGAAGGATGTCCTAATTTTTAGGGTTTAATTTGGGGTCGTGACACTTATTTAGAAAGTTGAATTATTTTGTCAAAATAGTAAACATAATAAGGACTTTTGTTTCGTATAGTAGTTACAGATTTTGGGAATTAAGTTAAATAAGTAGTTTCCTACTTTTTTGATGGTTAAGCCGATCACTAAATATTACTCTAATATTGATAAAAGTATTCTTTAAAATTGATTACGCGAACACAAATTGATTTCCTACAGTCAAAAATTATCTTTTCAAATATAACTCTAACAAAAAGAATGATCATTAAATTATATGGAGTATGGGAAAGGGTTGAACCACATTGAATCTTATGTATTTACTCTTTCATTGAATTATTGCTGCAAAAAAATTATTTTCATAGCTTAAACTTTACTATAACCCTTGGTTACATGATAGTAACTTTTAGCTTCGTGTTAAGGCGCCATAAAAATAACATTATTATTAAAAAGATTTTCTTATTAAATATTAAGGTTGGGGTCGGGTAAAAGAAATTCAAGAAAAGTGAAGGAGAATCTTCAATCTCGAAGAGAAAATCTGCAACAAAGAAATATAAAAGAAATGGACACCACAATCATGACAAGAGTGAGACTGAAAAATTTCTCGATGATTCATGGACCAACCGTATGATCTTTGATGATAGAAACAACATGGTGACTCATTCTAAGTCAAATATTAGATAATAATAGTTAGACCAAAATTACACAAATAAAAGTAAAATAGATATCCATGACACAATTTTCATTAATAAAAAAAAATTTTGCAGCTCATTTTATTTAATAAAGGAAATTTATTTAGAATCATAAGCCTTTAGTTTTTTATTACTTGTTTATTGCATTTACAATTGTAAGAATCTATGTTTGTTAAAAATCGATAAATTTATGACTTCATTCCACAAATGATGGATTCCATCCGCAAAATGAATTAGACAAAATAATGCATGGAAATATCTATGAAAATTGTATTATTCCAAACATGCATAAATATTCTCATGGTGAAGAAAATAATGAACGTTCAAGACAACAAAGAAAAAATTATGGTAAGCTTGCAATAAAAGGGAAGAGTTGGCTATAAGATTTTCACAGTATGAAGATCTCATCCTTAGCTAATACATCACAAAGATCACTAGATTTCTGTAATTAGTACTTTTACATTTATTGTTATTTACTTTTATGTGTAACTGGTAGATTATCAATATTTCTCTTTAATTTTAAAGTCCAATTGAAATCATGTGCAAACAAATGGATTGTTCATCTTGATATAGAAATTTATTTTGATGCATGGTTTTATTTAGTTTAATCTTGATATAAAATAAATAAGTTTAAATGTATGAATTTCTATTCATGTCTATGTCACCTATAATTGATATTTTTTTGTGGAAAGATTTACCCAATGTTTCGATTAGAAGTACAAGTTATTGTTTCTTCTTTAAGGCGCGTAATCTTTTGTTAATATAAAACCTAATTAGGGAATCTACTTTGTCTTCGACGAAAATTTCTCTATTGATAGACTTCATAGAGATGTTAGTTTATCTAGAAAAGGATCAAAATTCCACTTAGATTATCAGAAAAAGGTTCAATATATTCGTCATCCATCTATTTAATTAGAATACCCGTATATTTATATTTTTGGCTAAGGCATATCACATGACTAACAAGTCAATACTTTAAAATTAGACAAATTCCACATGTCATGTTATTACTGGTCTTATTTTTCATTAACCCAAGTTATATAAATTCAGTCACCTTATTTTCTGACTTACTCGACTTAATATTTATTTTTCGTTTAAAAACTTGTCACGACCCGAGAGTATACCCTAGAAGATATAACATTCTCGAATCGCAACACAACGTACTTGACCTCTCGGAGGTCTTTTACAAGCCCTTGAACATCATTCATTGCATATTTATGAGAAGTACACAGAATTGGAACTTTTATTTCAAAACATAATGCGGAAGTCATTTCATAAAATGTCTAACATATGTCTCGAAAACCATCTATGACATCATGAGTACAATAGTCATGGGTGACAACCCACAAATGTCTAAACATGAAAGAACATAAAAAAACAACGTAGTAGTTATGTCCTCATATGTTGTGAGGACTCACCAATCTTCTTTCCTTGCACGCCTTGGAATTCTACCCTTGAAATCAACTCAATATCCTAAAGACCCTACATGGACAACATGTAGGCAATATGCGTTAGTACGCCATGTACTAAGTATGGAAACTATCATACCACCATAAGATATCTCAAAGGGTTAATCAACAATAGACATAATCATAAGAGATAAAGACATAAGCATTGCATGAATAACATAAGAACAATAAAGCATCATAAAGTCATAAAAGAGTTCATACTTACATCATTGTCCTTTTACTCAAATGAGCTACCTCACAAGCCACCTCCAAGTATACTAGTGCAAGGCTAAAGAAACATCCCATACTACTACCAAATCTAAGTATATCTCTTTGGTCATTCTTGATCATAGTCCACTTTCATAATTAATAACTAAGTTCATCATGTCATATGAGCATTATGCCCCTAGGCCACCCCAAACATACTTTTGAAATGCATGTGAAGCATCCCATACTACATCACACACTAAGCATATCTTGAAGTCACCCTATCTTGTTTCGTGTCATTTTTGGAGTCATATAATAGACCTACTTCATATTGACAACTAACTATCATCTTAAGTCAATCATGTCATAGAAGGCATCTATAGCACTATTCTAGCTAAACATACAACATGTAGTGGTTATGTCATAGGTATCTTCAAGTCATACTTATGCCATGTATGGATATCATCCCATACTACCATCCACACTAAGTACTCGTCTAGACTAACCTAATCCAAGCTAACTTATCTTGTAACCTTGTCTATTAAGCTAAAAAAACTACCATAATAGACGTACTACCATGGAAAGTATCTTAACATACTAACCAAGCTAACTAAAGAAAGGATACAACCATCCTAACCACCATGCAATCAATCATGTAGATGCAAGATAATCATAGGAGAGCATGAATCCTCAACCCTAATCTACCATGAGAAACTGATCTCAAGCTATTCCATGATATACACCTTACATGTAAATCAAGCTACCATTAGGAAAGTATAGACCTTTTCCCTAAAGTTACCATCAAATGGTTTTTGCCTAACAAAGTAAACCTAACATGATTAAGTATACTACAACACAAGACCAAGATAATCATGGGAGAGCTTGCTTCCTCCATCTCAAGCTAACACGAGAACCACCATTCCCAAGCTACCATGATCAAGCATCCTTGCAACACATTACCAAACTAAACATGAGAGTGATTACTTCCTCCATCTCAAGATACAATGAAATTCATCTCCTCAATCCACCATGAGTATTTTAATTCAAGCTTCCGTGAGATTCAACATCTCAACCTACCTTGAGTATTTTAACTCAAGCATCCTTGAGATTTACCATTTCAAGGTATCCGTGATATCTTAATATCTCAAGCTATCATGAGTATTTCAACTAAATCTACCATGCCCTTGGTGTTGTCTCACCAAGTCTACTATACAAGAAGTGACCACACAACTCATTTTCAAGCTAATATTAGTCTACCATGCATTGATTCGTTTTAGGTTCTTAAGTCAACTTAAGGTTCATCTTATTGAGAACTTTCTTCTCCTAATCATGTTCATGTCTAGGTGTAGAGGAGATATGAAACATCAGCACAATCATCATTACGATGACTTTACCCCAAAATACATAACAAAATGGACATAAGCCCTACAAACGACTACTACATTTCGTCCCTCATGATTTATTGTAAATTACATGCTAATCAATTCAATTAGATCATTAGAAGGAAATTCTAATGATGCATGATCACATAGGTTCAACTACAACTACCTAGGTCAAGATCATTCTCAATAAACTAGACCTAGTTCAATTCATATCTAGTTGATTCAATCATTACCAAATTGTATAAAATATAATTGAACTAAGAAGATCAACATAAACCTTCATCTTGCCTCTAATGGCCTAAGATCACCATAATCACCTTCAAGTTAAATTAATATAATTAACCATGAAAACTTCAAAAAAGTAGTACACAATCATCATATGAAGATCAGTGAATGTGACCCACTATATTGGGATCATAAACACACCTTACCCACAATGCAATCAGAACCCTTACTAGATTGGGGTTCTTTGATTTCACACTTCAAGGTAAAGTAAGGGGGACTCATGGATAGAAGAATCAATGAATTAATAAGCTTCACATACTTAGATTAGAGCATTAATCACATCTTGAACCCTTGGTTAATTCGTCCTAAGCGGTCGTCCAAAACTTCTCTTCTTCTTCAATGGTATTCTTGAGAGTTCTATTGTGAGAGAGAGGTTTTAATTTGGAGTGTAGAGTCTATGGGAGTATTTTACTGTTTTAATACTAATATAGTGCCTAAAACAACCTAAAAAAACCACCAATATAATTATTTTGACATGGGTCGATTTCCAAATTCACCCTTCAACTTTTATAGTAAGCTGCAAGAAAGTCGCAGACTCATCGACAGAAGCTACCTACTGGGCGTCGACCACACGACAGGCCGTGATGGCAAGCCGTCGTCTTTGTCAGAGACTCCTACTTTGAGGCTTAATCTCAAGATACTAAGTATCAACCAACACCCCTCACCAACAAGGTGTCGATGGACCTACAGTCTATTGATGCCGCTCGTTGGTTGGGACTGGTTTCAACAACCTTTCTCTAAATTTGTGTCCTCTTCAAGGACCCTTAGGTGGGTCCTTTGGGAGCGTTCTCGGACGTTTTCACCCTAAATACGTCCACATAGATTTTAGGAACTCTCCCTATCAATTTTTGCTCAAAACACTATCTGAAACCTCATGAAACATACTAAGGCATGCTAGCACGTCTCAAGGATAACTTTCAAACGTGACCTGACGATTTTATACGTTTCATCTCAAAACTTAAACACTATATTTGACCATTTTAGGACCTCATAAGATCATGGGACCACACTTTTGTCTCTATTTGAATGTAATTTATTTTTGGGTCCTTACCAAACCCAATAACTAGAGGTCGAAATTCGCAAACTACGTTCAAATAAGGTTAATTTTTAGTAGTACTTTTTTAGTTCTAATGCAAGTTAGTGTTTCGATCAACAAACAACAAAAACCGGGTGGTAGGTTTATTTAAATGGGTTTTTGATTTGAAATTGGACCAGTAATATAACTGAAATAATAACAACAACAAACTAGGTCTATAAGTGAAACATAATATAAAAACTATAGATGAATTCAAGTAAAAAACACTACATGAATAAGGCTAATAGTATGATTTATGTCATAACCAGAGAGAACCCCCAAGTCGTAACATGGTGTACTTGACCACAAAGGTGTCTCATACAAGCCCTTATCTATTCATAACATAAGAAATGAGAAAATATGGAAGAATTTAAATATTTAAGATATAGAATCGAACTCATTTTCATGAACCACTAACAAAAGTCATTTGTAACTCTTGGTCTCAAACCATCTAACTTGACATGAATATTAATCTTTGGGATGCAGCCCATACAAAGTCCTGAACATAAAAGTAAATGACATAAAGGTAAGTGGATGTTATCCTTCAAGCAATGAGGACTCACCAATATCTTCAATCTTTTAAATCCTTAAAACTCTAGACTCCAATATCAACTCAAAGTTCCAACCCTACATTTGGTTAGAAATGTTGGCATATGCATTAGTACATAAGTACTATATGAAAGCTAGCACGACATCAAAAGAGCAGCTCAAATAGTTAGTCAACATATGGCATAAGCATAAGAGATAATAACATTTTTGTAACATAATCATAATGATCATAGCATAGTCTCCAACATAAGCTTCACATGAACATAAAGACATAGTTGTTGAGCATATGAGAAAAGTCATAATCATATCAACATAGTTGACCCTTGGTAATCAATATCATGATAACACCATTCTCAAATAACTTCAAAAGCATACAAGTGCAAATTAAGTATAGCATCCCATACAACTACACAATCAAGTAACACTTTTTTTTCATCTTCATGATAGTCTACGTGCATGGTTAATTCATAAGCCTTTATATAATGAGGCCACCATACTTCTAAGGAACCTCAAGTCGCATCACATACTACCCTTCACACTAAGCATATCCTTGAAATAATGTTAGTCATAATCACCCTTCTTTTGGTCTTACAAAAATCTTAACTCTCAAATTAAGGGAATCTCATACCTTTAGTAAACTATAACTAGGAAAGGACACTCTAGTCTTATCCTATTTCAAGGATTCTCTTAGTGACCCTAATTCATATTTTGTTCAATGCACTCATACCATCCAATAAGAATAATCACGCTACGTAACTTTTAG
The DNA here is from genome assembly GCA_027704865.1 of Solanum neorickii. Taxonomy (NCBI): domain Eukaryota; kingdom Viridiplantae; phylum Streptophyta; class Magnoliopsida; order Solanales; family Solanaceae; genus Solanum; species Solanum neorickii. The sequence goes on from JAKWJC010000370.1 coordinate 12,331,745, forward strand.
GTCCTATTGCTATTTTTTTTGGGTTGGAGCCTATTCTTCTCATTATCATTATATCCCTATGAGGTACTCTCTCTCAAGAACATGTTAGTTCAATACTAAGTTGAACCCTAGGAGATACTTCTTTAAGTATGTCTAAGTCCTTCTTCACATGGACCCTCTGAGATACTATCTTAAGCATGTATAAATCCACTTATACTCGTGAACACTATACGATACCAGTTTTAGTATCTCTAATTTCATCTACTCTCTTGAACACTTTGAGTTACTTCATTAAGTAAGTCTTATTTCATTATGCATTGAGCACTATGAGTTTTTTATCAAACAAGTCTTAGTTCAAACATGTCTTCTTCTTCTTCTTCTTCTTCTTCTTCTTCTTCTTCTTCTTCTTCTTCTTCTTCTTCTCCTACTCCTCCTTCATTCATTATTGTGAGTTAGTTAGAATTATTTGTTTAGGGTTTATTTAGGATTATATAGGTGGCTTAATAACATATTAACAGACCTACATTAACCCGTTATTAATAAATAACCCAACCCCTAACTTCTAACTTAAAACAAAAATTTTGAAAACTAAAAGAAGCTACGACTTATCCATCTACAGCCATAGATTGTACTACTTTCCGTGGTATGGACCTGAAACTCACCATTTGGAGGCCTGATCCACGCCCATGACCTATGGGCCATAGATTGATCTACTTGCCATGAATTGGGTATGTGAAATAAGATGGTTTGACAATATTTTGGCCATTTTTTCGGTCCTCCTCAAGGACCCCTTGGGTGGTCCTTGTGGGTTGTATCCAGAATTCTAACCCCTAATTATGTCATATAAGTATATGAACCATTTATCCTGATTTTAACCTCATACGACCCTCCAAAAGACCACTACACGACCATACAATACACTAGTTCTATTTACTAGTATCCGGGCGTTAATGTCATTTCTTAATGTTTGACCCCCAAACTCCTCAACCTAGATTGAATAACCATTTTATCTCATTTACACAAGGTTTCAACTATAAAATCACATGTGAGGCTCTAGTTTCACCTACATTATTCCATTAGACAATATCTAGCTATAATTCTCTGGGGTGTTTCAATTTATGATTAAAGAACATTTAGTTTTGGTTAGAAAACCTCCACTTTATTTTCACGAACGGGGAGCACCCCCTTAGAAGAAACACGGAGTATTCGACCTCTCAGAGGTCTTTTACAAGCCCTTAGACATGTTTCATCGCATATATATATATGAAAACTATTGTGGAATTAAAACTTTTCATCACAATAGTCAAACAATTTATAAAATATAACAAAACTAAGTCTAGTCAAAAGACATCTTAGACATATATAATATTATATTGTCACGACCCTTACATCAATTTCAGAAGAAACTGTACTCTATTACAAAGTTTTTGAAAAAGGAAACTAAACTAGACATATCCTCGAATATATGAGGACATACCGATCTTGAGAGAATGCTATTATTCCCAGGGTTCAACTGAATATTCTCACTTTCCACCTACACTTTAGAAATAGTAAACATATGGAATTAGCATATTGAATGCACTATGTATGGTGACATGCAATTGCAAAAATGGACTTTTACTTTAACGTATGCTTTTATGCTCTTTTGATAAATACCTCATAAAACAAGTATAAGCATGATATTCAAGTCAACATTTACATATAAATATAATCAAATGATCCACAATATACGATTATCATCACTTAGAAACCATATAAACATATAGACCTCCTACCAAAGGTTATCTTGAGACTCATCTAAGTAACATATGAAACGACCACCTATACAACCCCTTCACACACACCAAAGTGATCCTCAAGACTTCCCAAAGTAATATTATTCCCTTTTCATCATTATACTCCCTACCTAAGGTTAGTCTAAGACTCTTTTAAGGATGACATGAAGAGGCTTTCCATACACCCTCTTCAAGCCTACCGAAAAAATCCTCCAAGCTACCCTATAGAAGAAACTATTCAACATGCATTAACTTAAGTTATTATTAAGAACAAAAGCCATCTAAGAGAAAATTAAGAAGTTAGAGGACTTCACATTATGGTCTTGGAGGACCTAGGTAACTCATCCTAGAACCCTTCAACGCCTACTCGTGCTATCTGTACATTACGTCTCTTTCCCTTGCCTACACGTTGTAGAACTTTTCCAATACTGGAGTACATATCCCATATGATGAGAATAGACATTAACTGACATATACTACACTATCTAGGTATATGGTGTCATAAGACCGCACACCGTGGAAGGTGTTCCACTTGCAAAAGGTAGAACTAGTAATCATCCCATGTTGGCACACAGTTAAGGCATATCAAAGATTCCTTTGTACTCTATTCTCACATAAAGTAGAGCTACTACCACACGCATATTCACTCAGTGGTTTGCCTTCATTCTGATAGAGTAAATCTTTCACGTACTAGTATTTGATAAGGTAACATCGCTAAGTCCTACCAACTCTTAATACTTTTTCTCCCAAGGATGGGTAAACTAGGGCCGCCATCCAATGTTTATTAGGATATATCTTATGACATCCTTAGAGATGGTTTCATGTCGTTCCAACCAACCTACTGTAAGTCCATCAGTCTACTCAAGGACACCATTTTAGTCTTTCACTTCAAGGATTCTATTAACATTCTTTCATATCAATGTTTCACATTTACTTAGGGTTCTAGACTCATCAAGAAGGGAAAAATTCTTAGGTCTACCGGTTCAATATATAATGTAAAATGCCTCATTAAAAGGGCACCAACTTAGGTCTACTGATCCTAGACTTTCATCCTTTTCATACATTCAAGATAATGGTACCTAAGCATACCAAGTCAATTCAGATTATTCATCAGAACATTCATTCAATACAAGTCAAGTATAAAGCAGGGACCTCTAGTCTACCAATACAAGATTCATCATCATTATATGAAAACTCTCCTTTGTCCTATCATCATATATATTAACAACTAGAGAAGCAACATATTCAATCATAGCGTTATACACTCATACAAGATCATATATACACCACATTATGTGATCTTCACTATATACCTTTTCATATACATTATCATGATCATACCATATTTCACTATATAATACCGACTAGGCCATGTTCATAATGATTATATTAAGTAAATACCGTCACCGTATGTCACGATCTGAGAGCACACCCTAGAAGATATGTGATTTTCTCGGATCGTAACACGGTGTAATTGACCTATCGAAGGTCTTGTACAGGCCCTTTGACATCATTCATTGCATACATGTATGAAAAGTAGTGCAGAATTAATACTTTTCACACGAAATAGTAATACATCAAAATATCTCATTTTTAGTATATCATAAGGAAAGGCTAAGTCTCAAAATCGCCATCTTAGATACATGAATATCTTGGGAAATGGCCCATACATCAAAATATAGAAATATCTAAGTCTATTTAAAGTTTTAATAACAAAACTAAACTTCATTATGTCCTCGAATCAATTGAGAACATAACCCAACTTTGCTTGAACGAGTACTAATCAAAGTTTCAACATCAGGACTCCTCTAAAACGCACACCTACAACTTTAGACATAGAAAAAATATATGGAATTTGTACATTAGAATGCACTATTTATAGTAACATGAAATTAAAATCATGCAAAAAGGATATTTGTATAAAACATGCTCTTTTTGAGTAAAACTTCATAAGACAAGTAGAAGAGTCACTTACAAGTCAACATAAGCAGATGTAGTCACATTACATAATATATCATCAAGATCACTTCAAATCACATAAACATGAGACCCTCCTACAAAAGGTTGTTCTAAGGGTCACTTGAGTGAGTCATGAAGGGACCGCCCATACAACCCCTTCACACACACCTAAGTGATCCTTTAGACTACCTAAGATAAGATTATTTCAATTTCATACATTTAACTCCTACCTAGAATTTCTCTAAGACTCAGTTAAGTAAGACATGAAGAAAACGCCCATACACCCTCTCAAAGCCTACCGAAGAAATCCTTAAATCTACTCTAGATAAGTAGTTTTTCGTTAACATAAATGTAACTTAATTAATTAGTTTCATTAAGTCATTTAGGAGATAATCAACAATTAAGGACTTTCACATAATGGTCTTGGAAAAGAACTAGAGAACGTACACACTAGCATCTTCAAGGACTACTCATACAATGTCTAGATAGCGTCCCATTTCACTATCAAAACTTTGTAAAACCTATCAAACACTAGAATGTATCGCACATGATGAGAATAGGAAATAACCGACATAGACCATACTAGCTAGGCATGGAATCCGGAGTCAAACCTACTCTTATGGACGGTGTTCAACTTTCCAATGGTTGAACTAGGACACATCCCATGTAGGAACATGGTTAATGAATATCGAGGGTTTCTTTGTAATCTAATCTCATCTTCAATAGAGATTCTCCCTAAACATATTCTCTTGGTGCTAGACTTTCTTATCATAGAGTATTTCAATCAAGGAGAATATGAAGAGGTACCATATCTTAGTCACAACCAAATCATAATACGCATTACCAAAAGGGGTCCACTAGGTCTGACTTACAATGACTAGGATTGCTCATTGACTTTTCTAAGGATTATTTCATGTCGCTCCAGACAACCAACCCCTAAGTCCATCATTCACACAAGAAATATACCATTACAACTTTCAACTTCAAGGATATCATAACCTCCTCTCTAAAAGGTTTCACATAAATGACCCACCTAACCATGTTCAAGGTCACATTTCAGTCGTACATATACATACATGACAAAGGTTCTTTAGCCTACTAAGTCAAGGGTCATATTCACATTTCATATATCAACTAGAGGGACATAGGTCTACCAAGACATGACATACATATAATTATCTTATAACATGTATTATATCATTCAAGAAACATATAGGGACAACCATGTATACTACAAGTCACCCTGTACATTCTATACAAACATTATCGTAATTCATCACAAGACTCATATAGTCAACTAGGAAGATTCAAACTTCACCATCAGGTATACACACGTGAAAACATCATTATAGCCTATTTTGAGCACTTAAAGTCAATTAGAAGCACACATGCTTTGACTTCACATCTACACATAAGTCATATTGACCTTCACAATGATAACATATCCAAGTTATAATACGATACTCTCATAATTCATAATGTAATGTCGACAAGGACACATTCTTCACAAATATATCATATAATCACCGCCACCATAAGTGGACCATACCAAACATCAAAATTGAAAAACCTATACTACACAATATAGAAGAAGGTTAGGTCAACGTACAACCTTTGCAACCACAACATCTCCAATCCATAGCCAATTCAACCAATTCGATCCACAAATGCTTTTACCAATAGTCATAGTCACCAATTAAATTCAATAATAACAATATACAATTATCAACAAAACCAAAAATGAAAATCATAAAATTAATACAACCTATATATAATTCTAGCATAATATATATATATATATATATATATATATATATATATATATATATATATATATAATACAATCTACATAAAAAACCAACACAATTGAGACATGATCAAATCACCCAAAATGTAGTCAAAATAAGGAAATCATGATTTGCATAGGTTCATAGAGTTTTTGATAACAAATTATCAAATTAACATCAATTCAATCATAATTAATTAATTCAAAAAATTTTATGCAAGAACTCATGGGTAGATAACAAAATAGGAGAATTCATCTTTTAAATTCATTCAAATTAACTCCTTGAATTAAAGAGAATCAAAGGATGAAACACCATATCTAAGCTTGATGAAAATCCCAATAAATTTATTGATAAAAAACATGAAAATATGTCTTCTTCGTTGGAGCTTCAAATCTTCATCAACGGAGGTTTTTTTGGAGAGAAGAGATGGAGAGGTTTTGTTTTGGAGTTGAGGTATTTGATTTGAATTGTGAATGGGGATTTCAAAATTCCCAATAACCATATATAATTAGTCCCCAAAATACCAAAAATACCTCTACATTTATAGTACCTTTTAACCAAGTCAAACTCAACTTAAATTTTTGGAACTTTCGTTGGGAAACAAGTCCGCGAAGCGGAGCTTCTCCCACATAATTTTTGAAATTAATTTCTGAAACAATAGAGTCCGCCTTGTGTCCATGATGCGTACAAAAATTTGTCCCTCCATGAACCAAATCTGCGACACCGATTGATTCCAGCATAGTACAATAAGCAACTGCAAGAAGCCCATGGTTGAGTCCTCTTCAAAGACTCCTAAGGCGGTCCTTGGGGAGTCTTGAACGGACGTTTTAAACTCAAATAATATAACATAGAAGTTAGAAAACTCTCACATAAATTTTAACTCCGTACAACACATAAAATATGCGAAGGCACACTAGAAAACACAAATACGTTTCTAGGCAAAACTTTCGAATGTCTTAGACGTTTGACCTCCAAATATTTCAAGACTTTAGACTGCCTCAAAAAAACTATTATAAACAATTTATTGACTTTAAAACCTCATGACACACATGTTAGGTTCTAGTATCATCTAAGTCATTTTTTAGAGGTGATACACCATAATTGGACCATATAAAACCACAACTATTCAATACACATTCAAAGGTAAACACAAAAATTATGTCAACTTACCACCTTCACATAGCCATAATTATCCTTCTTTAGCCTTTCCAATACAAATTCACATACTAGAGATATTACCCATAACAATTGTCAGGACCGGAATCTAGACCCAAGACAAGACCGGCGTCGTTGACCTCTCAGAGGTCGCAAACAAGACTACATACATCATCGTTACTTCATCTAAATTAATTTTAGCGGAAATTTTGAACTTTTTGTTACTTAACATTCATTTAAGACATTCTACTTAAAATCATCAACATTCATAATCAACCCTCTAATATTAAGATCATCAAATGAAAGAAATAGTTCCATACTGCATTAAGTGTATACTTGCAAAAATGGCACCAACACAATATCTTAAATAAGATGAGAAACGTTAGTGGATCAAACTCCACTAACCTAAACCTGCATCTATGCTAGAATATAATAGGAAAGCGTCCTCGAAAGCAGTAGGGCCAATGAAATCAAGATGAATGCTCCACGTTCGGATAGCTACAATGTCGTACTGTAAGCTCTAACGTCCACCTGTGCGGGAACCTAAAAGTAGATATTGTATGGGATAAGTACACACTTGTTCTAAGTATGGGTATATGAAAGAACAGACCAAGGACATGCATGAATAAGAATAGCTCTTTCCTAACAACATGATTTATGGAATGTTAAGTCAATGGACTTGCCAAATTTTGATTAGAAAAGTTAGTCGACTTGCCAAATTTAGATTAGGAAAGTCATGCCATGAGAGTAACATGCAACATCATACTTATCATTTTTGAAAGCAGCACATAATGTGTTTCACATATCATATCACGTAGTTAACATAATTCTTTCATATAACATGAGACTTTGGAATCATGGACTTGACATTAGGACTTCCCAAAATGAGGGCTCAACATATGGGACCTCAACTGGGGATCCTTCTTTAGCAAACACAGAGTCTGCTTCAATCACTCATACATACTTCATTTTCATTCATTCATATACTAGTGCAATCACTAGTCATACCAAGGATGTAATTTAAGACTCATTGGGTTTGCTGTGCAATGACTAAGAATAACCTAGTGTCATTACTTGAGTGTAGCTCACCTCTTGATTATTCTATACTAACACCTTTGGTATAGTTTATTTCATTATGTGCATTCGTTGAGGATGGCCTCATTCTTTCTTTGGAAACATTACCCTTAACCGATATAGATCATGTGAGCATCATGAAATCCACTGTGTAATTCCCACACTGAAAAAAGGTGGAATCACCGATCAATGTGAACCAAAACATTCTAGAGTATATAGGGAATAAAACCCTGCTAGATCCCTATATTGAAAGCATATGTTCAAAGACTAGGAGATATAGGAGACTCATACCCGGCATTCCAGACAGTCTCATTTCATTAGAGTTAAATGAACCTCCGCCCTTCTCGAAGGAAGGCATCACCACTCATAGCTAGCCTATTGGTTCTCAATATAAAGTTCCATTACATTCAACTCATATATCATGGAAGCTTTCTTCTAGCATGAGTACATCATAGCTGATTAGAGGATTTCTCATCTCATAATTAGTATTAAGTATGCATTAACTACAATACTTTCATAAGAGTGTTCATAGAGACTGGTCTCTTCATTAGCTTTACACTCTCATAGGTGCGTCCATTTTGGTAACATTTACTTAGGCTCATTTGAGGTTGCTCTCATCTTTAACATTAGCCTCTTATCATAGTGTCACCTCATTCATTAATTTTAACACATTTTCTTTTCATAATTACTCACCCCTTCACGTGAATGTTCATATCATCATATGTCAATGCACTTGGACATTTAGTGTGTTTCACACTCTTACTTAACCTTTCTAGCGTTACATAATTTTATCACATACATCTTAGGCTCAACTATTTTTAAACGTATGCTGCACTTATCAGTCCACACATACAAGCCATAAGGCTTCATTCTTTGTTTGTCTAAGTGATTCATGTTTACCCAAGATTATGTGGTACAAGACTTATGCATCTTGTAGATATGCCAAGATATTGATTTCGATCTTTAGAAGAAGCATTCATTAAATATTTACATACGTATGACTTATGTGTCAATACGGTATTGGGCAAGGGAACCTTATTTCGAATCTCTTGGATAACACTTAGTCTCATTTTAAACTTGATAATTGCATTTTTCAGATTTGGGGTACCCTAGTTCGATCCCCATCAACCCCATTATATTTCCTTTCTTTTTCTTCTCTCTTTTTGTTTATGTCAAGGAAGTTGTGGGTTCAATCCCAACTCTCCACATTTATTTTCTCCTTTAGTTTTCTCCTAACTCTTTCATCCATTCAAGAGGTTGTGGGTTTAATCTCCACTCGACACATCTATTTCCCCTTGCATTTTTCTCACGAAATTTTATGAAATTTTCATTTACTGAGGTCATGGGTTCATTCGCCAATGACCTCACATTTTAATTTTTTTAGATGAAGCTCATTTTTTAGAAGTTGGCCGAGACTACAATTTCTAGCAGGCTGGAAATTTAGTCTATTCCGATCCATTTTTGTCTTAATCTTTCGTTGATTTTTTTTGGCTTTCGTATAATGATATCTTAGGTTCAATCCTTAATTATTTCACTTATTTTATATTCATTTTCGTTTCATTTTGTACCACTTTGTTTGGCCAACCCCAACCTACCAAATGTTTGAAATTTGTTCACAATTTTCAGCTTCTTTTTATCATCATTCATACGTTAATTCTTAAGGTTCTTCGTGGATCATTTGCTGTATCATTAAGTGTAATCTTTTTATGATTATATTTAACCAATAATTACCATTACATTCAGCAAAATTACACCACTTTTAAACCTCATGATTTACACAAACATTTGCACATAAAATTCAACCATAAAAAATATATCATTTTTCACATACGTTCGGTTGACATAACTTAACATGCTTACAATTCTAAACACATAATCATGAACACGTTATCACGAAAATCACGCTTCATACTTAAACTACTAGCAAACATACAAACAACATGATCTCTAACCTATTAAACATTGAGATCAAAGGGATTCTAGGGACAAAGAGTTCAACAAGAACGGGAACAATCCTAGTATCAAGATTCCTTGAATTCAAGAAAAAGAAAATTCTCTTGGAGAAAGGAGTCCAAGGAGAGAAACCCATACCTGATTTCAGTGTTGTTGAACACTTGAACGTGCTGCCCAAAACCCACCACCAATTCACGTCCACCAAAAAATCTCACACGTTACCCGAATAGAAATTTCGTTAACTTTTCATTTCTTGGATTAGCTTGTACTTTTGTATTTAGTAAGTTCTTCAAGTGTGAAAAACTTTTTTCTTGTTTTCTATTTTGTAAAGTATAGAGAAAATGTGAAGTTGAGAGAGAGTCAGACCTGAGAGATAGATAGATGGGCATGAAAGAGAGAAGTGTCAGGTAGTGTCCTCTTAGAATGAAAGACTTAGTGAAATTAATTAATAATTAATAATTATTAAATAATATCTGATTTTCCCTTTTTTTAATCAACCATTAATTAGTAATTTATTAAATATATATACAAATTTAAATAAAACAAATTAAATAATTCTTCGCACCTAGGTTCGAACCCGAGTGGAGAAAGATATTTCTAAAAGGGCAATTTCGGCTCTCTCTACCCAAAATTCCCCTCTACCTTATTGATAAAATAATTAATTACATATTTAGGGCAATTATGATACTATCCTCAGCATAGAAAAAGACCATTTTACCCCTAGACCCTCAAAACTTAAGATTTTTCCTTTTTTAAGTCCGATAAAGACTCACCCGAGTAAATCTTCATATTCGGAAGCCCTACATGGCTGGACCCAACATTTCCTAGATCAAATGACTCGCCAAGTTAGTTGGCTTGACTGTCTCAAGGGTTCAGAGGTCTTGTTTTACGCACCTCAATCCGTGTGAATCCGGTCTAATGGTAGGCTCTAAGCACATTAAACATTACTCCGCATATCCTTTTTTAGGGTTGTTACATTATAACCGTACTTAGGAACATTCTTCTCCAAATGCACTACACATCATATTAAAATAAATAGGGTGATTTTCGAAAATATCGTAACATACTTGAGTCTTTACTCTTTGTGAATTTCTAATTCACACTTACTTTGGATAATTCATATTATTTAGGCTTATCTGAAGCTTCATATTTGAGATTGAGGAACTTCTTTCTCAATCGCACTTAATTTGACGCACCTCACAACTCATGCAACACAAAAAAAATCATGTCCACGCTTTACAAAAAAAGCAACATGATATACAAACATGAATTCATTTTAACTCACATAGTGCAATAAATACACATATGATTTTTTTACTTACAACACCAAGTCGACTATTGCACTAAAACTTAGAGTTTCTTAAAAAAAACCAGCCTTAGGAGGAGTATATCTAACAACTTAGATAACATCTTGTTGGCCTTAAGATTTGTAATTATATGGCTTTGTTGGATTGATCCACGCCCTGCCCATTTATACCCTATCTCATTTGGCAACTGAAACCTTACTATCTTGGTTTGATAGTCTATGGTAGCATAACACTTATAGAGAACATCGATACCTAAGTTATTCAATCCTTTTTGATGGTGAATATCTGATTCACATATTAGTAGGTTGGTGTACATCCTTGAAACCTACTAGAAGCTTCGCATTAATAGACTAAGGAACTCCTTTCTACATGAGTCTCATCGAAGCATACAACATAACTAAATACATAAGTCATATTAGTCTGAAACCAACATGATGACTCCAACATATTAACTTCATACTAGTGCATAAAACCATACACATGAAAAACTAATTTAGGCTACGCACCCGAGACATCAGAAGAGGTGTCTCCCTTTACACCCCTAGACTTGAGTGAGAAGAATCATTGCCTCCTTGGAGCCTCTTTACTTGGACAATACGGCTGAAGTTTCTCCGTCACTTTATCTTAACCTCTCATATATGGACAATCCTTCATCTTGTGACCCGATTTGCTACAACAATAACAATTGTTGGAGCCTCTCATACACCCTCCACCATGAAGTTTTCCACACTTCCTACAAGGTGTCCCCTCTTGAGGTGTATCAACTTCACTGTTTCTCTAAACTCTGGGCTCGAAATACCTATCATAGAAACGCTTGGATGAATTTGACTCCCCTTGGTGGGATAGTCCCTTCTTAAACCTAGTCTTATCCCTGATTTCAGTATTAATCTTCGTTGAAAAATTATTTTCATCTTTCCTTGACCTGTTCACTGCCCTAGTATGTTTCCTCTTCCTGCTTTCCTCCACTTTTTGGACATGGACCATAATCTTGGAATGTCCCATGATGGCATGCATCATATCTACCCTCTATTCCTCCTCCAGATTCACAACAATCATAGATTCAGTTTAAACGGGAGTATTTATCCTTGTGAAGTCCCTTAATCTACTAGCCATGGTATTGGCAGGTGGGTTCTTCCTGGGAACACCTTGTTGCTTTGCCTGGGGTATCATTGCCCGAGCTTGTGAGGTGATAGCTTGGGCCATCTGTACCAGGGCTTTCCTTACTTATCCATCTGTCAACCCAACTGGGTTAACAAGCATCACTATTTGAGCAGCTGGGCCGTGGGAGGAACTTGGTCTCCCCTAGAAGCTGCTTCTCCTCTTCCCCGACCAACGTTCCTCTTTGTGTTCATTTTTTTGAAAAAGTAGAATTGATGTTAGATACGCTCATAACACCAAGGAAACAGACATTAGAGAAGGCACGATAAGATAAGAAGAATGGAATTTTCCTACGCATCATGCAGTCTCTAATTCAGAATAGTGGTGCACTTCACTACCATGGCATAGAAACTACTAGATGTGGTTGATGTGAACTTATTATCTAAAAATTTAAATTAGTGCTCTGCTACCAACTTTGCCTGGACCGGAGTCTAGACCCTAGATGAGACCGGCATCGTTGACCTCTCAATGATCTCAGACAAGCCTACGTATGTCATCGTTAGTTCGTCTAGGTCAATTTTAGCGGAAAATTTTAACTTTTTTTACTTAACTTTCATTTAAAACACTCTACATAAACTCATAAACGTTTACAATCAACCATCTAATATTATGATCATCAAACGAAATAAATGATTCCATACTTTATTAAGTTTATACTTGAAAAAATGGCACCAATTCAATGTCTGAAATAAGCTGAGAAAGAAACGCTAGTGGAACATACTCCACTAACTTAAACCTATATCTATGATAGAATATAATAGGCAAGCATCCTCGAAAGCATGAGGGCCTACCAAATCCGAATAAGTACTCCACGTTCGGATAGCTGCAACGTCGTACTTTAAGATCTAACGTCCACCTGTGCCTGAACATAAAAGTAGATATTGTATAGGATAAGTACATAGTTGTACTAAGTATGGGAATATGTAATCACACACCAAGGACATGCATGAGTAATAATAGCTCCTTCCTAACAACATGATTTATGGAAAGTCAAGTTAGTCGACTTTTCAAATTTGGATTAGGAAAGTCATTCAATGAGAGTAACATGCATCATCATACTTATCACTTTGGAAGCAATACATAACGTATTGCACAATTTGTATCACGTAGTTCACATCATTCTTTCATATACGATGAGACCTTGGAATCATGGACTTGATATTCAGACTTTCCAAAATGAGGGCTAAACATATGGGACCTCAACTAGGGAGCCTTCTTTAGAAAATACAAAAGTCTGCTCCATTCATTCTATGTACTTCATTTTCATTCATTCATATACTAGTGCAATCACTAGTCATACCTAGGATGTAGTTTAAGACTCTCATCGGGTTTTCTGTGCAATGACCAAGATAACCTAGTGTCATTGCTTGAGTCTAGCTCACCTCTTGATTATCCTATCCTAACATCTTTTGTATCGTTCATTTTGTTATGTGCATTCGTTGATGCATGCCTCATTCTTTCTTTTGGAACTATAACCTTAACCGACATATATCATGTCAGCATCGTGAAATCTAGTGTGTAATCCCCACACCGAAAAGAGATGGAATCACCGGTCAAGGTAAAGAAAAAAATTGTAGCGTATATAGGGAATCGAACCCTGCTAGATCCCTATATTGGCAGTATAGGTTCAAAGACTAGGAGATATAAGGATACCCATACCCGACATTGCCGGACAATCTCATCTCATTAGAATTATGTTAACCTATTCCCTTTCCGAAGAAAGGCATCACCGCTCATAGCTAGCCTATCGGTACTCAGTGTAAAGTTCCATTACATTCAACTTATACATCATGGAAGTTGACTTCTAGAATGAGGACACCATAGCTCATTAGATGATTTCTTATCTCAACATTAGTATTAAGTATGCTTAACTTTAATACTTTCATTAGAGTGTTCATAGAGACTTGTCCCTTCATCAACCATACACTATCATAGGTGAGTATCTTTTGGTAAACATTTACTTAGGATCATTTGAGATTGCTCCGATATTTCACATTAGCCTCTTATCATATTGTAACCTCATTCATTAACTTTAACACATTTGCTTTTCATAATTACTGACCCCTTCACGTGAATGTTCATTTCATGATATGCCAATGCACTTGGCCATTTAGAGTGTTTCACACTCTTAATTAACCTTTCTAGGTTACATTATTTTATACATACATCTTAGTCTCACCTACTTTTAAACTTATGCTTGACTTATGAGTCCACACATACAAGCTGTGAGGCTTCATTCATAGTTTGTCTAAGTGATTCGTGTTTACCAAAGATTGTGTGGTAAAAGACTTATGCATCTTGTAGATATGCCAAGATATTGATTTCGATCTTTAGAGGCAGCTTTCATTAAATATTTACTTATGTATGACTTATGTGTCAATACGGAAGTGGTTAGAGGAACCCCATTTCGGATCCGTTGAAAAACACTTAATCTTATTTTAAACATGATAATTGCATTTTTTAGATTTGGGGGACCCTAGTTTGATCCCCATGAATCCCATAATATTTCCTTTCTTTTTCTCCTCTGCTTTTTTGTTTAAGTCAAAGAGGTTGTGGGTTCAATCCCCCATAAGCTCATTATTTTTCTTTTTATATTTCTCTTAACTTTCTCACCTATCCAACATGTAATGGGTTCAATCCCCACTTTCCACATTTATTTTCTCCTTTATATTTCTCCTAACTCTCTCATCCATTCAAGAGGTTGTGGGTTCAATCCCCACCCACCACATCTATTTTTCCTTGCATTTTTCTCACGAAATTTTAATTAAATTTTAATTAAGTGAGTTCATGGGTTCAATCCCCAACGACCTCACATTTTAATTTTTTTAAACGAAGCTCATATTTTTAAAAGTGGGCCGAGACTACAATTTCCAGTAGGCTGGAAATTTCGTCTCTTCCAATCTACTTTTGTCTTAATCTTTTGTTGATTATTTTAGCTTGCATGTAATGATGTCTTGTGTTCAATCCCTAGTGATTTCACTTATTTTATATTCATATTTAATTGCATATATACAACTTTGTTTGGCTAAACCCAACCTACCAAATGCTGGAAATTTGTTCACTATTTTCAGCTTATTTTTATCATAATTCATACGTTAATTCTTAAGGCATTTCGTGGATCATTGGTGCACCTTTAAGTGTAATATTTTTAAGATTATATTAATCCATGAATTAACATTACATCTAGCAACATTACACCACTTTTACACCTCATGATTTACACAAACATTCGCACATAAAATACAACCATGAAAACATATAATTTTCCACATACTTTCAATTGACATAACTTAACCATGAATACATTATCACGAAAATCACACTTCATACTTAAACTAACACAAAAAATACTAACACCATGATCTCTAACCTATTTAACATTGAAATCAAAGGGATAATCGGGACAAGGAGTTTGACAAGAATGAGAACAACCCTAGTTTTAAGATTCGTTTAATTCATGGGAAAGAAAATTCTCTTGGAGAAAGGAGTCCATGAGATAAACCCATACATGATTTCAATTTTGTTCAAAACTTGAACTTTCTTCCCAAAACCCACCACCAATTCATGTCCACCAACAAATCTCACACCTTACATGACTAGAAATTTCTTTAACTTTTTGGTTTCTTAGATTAGCTTGTTCGTTTGTATTTTTGTAAGTTCTTCAGGTGTGAAGAGCTTTTGTTTTGTTTTCTTTTTTGTAAAGTAGAGAGAAAACATGAAGTTGAGAGAGAGGCAGACGTGAGAGATAGATAGACAGGCGTGAAAGAGAGAAGTCTGAGGTACTATCCCTTTAGAACTAGGACTTGTTGGCAAGACTTAGTGAATTTTATTAATAGTTAATAAATAAAATATGGTTTTGACATTATTTTAAATTAGACATTAATTATTAATTGATTAAATTAATATACCAATTTAAATAAAATAAATTAAATCATTGCTCCCACCTAGGTTCGAACCCGAGTGGATCAAGATTTTGCTAAATGGGCAATTTCGGCCCTCTCTACCCAAAATTCCCCTCCACCTTATTAATTAAACAATTAATTACATATTAAGGGTAATTACGATACTACCCTTATCTTGGAAAGAGGTCATTACCCCTAGACCCTCCAAACTTAAGATTTTCCCTTTTTAAGTCCGGTAAAGACTCATCCGAGTAAATCTTCATATTCGGGAGCCCTACATGGATGGACCCAACCTTTCCTAGATCGAATGACTCCCCAAGTCATTTGGATTGGATTTTACAAGGGTTCAGAGGTATAGTTCTACGCACATCAAACCGTGTAAACCTTGTCTAATCGTAAGCATTCTAGACACATTAAGCATTACTTAGCCTATCCATTTTTAGGGTTGTTACAAAAATATACACAAGGCTAAGCAAATAATTTGAATAAAACAATGATCCATCAATACTCGATATACATTTCAATAGTATAAGGGAACCATGAACATTTCTAACATCAACCAATACATAATTCAATGACCTAATACAATCTACACATGAATTCAATACAATTTAGCCATGATCAATTCACCCAAATTAGAGAAAAAAATAGGAATTTCAACATTGGTTCATGAATTTTTTGATAAAAAAATTCTATTAACGTCAAATATCTCATAAACATTGATTTAAACCTTTTCATTCAAGAATCCATCCATAGAATTGATATTAGAAGTTCATAGTTTTAGAAACTCTTTGAAGAGCCAATTGAATTTGACTATATGAATGGAATAAGAATCAAGGATGAAACACCATACCTTTATTAAAGAAGATACAGGAAATTGATGGAGAAATCAACGGGGAACTTCAAATATAGCTTCAACCTTTCTTCAAGCTTTAATGTAGTGTAGCGAGAGCTTAATTTTGATCATGAGTTTTGATTTTGAATAATAAATTTAAATTAGATTTTAGGCTTATAAATCAACTTAAATTAACTAAAAGTACCTAAAATAACAAATCATGACTTAACTAGGACGTTAAGGGAATTTCCCAAAATACTTTCAACTTGGCTAAGACACTTGACAATTGATGTTTGCACCTACGAGCCGTCGACCAACCAATAGACCATCCAGGTGGTCGTGATTTTAGTCAAAGGTTGTAAAAATGGGGGCTAATCTCCCATTTATAAGTGTGTGTATACTCCCCCAATCGACCAAGGCGTGCATTGAGCAAATGGGTGTCTATTGTGTACTTGGTTTGGATTGCCTTTTGCAGTGTCTTTCCAAGGTTTGGGTCTGAAAAAGGGTGGTTCTCAGGGAGTCTTGCTTGGACATTTCGACGCTAAATAGACTCATTTAGATTTTAGGGTCATCTCTTATAAATTTAGAATCCAAACAACACATAAAACATGCGAAGGAACAATAAAAGACACAACAAGTAATTTCCAAACATCTTGGAAGTTTTACTTTCCAACTCTTCAAACTGACTTCCATTGATATAATTCACAAATTTTACACCTTATAAACTCATGAAACACATGTTAAGATATAGTTTAACTTAATTCATTTTGAGGGCTTTTACATTTATGTAGAAAAGATATACATGTAAAGTTGTTCTTCTCTTGATCCTCTAGCGCAATGGCTATCTAGTTGATAATAGACATTCCAGAACGATAGTTGTAATATTCTAGAAATGTACATGCCTAGTGAAGAGTCTACTCGATTTTAGGAACATTTATTGGGTACATAGGGATTCCAATGCCCAATATTTCGTAACATTGGGCAATATTGGCTTGAGGGTGTTGGTAAATTTTCTATGTATACACAAGTATTTAAAAATATAATCCATGATTTTTTAAGAATTGTTCCTGCAATGAAGACCCTAAGCTAAAATATTGATTCTCAACTTAACACATTATGTATGAGACATGCAAGTGTCAAGCCTTTGTACCATAACACATGATCATTTTAAATGATCATGTAGATTAAGAAGTTCTCAAGGATATAGTGAGGATCCTTGGGACAACAATAAATGAGCAACAACGCATGTGCAAAAATTCGGTTAGGGTTGTTAGGGCGGTTAGGGGCTGGCGCACGTGTGGGGAAGAGTTTCCTAAAAAACTCTAGGTTCTAACTAACTTACCTAACTATCTAACTAATGCAGGACAAACATAAATAGACTAACTATTGCACCCGACAACCTAAGAACTAACTGGGTGACACTAACCTAGTAACTAACTCAAGAAACATCCTATTACCTAACCTAGGATGATCCAAAATGGTTGGTTATGGTCATAGTGACTTAGGGGTAGTAATTACCCTAGTTTTTAATTAATTTAATTAAAAACTTAACTAATTAATTTGAATGGTCAAACCAAAATCCTTACACTAGACAAGTAACTAATTAAAAAACTTCCTAGTACCTAACCTAGGATTGTCCAAAGGGTTGGTTATAATCCTAACAACTAAGGGGTAATTTATAAATTAACCAAGGTTACCTAATAAATTAAATTAGAAACTTAATTGACTAATTTAATTGGTAAAAACCGAATCTAAAAGGCAATTTCAAGATTTCGTTTAAGTGAAGTGTTCTTCTAATTCTAGTCGATTTAGAAGGGGATTTTGTGTAAATTATTTAATTGAATAATTAGTTAAGTTAATTAGTCTAAGTTAAATTACTAAATATTAAGTTCCTACACCTGGACTCACGATCATTCACTAAGAAACGCACAACTTGAAAGCAGTAAAGAAACACAAGAAAAACAGAAGTTCTCCTCATGAGATTTCAAGATGTTCTTCAAAATTTTCATGAAAAATTGCAAGGTGATCTTGGTAGATTCAATTCCACATAAGGTATGGGTTTTCTCTCCTGGAATTATTTCTCCAAGAGGATTTTTCAAACGTTCCCAATGAATCACATGTAAATTTTGAGCATTTGGTTTGCATGTGGTTATAACTAAGTTTTTATGTGTACATTTCCATGATTATAATGTCGAATGAAACCTACATATTAGATCATCATACTTAGGGTGTTATCTACATGAATGTTAAATGTTATGATTCCTACATGTGTTCGAGAAGATAAAATTGTTATAAGTTGTTTATTGAATTATTTCAGAGGTTGGTCAAAGGTTAAAAGTTGGCTTGTTTAACATGATAGATTATCGTAATGTGTTTGTGAAGTAATTGGCATGGCTAGTGATAATGTTATGACAAGTATCTAGTGAAATTATGATTTATGCCAATAAATTGGCTAGAAAAACTATGTCCAATCATATTATTCATAAATCATGTAAATTCATACCAATCTCTACATCAATGAACTCATAACATAGTGTATGCCAATGAATGGGAGAAGTCCCAACATACTCTATCCACACGAACTTGTGAACGTAATAGCATTGGATAAGTAGTTATAACTTTCATAAAGAATTGTACATAACTACCAATAAATGTTGAACAAGTTAAGGTGAGTAATGAAATATCTAAAAGATTAAGTTATGAAATTGACCTAATATGGAGTGAAAAATGATGTGAGACAAGTTTCAAATATACTTAATCAATTATATAAAAAGTACTCACATAAGAGGGTGCTAGAGTCTGTGAGACAAGTCGCACTCGCACCATGATGATAATGTAAGACTTAAGTTCATATTCATCAAGAAAAGAAAGGGATGACCATTCATCCATAGATTTAAGTTAACCTCATAACTAGAAGCAAGCTTTCATAATGTTTTAGTTAAACTATAACAGATAATAAAGTAAAATAGATCTGATCTTAACACCGATAAACTAGCAATGAACTTGTACCAGCACATGTAAGCCTCATGACATAAGGCTGCCACTAATGTGGATAAGTAGTCTCCGTGTGTCTCCTAGTCTTCGAACTATGTATAGGGTTACTAGCAGGTGAAAGCCTTCACCTAAGAATACTAGTAGTTCGGTTTCACTTTGACGGGTGATTCCACCAATTTTCGGTGTGGGGGAGACACTAGATTTCTTGTTTATCGAACATGATCTATGTCAGTTAAATCTTGGGAAAGTATTCGGTTCACTTTAGTCGTGAACCATTCTTTTCAGTGTAGGGAAGACACTAACTTAGTTTCACTTAGCCCGGTAAACCCCCCTTTTTTGTGTGGGACAGACATTGGACTTGCGTAACGTTAACCGATGAACCACCCCTTTTGGTGTGGGGGAGACACTGGATTTAATGTTAACTCGCATGATCTACTTATGTTAATGCTAAAGAATTCTTTTAATATAGTAAGAAAGAATGAAAGTAGCGAGTTCATAGTGAACAACAAATAAAAGAAGTAGAAACGTAAGTTCAAAGTTATCAAAGTAAGTAAGAGCTTAAGAATGTCAATCACCGGTGTTTAATAAGAATGAAGTCATAAAAAGTTAGTGCTTTATGGCAATATTGGTGTTTGAATATATGCCTCAAAGATTAATATATTAGGTTAACAACCAATTAATTGGCATAGCCTATAAAGATTTGATTACAAATACATTCATGCCAAATAATATAAGAATGGAAAATATAACTTGTAAGTAAGGTAGCAAATCATTTCCGTAGTCTTTTGGATTAGTTACTCGATTCATTGTAGGTATGGTACTAAAATGAATCATTGCACTTGTAAATAAAACGTAAGATCAAAGGATATCATTGAACTACACAACAGAAAGAAAAAAAAAGACTGAAAAATAAGGCTGGAGGGGAGAGCTCTCAGCCTAAGGAAGCAAATTTCTTAAGTTTTGTTGAAGTTATTCTAAAATTATGTTCATGATTTCAAGGTATTATGCCCATATAGAAAATGAGTTATATGTCTTAATTGCATGAGAAAATGTCATATTATAGCATGAATCAGAAACAACAATTTAAGAAAGTAAAGAGACTTAACTTTCTAGAAATGACATGTTGCGTAGGATGAGATTTCCTTCATCATGCATAGTCCTTATGTGTTAATGTGCATATACGCATAGTTATTACAAGTTTGTACTAACCCCATATATTATTACTATTTTTATAGGTGCATGTTCTAGAGAAGATTGAAGATTCGACGAAGCAGCTTGGATTAGCGATCTCCATACTTTGTAGGTCCACTTGAGGATGCTACACTTTATTTTTCTAGATTTAGTAAAATACCCATAGCTGGTGGATGTAGTACGTAGTGTTTCATTTCAAACATTTTTTCTAGCATTTCTAATTAGACCGATTGGAAAACTGTTATTAGTATTGTGATTCTCTATTTCGATTGTTTAATCTTAAATAGATTGTTTTTTTAGTTTGAGTTGTAGCATATAACTCTTATGAAGTAATTATATGAAGTCTATGTATACTTCATTAAATTTTTTAAAAAGTATTAAATTTTCCGCAAATTTAGCTGTATGATTGTAATGAAAGATAAGAAGAGGCTTGTCTACGACCTTCAAGAGGTGAACGACGCCAATCTTATTCGGAATCTTGAATTTGGGTGTGACAAACTTGGTGTCAAAGCATGAGGTTAAATTATCTAGGAACTAAGGCTCAATTTAACAACATTGCTTAGTTTCTATCCTATGGTTTTGAAGTACACAACAATCATAACTTAGAGACTTCATGATGTTAGGAATTTTCCCTTCTTATACTCTTTATTGTGCTGTCTAGAGATTTGACATTTTGTGTAATTCTAGTATCTAACTTCCTTCTTCTATATACGTATAAAACATGAACACAAGAAGAAACGCTGGCAGAAGAAACCAAGCTCCTCCTCAATCCCCAACTGCTGGTAAGTAAATGCCTAGAAATGTTGTTGCATTGAGGGATGGAGAAGTGAGAGCAACCCTAGTTCAGATGGCCCAATCCATCACTAGTCAGGCACAAGCCATCACGGCCCAAGCTACTAGAGGGTGATCCCAGGGAGAACCCCCATTCTAGCACCATGGATAATAGACTTAGGGATTTTACCATAATGAATACTCCAGTTTACTACGGTTCCAAGAGTAATGAGGATCCCATAGAGTTTGTGGATGAGGTTCACAAGATTCTCTGTTCTATGGGTGTTAATGAAGAGGAAAAGGTTGAGTTGGATAATTAATAACTAAAAGATGTGACTCACGTGTGGCACATGATGTGGCGAGATGGCGAACACTAGGAGAATTTCCCATCACTTGTGACATTCTCAAAACTGCATTCCTAGAGAGGTTCTTTCCTGGAGAACAGAGAAATATAATGTTGACGAATTCATCAACTTACGACAGGGAGGTATGTCAGTCAGGGAATACTCCTCGAAGTTTGTTAAGCTTTAAAAATATGTTTTTTTTCTTGTGTCAAATAGAAGGGATGAGATGAGCAGATTTGTGACTGGTGTATCGGAGGATTTGGAGGAGGAATGTCGGGCAACAATGTTGCATGATAACATGGACCTTGGTAGGTTTATGGTACATGCACAACAGGTTGAGGAGAGTCGTCGAAGGAACAGAGACCAAGAGAGAAAGAAATCTAGGCCCTCAGATTAGTCCGGTTCGAGCAATGGTAATAATTAGTTTGGAGTTTGGGATAGGCCCAAGTTCAAGAACGGGAACAGGTACTTAGGTAATCCTACTCCTTCTAAGATAACTAATGCCAAGGAGGGAAATTATAGAAATGTTTACCGTGATAGAAAGCCGTGTGATAAGTGTGTCCGTTTGCTTGGAGGTGAGTGCATGGTAGGTTGTAATAGATGATATGGGTGCGCAATGAGTGGGCACGTGATTAGGGAATGCCCAAATACGATGAATTAGGCCAAGGCAGATACTCAGCCTCCACCTAATCCCACTGCTGCAGCCGAACCTTCAAAGAGAAACAAGTTCTATGCGTTGAAAGGAAGAGAGAAGGAAGAAAAGTCCGCATATATGGTCAGTGGTAACTTGATTATCTTTAATTTTATTTTTTATGCATTGTTAGAACCTGGATCTACCTTGTATTTTGTTACTCCAATGGTAGCTAGTAAATTTGACTTGCTTCTTGAGATCTTAAATAAGCCATTTCTGGTTAGTACTCCTATAGGAACAACATCAGTGCCCAAAGGGTACATAGAGATTTACCAATAACTTTTCTTGATAGTGTTACTTATGTGGACCTAATGGAATTAACCATGCTTGAGTTTTATAGTATTTTTGGTATGGATTGTCTCCATGAATTCTATGCTACCATAGACTATCGAAACATGGTAGTAAGGTGTCAGTTTCCATATGAGTTAGAGTTGAAATGGGAAGGGCGTGGTTCAAATCCAACAAGGCAAATAATTTTAAATCTTAAAGCCAACAAGATGTTATCTAAGGTATGGGTTTTCTCCTCTAAAATTCTTTCTCCAAGAGGCTTGTCAAACGTTTTGACATCAAGAATATCGAAACTAGGGTTGTTCCCAATGAATCGAATGTTCATCTCCCTAGTTCTCCCAATTTCCAATTCTTTCAATTTGTATGCTGTAAATTTCAAGCATGTGGATTGCATGTGGTGATATCTCCCTTTTATGTGTATGTTTCCGTGATTATAATTTCGAATGAAACCTACATGTTAGATCCACATACTTAGGGTGTTATCTACATGAATGCTAAATTTTACAATGCCTACATGTGTTTGAGAAGATGAAATTGTTATAAGTTGTTCAATGAATTGTTTCATCGTCTAATAAAGGTTAAAAGTTGGCTTGTTTAACATGATAGGTTATCATAATGTATTTTTGAAGTAATTGGCATGATTAGTTATAATGTTATTACAAGCATCTTGTGAAATTATGATTTATGCCAACAAATTGTCTAGCAAAACTAAGTCCAATCATATTATTTACAAGTCATATAAAGTCATACCAATCTCTACATCAATGAACTCATAACATAGTGTATGCCAATGAATGGGAGAAGTCCCAACATACTCTATCCACACGAACTTGTGAACGTAATAGCATTGGATAAGTAGTTATAACTTTCCTAAAGAATTGTACAAAACTACCAATAAATGTTTAAGACGTTAAGGTGAGTGATTAAATAACTAAAAGATTAAGTTATTAAATTGACCTAATATAGAGTGAAAAAAGAAGTTAGAGAAGTCTCAATTATACTTAATCGTTTATATAAAATACTCACATAAGAGAGTGCTAGAGTCTGTGAGACAATTCTCACTCGCAACATGATGATAATGTAAGACTTAAGTTCATATTAATCAAGCAAAGAAAGGGATGACCATTCATTCATAGAGTTAAGTAAACCTTATAACTAGAATCAAGCTGCCATAATGTTTTAGTCAAATTATAAGCGATAATAAAGTAGAATAGATTTGAGATTAGCATTGATAGACTAGTAATGAGCTTGTGCCAGCACATTTAAGCCTAATGAGACGAGGCTACCACCAAGGTGGATAAGTAGTCTCCGTGTGTCTCCTAGTGTTCGAACTATGTTTGACAGCATAGGGCTACTAGCAGGTGAAAGCCTCTACCTAAGAATGCTAGTAGTTTAGTTTCACTTTGGCCGGTGATTCCACCTCTTTTCGGTGTGGGGGAGACACCTGATTTCGTGTTTATATCACATGATCTATGTCAGTTAAATCTTGCGAAAGTATTTGGTTCAATTCAGCTGTGAACCCTTCTTTTCGGTGTGGGGAAGACACTGTCTTGGTTTCACTTTAGCGGGTAAACCACCCCTTTAAGTGTGGGATAGACATTGGAGATGGTTCACCTTAACCAGTGAATCACCCCTTTCGGTATGGGGAGACACTGGATTTCATGTTAGCTTGCATGATATACTTCCTTTAATGCTAAAGAGTTCCTTAATGAAAGTAAGAAAGAATGAAAGTAGCATATTCACAGTGAAGAAAATGTAAAAGAAGTAGAAATGTAAGTTCAAAAAGATCTAAGTATGTAAGAACTTAAGAATGTCAATCACCAGCATTTGATAAGAATGAAGTCTTAACAAGTTAGTGGTTTATGCCAATATTTGTGTATGAATATATGCTTCAAAGATTCATATATTAGGTTAACAACCAATTAATGGGCATAACCAATAACGATGGGCTTATAAATACATTCATGCCCAATTTAAATGGAAAATATAACTTCTAATTAAGGTAGCAAAATCATTTCCTTAGTCTTTTGGATTACTTACTCGATTCATTCTAGGTATTCGACTATAATTAATCATTGCACTTATAAGTGAAACATAAGACCAAAGGAAATCATTATACTACTTAATAGAAAGACGAAAAAATCTGAAAAATAAGGCTGGAGGGGAAAGCTCTCAGCCTAAGGGAGAAAATTTCTTATGTTTTGTTTAAGTTGTTAAAATTATGTTCATGATTCCAATGTCTTATGTTCATTTAGAAAATGAGTTGTATGCGTTAATTGCATGACAACATTTCATATTCACAGCATGCATCAAAACGTACGATTTAAGAAAGAAAAGAGACTTAACTTTCTAGAAAGAACATGTTGCTTTAGGAAGAGCTTTCCCTGATCATGCATAGTCCTTATGTGTTTATGTGCATATATCCATACTTAGTACATGTGTGTATTAACCCTATATATTATTACTATTTTTATATGTGCAGGTTCTAGAGATGATTTAAGATTCAATGAAGAAGTTTGGATTAGTGATCTCTATATTTTTGTAGGTTCTCTTGAGTTCGAGGATGCTACACATTATTATTCTTGCTTTAGTACAATAGAAATAGGTGGATATAGTCCCTAACGTTTCGTTTTAAACATTTGTTCAAGCGTTTGTAATAAGTCCAATTGACAAAATATTATTATTATTATGATTCTCTATTTCGATTGTTTAATTATTATTAGATTGTTGTCTTGTTTGAGCCGTAGTATATCACTCTTATGCAGTAATTATATGAAGTATAAGTATACTTCATTATGTTTTAAGAAGGTTTAGATTTTCTGGAAATTTAACTGTATGATTGTAATGAAAGCTAAGAAGAGGCTTGTATGCGACCTCTGAGAGGTTAACGATGCCAGTTCCATCTGAATTCCAAAATCTGGGTGTGACAATTGTACTCCGTACCATAAAGTCTATCTAATAAAGTTGATAAATTAAGAAAATACGGGAACAATGTTTTCTAGGTCTTCATAAGATTTTCTATAGTTTTTAACTTTAAAATAAAGGCCTAAGTTTGACTTTAGTCAACATTTTGAAAAAACAAGATCAAATGAGAATTGTGTCAGTGTGTTTAGCTCCTAAAAGTTAATTTGGGTTAGAGCAAGCCTTCGTTAGGTCTCTTGTTAATTCTGAGACGCACAATGAATTTTTTATTAAAATTGAGTTTTGGAGCGGGACCCACTCATATAAAAGATGACCTTGTATAGCAATTTTGATTGATCAGTTGAGTGTGGAATGTCATATTTTGTATGTTTGAATATATCATTGTCATACATAGGTATCAAACGAAATCAAAGTGCCTTTTTAGAGATCTGGAACTTGTCAAACCACTTTATATGTATTGCCTATCGCATGCCGTTATTGATTTTCAAAGTTGTGGGCTAAGGATTGAATTCAAGGAGACAAGTGGAATAACTGCTATGTTTGCATAATTACATCCATGTTCATGAGCCTTGCGCTTGCAGGTGCCAATTATGCTTACGGGACCTATAATCTCCCTGCCTTCATGTTTATTAGAGCTTCCACCACATTCACAGTGGATGAATTGCCGACCAGGCCATGATCTCAAGCCCTGACCTAAATGATCGCAATTAAGAGTCGTGTCCGGTCTTTAAAAAAGACATGGACATGAAGGAAACGTTGTTCTTAAATTGAGTTTGTATTTTTTTCTCATCTGAGCTACGATTTTAATATTCACATGTCCTAGACATCCGTAATTATCGAGGATACATGTTGGGTTGATGCAATTAAGTCATTGAACCTCCACTTGAGGTTAATTTTACATTGATGTTGCTACCTTGGCTTGACTTTCTTGTTATTTATTTCTTGATTGTTGTTTCCTCTTTGTTAGGCCTCAAATTGTGTTCAATTTTGGTACACAAGTTCGAGGCATAATTAGGACCTCTTGATAGAGTAAATTCTAGAAGTTCTATAAGGTATGCGACAATACCCGTTTGACTCTAAAATTGGCTCTTCTTCGTTTATGTGATTTAATGTCTCTATGACTGTATTGATGTTGTGATCTTCTTATATTAGAAAAAAATAATAGGAAATATATGCAACGAAGAATAAGGCTTTCAAGCATGTTATCACTTTCATTAAAGAGATATTTCTCATATACATATTGGGGAATACAAACAATTCTCTTCAAGAAACAACTAAGCCCTTTGTTTCTGCATGCATATTTTTCTTAGGCTTCTCCAAGAGAGTCTTTATAAGTAGAAATTAAGAGATGACTTTTAATAAGAGTCATGTTCTTATGAGCAAATGACTTCTCATAAGAGTCATGTTTTTTAACGATAGATGACTATTCATAAAGGTCATATTCTTCCATGAATAAATGACTTTCATAACAATCATATTCTTTCACGAACAAATGTGTCTATTCAATTAAGACCTTTGTATAATAGAAAATATAAAACAATCCCCCACCAGGTTGTGATATTTCTTATGATATCATGCGTACTAGTGAGTATCTTAAAATAGATTTGAACTTTCCATTGGTTGAATTTGTTTTAATGTTTTCACAAAGTAATTTGTATCTTAAAGCATTTAAACAACAATTCCATGCGTCAAAACTGAAAATAGCACATACATAATATTATCTATAGCATAGAAACTTAGTGTTTGCTCTAGAATATTTATGGCCATGTTCTCATGCAAATTCATGAATATTTACGAGACCAGATTTTTAGATCTCTCTTGAAGCAGCAACATATACACAAACATATAGGTGAAATTATTAATTATGTCTGTAACTGTACACATTTACTAATTTCATTAAAGAATAATTCAACCTCCGTGTTAACAGTTTGCACTATTGAGTTTGTCACTATGCCACTGTTATTTCAAGTATATAACAAATCCTCATCATTCTCACATAACAATATGCAATACACTTGAATCAAGGTACTAAAAAAGAAGACATGTGCTTTATCAACACAATAATTTCTTTTTACAAAATATAGTGCATACTAACTTAAAGTTGGGATTCCATCACTTGTGATTAATTAAAGGATTTTATCCTTATTCAATCACACATTCATTGTACTGCATCTTTTGAAAATAAATTTTTCAAGATTGATATAAACCATAAACAAATATGTTATGTCGGCATATCACTAACAACATCATTATCTCAATAGTTTAGAATGGTTGTTGATGAGTCTACAATTGGCACTCATTAAAAGCTTTATTTTAATAGATTAAGTATCCGCAAATGCATAGTTTGTGCCAATAACTTAAATAAATCCTTGATTTAAGGGATTTGGATTGAGGAACAAAGCATGGATACTAAAGAATAAAAAGGAACAAGGCAGTCGAAATATTGAAGAAAAGAAGGTCTGATGATCACCTAACAGATTTGGCGAGTCATTGAATGACATTGGTCTCGCCTTTTGTTCCAGTGTGATAAGCTCTGAAGGAGAAAATCAAGCTAAAAATTTAAAGTAGCAATCGGCGAGTCACCGAATGGTTCCCCGATGTAGTGTCATCTAACCCAAAGATACAAAACCTAAAGGATGATGAAATCAAAAGCTAAACGGCTATACGAATGAATAAGGGTAGACACTGAGTGGATTGGCAATCCCGACTTATTTCATTGATTGATCCTTCACAACAAAATTTGGATAGTTATAAATAAGTTTTAGAATTCATTGTTTAGTATCTATCTATTTATTTATCAATCTGTTTTGAATCTATCTAGTTTTTCATAGTTGTTGAGTTCGAAGAGATATTCCCTTAGTTTTGAAAATTTGAAGATGTCTAACTCCAAGAAATTAGAAGTGGGTATTGAAGATTCAGCATCTTAGACGTTCATAAAGACAATATTTACCATACTCAGTTGATGGAAACACATTTCAATATCAATTTCTATCTTTTTACTTTGACTAGCTAACACCCCATTTCGTGGGGTATGATTATGGGTTTATTTAACTACAGGGCATAGCTTTTTAAAATTTTATTTTCTATTTGATTTCGTTCAGTAAATGTGGTTGAATTTAATGAGATTTAGTTGCAAATACAATTTTACTTAATGTTTTTGGCTTGCTTGAGAGAGAGGTTTTAAAGACAAAATTACAGAATCGATTTTCCATGGGTATTGAATTGTAATGGGTTCAGCTCGAAAGAGTAAATCTCTCACTATCGGGGAGTTACCCCCTCGATGTAACCAACATCGTCATCCTCAGAGAAGACTAAGCCCAGTCTCTTAGTATTTGTCATTACATTTCATAGGTTAAAAAGTGCGGAAAATTAAAAGATTTGTCTAGGACTATATAGTGACGTTTACATAGATCTGTCGGATACTAAATGTGGAGTAGACTCCTCACATATGAAGCATAATATTGAACGATCTAAAGCGATTACAAATGTTGGACGTAGTCAATACAGAGTCAACATGCCAATGTAGGCTTACATCAATATCAAAATAATAAAGGAAAGAACAATGTCTTTATGACAATACAAATTTAAAGCTAGAATGTAGAAATAGGTTACATCCTCGAACATGAGGAACTACCAACACTTGGAGAAAAGATTCAAAGTCTTCTTTAATTGGAATTCTATGAACTCAATGGTTGGAACCTATATATTTGAACAAAACATAGAGATATGGGCTAGTACACCACTAGTACTAAGTACGGAAACATCTGCACATAAAACATTGAAATCACTTTAAAAGGGACATTTGTTCAAAACATGCTAGTTTACTTTGAAAAGCCTTTATGCACATTAAAGAGAACTTATGAACCAATAAACACATATTCATCAAGACAAGACCATATATAATACAAGACCAACATTTTCAAGTAAGGTCAAGTCAACATGTGTAGTAGCATATTAGAGCACATAATCCAAAACAATTCCAACACAATGTCATAATAACGCAGTGTGTATAAGAGTTCATAATTTTAAAACATGTGCAAGTCCATTACCCATAAGCCATTACCAAGCTTACAAGTTAAATGATAAAGCGAAGTCCCATAACCCCACACAACCAAGTAAACCCAAAAAGAACATCACAAACAATGTCTAACTTCATATAAAATAGCATTATGAGTAATCATCATCATATTAAGCAACAAAGAACAATCACATGTTCATAAGTGAAATTAACATCATATAGGTCATCAAAATATAGAGTAAATATTTGCATATCATTAGATTCATAAAACCATAAGAACATCCTTCTAAGACTTCCGTCAAGACGAACTAGGGCAATGCATAGGTAAAGTCCCATACCCCTACCTATACTAAGATGAACCCCTTCAGTCATCCTAGTTAGCGTTCACATTATTATATTTTTTTTACTTTGAAAATAAACTTCCTTAACCGACATAGACCACATAAGCTAAATGTGGAATCCGGTGTCATGAAACCCTACAAGGAAAGAAGGTGGTCTACGCAAGGTAGTACCATAACATGTGCAAAGCATTCTAGGTGGATCCAATAGCTAGTATTCCTATGGGACAACATAGTTCAAGAACTAGGAGACATACTTGAGACCCTCTATATGGAAAATTGCATCATAATCTATATCTCAGGAGAATTAATGTGAACCTACCTTCCCACATTTGTAAGGGAAACCTCTCAAAAATTGTTCAATCATTGCTAAGCTAAATTCCCCTTTGGAAATGTCTTTAAGCCTTTCATAATCATCATAGCTTAGTATAGTTCATAGGAGACTAAAACCTTGTATATTCATAATCATTATCTCAATTTGAATTGCATGACAACTTCCTTTAAATACAACCCTTATATGTGAGATTAACACATTATCATCACGATGTCATAGTAAGGCACATAAGTGATCTAAATCAACCTTATATCGTTACACCTTAATCATAATCTCACAATCCATATAAAAATACATTTCAATTACATTCATCATACCATAACCTATATAATCTAATAACAGTCAATACTTCAATTGAACATCATCATCTAGTACAAGTCTTCACAATTGAAGTAAGGATCTATATCATAGGTCTTACAAATTTACCTTCACAAGCATTCTTCCATGGTCTTACAATTAACAAGACGTATTCATCCAATAATCGACTTAATAACTCTATATAATAGTAATTAAGACAATAAGAAAGTCAATTACATCATCACTATTCAATTCAACATCAATTCATAACCTATGGTTAGGGAAGTATGGTCAATTCATGATCTCTTCTATAGAAGTAGGTCTAACATGAATAACTACCCTAATTCACAAATAATAAATCATATTATATTCGTAATAATCAAAAGAAACCATGAACAATACCGTTAGAAGGATCAATATCGCATTAAGAATGACACTCATATTTTTATCAACTTTTGGAAATTAAATTTTAAGACCCATTGCGGAAAAGAGTCCCAACAATGAATAGCTCCAATTCGTTAGATATTTATGAAGATTGATGGAGAGAAACTTTAATATTGGAGACCTATGACCTTGAATTTGATCTTCAATGGAGTGTTGTGGAATAAGAGAGAGAAAGTAGAGCTAAGGAAGAGGATTTTGTGTTTGGCAATTGACGTGAGTTAGGTTAGTTTAATGAGTGTTAGGTATTGATATAGTCCCTTAATTAAACTACTTAGACACCCTCTAACACTTAATTAAAAACCTAAGAAACTAACTAACTAAAAGACTTAACTTTAAATTTGACTGTGAAAAACCAAACCTGACCTACGAGACCCTAACATATGGTCTGTAGGTCAGTCTACGCCACGTACTCCCTGTCCGTCGATAATTTCAGAGACTGGTCTTTTGGACCATTTTCGGAAAATTTCTAAGGCTGGGAAAATGGAGTAATTGACTCCCCGTCAACCAGACGACTGCTCGTCTTTTGGCAACCGTAGATGGCAACATTCATTTGACAACTTTTTGTTCATTTTGGAATGGTCCTCCTTAAGGACCGTTAGAGTGGTCTTTGGGTAATCATACCTGGACGTTTTGACCCTAAAAGTATTCTAATACATGTTTAACATATTCCTACCATATTTCATTGAATTACGACTCTTAAAAGCCCATGAAACATGCCAAGGAATACTAGCCTCTATTTCCCAATTCACGGTCTTTGACGTTTTGAATCTAAAACTTCCTAAATGATTTATACATGTTATTTAGTTCATAAAACAGTGTTCTATGTATTTTTTCAACATAAGAGGCTCTAGATAAGATCTTGGACTTCAGAAGTGTTACATTATTCCCCCTCAGGAACATTCGTCGCCGAATGACATTAAAATATTTTTATAGGGATAGAATAAATTTAATACTAGAAGCCCAACCAACACAAAATAGAATAAAATGAGTTAAAACTCAATCATCATAAAAAATGGAATTTACACATAGCAACTCAAATCACAATTTACCACATATAAGAGCTTAACATAACAACATGACGAATTTCATTATTAATATCAGCATGAGTTCAACATGATTATCAAGTCACTTATAGCAAAAAAATTTACAACACATTAACAATTTTAATTCTATTTCATGAAGGCACGATACTGAAAACACAATTAAGTGCAATTTCATGGCAAAGAGCATTTTCACATGAAAGCTCATTTTAAAAAGATCCCTTTTACCATACACATGTATATTTTTGTAAAACAAGTCAAATTCAAATTTATTCATCATTTTAATTTTTATTAGGAATAACTAACCTTAGTTTGGAAAAAAATGAGGGTAACGAGACTTCATGTCGGCCTCATCCTCCCATGTTGGTCCCTCAACTAGGTGGTTTTTCCATAGGACTTTTACGAAGGCCACCTCCTTGTTCCTTAACTTCTTAACTTGTCTATCAAGGATGTCTACAAGAAAATCTTCATAGGAAAGGATCTCATCCACGCCTAACCATTCAATAGGAAGAATAGGTATGAGATCACTAATACACTTCTTTGGCTTGGAAACATAGAATAATAGATTAACGGAAACTAGTTCACTAGGTAGTCAAAACTCATTAAAAACCCTTCCAATCCATTTCAAAACCTCATAGGGACCCCCTTTTTGCCGAATCTCATAACACCTTTCATAGGTGAGATCTTCAAATAGACCATATCACCTACATCGAATTCAATATCCCTTATCCTATTGTTGGCATTGGACTTTTGCCGACAATAGAGTGTTTTCAATCTATCTCTTATCACACGAATTTCCGCCAAAGCTTCACAGATAATATTGCGACCAAGGAGTGAAAAATCACCAACCTCAAACCACCCAACAAGACACCTACATCTCCTACCATAAAGTGCTTCAAATAGAGCCATGGAAATACGCGAATAGTACCATATTATAGGAGAACTCAATCAACAGCAAATGATTATCGCAATTACCTTTGAAGTCTACCACACATGCTCTTAGAATATCCTCTAGGGTTTGAATAGAACGATCCATTTGACCATCTGTTTGGGGATGAAAAGTGGTGCTAAGCTTGACTCTAGTACCCAACCATTGTTGAAAACACCTCCAAAATGAGAAGTGATTGGGCATCTCTATCCGATATGATGGATAAAGGGATCTCATGAAGAGTCACAATCTCATCAATGCTATATCTTTGCATAATCGTCCACCATATAAGAATATCTTAATGGGAATAAAATAAGTGGATTTTGTCGATAAATCCACTATCACCCAAATTGAGTCATTTTACGTTCGGGTGCGAGGCAACTCAACAACAATGTCCATGTTCATTTTGTTCCCACTTCCAAGTAGAAACACCCATTTCTTGAACTATACCACTAGGCTTTTGATGCTCAACTTTAACTTGTTGGCAATTTTGATACTTTGATACAAACTCCGGTATGTCCTTTTTCAAGACATTCCACCAATATAACTTTCTAAGATCACGATACATTTTGGTAGAACTCTGATGGATGCAATATCATGTACCATGTGCCTCCTCTAACACACTATTCCTCAAATCATTAACATCCAGTACACATAATCTATTTTGGTAACTTAGCACACAATCTCCCTTGTGAGAAGGACTCTGACAACTTACTATGTACTGATTTCTTCAACTCCATCAATAGTGGATCAAGATGTTGTATAGATTTCACCTCAACCACTAAGGATGACTCAGAGTTATTATGAACCTCAAAACAACCATTTGAGGAATTCAAAACGCACACCCTATCTATCCAACCTATGAACATTTTTCACTTAGGTTATTCTTCCCTTCTTCTACATAAGACATACTATCAATGGTAATACGACTCAAAGCATTCACAAACACATTATCCTTTCTAGGGTAGTAGAGAACATTAATGTCATTATCTTTCAACAAATCCAACCATCTTCTTCGATGGAGATTCAAATCCTTTTGTATAAACCCATATTAAAGACTCTTATGGTCGGTATACACATCAACATGAACACCATACAAGTAATGTCTCGATATTTTCAAAGCAAACACTACGAGCGCTAATTCAAGATCATGAGATGGATAATTCTTCTCATGCACTTTGAATTTTCTAGAGGGATAGGCTACTACTTTCCCATGTTGCATAAGAACACACCCCAAACCCACTTAGGATGCATTAAAATCTACCACAAAACCCTTTGTACCCCCCCCCCCCCCGGTAAAGTCAACACCAGATAGGTGTTAAGGCCATCTTTCAAAAATTTAAATCTTCTTTCACATGCCTCCGACCACTCAAATTTACCACTCTTTTGGGTCAATGTAGTCAAAAGAGAATCAATGGCCGCAAAACCATCCACAAACCTCCTATAGTACCTGGATAAACCCAAGAAAGTTCTAATGTCTATTGGAGCCAATGGTCTAGGAAAATTCCTAACCACATCAATTTTCTTTGGATCATCCTCAATACCCTCACTAGAGATGATATGACCAAAAACCGCCACTGATCTTAACCAAAACTCACACTTGGTATACTTGTAAATAGTTTGTGTTCATTAAGGACTTGTAAAACCACTCTCAAATGACCCATATAATCAATATCATTTTTTGAATATACCAAGATATCGTCAATAAATACAATCACAAAAGCCATTGGGGAATTTTTAAAACAAAACAACATGACTAATGAATCATAGTTCCCATATTTAGTTGGAAATTCCCTTTTAGGTACATCCTCACCTCTCACCCTAAGTTGGTGATACCTCGATCAGAAGTCTATCTTCGAAAAGTAGCTTGCCCCTTTGAGTGTATCAAATAAGTCGTCAATACGAGAAAGAGGATACTTGTTCTTAATTGTGACCTTATTGAGTTGGCAATAATCAATTCACATACTAGGGACCCTTACTTTTTCATATGAAACAACACCGCAACTTCCCATGTGAAATACTAGGTTGTATGAAACCATATTGACCAGTCTTTTAGTTGAAGCTTTAACTCTTTCAATTACGCCGGAGCCATCCGGTACGAAGGGACTTAAATGGGATTGGTATATGGTAATAAGTCAATACCAAACTCAATTTCCCGTTCGGGAGGAATTCCAGGCAAGTCATCAGGAAAGACTTCCAAAAAGTCCTTCACTACGGGGATAGAGTCAATAGGAGGGATGTCGGACTTTAGAAGTTTTACTCTTAAAATATGGTAAATACAACCTTTAAATATTCGTTTAGAATCTTTTAAACAACAATTGATACGACCTCTAGGAATTGAATTAAACCCCTTCAACACTAAGACGGGTTCATTAGGAAAATTGTATTTAACAACTCTTCTTCGACAATTATTTGAAATAAAACAAGAATGCAACCAATCCATTCCCAAAGTAACATGAAAATCGACCATATCAAGTTCTACCATCCCACCCATGTAACGCTATTAGGTAAATATATAGGACAACTTCTAAATACTCTTCTAGCAACTATGGAGTCACCCACCGGGTTGTAATCGAAAATGATTCAGTAAATATATCAGGTAGAACATCAAATTTTTTATCTACAAGAGGAGTTTCAAATAATAGTGTATCACTGGGTTCAATAAAAGCATAAACATCAATAGATAATACTTGTAACATACTGGTTATCTTATCTGGGGATTCTTCTTGTTCACCCCTAGAGGGGAAAACATAATAGTGGTTCCTTTTTGGACTCTCGGAACTGGGACCACTTTATTATGCCCGACAACTCCCATAATCTTCTTTGCTTACATTAGATAATCCTCAACTTTATGGCCCTCTTATCCATAGACAAACAAATTTCCTGTCCCAACTAGACATTCACCCCAATGCTTCTTACCAAACTTGGAAGAAAATGATTCATCGCTTGGTGAATTTCAACTTCTAGCCTTTTGGGACTTAGTGTTAGACATCCTATCCTTTTTGGTATTGGGAAAGCTTGAAGGAACTTGGTTTGAAAACATCTTCTTGAACCTAGGCTTGTGTTGAATTTCAAGCCTACCCTTGGAAATACCCCCTTCATAAGCCTTGGCCCTCTTATACTTTCTTTTTTTTCCTCTTAAGTCAAGTCTTCTCAACTTTTTGAGCATCAAGAAACAATCTAGAAATATTAATGTTGTCATGGAGAATAGCTGAACGAAACTCTTCAAGCAAATGATCGGACACACCCGTAACAAAGCGACTCATTTCATCCCTTGGGTTAGTAACAAGGAAGGAGCATACATGGACAATTCGGTGAACTTCAAAGAGTACTCTTGGACACTCATACCTACTTGACGAAGGATGATGAATTCCTTCACTTTGTCCTCTCTTTTCTCCCTAGGAAAGAAATGATCAAGAAAAGCGCTTCTAAAAACCTCCTAAGTGAATGGTTACCGCTCTCAAGGCCCTATTGACCCTCCATTGGGTTAACCATGCTTGAGCTACGTCTTTGAGTTTATACAAATCGAACTCTGACTTCTCATTTCAAGTCAACTTCACAACATAGAGAATCTTGTAGACCTCATCAATGAAGTCTTAATAATCTTCATTCACATTCGACCAAAAGAACATAGGAGAATTCATCAAAGTGAAGTCCCTCAAGTGTGAAGCCATGGTAATTGTATTTGGTTGACCATGAGATCCAACCTCCCTATTAGCTTGAGCCGCCATGGTTTGAGGTTGAGTGGCTACTGCTTGTGCTTTGGTAGTCATAGCTTTATCAATAGTAAAAAATTGCGGACGTTATCTCTCCATCCATCATCGGTGGAGGAACGACCAGAGCTTGTTCTTGTGGAGGCACTTGGTTGTCTTGTGGAGTAACTCCCGCATTAGCCAAATCTTCCTCCACTCTCCTTGAAGCTGCACGTCTTCTAGTCATATCCTATATCCATAAGAAAAGGATTAGAAGAAAGAGGACACATATAGTTTCAAATCCCAATGCACGACTTTCAAGATTACCAGTAAGTGTGAACTCCTATACGTCACATAGCCTCTCATTCATATGTGTGGCGCGCATCACACCTACTCTACATAAATGTTGTTCAATGTGACATTAATCCTAAGATTTATGTAACCTTATGCTCTGATGTCAAGTCTATCACAACCAGGCTGCACCCACTAGACGTAACCGACATCGTCGTCCTCGGAGAACATTAAGACTAGACTCTTAGCATTCCTCATTACATTTCATAAGTCAAAGAGTGTGGAAGATTAATATTTTTTTGTATATAACTATATAGTGAGGTTTACATAGACCTCTCGCATACTACATGTGAGTTTACTTAGGGTCCTTGCATATGAAGCATACATAGACTTCTCATTTGGACAACGTATGATACATATGAATTAGTCTAATAATTTGTCTCATATTGAACCATCTAAATTGAGTACAAATGTTGGATATATCCAATACAAAGTTAACATGCAAATTTAGGCTAACATAAATATTAAAATATTAAATTAAAGAACAACGTTTTTATGACAGTACAACTTCAATGATAGAATGTCGTAATGGGCAACATCCCCGTACATGAGGACCTACCAACACTTGGAGAAAGAGTCCAAGTCTTATTCAAATGGCTAGGAACTTAATGGCCGGAACCTTCATATTTGTATGAAACATAGAGATAGGGGTTATTACACCACTTGTACTAAGTATGGAAACATATGTACATAAAACATTGAAATCACATTAAAAGGGACATTTTTTCAAAACATGCTCGTTTATTTTGAAAAATCTTTATGAACATTCAAGATCACTTATGAACTAATAGACACATATTCATCAAGACAAGACCATATACAATATAAGACAAAAATTCTCAAGTAAGGTCAAGTTTGATTCGTTCAAACTTACTTCACAAAAAAGAAGTAAAGAGGTTGTATCAAGTAAAGAACCCAACTAATGAGGTTGGTATTGTTCCAACGAGGAAAATAGTTCAGACTTAACTTTTATCTATTAATACTATCATTTAGTCAATTATTTCATTAGAAAACAAAGACAATAAAAGGAGGGTTTTTTTTTTCCAAATTAATTAAAATAACTATATAAATTAAAGTAAACAACTAACAGATTCAAATCTTGGAGTTAAATCAATTAATAAAATTAACTAGGGTTTAAGTATTCCCCACAAGTTCTTCATTTTATAATTCTAACTATAACAATTCTTTCGTAGTATCTTGCATGCAAAGTGATAAGTTATGTATTTCTAAATCCTGTGTCCGGCATCTAGAAAATTTCACTCCGCGCCATATTCCGGCTACGTGTGTTTCTATACTAGTTTACCTCATATAAAGCATTGTATTTGATATTTGACTAAGTTATTACCTCGTAACAATCAATACTAACCTATTAGATAGTACACATTAAATCTATGCTGATAATTCTTTTCCTATTATCTACCTCCTTGGTCCGGCAAGTAGCATAAAGGCGAGTTCTAACGTTGGCCAGCCGTTAAAAAGAATTCTTAACGAAAGAATTATCAATACATGCAAGACACTATTCTATAATTGTTATTTTAGTTAGATTTTACTTTATTATTCACTCATAATTCCCACAACTGTAGTTATGAAGTTTACTTACCCATTTTCATACTCACAATATTCATATATGTAATATAAGAATACATGCACTTACTTCAATGAGAAAGAATAAAATCCAGAAGTTCACTTGATTAAATCAACAAACGCACCAAGAATCAATTCAAGAAAAATTGTATCAATTACTGAAATTAATCAATGACTAAAATTTCCCTAAAATTATAAAAATCACAAAGTCTAATATCCAAGAGTCTACTAACAAAGAGTCTCACCCCAAAAACGAAGGACTCTAATTACTGAAAATATGTCAAAACGCGTCCGAGTCGACGGACCTCGTGACGGACCATCGTGGTCACGATAGGCCATCATGGCCTCCGGCATCCTATACATTACAAATACTTCTGCTTCTTTCTTTATTACCCTCTACGAACTGGTATGAAGGACCGTTCCAAGCACGATGGTCTGTTGAGGGTCTCTGTTCCATAATACATAAACTTCTTGGAATTTGGGTACTGGGACTACTCTATAATGAGCTTCCAGGTGCTCATGAACTAGCTCTAACAAGCTGTTATGAACTATCTACCCAAAATCCAAGATAACAATTTCAATTCAATTGAAAAAAACATACCATAAACAACACCATGAAATGGTACAAGCTGGGAAAAATTGATGGAGTTACACAAGTGATGTGTTTGTTAACAGTATTGAAGATGAAATTGGGAGAGGAAATAAAGATTGAGTTTATAGGTTTTTTGGGTATGGCGGAGTACAAGGAGTAAGCCATGGCTACCGCTCCTAAAAACACTATTTTCCCTATATATAGGCTGGACTACTCTATAATTATCACGACAAACAAGCAGGATGGACCGTCATGGCGATGACGGTCCGTCATGAACTTCGAAATCCCAAACATAGGTCAGACTTCCCATCTTCCTTCAGCAGCTTCACTAAGATGCCACCTACGGACCGTTAAAAGATCGACGGACCGTTACAAGCTCTGTAGGTGGTAACTTTTCTGCATTTCTTGCTCAAACTTTTCCGTGTTCATCATTAGACAAATTTCCTCCAAATAAAGAGAAACTTACATAAAAATCAATACAAAAAGGCCTTTGACACACACTAAACTTAACGAAAAAGCATTAAGAATACCGTGAAACCACGGTATATCAACACCCTCAACATAAATTCATTATTTGTCCTCAAGCGACGCATTATGACTCACTACAAAATCTTTCTACAATAGTATCAATGTTTTAGCTTTCGCAATCATTTGGCTATCAATAACGATCAGTATCATCATGTTTATGGATGTTATCTCTATTAGGCTTTAATTATGTGGAATCAGACCATGAGACAAACTCACCACGCAGTGACACCTATCCTCTTTAATTTCTCACCGAGGTGCTAATATTTCCGGTATTGCAACTAGTGTCCTTACTTCAAAACAGCATCCTCATTTTTCACACAATGATTTCAGTTTGAGTATAAAGATTATTTTTCAACACTCACTCTCAGAACGAATTCACATCTCATTCATATATATTGCCATAAGCTTGCCCTTATTTTCACTGCTTTAAGTTCGCTATGCAACTCTTAGGATCACGATAGGAATTTCTTAACTTGTAATATAGGCTCAGGGTCAGGTAGGGTATATTTAGGTATACTTTAGTGACTTTTTACCCTCCATGACATATTGTCTAAACATACCACTTTTTATCATTTAATTTATCCCAATTTTTCCTATTCTTTCACATTACTATTTTCTCGTTCTTTGTTCATTTGTGTAAGTGTATCTCTTCTTTTTTCACTTGTATTTGTTGTATTGTTTTTATTTCACTTTTCTTTCAATTCTTGAGTCACTTTACTTTCGTTGTTTCTCTCTCTTTGTTCTTTCAACCCAACTTTCCAGAGCATTCCTCATAATAGCCACCCTCAACTCATGGATTTTCCATGAGTAAAAAC
Organism: Solanum neorickii; assembly: GCA_027704865.1. NCBI lineage: Eukaryota > Viridiplantae > Streptophyta > Magnoliopsida > Solanales > Solanaceae > Solanum > Solanum neorickii. The sequence goes on from JAKWJC010000370.1 coordinate 12,372,791, forward strand.
TACACAATACCCAAAGTTGGGTCAGGGCCATGAAAAGGTTGTTTACTGTATTAGCCACCCTCAACTTATGCTTTTGGCATAAGTTGAGGTGCACATGTCCAAGGAGGGACTAGGGCCAACACATTATTCCAAGAAAAGATCAGTTGGGGTGAATAAGAAAGGTCTGTTTTAAGCTCAAATCATTGGATAAAAGAGGGATTAATTTCATTTGTTTTTTAATTTAGGCTAGAAATTGTCTATATTTATCAAGGGCCTATGATCCTTTCCTAATTGTCTATTATAGTTTACTTTTACCAGGATTAACGAGGCAAGTTCTAGCTCAGTACAAATAGTGCACTATTAAGATCTTCTTCACAATCACATGACATCTCATTACGCTACAAAATTAACAAACACCTTGTTCAAATTTTAGACTTAGGGTCATGTAGTGGTGTATCTGTATGTCATGCTTAGAGCCACACATTTATCAATTACTATGCCTAGTCATGCATCATTTTCATTTCATCAGGATATTATTTTAGCTATCATGCTTTAGAGTTAAACTATGTACACAAGATATTGACATGCAACAATAAAAATAATCAGTCTATTGGAGAAAAAGAACACATGCAAGAAAACCCCAAAAAAGGATAGTGAAATGGGCTACTCAGACTTCACCCTAGCACTCACTTTCCATTTAGCCCACCCCGAACAATAGACATGCAATTTTCCCCAATGCATAAAAAAATTGAAATACGAGAGTGGTAGGTGAAGCAAACCTGGGGCACAAATCAATGACGATCAGCAAGCTGGTGGGTCCGGTTCCATGGAACCCACTACCTTTGTAGTCTTGACACCCTTAGTAGTGTTCTCATAAGAAACAACACTATGAGCAGTGCCTCCCGCTAACACCACATCTCTGGAGCTAGATGCCCCAGCAACTGACTCTACAACCCTGATCCGACGCGCCTCCTCATCAGCAAGCGAGGCTCTCCTCGCAACCTCCATCTCATTGCGCTCCTTCTTTTGTGCTCTATAGTCATCTTCCTCTCGACCCTTGCTCCTCTTGTCATGCTCTCGAGGGGGAGGTGGTGGAATCTCAGAAGTTGCGAATAAGGCCGCCATCACTGTGTCTTCAGCAGGCTTTGCAGAAAGGGCCTCAGAGTCAGACACCCTAGCCTCTAGGATCATATCAATGTCTTCTCAAAGACTCTCGACCGCAGCTTGAAGGGTCGACACGTCCACCTGAGGGGCTGGCCGGGCTAGCAACTGCAACAAAAAAGTGTCCAAGCGTTGATGAACCTTAGCAATCTTCCGCTCTGTGTGCTGGATAATCTTACGCTACAAGCACTCTTCTGCCTCAACAATAGACCTCTGCATTGAAGGCTGGATGTGATTTAGAAGTGTAGCTATATGTGCCTCTAGTTTCTGGACCGTAGCAAGCGGGGAAAGTGGCTGCGCGAGAGGATCTCAGGGAAGTGCTACTACCCGGGATAGACTAGACCAGGGTAGTGTCAGTGGCTTCAGAAGCAGCCTATGTAGCCGCGCGAGCCGATGCTACCGTATAAAACACATTTTCACCAAGTGGAGGCAACTCAGGACAGGTCCCTCTGGGTGGAGCCAACTCCTTTGCCTCATCCCTGATGAGGCCGACATGAACAGTGTCCAGCGGAGTCTTCAGCAAATCAATGTGCCAGATGGGCACACCTGCAGACTTGTATAAGGAAAATATCATGCACGGAAAAGGGTAAGTAGTTGTGACCTTAGAATCCCTCTCGCGTATGACCGCCTGTGAAAGACTAGAAAGTCAACCTTTAATCCGGCTATCATCGCCGCCATTAGAACTGCACGATCCCATGTAACTATATTATCAGCGGCTGTTGGGGAAAGGCGGTGGCGGACAATAAACCATAAGAACTTAGCCGTGAAGTTCAAGTTGGCCTTCTTGATGGCTTCCTTCGGCTCCGTTACCCAGTCGGCACCCTCTCCGTTAATAGACAAGTACAGGACCATCCACCTCTTGGTGGTCTCTCTCAGCAATGTATCATGCAAGAATTAGCCATCTTTTAATATTTTCCACCAACAATCGAATTGAGAGGGTTTCTTTTGCCATTCACATCCTCGCCGTATAGATACCGACGAATGGCGTGCAAGGTGATATCGACCTGAATGCCACGTACTCGGACATGCTCAAGTAAGGCCTGTTTGGCGGGGGCATCCCGCCTATCTATCTGTGATCTAAGAGTAGCCACGTAAGAGGTGTAGAACTCTCGGGCCAAATTCTAGCTATAACGTCCTAAAAAATGAACTGTCTACTCCAGACGTTGTCAGGTGAAGAGGTTGTGGATCTCTGCCATGGTTGGGAGACATCCTGTAAAGACCCGCTTCTCCAGTGTAAGGGTCCGTGTCATGACGCCTTTATCATTTAGAAACATGGAATCAGAATACACTTGATATTTCCCGTTGACACACCATAGGTTGGGCTGGTCAGTAACCTGGGTGAGAGCACCAGTCGGTAAGCCTGGAGTGGAATCAGGACTGTCAGCCTCAACAGACGTGGAAGACTATGCAGATGTAGCGGAGGTAGGGACTTTCGTGGACCCGGAGGCTTTCTCCAACAAGGAAACTCCTAAGGAGCCAGACACTCCTTCATGTGTAGCTGACAGAGCAGGTGTGTCGATCAGTATGCGCTCCTCATCAGACTGTGAGGTAGTGACTACGTTGGATGCCAACTTTTTAGGCATAGCTATTGGAGCAAGTGGAGCTCGTGATGGAGTGGCAGTGTCTGTGGCACGTACTCGGGGTCATGCTCATCATCATAGCCTATAACTAGTCGGAAGACGGGGTGACAGTCTTGTAACGCCTATGTGCATCCACTCAATCTTATTTTGGTTCCATAAGAGACAGTACCTATAAAGAATCAATATTAGTACAAGAAGGAGCAATTAAGACGAGCAAAAACGAAACAAAATAAATATAAGAGCTAAGTTGTAATGACTTTTCTGCAGTAACAGTGAAACACGGCGGACTAGGTGATGGCTCGTTGTGAGTATGACGGACTGTCACGTTGTCTGTCATGTCTTACTTCAACTATGTTGATGTGGAGACCCCTGAAGGAAAGTCTCTAACAAGTATGACGGATAAGAAGGATGGACCGTCGTGACAATAACGGTCCGTCGTCGATGTCCGTCGTAGGGTACTTAAAAAAAATATGGAAACCCTTAGGAGAGGGGTCTCTGACCATCACGACGGTTGTGCAGGATGGACCATCACGAGTATGACGGTCCATCGTATATGTTCGTCACACGACACTTAGAAAAAAGGTCTCTAACAACCAAAATGGTTGTGCACGACAAACTGTGGTGGGAACGACTGTCCGTCGCATGTACCCGTTGGTGTACACTCAGAGAAAACGAACAGTTGGATGTTGGAATAGACCCTATGACGGTCCGTCGTGGGTAGGACGGTCCGTCATTGGAGTCTCATTTGGTCATTGAGTGATAGAACTGGGGATGCCACAATCATCCCCTATGACTCAAATGGAATTCTTAGTCTTAACCTACATGTGTCTAACCCAAATAAATAGCAAACAAGCAATTCTAAAGCACCTATTTCTAGAGTTTTAACAATGCAATTTGAGGATTCATAACCTCGGTCAGACGAAATTGGATCAAAGAATGAAGACCCACCAAATAGAAATAGTCTATTACGAATTAAAAACAATAAGGCAATGTAAATGGCTAGAGAAACATACTTGAGAAGAGAAGAAAAACAAGCAATGGAGGTACTTGGTGATCAAGAACAGAACCACAGCAACCAACTCCGACCAGTATGAAGGAGATATTCGGAATTGGGGAATCTGGGGAAGTGATTAGTTGATAGAGAAGAGAGTTGGGATGTTTAAAGTTTGAAAGGGAGGGAAATGGGAGAAAGAGGGAAGGAAACGGGTGAAATGAAGGGGTGGAGTTTTTAAATGTTACCAATTTTTTAAATTACCCCCAACCGGGTTAGGTCGGGTACGCTAATTAATGACACAACGAGTCCCCGACGATGGTCCGTGGCAGATGCAATGGTCCGTCATTGGTTCCGTCACGTGTGCCCTAGTTTTGAAAATAAATGAAAGACATACCTGGCATGATATATTCATGCGGCGGTTCATCGCGTACGTGATGGTCCGTTGATGTATATATTAGTGACTATTGCAGTGTGATTTTCTGCAGAATTTTCATGGTGATGTGCCTGCATATTTAAAATCCATTAGTAGAAAATTCTACCTTTACTAGAAAGAAAACTATAAGTATTGGGTTTCCTCCCAACAAGCGCCTGATTTTTACGTTGTGGCACGACAGAAGACACTTGATTACTTAGACTTCATCAAGGTGGTATGCCTCGATTACTTCATTTGCTGATTCAGCATGCTCGAAAAAGATTTTTATGCGTTGTCTATTCACCTTTAACCGCACACTCTCCTTCGTTTCCAACTCAACTGTTCCATGAGGGAATAGTTGGGAAACCAATTAAGGGCCAGTCCATTTAGACTTGAGTTTGCCCAGAAACAAGCGCAACCTAATTTTGAATAAAAGCACAAAATCCCCAACCATAAACTCTCGTTTTTCAATTTTTAGGTCATGGTAATTCTCCATATTTTCTTTATATACGGGTGAGCTTTCATAAGCTTTCAGGCGAAATTTATCATGTTTATTTAGCCCAATTAACTATTGTTCTACATCTTCGTTTCAATCCATTTTCAACTTCGTCATAACCTACATGCCTTTATGCTCTAATTCAACCGGAAGATGACAAGCTTTACAATATACAAGTTGGTATAGGGACATACCTATTGGAGTCTTATACACTGTCCGGTAGGCCGAAAGAGCTTCATCAAGCCTCCTTGACCAATCCGTTCTACTAGTGTTCACTATTTTTTTACAATATCTGTTTGATCTACCTATTTGACACTTTAACTTGACCACTAGTTTGAGGATGGTAAGGAGAGGACACATTATGGAGAACCCTATATTTCTCCAATAATCCATTGAACAATCAGTTGCAAAAGTGGGAGCCCCCATCACTAATAATTGCCCTTGAGCTGCCAAAATTAGAGAATATATTCCTTTTTAAGAATGCAGTGACACTTTTCCCTTCATTGTTTGCGAGGGCGATAGCTTCCACCCATTTAGATACATAATCAACCGCTACTAAAATATACTTCATTCCATGAGAACTCACAAAAGGACCCATAAAGTTAATACCCCAAACATCAAATAACTCAATCACAAGAATGGAGTTTAGAGGAAGCTCAGTGAACCAAATAGAAGTCTCTCCCAAAGGAGAGAGGAAATACTCTTAGCCCTATTACATCCAAATCCAAATAAGGCCTCCCTACACAATTTTTACACACTACCCTTACCTTAGCTATATTGGCATGTGGGTCTTCAGAAGGTAGCCCTGAAAACAAACCTTTGGCAGTGAGCATTTGCGTCAGACTACTCTATACCACAAAGGTGTGACCTTGTGGTAGAGGGGGAAAGACAAATGGCCCATCAGAGTCTACTATATTATCATAGCCTCTGTAGTATTCTTGAAGACGTGGAGCGGGATTTTTTCCCCTTTGTTGATTTTCAACCTGATCATCAGGTAATAACTGACCATGTACATCAACTGAAGCTGGGATGTTCTTGTTTGGATCATCATCATTAATACCCAAGTTTCAATTCATTTTGCGTAGTGTACGCTGTTATTTGTGATCATATAGAAACAAGGGTTCTCTTCCTCTCAGTGTATTTGGCGTACAAGGAAGATAGTTCTGCAAGAATAAAAAACAAAAAAAAGATCAAATTAAGAAAATATTGACTAAACTATAGTAACAAGTTTAAGTTAATCTAAAAGCTACTTTCCCCGGCAGCTGCACCAAAATTTGATACGCTCAAAATTACTTCTCAAATAATAAGTAAAGTGGTCGTATCAAGTAAATAACCCAACTAATGAGGTTGGGATCATTCCCACGAGGAAAATAGTTCAGACATAACTTTAATCTATGATTGCTATTATTTAGTCAATTATTTCAATAGAAAACAAATGACAATAAAAGGGGGGTTTTTATTTCTAAATTAATGAAAATAACTATCTAAATTAAAGTAAATAACTAACAGATTCAAATCTTAGAGTTTAATCAATTAATATAAATAACTAGGGTTTAAGTGTTCCCCACAGGTTCCTAACTTTATAATTCTAAGTATAAGAATTCTTTCCTAGTATCTTGCATGCAAAGTGATAAGTTATGTAATTCTAAATCGTTGGTCCGACATCAAAAAAATCACACTCCGCACCTTGGTCAGGCTGCGTGTGTTGCTATACTAACCTTACGTTTACCTAATATTAAGCATTGTATTTGATATTTGACTAAGTTATTACCTCGTACCAATCAATACTAGCCTATTTGATAGTATACACTAAATCTATGTTGATAATTCTTTTCCTATTATCTACCTCCTTGGTCCAGCAAGTAGCATTAAGGCGAGTTCTAACGTTGGACATCTGTTAATAGTTTAGTTAGATGCTACTTGTGGGAACCATGGGTGAATAATGAGGTAAAATCTACACTAAATCTTCTCCATTTTCATAACACTTAAACTTCTTGGAATTTGAGTAGTGGGACTACTCTTAGATCATGACGAGGAATCACCAGGACGGACCGTTGTGGCTATGACGGTTGGTCATGAACTACGTATTCCCACACTTAGGTCATACTTCACCACTTCCTTCAGCAGCTTCAGTACGATGCCACCTAGGTACTGTCACAAGCTCGACGGACCGTCACAAGCTCCGTAGGTGGTAACGTTTCTGCATTTCTTGCTCAAAAACATCCGCGTTCATCTTTAGACAGATTTCCTGCAAAATAAAGAGAAACTTCCATAAAAATCAATACACAAAGGCTTTTGGATACACACCAAACTTAAGGAAAAAATATTAAAAATACCGTGAAACCACGGTATATCACATGTGTAGTAGCATATTAGAGAACATAACCCAAAACAACTCCAACATTGTATAATAACAATGAAGAATGTTTAAGAGTTCATAATATTACAGCATGTGCAAGACCATTACACATAATACATTACAAAGCTTACAAGTGAAATGATCAAGTGAAGTCCATAACCCCACACAATCATGTAAACCCAACAACGTATCACAAACAATCTCTAACTTCATATGTCATAGCATCCAGGATAGTCATCACTAAATCTAGCAACATAGACTAATAAAATGTTCACAAGTAAAATTAACATCATATAGGTCATCAACATGTAAAGTCACATTTGCATATCATTAAAGTCAGAAAAGCATAAGAACATCCTCCTTAGACTTCCATCAAGACCAACTATTGCAATGCATATGTAGAGTCCCATACCCTACCTATACTAAGATGAACCCCTTAAGTAATTCGAGTTTGAGTTAACATTATTAAATTTGTTTTACTTTCAGGAGTATTTTCCATAAACGACATAGATAACATGAGTTAACTGTGGAATCCGGTGTCATGAAACCCTATACCAAAATAAGGTGGTCTACTTGCCAATGTAGTATTATAACATGAACATTCGATGTGGATCCATTAGCTTGTATTTCTATTGGGGCAACATAATATATGAACTAGGAAACATACTTGAGTTCCTTATAAGGAACAATTGCATTGTAATCTCTATCGCATGAGATTCATTGTGACCCTCTCATATCTAGTTCACTCGTTGTTAAGCTAAAGACCCTTTTTGAAATGTCTTTAAGCTTTTATTAATCAATATACCTTAGTATAGGACATAGGAGGCCAATCCCTTGTATATTTATAATCATTATCTCAATTGGAATTGCATGAGATCTTTATTTCAATACAACCCTTATATGTGAGATTAACACATTATCATCATCATGATATAGTAAGGCACATATGTGATCCAAATAAACATTATATCATTGCACCTTAATCATAATCTCACATTCCATATAATAACGACATTTCAATTACATTCATCATACCATAACCTATCTAGTTTAATCACAATCAATACATTAATTGAATATAATCATCAAGTACAAGCAATCACAATTAAAGTAAGGATTAAAAATCGTAAGTCTTACCTATTTTCCTTGACAAGCCTTCTTCCATGGTTTTACCGTTAACCAACCATATTCATCCAATAATCGACTTAATAAAATCATATAATAGTAATTAACACAAGAACTAAGTCAATTACATCATCAGTATTCAAATAAACATCAATTCACAACCCAGGGTTAGAGAAATAGGGTCAGTTCATGATTTCTTTTATAGAACTAGGTCTAACATGAAGAATTACCCCAATTAACCATTAATAAATCATGTTATAACCATAATAATCAAATGAAACCAAGAATAATACAATTTGAAAGATCAATATTGGAATAAGAATAAAACCTATGTTTTTATCAACTTTCGGAAATCAAATTTTAAGAACTCTTTGGGGAAATGAGTCCAAAAGGTGAAGAACTTCCACACAATAGCTATTAATGAAGATTGATGGAGAGAAAGTTTAATCTTTGACCCTTGTGACCTTGAATTTGATCTTCAATGGAGTCTTGGGGAATAGAGAGAGAAAGTAGAGACAAGGAAAAGGAGTTTGTGTTTGGAATTAAAGTGAGTTAGGTTAGTTTAATAAGTGCAAGGTCTTATATAGACCCTTAATTTACATGATTAAATGCTCCCTAAAACTTAATTAACCACCTAAGCAACTGACTAATTAAAAGACTCAACTTAATATTTGACAATGAAAAACTAACCCTGACCTACGAGACCTTGACTTACGGTTCTTAGGTCTATCTAATCCACATACTACACGTCCCTCGATAAGTTCTGATACTGGTATTTTGTATCCGTTTTTGAAAATCGCTAAGGCTAGGAAAACGGATCAATGAATGCCCCATTAAAAAGACGACGACTCATTGTTTGGCAACCGTAGATGGCTACTGTCATTTGACTGCTTTTTGGTCATTTTGGAAGGGTCCTCTTCAAGGACCCCTAGGGTGGTCCTTGGGGACTCATACTCATATGTTTCAAACCTAAACATATCTTAATACATTTTTAACACCTTCCTGCCAAATTTCATTGAATTTTGACTCTTAAAACCCTACAAAACATGCCAAGCTACACTTACCTCTATTTCACAGTTCACTAGACATCATGGACGTTCCTTGATGTTTTTACCCTAAAACTTACTAAATGATTATGCATTTTTATTTAACAAAAAAATTGTTCTATGTCTTTGTTTAAAAATAGAGGCTTTAGAATATGTCATGGACTTCCAGAGCGTTATGAAACCCTACCGTTTCCATACATTCATCTTGAGAGAGTGAATGGTCTAAAGTAAATACTATTATAAATTGCGTCTAATAGGTGTTAAAGAGAAACCAATTTGATTCGGGGTAAATATTTCGAGTAAAAGTTTACCCTCACTGAAGTCTATCTTATTCATTGATTCACATCATCTTACTATTAATTTGAATTACTGGATTATTTACCTTAGCCAATAATCCTATTACATCCCAATAATCCCATGTCTATATTCATATTTTTATATTGTTTGTTTTTTTACATGTTAATTGAAGACAAACCCCCCTTTGATGTTTGATACTTGTGTCACTCTTTAATTTAAATAATGTTTTCATTTGTAAATGTGTCTAGCTATCACTTTGAATTGATTTTAACTTGGCTATTGATTCTGAAAATCACTCCCTGTGGGAAAGATCCCACCCTTGGTTGGGTTTTATTACTAGTCATGATCATTGGCACTTGAACTGGAAGTAGTGTCCTGATAGCATGAAATCAAATTGGCATTGCTGCCGAAGAGTGGTGTTATGTGAGAATCTTTGGTTTAGTTGAATATTTGCACTTGTTATTTGTAGTTGAACTTACCAAATTTTTAGTCTTGTTTTGACTGTTTGTGTTGTAAGTGAGGTATGAGTGTGAATGGCAACAATTCTAGCAAAGTAGGCCATCAAGATGACATCGACAACCTCAAAGATGTCAATGAGAGTCATTATAATGACCACCATATCATGGGTGGTATTGGTTCTATTTGCTTGCCTAACATATCCAGGAATATGCCCTAGACGTAACCGGCGTCGTCGTCCTCTTTGAGAACTGAGACTATCCTTTTAGATTACATCAATACATTCAAAGGTCTAATTTATCAAAAGATTTGAAACTTTTCAGTACTTATACATTAAATTTTACATAGACCTCAAAATACACATAATATATATCGAGTATGCGTAGACCCTTCATATATGAAGATTACATAGTCTTCTAGTTTTATTGCACATAGATATATAAGATATAACATACTCTCAAAAGCATGTCCCATATAGTAACAAGTTAATAAGAGTGTATCAAATTGGTCCTAGCTCGTACATCAATACAACTAAACCATATATAGATCATACAATATCTAATATCCAAATTAAAAGGAAAGAAACATGAGCGTCTTAATAATTAAAACAACATCATGTCTCATTTAAGACCACCAAAATGAGTTAGGGTTTCTAGAGCCATCTTTGTGCCTAAAATCTTGTTAACATGTTAATACAATTCTTTGAAATATGTTTAGGTTTTCTGAAAGTCAAACATCAATGGACGACTAAGACGTTCGATCACTAAGTGACTTATGTGTCTTATATGTTTTTATATGTGTTTATTTGTGGTTCGTGAGCTTATGAGGTTCTTATATGAGTTATTATAATGTTTATAGGCATTCTTTCAAGTTTAGTGAAGTTTGAAGGTCAAACATCCAATAACATCAATGACGTTAGAGAGGTTTGCTTTGATAAGGGTATGGACCTTGTCTATGCATTGCACATCTACTAGAGAAAGTGCTCTATGAAAGTGGTTGTAGGTTCTAAAAGTTTTTTATTTCCACAGCTACTACAGTCTCCTATCATTGGTGGTGAGTCGTGACACATCAAATGGTATGAGAGGCTATAGGACGATAGAGTTTCCATTCTTCGTCATTCTGATGTCGTACTATAGAACTTAAACTCTATAAGACCTCTCTCTTATATTTTCATGTCTGGTGGTCTTTTAAATGTGGTTTCTTGGATGATATTGTATCTCTATGTTTGAGGGAGAAAAGGTGAGTTTTGATGCTTATCTTGGTTTTATGGTTTCATGAGTATGTGTGAAGGTGAATTTTGCAATGATATGTTGATATGATATCCCCTGTGGCTACATCTGAGACTTACGTGAAATAAAATGTTAGGTTAGGAATTATGTATATGTTATGATACGGTTAAAGCATGCTAAGAATATGTTAAATGGTAAAGATGCATGTTCCCTAAGAATATATGTATGATGGTTCAAATGTTGCCCTTGTTTATATGTTAGAACATTCATGATTGTTTTGTATGGAGGGAAGTCTTTGCATAGGTTTGGTCTTAGAAGCAATGGTAGCATGTTGTCCTTGTAGGATGATGATGTGAGTTTAATTGAACTATAAGTAACCTTACTGTAAGGTTGAATAAAATGGATGATTTTATATGGTTAAGTCTTCTCAATTGTTTCCCCTAATGTTTTATGACCTTGATTTCTATTGCATTTTTAAACACCTTATGTGGTTGAATAGTATGACATAACATGAAAGTAAGGGGATAATTTGCATAGATGAGAGGGCTTAGAATTCCTTGGTTGACCTACTATAGTCATTTTAAGTAGTAATCACTGTTAAGTGATGAAAATGAATGTTGTTAAGATCCTCTTAAGGTTAGGTTAAGTTGCTCCTGATTGGGTTTACTCTAAGTGGGGGATGGTGATTTAAGTAGTAAGGTTATAGATATTTCCATATTATGCTTCTATTCTTAAAATATTAAATGCATGACCTTCACTTGTATGGTATGTCTTGATTGACACTATCTTAATACTATTTTGAAGATTCTAAAGTACTTGAAAGGAAATTTTTGATTAACTTCAAGGTTTTATCATGTTTATTGTGCATCTTGATACACTAGCTGTGCATTTGACATTATGAGATAAGGTAAGGAACATGTTTGAAGTAACCTTTTATGTGCAAGCTTTAGCCTTATAATGAGAAATTAGGCCTCTTTAAAATGAAATATGTGAATCTCTCGAAAACTATATTACTTGTATGGTTTGGAAAGCATGATTGTAGGTCGACTTTTGAAAAGTTAATGCATGTGTAGCTATTGTTCTTGTGTGTGCCTATGAATTGTAAGAATTCCACTAAATGATGCTTATTGAGAAGGCTATTTCCATGTTAGAAATTGGCATTTTGTGAAAAGGCTTCCTATTTGTGGTGATGTGCTTTGTGTGACCTACCTTTTAGACTATAGTAGGAAGAAAACATGAACATTCCTTGGATTAATAATTGAGAAATTTTTATCTTAAAGTAAAGATGAACTTTTTGCATTTGCTTGGATATGAACTCATGAAACATGTAAGTGTGTCGACGAGAAGGACATTCCTCCTTGGACATAACTAAGAATGGTATGATTGAGTATGACCCTCATAGCACTAGGTCTAACTAATAAGAATCCATTGTAAATCTAATTAACTATAGTGTATGTGCATTGAAGTATGACTGCTTAAATCACTTTTTAGTATTTATTAGAATCTTCCTCTTTTCAACGCCTCCAATATCGCATCAATCTATTTTTCGAGTAAAAAGTTATGATCATTTTAGTGAGTAGTATAGTGTAGTTCCGTTTTGGCTGCGGGAAAATAGAAATTAAGGTTATCCTCCTCTCCTTTTCTACTATAAAAACCAAAATAAAATGGATTGCACAAGTCCTATAAAGACCTAAAAAGTCCTAATTCCATCTATAAATTCATTATTCTCTTCTCTATCAAACCCTAGGACAAAACCTCAAGAAAATAATCAAAGTAGAAAACACTATTCAAGAAGATCCAAAATTTGTCAAGATTCTGTAAATAAGGCTAAGATTGAAGCTAGGGTTAATGTTATGAATTAATTTCCTCACCAAATTTTATTTGATTCTTCATCTAATAAAGGTATGGTGATCCTTCATCTCCAAGTAACCTTTAAGTTTGAGAGTTAATCTCAATGTTTTCAAAGAAGTTCCACGATCAAATCCCTTCTTCTTCATTCTAGCCATGTGTTCTATCTTAAATTGATTTTAAAAGGATAATATGAATGTATTGATATGTGAAACTAATCAATATATAGTATCAATAAAGTGAAAGTTCATCATTTACATATCATCTTCCATTTCAAGCATATTCATACATAATCACAACCTTCTAAAGTTCCCTTCAAGGCAAACTAGTGCAAGACATAGGTAGAGTCCCATTCCCCTATGTAGGCTAAGTTAAACCTCTTAAGTCCCTTTAGTGGGTTTTTACTTCATTACTTCATTTTTAGTATAGGTAACACTTGCCTTATTCAACATTGACCACATGAGCTTTTGTAAAATCCGGTGTTGTAAAACCTTACACTGAAGGATGGTAGACTACTGACAAAAGTAAAACCAAACATAAATGCAACTTTCTAGGTGGATCCACAAGCTAGTCTTTCTAGGGGGAAACATAGTTCTACGACTAAGAGATAGGTATAATGCTTCTACATACCACCTTGCAATTGGGGCCTCCTCTCATGGGAATCCATTGGTTGAGTATCCCCTCTATGGGGAGTCAACACCACATGTGGAACTATAGGGTGAATATTCCTCTAATGGAAGTCATCACCTCCCATTATCAAGTTCACTCAGATAACAAAGTCCCTTTTTTTTAAATATATTTAATGTCTTTATTAATCATCATAGCTTATTGTAGGTCATAGGGTCTAATCCGTTGTATAGTTATTGTGATTAGCTCATTAGGAATTTTCATTAGAATATCCTTTCATGGCAACCCTCATACGTGACATTATCCAAACATCATTATCATGTCATAATAAGGTAAATATGTACTTGATAACCAACCTTTTGTCAGTTCATCTTAAGCATAATTTCACAATCACATAATCAAGTCATTTTAATACAAAATCATGCTAACACATATTTAGGCTAATCACAAGGCATGCTTAAATTGAACTACATTATCAAAAACAAGCCATCACTATTTAAGTAAAGTTTAGGATCGCGAGGACTTACTCAATCTCCTTAAATAGCCATCATCATGGTCTTACCATCAACCAACCAATTACATCAAACAATAGGTGTAGTAACATCAATAAATTGTAATTAACACAAGAACTAGGTCAATTGCATCATCACTACTCCAATTAACATCAAATCATAACCTAGGGTTAGTGAAATTCGGGTTCATCATAAATACAGCAAGAATTAGATACAATACAAATAATACATTATGCTAGTCAATCCATACTTGAATTAGAATCGAAAAAATAAGTCTAATAATCAATTCATTCTTCAATTCCCATAAATTCATGACCAAGATCCAAGATTTAGAAAATTTGGGGAAGGGAACATGATCAACATGAATTTGCATAAATTAAAATCAATTAATCAACAATGTATACTCATTTAGTCATAGGAAATCATACTTCATCATCAATTTGAAGTTTAGAAGAAACCCCATTAGAATTGGAAAACCCTATGGAATTGGGTATTTTACAAATTAAATTTGAGAGGACCTCTTGTGGAAAGGAATTCAAGAGTGAAGAACTCGTACCTTAATGAAGATTAATTAACGAAATTGAAGTGAATTCCTAGAAAAATTGGCCTTTTTCCTCAAGCTTCTTACTTCTTCTATGGAGGATTTGGGGAGAGAGAAAGCAGAGATATATAAGAGCTTTTAGCTTTGTTTTGGGAATTTGTGTTTGGGTGAGTGATAAATGACATAAAGTGACCCTTAGACTATATATAATCATTGTCTAAATTACCCAAAACACCCCTCACATAAATTGGTCTTTAGGTGAAGTCTAAATGTCAAAAATATGATTTTACCAAATCAGGGAAGTGGCTCTACGTCGTGGGGCCAACACTCTTATTATTCCACAAAAATAAATTTTGGAAAAGTGAGGTCCATGTGGGCTGCGCGTGGCAGCAGCTCACTGAATTTTCACCTAAGCAGCCTGCCCACCCATGTTGGAGCCCTTTTCCATTACCCTTCCGGTGGTCCTTGGGGCATCGTTATGGGACATTTAGACTATCTATACTACATAGTATCTAAACAAAATCTTTTTAAAAGTTTTAGACTTCATTTGAACCTCCAAAACCATACCCAAACATAGAAACGTCAACTAGTTCAATTAGGCTAGTTTTCGTACGTCATGGTCGTCCTTTAACGTCTTGTGTCTAAAACTTCTCGGATGAGTTCAAAAAATTATTTTAGGTCACAAAATAGTTTCTAAACCTTTGGAAACTCTTGTTAGCATCTAGATTAGATCTTGACTTTTCTGAGTGTTACATTATTCCCCCCTCCTTAGGAACATTTGTCCTCGAATGACACTAAGCTTTTGAAAGGGCAAAGAATAGACTCAAGACTAGAAGCCCAACCAACAATATACAACATCCACATGAGTTACAACTCAAATCAACATAATAATACAAAAATTACACAATGACGCGACACTTATATTTTAACACATAAGGCTCAAAGTTACAACATAAGGAATTTACTTCTCACAACAAAAACAACATGAGCTCAACATACTTTATACGAGTCAATTATATCAAAGTTCAACTTACAAATATGCTACATATGATTTCATAAAAACTAACCATATAAAAATGCACAACATAACTCAAAAAAGGCAAAATTGCAAAATTTCCAACTTGAAAGAACATTTCACTTTAAGTAACCATAACAACACCAAAAATGCACATTTTTTCTACATTTTACTAAAAATCAAGGGAACTTCAACTAACCTTATTAATAAAAAAGATGAGGGTAACGGGACCTTATGTCAGCCTCGGCCTCCACTATTTCACCATCAACTAGGTGATTCTTCCATAACACCTTTAAGGAAGCCATCTCTTTATTCCTATGTTTATTTACTTGCCTATAAAGGATTTGTAATGGAACTTCCTCATAAGAGAGGTTATCCTTTACTGCATGACCCTCAATAGGAAGAATAGACTCGGGATCACCCATACACTTCTTAAGCATAGTAACATGGAAAACTGGATGAATAAAAGCCAATTCACTAGGCAACCTTAGCTCATAGGTAACCTTACGAACCCTTTGCATGATTTCATAGTGACCCACATAACGAGGAATCAACATTCCTTTCTTTCCAAATCTCACCACCCCTTTCGTAGGTGAAATTTACAAATACACTTTATCATCTTCCTCAAACTCTAAGTCCCTCCTCCTATGATTGGCATAAGACTTCTACAAACTATAGGCCGTTTGGAAGCGATTCCTTATAATATGGACTTTTTTAAAAGTCTTATAAATCAAATCGGGACGAAGAAGCGAAGTCTCACCCAGTTCAAACAATCCATTTGGAGATCTGATTCTCCTACAAT
The DNA here is from genome assembly GCA_027704865.1 of Solanum neorickii. Taxonomy (NCBI): domain Eukaryota; kingdom Viridiplantae; phylum Streptophyta; class Magnoliopsida; order Solanales; family Solanaceae; genus Solanum; species Solanum neorickii. Next base: position 12,389,270 of record JAKWJC010000370.1, read on the forward strand.
AAAAGGCTTCATAAGGAGCCATAGATATAGATGAATGGTAGCTATTGTTGTAAGCAAACTCTATTAAAGGCAATTACTTAAAATCAATAATGAAAGATCTAAGCATATCCTCAAGTGTTTGAATAGTGAGTTCTGCATGACCGTCCATTTGGGGATAAAAAGTGATTCCTAATTTCACCTTTCTACCCAACCTTTATTGGAATGTCCTCCAAAACCTATATGTGAATTGTGCACCCATATCCCATCTGATAGATAACAGAATACCATGGCGACACACAATCTCTTCTATTAAGATCCTTGAATAGTCTTTCGCCAAATAAGTATACTTGACGGGAACAAAATGAGCAGATTTGGTCAACGTATCCACAACCATATATATAGAGTCATATTGTTTTTGTTTCTGAGGCAAACGTACTATAAAATCCATATAATGTCTTTCCAGTTCCAAGTAGGAAATTTTATTTCTTGTAGTAAGCCACCCTGATTTTAATGTTTGGCTTTCACATGTTGGCAATTTTTGCACTTAGCAACAAACTCCGCTATTTCCTTCTTCAAACCTTCCCACCAAAATACTTCCCTATGGTCATTGTACATTTTATTCGAACTCAGATTAATGGATTAACGGGACCCATGGGTTTCCTGAAGGATCTGGTTCCTCAACCCATCTACATCGGGAACACACAATACTCCTTGATACCTCAAGACACCATCCTCCCACTAAAGAGAATGACTCATTAAGCTTACCGAGATTTGATTCCTTCAACTCCATCAACGGTTGATAAAAGTGTTGTTTGGACTTCACCTCGACAACTAATAATGACTCAAATTTATGATGGACCATAAAAACACCATTCGGAGAATCTTCCAACCTCTCATCCAACCTAGCCAACCTATGAAAATCTTTCACTAGGTCTTTCTTAGCATCCACTACATTAGACACACTACCCACAGTCATACGACTCAGAGCATCTGCAACCACATTGAGTTTACTAGGGTGATAGAGAATACACATGTCGTAATATTTCAACATTTTAAACCACCTCCTTTGATGGAGATTCAACTCTTTTTGAGTGAACACATATTGGAGACTTTTATGGTCGGTGTACACATAAATATGGACACCAGACAAATATTGCCTCCATATATTCAAATCAAATACCGCTGTCGCTAATTTAAGATCAAGAGTTCGATAGTTTCTCTCATGCATAGGCTATTACCTTTCGATTTTGCATAATCACATACCATAAAGCCACCCGAGATGCATCATAATACACAACAAAACCCTTTGTACCCTCCAGTAAAGTCAACACCAGAGCAGAAGTAAGCCTATGTGTCAATATTTGGAAGCGTCTCGCACATTTCTCCAACAATTAAAGTTTCTTACTCTTTTGGGTCAAAGTAGGATATGCAATGGATGCAAAACCATCAACAAACCTCAGATAAAAACCCGCTGACTCAAGAAACTCGAAATGTCAGGTTCAGTCAATGATCTAGGAAAATTCTTGACCACCTCAGTTTTCCGTGGATTAACCTCAACTTCTCCACTAGAGATCATATGACCAAGAAATGTCACTGACCTCAACCAAAACTCACATTTTCTATATTTGGCAAGCAATTGATTCTCCTTATGTATTTGTAATGCCACCCTCATATGGTTCGTGTGATCACCCTTATTTCTTAAATATACCAAGATATCATAAATGAATACAACGACAAATGAATCTAGGTAACTTCAAAATAGCGTATTCATGAGATCCATAAATGTAGCCAGGGCATGATTGAGACAAAAGAACATTAGTAAGAACAATAGTAAGAACTCATAGTGACCACATCTTGTCCGAAATGCCATTTTTCGTATTTCCTCACGTCTCACCCTAAGTTCGTGATAGCCCGATCTAAAGTCAATCTTAGAAAAGTAGCATGCCCCTTGAAGTTGATCAAATAAGTCGTCAATCTGAGGGAGAAGATACTTGTTCTTAATAGTTACTTTATTCAAATTGCGGTAATCTACGCACATACTAAGGGACCCATCCTTCTTCACAAACAATACCAAAACACCCTATGGATAAATACTAGGTCTAATGAAACCTTTGTCTAGTAAATATTTGAGTTGAGCGTTCCTCTCTTTCAATTCGGCCTGAGCAATCCGATAAGTAGAAACCAATATGGTATTTGTATCTGGTAATAAGTCAATTCAAAAATTGATTTCCTGTTCGTGCGAAAAATCGGGAAGATTATTAGGAAAGACCTTAAAAAATTCCCCCGCTATGGGGACCAACTCAATGGGAGGAATTTCAGAGTCTAAATATTGGACTCATACTATATGGTATAAACACCTTTTGGAGATCATTTTGCATTCTTTTAAACAAGAGATGATACTACCTCTAGAAATAGAATTCCTCCCTTCAACTCTAAAAAGGGCTCATTTGGAGAGTTAAACTTTACCACCATTGTTCTACAATCTAGAAAGGCAAAGAAAGAATACAACCAATCCATACCCAATATTATATAAAAATCAAGCATATAAGGTTTTACTAGATCAACATAAGAGACTCCATTCAACAACATCATAGGACAATTTCTATGCACACTTTTTGCAACACGCGACTCACCCACTCTGGTTGACACTTTATACGGTTTATGCAATATATCAGGAAAAATGTCAAACTTTTAAGATACTAGAGGAGTAACAAATGATAAGGTAGGATCGGGATCAAGTAAGGTGTATACATCATTAGAGAAGACTTTCAACATACACCTCACAACGTCGACAAAAGTCTATTGCTCACCCCTAAAACGGAGACCATAAAATTTATTCTTCTTCGGATTCTCATTTGAACAACATGCTTGACCATACCCTTGTCTCGACTCTTAACATTAGGGCAATCCCTAAACTTGGGGCCACTCTTTCCATAACAAAAGTGATTACCCGTTCCAACTAAGCATTCCCATACATAACCTTTTTCACATTTGGCACAAGTAGGCTTCTTGTTTGGTGAACTAGTATTCCTTACCTTCTTAGACTTATGGTTAGAAAACCTATCATCCCTATCCTTTGGGAACTAGGAAGTATATTTATTAGAAACATGCTTCTTAAACTTAGGCTTGTCTTGAATATCAAGCATACTCCTTGAGAACCTCCATCAAAGGATCTTTCCCTCTTAGCATCTCTACCTTTCCATTTAGCCCTTGCCTCTTCTACATGTTTGTCATGAACCATGAGACGAGAAATGTTCTTGTTTTCATGTAGCATAGACGAATGACACTCCTCTTGCAAATCATCCGACACGCCGTCACAAAATTGATCATTTCATCTCTAATATCATAATCCAAAGAAGGAGAATATTTTTACAATTTTGTGAATTTCAATGAATATTAAAGCACACAAATACCTCCTTGGCAAAGGTTGATGAACTCCTTCACTTTAACTTTACTCTATTCCCTAGGAAGGAATCGATCATGAAAAGCCTTCTGAAACACTTCCATGACACCACTCCACCCCTTAATGGCCTATTATCCCTCTTTTGGACATACCATGCTTGAGCCACATCCTTGAGTTTGTATTTAGAAAACTATGCCTTCTCACTAGTAGACAACCCCATAGCATAAAAAAACTTGTAGATTTTGTCGATAAACTCTTGGGGGTATTTTTCAACCTTGGAACCATAGATTGTTTGGGGATTCATCCTAGTGAAGTCTATTAGACAAGAGGCCTTGTTTGCTCGGTGTACAACCCCCCGATTAGCTTGGGTCTTCACGGATTGGGCTTGAGTAGTGACGAGTTGTACTTGAGTAGTAACGTCTTGGTCCATTCTAAAGAGAGTGTCTCTTATGTTCTCATCCGTTAAAGAAGGATGATTGACCAGGGCTTGGCCATCATTCAAATCTTCCTAAAGAGGACGAACTTGATAACCTCAGGAAGGAACTCCCGCATTGGAAATAAGTTTCTCGAGTCTTCATGCAAAATTTTTAGAGTATTCATTGCCTAAAATAACAGTTGTAGGATTAGATGCAAAATCACATAGAGCTAACACTCTAAATGCACGATATTGGACATCCAAGAAAGTGAGAGTTTCCTAAGCATCACACATATTCCTATTCATAAGTGTGGTGCGCTTCATTGTTATGAATACGAACCTATAAAGACATGGTAGAGAGAGACATCGACTCAAAGATATTTAAACCGCACGCTCTGATGCCAGGAATGGCACATCCAAAATTTACCCCTTAGACGTAACCAGCGTCGTCATCTTCTTAGATGACTAAGACTAGACTCTTACCTTGCATCATTAAATTCATAGGTAAAATATAGCAGAAAATTTAAAACTTTTCATTACTTCTACATTGAGGTTTAAATAGATCTCTACATACACATAGTATATATATCGAGTATACATAAATCCTTTGTATATGATGATTATTGACTCTTCTACTTTTTTTGCACACACACACACACACTCACTCACTCACACACAAACACACACACATACACACACACACACACACACACACACACACATATATATATATATATATAATCTAGTCTCAATAGCATGTCTCATCTCATAACCATCCAATAAGAATATATCAAATCAAGTCTAGCCCTTACATCAATATAATAAAACCACATATAGTTCATACAATGTCTAATATCCCAATGAAAAGGAAAGAAAGATAAGAGTCTTAATGCTTAAAACAACATCATGGCTCGATTGGGGCTTCATTCATGGAAAGTAAGTACGTACCCTGCTTGGATGAATAAGATATCTAAGACTTCTCAAAATTGTCTCCAAAATACCCTTCAACGACTGGAACCTAAAATGTTGGGGAAAAAGAAGTAATGGGGTTAGTACACAACTTGTACTAAGTATGAGACCATTTGCACACATACATTGAAATCATGATAAGAAAGGGGACATTTCATAAATTATGCATTTTTCATTAAAAAAACATTATGCACATTAAACAAGACATGACCAAACAATAGGACATGTTCATCATGTCATAGGCATGTACATCACAAGACCAAAACCATCAAAACTAGTCAAGTCAACATGTATATCTTATAATTGAATACATATTCTCGTAACTATATCATAAGGTCATAATAGAAACCAACATGAATAAGAGTACATTTTAACATAACATAAGAAAGACAATTACCCATGAACCCCAATCAAGTAAACAAGTGCAATGACAAAGTAAAGACGCATAACCTTACTCAATTAAGTATCCCAACAATAAACATGACAAATATCCCACTTCACATAACATGGCATTTAAGAGTAAATATCATCATAGTTTAACAATATTGACCAACACGTATTCATAAGAAAAACTAATCCACAGATAGTATCAACAAAGTGCAGGTTCATATTATACATATCATGTACCATTTCAAGCATATTCATACATAACCACAACCTTCTAAAGTTCCCTTCAAACAAATTAGTGTAAGACATAAGTAGAGTCCCATATCCCTACCTAGGCTAAGTCAAACATTATAAGTCCTTTAAGTTTGTTTGTACTTCATTACTTCATTTTTAGTTTAGGAAACACTTTCCTTAACCTATATAGACCACATGAGCTAGTGTGGAATCTGGGGTTGTAAAACCTTATACCAAAGGAAGGTGGGTTCCACCGGCCAGAGTAAAACCAAACAGAAATGTACCTTTCTAGGCTGATCCACTAGCTAGTCTTCCTAATGGGGCAACATAGTTCAAGAACTAAGAGATAGGTATAATCCCTCTACCTAAACATTGGCAATTAGGGCCTCATCTATAGGGAATTCATTGGATGAGTATCCCTCTTTGGAAAGTCAACACCACATGTGGAACAATAGGGTGAATCTTCCTCTATAGGAAGTCATCACCTCCTATTGTCAACTTCAGTGGTGCTAAGCTAGGTCCTTTTTTGAAATGTCTTTATTAATCATCATAGCTTATTGTAGATCACAGGGATTTTCATGAGAATATCCTTTCATGGCATCCCTCATATGTGAGAATATCAAAACATCATTATCATGTCATAATAAGGCACATAGGTACTTGATAACCAACCTTATGTCATTAAATGTTAAGCATAATATCACAATCTTATAATCAAGACGTTTTAATTCAACATCATGCTAACACTTTTTTGGCTAATCACAAGGCATGCTTTAGATGAAATATATCATCAATAACAAACCATCACAATTGAAGTAATGTTTAGGATCATGAGGACTTACTCAATCTCCTTCAATAGACATCATCATGGTCTTACCATCAACCAACCAATTACATCCAACAATAGGTGTGGTAACATCAATAAATCATAATTAACACATGAACTAAGTCAATTGCATCATAACTACTCCAATTATTATCAAATCATAGCCTAGGGTTAGGGGAATTCGGGTTCATCGTGAATTCATCAAGAATTAGATCCTATATAAATAATACAATATGCTCGTCAATCCATAAATGAATTAGAATCGATAAAATAAGTCTAATAATAAATTCATTCTTCAATTCCCATCAACATGACAAACATGAATTTTAATCAATTAACATTAATTAATAAACATTTTATACTCAATCAGTCATAGTAAATCTTAATTCATCATCAATTTGTAGTTTAGAAGAAAACCCATCAGAATTTGAAACCCCCATGGAATTGGGTACTTTAGAAATAAAATTTGAGAGGACCTCTTGGATAGAGGAATCCGATGAGTGAATAAACCATAACTTAATGAATATTAATCAACGTAATTTAACTGAGTACCTTGAGAAATTGACCGTCTTCCTCAAGCTTTCTTTTTTCTCTAATGGAGGATTCGGGGAAAGAGAAAGTAGAGAGAGATGAGAGCTTTTGGGTTTCTTTTGGGAATTTGGGTTTAGGTGAGTGATAAATAACTTAAAGTTACCCTTATAATTTATATAATCACCCCCTAAATTACCCAAAGCACCCCTAACTTCAATCGGTCTTTCAGTAAGCTCTAAATGTCAAAAATACAATTTTACCGAATTTGGGAAGTGGCTCCGCATCGCGGGGCCAACATGCATATTATTTCCCAAAGATTCTTTTTATGACAGGGAGGTACGTGTTGGCTGAGCATCGCACATCAGTACAATGAATCTTCACCTTTGCAGGATGCTTAAGCAGCCTTTCAAGCAATGTTGTGCCCCTTTTCTATGACTCTACAAGTGGTCCTTGTGGCGTTTCTATGGGACTTAGACTCTCGATACAAAAATATACCTAACCAAAGTCTTTTCACAAGTTTTAGACTTCACTTAACCCTATGAAACCCTCCCCAAACATAGCAATATCAACTAGTTCTATTAGACTAGTTTTTCAACGTCATCGACGTCCTTTGACATCTTGGTTCTAAAACTTCTTGGATGACTTCTAAACATTATTTTAGGTCATAAAAAAAATATCTAAACCCTTTTAAACTCATGTTAGGCTCTATATTATGTCTTGAATTTTTAGAGTGTTATATGGCCTACGGTTGAATGAAATGAAGGGTTCCACATCACTATTACTATGTTGCAACTCTTGCAGCTAAAGGTACTTTTCAGTTGGTTAGCTTATGAGGATACCCATGAGCATTTAAGAAATTTTTTGGATGTATGCAGACCATTCTTCTTTAGAAACATATACCAAGAATTAGTCCCATTGAGGTTGTTCTCATTCTCTTTGATAGAAGAAGCTAGCAAGTGGCTGAATTAATGTCCACGTGAATCAATCACTTCGTCGGAGAAGTGAGTTATTGTATTTAATGTGTGATTTTTCCCTCTATCATAGAAAATACTCTTCAGGATTGTATCCAAGGATTTAAGAGCAAATTCTTGAGACTTGGCTGAGCTTCATAAAGTTGGTACTCAATTCCCAATTCATGGCTCGTCTGGCAATGTATTGCTGAAGTATTTTTGTCGGATCTTTTACTTGGTAAAAAAGTGTGTTGCTGACCAACTTTTTCTATGAGGTTTAATGCACAAACCTTATGTGATATCGGTTTAAATTAATCATGGAGAAGACAGAAAAAGATCGAGAGAGGGACAAAAAAATGGCAAAGATGATGATACAACTAGATATTGTGTCAAAAAATATTGTGGGAGCTTGTTCTTAAAGTCTCAACGTCGTGGGTGTTGGGTATACTAACCCTGAAGAGAAAATGTTTGAATCATTGTGTAATGAAGAGGTGATTTCCTAGACAACCAAGGTGGTGGTTATCATTCAGACTACCTAAAACACAGGGTGTAAAAAAGTTTGGAATAGGGATGAAGGTTTGAAAGACCGTGAACGAGAATGGAGAGAACTAAATCCAAATTCGAAAGATGGGGAGAAGGATAGGTTTGTGCCTCTCCAGAAGCTCCAAAATGCAATGTATTCGGAAGGTGGGCGGTTTGAGGATATTCTCCTCTAGTATACTTAATAAAGTATAGGGCTGGGATAAAATTATGAAACCACCGAATGACGATATGTTAACCTTTATCCAGACCATTACCTCTTATTCTGTATTGATCAAGAAGTTTAAAACCTACATGGGCTATATATATTTCATCGCATTTGAAAACAAGACAACAAGGGGGTTTCCTAGTGACACTATGTAAAACTCAAGAATGACGTTTTAAGGTGGACTTTCATCGTGCAATAATATAAAGTAAGACGCTGCTTCTGAGGCAACCGAAAGACCCCTTTTTTATTTATTTTTTGTTTTATTAATAATAATGTGTTTTTCGTGTATCTTAAGTGTGGCAAGTGATAACAAGGTTCAGGTTGGCGAGAAAATGGCCCATTCAGCAAATTACCGAAATGTTGGCGACCCCGACCAAGACCACTCTTAGATTGAAGACATAGTAACATCGGAAACAATAAAAGTCATCAAGCCCATGAAAATTGTTGGGGAACCACCATCCATGTAAGGATTCTGATTTAGAGCCGTCATTTGGACACCCACAGTAACCGGAGGTCATATAAAATTCAAGGAGGTAAGTGTCCACTATGCGTGTGACTAGTGGATTGGCCAGTATGACTACTGTTATACCATAGTTTCACAGTATTATTAATACTTTTTACTTAAGCTTAGTGTATCCAAAAGCCTTTTTGTGCTAATTTTAATGTAAGTTTCTCCTTATTTGCAGGAAATCTGTCCAAAGATGAATGCGGAGGTTCTTGAGCGAAGAAATGTAGAAGAGACCACCTACGGAGCTTGTGAGGGTCTGTCATGCTCGTGACGGTCCGTAGGTGGAATCATAGTAAAGCTGCTAAAGAAAGATGGGGATGTCTGACTAAGTGTGTGGTTACAGAGTGAGTGACGAACCGTCGTAGCCATGGCGGTACATCCTGCTGGTTCATCATGAAGTTCAGAGAAGAAGTACCAGTACCCAAATTCCAAGAGTTGAAGTGTTTTGCAACGGAGATCCTTGACTGACCGTTGTGCCTGTGACGATCCGTCATATCTGCCGTCGAGGATAATGAAGAAAGAAGCAGAAGAAATTATGCAAGTATGGGATGACGAAGTCCATGACGGTTCGTTGTGACCACGACATTCCGTCGCGAGGTCCGTTGACCCTGCTGCGTTTTGATAGATTTCCTGCAAATAGAGTCATTATGTAATTAGGTTTTTATTTTTATATATATATTTTGAAAAGCCTCGTTTTTGAGGTTAGACATTGGACTATTAGGTAAGACTCTGGATTATTTGGTTAGACCCTTGATTATTTTTAGACACTTTGTTAGACTCTTCGTTCTTCAATAAATTTTAGTAATTGATTGTTGGTGATTTTTGTTGATTAATCAAGTGAACTTTTAGATTTTACTCTTTCTTATTGAAGTTTGTGCATGAATTCTTATATCTTATATTTGAATATTGTAGTTATGACTATGGGTAACTAAACTCCATAACTAGGGTTGTGGGAACCATAGGCGAATAATGAGGTAAAATCCATCTAAAATAAAAATTATAGAATAGTGTCTTGCATGTATTGATGATTCTTTCGCTTAGAAGTCTTTTTAACGGATGGCCAACGTTAGAACTCGCCTTAATGCTACTTGCCGGACCAAGAAGGTAGGTAGTAGGAAAAGAATTATCAACATAGATTTAGTGTATACTATCTAATAGGCTAGTATTGATTGGTACGATGTAATAACTTAGTGAAATATTGAATACGCTGCTGAATATGAGGTAAATGTAAGGGTTAGTATAGCAACACACGTAGCCGGACCAAGGTGCGGAGCGAAATTTTTTAGATGCCGGACCAATGATTTAGAATGCATAACTTATCACTTTGCATGCAAGATACTAGGAAAGAATTGTTATAGTTAGAATTATCAAGTTATGAACCTGTGGGGAACACGTAAACCCTAGTTACTTTGATTAATTGATTAAACTCCAACATTCAAAGCTGTTAGTTGTTTCCTTTAGTATCGCTAGTTATTTTCATTTATTTAGAAATAGAAACCCCCCTTTTATAATTTTTGCTTTCCAAGGATGTAATTGACTGAACAATAGTAATAATGGATTGAAGTTAAGTCTAAACTATTTTCCTCGTGGGAACGATCCCAACCTCATTAGGTGGGTTATTTACATGACACGACCGCTTTACTTCTTATTTGAGAAGTAAGTTTGAGCGTATCAAATTTTGGCCGATTGGGAAAGAATTGGATAATTTCATGGCCAAAGGTTTAAAAAATCTAATTCTCTACCTTTCCCTTATTTTCTAGCCTTCACAAACTTACATCCGCACTCTACTTTATATATTTCTTGAATTCTAGAGTAGTTTAGTCATTGGATTTGTGCTGTGATTTGGATTAAACTACATCCTATAATCTCAATATAATTTTAATCATCAATCAAGATTGTTATTCGAACCCCGAGTTTATTTTTGAGAAATTATACTCTTATGCAAAATATTTTAACTGATTGTCATGTGTTGGGCCTCCCTAATATAGTTTTAATATTTGATTGCCTATTTTTAAATTAGATTATTTTGCCTATAATGGCTTACTTATTAAAATTCCCGTGATTTTTTTAAAATCAATTAAATATTTCGAGGTTGTGCTTGAATGTTGATTGAGTCTAGTATGGTGAAGTCTAAGTAGCCCGTTAGTGTGCCGAATGATTTAGTTTTCCCAATGATAGAGTGGGTGACATCATTTTAAGGGAAAAAGTCATCCAATGGCTAAATTTGACAAAACCAAACTAATTTTGAGTACCCTAGGCGAATGGGTCTTAGCATAATTGAAATTTTGCAAGATGATTTTGTTTTCGGGTGTTGTGGGGTTGAATTTGAGAAGTTGGGTTGATTGTAGGCACATTGGTTCATTTAGCGAGATATCACTCAAAGTTTCACCAAAGTTCTCCGTCATTTGTTTAATATCTTGCTTTATTTTGATGATTGGGTATTGGAACTTTTAGCGAGAAGCCTGAGGTCACCGAAGGTACTCGACGACTTACGGAAAGTATTTCTTGATCTCCATTCATATGCGCCCCTAAACAAGTTGTGCACTATCACTTTAGATGGATTACTCCATGATCGACAAAGTAATTGGGCGACAGGAAGATCGGCTCGACATGTTTTTCTGCAACTGAATTTCTCTACTTTTATTTTAATACTTTTTCTCAACGCTTTAGAGACATGGCTAGATCGAAAGTTTTTGGGCGAATCATTCTACAATGAGAGATAAGAGCTTGATTTTCAAAATTAATAAAGGAAGTAAAATACTCCCAAAAAGGTAGATAAGAACCTTCACGTGGAGATAAAGGCAAAAGCAAGAGTCTGATTCTTAATAGGGAGCTTAATCTTCGAGACTCCTATATTCATTCATGGGCCCGAGGATTCTATGAAGTTGTGCATAACATTTTGGAAGATAGTCCCTTGGAAACACCTAGTGGCTCTTACACTGCTTTTTCATTTGAGGTGACTCGAGGTACTGATATCTAGTGTGATGCATTGGGAACATATGGAGTACAGATAGGTGTAATACCTCTAAAATGACTTAGGTGAAGCTAGAGATTAATCAGTTTGTAATGAGGGTATAAGGTCCTAAAATGTTTAATAATGTGGTATTGAGGTAGTGTGTAGAGTTCAGGTGATTTTGAAGTGAAACGTCAAGGGACGAGCAAAATGTTCGACGACTAAGTCACCTATGTTCCTAATGTTTGGTTATGTGCATATATGTGCGTTTCATGAGTTAATGAGGTCCTTATATAAGATTTTGTAGTATTTATAGTCAGTGTGTCAAGTTTCATAAAGTTTGGAGGTCAAACGTCCGAGAACGTCCATAATGTTTGAAAGGTTTTCTTTAAAATGACATTGTGTATCTTGACATGTTTCGTCAAGTTTTAAGTGTTTGTTTTGGATGAATTGATATGGAAGGTCCTAAACTTGTATACGAGAAAAATTGAGTTGAAAATGTTTGGAAAAAACATCCCCAAGGACCATCCAAGTGTCCTTGAGCAAGGACACATGTTTGTGGACAAAACTGCCCAAGGCAATACCGCATATGGATGGCAAACGACGACCAGTGGCCTGGTGGACGCCTTGTAATTGGAGCGCATTGATGGGTACATAGCCCAGGAAGATTAAGATCCTATTTTCAAGTCTCATTCCCAATGACGTCCAACAGGGCGGTCCATTTGTCAACAAACGGTCCGTGTATGGACATGTCGTAGATGGGTCTGCAATTTGCATACATCAATATTAAGTGAAGGGGTGAATTGGTAAAATAACCCCACGTCCAAATATGAGAAAGGGAGTTTACTTAGTGGTATTTTATGTATTTTAAGTTGATATGTATGTCCTTAATGCCTACATGAATTCATTCTTGAAAATCAAAACACAAAAATACCTTAGAAATTCCTAAGAACTCCATTGAAGCCAAAAGTTAAGGAAGAGCTTGGAATGGATATTTGAGTGGTGATTCTTCATCAAATTTGTGGATTAACAACAGTGAGGTATTATTTATGATCCTTCAAACTCTATTTTTCAAGGAGCCAATCTTTAATGTGATTTTCAAAGACATCTCAAAATATGAGTTTTCTAAATTGAAATCTATCCATGGTTTCTTGTATTAAAGGTTTTAAATCATTGTATATTGCTTGAATTGTTGTTAATTATATAATTTTAACTGAATTAAACTATGAAACCTTGTAATGGAGGAACTCTACTTTTTGACTACATTATGGTTGAATTTATATTGTCTTAATAATTATTAATTCTAGTTTAGTTTTCTATGGGCTATTAATAGATGTAAGAATTGTATTCAATTGATGTGTTTGTTGTCTTGTATTGATAAATTTATGTTGAATTTATCAAGATTCATTGAGTATTATAGTTTTTATATTGAATTATTGATCATAGCCATGTGTAACGGACTTATGTTATTAAATTGAATGATTTAGTTTTGGATTGAAGTGGTTAGAATCGATTGGTGGTACGCTACATTATTTATCATTATTTTATGTAATGTATATCTTGAATTATGTTGTGATTGGTATCGTCTACTTATGGTTGCGGTTGTATGTGAATGATTTCGCCTTTTCGACATCACTTTATGCATTATGATTATCATGGACTTATCGGCACTACTTGAAGTATTGTGATGATTTGGGTGGTGATTTATGTGAAGTATGATCATATCTATATACATGTGAGTAATGTGAAAGTATGTGTTTATTCAATTGTTACTAGGTGATCATGTTAGACTATGACTATGTCGTTATAAGTGTAGTCTTATGGTTGATGTATGGTTATTCCTACTTGACTATATGACTCTATGATGGTTATATTTATTATGTTATAGTAGTGTGTACGATGACATATAAGTGATGATGGTTATTCCTATGTGCTGCTAGAATAATATGCAATATGTGCTAAAGTGAAGTATGTTGTGTTTGTTTTAGTAGACTTTTGTCCCTTACTTGATACATGTAGGAATGTGGATATGAGATGTCTTTAATTAGGATTCTAAAGTCCTTAGTATTTAATTTATGAATGATATGACACCTTGAATGATGTTAGCAAAGTCCTTTATGTGAAACCTTAATCCTACTAGTAAGGTTATCAACTTTGAAGTCGAAAGCAGTAATGGTTACCTTCTAGTATGAATGATTGACTTAAGGCTGGTTGGGTGGAATGACATCATATCATCCTTAGGGAAACTCAATAGAGCTATCTTTGTCCCATTGTAAGGAAGCCCTAGGGGACCTCTTTCGGAGGGTGAATGTGATTGGGTTTTGAACATTATATGGAACCCCTTCGTATGATCCTTTAATGTAAATTACTTAATGAGAACAAAGGCTAGCACCGAGTGAGTATGGCTTGGGAAGTAGATCTAGTGAAGAACGAGACTAGAGTATAAAGAAGATCCTTCACGAGAGGTCAAGTAAGTCGGTTGCACTCTGAGAGTGAAATATCTTCTAAGGTGTGGTCTCGGGATGGGACATGTCTATTTCTAACATAGGAATAGCAAGCCTTTTCACAAAATGTCAATTTGTAACAGAGCAATAGCCTTAACAGTAAGCATCATTTAGGTAAAATCTTATAATTTAGAGGAAACACACAACGACATAGCTAACATGCCTTTAGTTTTTCAATAGTGCACCTACCATCATCCTTTCTAAATCATAGAAGTCACATAGTATGCAAGAGACTCAACATATTTCATTTTAAAGAGGTAAAATTTCTCATTATAAGCCTCAACCTTTCTTATCAATAGTGACATGGAACATGTTTCTTACCTCCTCTCATTAAGTTAAATGCACAACTAGCATGTCAAGATGCACAATCAACATGAGAAAACCATGAAGTTAATCCATAATTTCCTTTCAAGTAGTTTAGACTTCAAAACACTATTAAGATAGAGTCGATCAAGACCTACCAAACATGTTAAGGTCATGCAATTCATATTTAAGACAAGAATTCTATCATGAACAAGCTTAGTAAAAATTATTCGGTTCATGTTAATGTAAACATAAAAGGACAAGGTACAAATATCGGCAATATTACTACTAATATCACTATCCGCCACCTAGGTTTTACCCAATTAAGAGAAACTTTACCCAACCTGAAGAGGATCATACCTTAACCACATTCATTTTCATCACTTCAAAGTGACTACCACTTTAAAAGGAATTACAGTAAGTCAACCAAGGCATTCTAAACCTCATCATCTATACAAATTATCCCCCTATTTCAAGTTAGGTCATACTATTCAACCACATAAGATTTTTATACAATCCAATATACACCAAGGTCATACAACATAGGGGAAACAGTTTGAGAAGATTTAGCCTTAAAATTTCATCTTTTATTTGGACATTACAGTAACGTTACTTTTAGTTCAATCCATTCAACATCATCATAATACCATGATAAGCATACTACCTTCAAATCTAGGATCAAGTCTATACAAAGGACTCCAATCTATACAAAACAATCATGAAGGATCACACATATTAACAAAGGCAACATTTGAAACATCATACATATAATATTATGCAACATGCATCATTGCCATTTAACATATTCTTAGCATGCTTTAACCATATCATAGCATATAATTTCCAACATAACATGCTATTTAACATAAATCTCACATATTGCCACAAGGGACAATCATATCAACATAAAATTTAATAATTCACCTACACAGATACTCATGAAACCATAAAACAAAGAGAAGCATCAAAACACACCTTTTCTCACTCAAGAATATATATCAAATCTCATCCAAGCAATCACATCTAAAAGACCACTAGACAAGACAACATAAGAGAGATATCTTGTAGAGTTAAGTTTTACGACACAACAAGAGAATGTTAAAGAAGGGAAAACTATGTCGTCTTATAGCCTCTCGTACAATTTTTTATGTGGCACTCACCACCAATGATACGAGACTTTACTAGACATGGTAATATGAGACCATTAGACACTAAAACCCCTTTCATAAACCTCATGCTCCGATACAACGTTTTTCACATCCTAGGAACACTCCCAAAAAGTAACATAGCGTACTTGACTATCGGAGGTCATATACAAGCCTATAGTTATTATTCAACGCATTTTCATAGTAAATTTAGCGGAAAATTTAAACTTTTCATTGCACATCACGTGCTAGAAGCTTTACCTCATATATATATAAAAATATCATAAGTACATATTTATACCATAAGTCTCTTTGACATCCTAAACACAACATCATAACAGTGCCATAGGGACACAACCCTTATAACATAATCATAAATATAGAGTTACAAGTCTTTAAGCATAACTTGACATAGGACATCCTTGAATCTTAAGGAATCTTTTTGTTCTTGTGCTTGGGAAACACATAACATGCTCCTTACTTCATAGATATCTTTTTGAGCACCAATAACTTACACTTTGTGTAAAATGTAGATAAGAAAAAAATTAGTTTAAGAATGCACTAAGTATGACAACCATGCAAAAACAAACACTTAAAAGGGACATTTTTCTTTGAAATCCATAAATGATGCCTATTTGTGATAAAACATTAATAAAATAACATTTATATCATTCACATACTTCATATACACATATTTAAAGGCCAGAAATCATATAAAATAACATATAGAATTTAAGCCATATTTGAGGTTACTTTGCAGTAAGCTCTATTTTTTACAGTAAACTATCTTTTTTTACAGTGAACTCCTTTTATTTCCAACTTCTTTACTTTGCCAAGGAATCCTTCTAGTGATACTTTGATAAATGCATGAAGAATGTCTCGTAACACTATTCATGTTCAATCATTACCTTAAGAACACAAGGAAACCATACATACAACCTTTTAACTCAACTCATACTTTCATAGGACCTTTTCATAAAAAAGCACATACTTTACATTAGAACTCCACATCATACATACTGTCACATAATGTAGACATTATCATATAGTAATACAAAAAAACAATAAACATAGACACATGCATTAGAAAACCTTCCTAGAACTTCCTTCAAGTGTCAATTGTGCAATGCATAGGTGAAGTCTCATACACCCACCTACACTATGCAACTAACCTTAGGTTATAATAGTTAGAGTCCTTACATTACTTCCATTGACCATTTTTCTTTAGGGAAACTATATCCTTAACCCACAATAACACCATATAACCAAACGTGGAATTTGGTGTCATCCCCTCACCCCAAAGGGTGTCTTACTTGCCATGGTAAGACATGAGTATCATGCTAGCATACTAGGTGATATAACTTTCTAGATCCTATGGTAAAAAATAGTTATGGAACTAGGAGGAATCATGAAAACATCACTCTAACACCCTATTTCGGTCATGATTGATTATGGTGACCTACCTTCCTCAAATGGGAAAGGACACCCCTCACTTTAAGTTCACGCGGTCCTAAGCTAAGATACCTTTATTAAAAGTCTTTATTTATTTACTTTATAACGCATAGTCCTTAGGAGATTCACTCCCCATATGCTTAGCTCAGAGGTTATAGATACGAAGTCTTTTCGTCAACCTATATAATGTGAGAAGACCTTTCACATGGACATACATATGTAAGCATCTATGTAGTTTAGGATACTCTTGAGAGAACCTTTAAAGAGCCCCTCTATTGACTAGATCATCATACATGTGTGTGTATATACATGTAAGAAAACATTTCACATAACACCGTTAGACCACACATATTCATACTTTACTTTATTCATGCATAAGTGTATAAGTGTAACTATATGAGCTATGCTTTCATATAAACACAGTTAGACAATATGTATAATAATACTTCATCATACCTCATACCTCACATTATAGCATGTAAGACATGTTCATAACATACTCATACATGCATATCCTTGTAAATAAGAGACCAAACCTTAGAAAAATCCTATCAAGGTACACATGTGCAATACATAGGCAACATCCCATACCCTTGCCCGTACTAGTAAACCTACAAGTCATCATAATTAAGCAAACACATCTCATGCGATCATTGACATAAGCTTAACATGCATACTAGTAAACACTACTCAATATAACAGTAAACTTTTATTAGACAGTATGATCCTACACTAGTAAGAATGCATGATGTGTGAGTATGTTCATACATTGGTCAACATGCACACATAATGGCTATATACAACGCATGGAGGCAGCCACCCTCTTAAAACCATATTACACCTTCAATCATAGACCACACAATACATTTTATCATAGGAGGCAAACTAACTTCATATTAAACTATAAGACTCCTAACATTAGTTATTCACACAATATAGCATATAAGATACGTTCATAACATACTCATACATTCATATCCTTGTAAATAAGAGACAAAACCTTGGAACTATACTATCAAGGTACACATGTGCAATGCATAGACAAGATCCTATAAATTGCCCGTACAAATAAACCTATCAAGTCATACTTTTTAAGGAAACACGTATCATACTTTTATTGACATAAGCTTAACATGTATATGAGTAGACACTAGTGAATATGAGAATAAACTTTCATTAGAGAGTATGATCCTATACTACGTGTAAGCATGCATGATGTGTGATTTTGTGTGTACATCAGTCAACAGGATCACATAACAGCTATCAACAATGCATGGAGGCAGCCTCCCTATTAAGACCATATTACACATTCAAGGATAGACCACACAACAAAACTTAGCATAGGAGGTAAGCTAAATTAATATTACATTTTAAGACTCCTAACATTAGTTATTCACACATTCACATTGGGGTACATAGGTATGGGTCATCATTCATTAATATTTCAATAATGGAATCATGTACACATAACCCTAACATAATCATTTTCATACTCATGACAATAGTAACATAACCTACATTAAAACCTACTGTAGAAGACTAGGCATAAGTTGCACATAAGGTGATTATCATAATCACACATTCATATATTAATCAATTTTCCTTCAAGATGGTAAACACAAAAATAATAACATTAAAGTAAACACCTCCACCATAATTGGACCATATCACACAATGCCATATAAGGCTTTATCAACAACACTATAAAAAAGTAGAAAAGTAAAAGAGAGTAGAATTACCAATCCTTTAGCAGTTAATCATCATTGACCATTAATACTCTTTCATCACCAATTCAAACATAGTATAGTAGCTAAAACACCATAATCATATATGAAATCGTGTATAAGCTATTACAAGGTCACGTTACAACTAGTACAACACATTAGCCAGTTTCACTTTCACGGATCATAAATCATATTTCATCAATAGTATAAATCAAGGGTAGTAGCTAAACATACACTTATCATAAAGAAATAATTGTTCAATACCAACAAGATCAAGATACCAACATAGGCATTAAACTATCAATTTTATAGATATAAGGGAAATAGGCAATGCTACTAATTCCCTAAAGCCATGATCATCAATCATATCTTAATATTAATATACTTGTTAGGCAGTACCGAAATAGATCATTACTCAAAAGGAATTATGCTTGATCTAACCTAAAATCGAGATCACGTCTCATACATTGTATTATCAATTAATAGACTATAACAACCTAGATAAATTCTGATAAGCCTTTTTTAATTTGAATATAAGAGATTCCTATCCATAATTGAAACATGATATTAACCTAAGGTAGTAGATACAAGAATCATAGCATAATCAAAATACACTACTATACTTTTTATGATTAATCTTTCAGTAAACACATAGAAGCATAGAGTAGTCATGTACAATTTTTCATATATTGATCCACATGGATCCTTCGTATTAAATTCATCATTAATTCAATTTTAAAACAGTAGACATAAGCAATTCAACGTAACATAATCACAATGCCCATGCTAGGGCTAAATCGAGTTTGGGAAGGGAGATGGGTTAATCTTGAAATTGGATTGTTTTCCATGATAAAAACAATACATTATCATCAATTCATAATGATTAAGACTTTTAAAACTTTTTGAGAAAGAACCCATGGCTAATTTGATAGATTTAAACTTTGATAATGAAACTTAATGAAAAATTTTGAAATTAAATCTCCAAGTGAAAGGTTATTTAGAAACGAAGGATCACCATACAATTATCTAGACCAAAATTTCTAAAACATTATAAAGAAACCATTGGAATCCAAGCTCTAAGTTGTTCTTGAGCTTGACCTTCAAAGGAACTTTCTAGGGAGAGATTTTAGGAGGGAGAGTCTAATTTTAGTGACTTGGTTTTGGAATGTGTTGTTCACATTTTTGATCCTTTAAATACACAAAAATATAAATAAACAAACCTAGTAGGGTTAGGTTAGGATGTGGTGTGAATTTCCCGTTCAACCATTAAATAAAAGAGTTGCAGGACACCATTGGCGACCAATAGGTCCATCAACGGGCCGTCTGTGGTTTCAATGGATTGGGTACTGGCTTGTTCTTTTACTGATCCTAATGTACTCTAAGTGTCCATCAAAAACACGACTACTTACGAGCCGTTTGTCAACAAATAGGGTGTCTTTGGTTCAGTCGATTGACTCTTCCAAGGCAGTGTCTCGACAACCCTTATGTCCTTCTTATGCACCCTTTTACGTGGCCCTTGGGATGTTTTACAGGGAAATTTATAGAGAAGATACAAAGATTAACAATTTTTAGACCTTCCATTCATTTTTCAGCCAAATATATTACATGCAATACGTCCAAACATGCTAGACCCATTAAGACACACATGAACATCTCAAGGGCCATCTTTCGAACGCCTTGGATGTTCTTGGACGTTTGAACTCTAATCTTCATAAAACTCCATAAAATGCTTATCAAAATCATTACAAATCATTTTAAGACTTCATAAGCTCATAGTATAAATCATTTTCTACTCATTGAACGTTTTGATCGTACCTTGACGTTTGACTTCCAAATCACCTCAAACTATACACATTTCTGCAATACCATAGTATACATTATTTTATGACCTTATATCCTTATTACTAACATGTTAGGAAATATACACCCTAAATCATTTTGAGGGTCTTACAGATTTAGTAGCCAACTTATGCAAGAAGCCTAAGATGAGGTGTGGTTAAAAGAGAACGTACATCAAGAAGTGCAAGAAAGTTCCATTTTGGCCTATGATTTTTAGAAGATGAACCCCTTTATAGAAAAAATCATGAATTAAAATAAAAGAAAATAAAAATTAAAAGATCGAACAAGTTGTGGAATAAAGATATAAAAATGAAAAGAAAATGGGATTTCCAATAGTCCATGAAAGATGAATAATGGGATGACTTGTGAGCTCAAAAAAATGAATAAAAGGAAAGAAAGTGTTGTTCGCACATATTTCATGAGGATAGAGGTCATTTAAGTTAAATGACAAAACCTTTACGCCTATCCACGTTACAAGCTTCGGAAAGACCTTTATGATCTAGAGTGATGTGATTAATTGTTGGCTTGAAAATAAAGTTAAACCTATGGGTGAAATCATGTTTATTTGTATGAGTTTTAGCGTCCAGTTTGATTTTTGAGCTTTAAATTGTGAACCATTGTGTGTGAATATGGCATCATTCCTTGTGTGAGTGCATTTGAACACTTTTGCTGAGTTTAAACTTGTATCTTAAGACACGATAGTAAGGTTTAGATTCATTGATAATGGTGAGTCACAACATATTTTAGTACACACATGATCTTTGCAAGAGAAAGTTGAGATTTTTGTATGCATTAATGATTTATTCTTGTGTAGCATTATTTTACGCATTCTTTTTTAACTGCTGAAATTGATGTTACTTGAGAACAAACAAATGTTTAAATTGGGGTTGTTGATGAGTCCCCGATTTTTACTCATTTTGGAATTTATTTTAATAGACTTAGTGTCCTCATATGCTTATTTTGTGCTAATAGCTAGTATAAATCCTTTCTTTTTAAGGATTTGTGTTGAGGAACTAAGCATGGACACCAAAGAGAAAAAAAGAAAAAGGTAGTTGAAAGAATGAAGAAGAAAAGGCTTGAAAATTTCTAACACATTAGGAGAGTCTCTAAATGGACTTTGTCTTGCCTTATGTTCCCGTGTGCTAAGACTTGAAGGAGGAAATCAAGTCGCGAGTCACTGAACGATTCCGCAATCCAGTGCCATACCGTCCAAAATACCAAACCTCTATGATACTGAAGTCAAAACAAAAATTGAGATACAAATGACAAAGGGTGAATCGCTGAAAAGATCAACGATCCAGACTTTTTGCGCCGACTGATCCTTCACAACACAATTTTTGACAATTATAAATTTAATTTATAATTCTTAGTTGAGTATCTATCAAGCGAATAGTCAATTTATTTTTGAATCTATATAATTTTTCATTGTTGTTTAGTTTGGAGAAAATATTTCCTTAACTTTGAAGATTCGAGGATTTTCCAACTCAAAGAAATTAGAAGTGGGTCTTGAAGATTTTTCATCTTAGACATTTATAAAGACAATATTAATCTTACACAGTTGATGGAAACACATTTCGATAGGAAATTCTATCTTTTTACTAGCTAAACCCTCAATTGTTGGGGTGTTATTATTTGATTATGGGTCGAATTAACTTCTAAGTTTTGCAAAGTGATAGTTTATTTCGTGTTTAAAAGTTATTTTGCTTAGTAGTTGTTGTTGACCTTAATGGTTTGTAGTTTTAAATACAATCTTAACTTCATTTTTATTACTTGCTTAAGAGAGAGGTTTTAAAACAAAAATTACTAAATTGATGGTCTGTGGGTATTGTGTTGGCATGAGTTCAACTCGAGATATTTAATCCTAAGCCCCTTATCAATACATTTAACTTGAGAGTTTGAATGAACTAAAGTGAATGTCGTGCTTCATTGCCGCTTATTGTTGTTCAAGAGAAACCAATTGTGATATGGGGTAAATTGTTCGAGAGAAAGTTTAGCAACACTAAAATCTATATTATTCATTGATTAGAATTTGTTTACTATTAATTGCAATTAACTAGTTGCTTAGCATAGCCCATAATCCTATCACATACCAAGAATCCCATCACCATTTTCGTTTTTTATGTAATGTTTTAGTTGATAGTTAAATAAAAAACCCTTTGATATTGACACTTGTGTCACTCTTTAATTTAAAACACGTTTTTCTTCGTAAATGTGTCCAAGTATGATTGACATGAACTGATTCATACATGATTATTGTTTCTCGAAACCCCTCTCTGTTTGAACGATCCGAAACCTTTGTTGTATCTTATTACTCGCGATTTTTTAGCACTTGAATCGAAACTAACGTCGTGGTAACATCAAATCCGTTGCATTAGTTTTGGTCATAACATTATTCACAAAATATTCTTACTCCACTATAAAATTCAAGCCTATTTTGGTGCAAAATTTATGGAACCTTCATACTGTCACGATCCGACTTCTCGAGTAATAAAGACACCTACTAAAAACACCATTTAGGTAAGCCAAAGTGTTCCCAAAACAAGAAATAGTTATTACAAGGGTATAATTAAAATAAAATAATAATACTAATAGTTTGAAAAGACAAAAATGGGAAAGGAAAAAAAAGTATTTACAAAGTAAACCCTCTGAAAACCTTAAAATCACGAGTAAAGAGCCGTCTAATATGATAAATATAAGTCACAAAAGTATTGTACAACAAGCTTTCTCGAAGACAAAAGACAAGTTAAAATAAGTGCAATTGAGATATGCTCATCTGCAATGCCTATTCAACACCCTCATCTCTAATATCTACAATGTGAAAACGACACTATGAAGGATCATGTTGGAGGTGGTCCTATGAACTAAACCACGAAATGATGCAGAGTTTATCTTAAATACCAAAATAAGAGTACTTAGTAGTTATCACAGGACCACAAGAAAGCTAAACAAAATAGGAATATATAATATATAAACAAATGGATGCCAGGCAAATATGTAAATAAGGAACACGAGCATAGTATATCTTAAAAACCTAAAGTAACCATAAGTGAACCCGTATATGCACTTTTAAATAAAACATTAATAGACCCTTATATGCCTGACACGCACACAAAATGAATTAGTCTACATGGCAGAAGAATAATCAAGATCCAAACAAAGGAAACACTCAACTCCCAACCCAGCTAGAAAGAGTGACTATAAACTGAACTAGTAAACTCCAAGCCCAACTAGAAAAAGTGACTATAAACCCATACTTCTTGGGACAACAATTCACTCCCAGGGTTTCAACCTCACAACTAGGATGAGCGCCTCAGGGGTATGTCAACTTTGTAGAGGATTTTGAATATCCAGTTTTTCTTACCAACTCACATCTAGGAGCATTAGTTGCCTATCTAGTAACAGTTATAAGGAATGTGTTGACTCCAAGAAGGATCTCAAGTAGGCTAAATTTCACCATAGATTGACGTCTCCCTTCAACAATATCATTAATTCCTCTTATATGGAAGAACTCTTATCTATATTAAGCAGATATCTTCAGTAATGCATCACAACTCAGAAATAGGGAGAGGAGATAGAAATGCAAGTAAGAACTGCAAATGCCTAAGTTAAGGCCGATACCATCCGTAGCAAGTGTGTTCTAGTCATTGTGAGTAACTCGTGAACCTATTCACATATGTACTCCAGTCTCATAGTAATGCCACTCTCAAAAATTCATGAGTGACTTATAATGACTAGCAACATAATGTTATTTCATGAATATTCATAGTTAAAAGTTCTCATATAAATCGTGCTTATGGTTTAACCTAAAACTCTTTCAGTGATCCTTTTTATTTAGAGAGTGATGTTGATGATAGAAGTTGAGTGATGACAGAAGGAGAAGATAGAAGCTTATCGTGACCAATGACAATAACCTACGGTATGAGTGTCTACTCTATTCACTAGTTTCGTTTCCGAACCAAGGGTTGAGGTCGTTTCCTAAGGGAGCGGTTTTGAGAAAATCTAATAAAATTAGGACCTCATTCTAATTATATGTAGCTAATGAGAATCACGAATAAACATTTTAAATCAAAGGGGCAACACAAAACATTAAAATATCTAAATGGGGGTTTTCTCACAAGTATAATAGAGACAATAAAAATGCAAAAGGGAATAAAGTATGGGGAAAAGTTCTTTTGGTTGACCAAAAAAAAAGTTGAGAGAGGAACTTCGGCACATGCTTTCCATAGGAAATTTTTAAGATAATTTTGACTAGGCTATGTTTTAGATGGAAATAAGTTCCCTCTTGGGCAACTTACGCCGTTTCAAACGTGTTCCTTTCAAACACCTAGTTACTGCATGAAGAAAACAATTGGCCTTACCCCATTCAAACTCTCGATCTTAGTGATATGATATGGGACTAGGGCCCATCCTCTCGGGCTCAACCTCATTTCGACCAACTTCTTTGATCATTAGTCTAGTGGTTTTTGTCTCGCGGCCTCATTCTCGGGCAAACCGAAAACACATGGGTGAGTTTATATTTGCAACTACAATCCCATTAAGTAAAACAAACAAACTAGGTGAAATCACTATTAAAATACATTTAACCTATCATAAAGCAAGACCCAAAAATAATATTAACTCATATTTGCTAAATCATGCCCCATGAATAGGGTTTTTAGCCACACATCAAGCAATAAAAATTACAACTAAAATGAAAATGCAATCATATGGGTATATGAAATTGAACCTTAATATGAGCATAGAAAGAAGAATAGCATAAAGCCACTTGCAACTTGGGAAAGATGAAGTTGTTCCATCTTCAAGTCTCTCTCAAAACGCTATCCAAAATAGAGAGAAAATAAAAAACTAAAGTTCTAAAACATGAAAAAACAATAATAATGTTCGGAACCTCAG
Source organism: Solanum neorickii (assembly GCA_027704865.1). NCBI lineage: Eukaryota > Viridiplantae > Streptophyta > Magnoliopsida > Solanales > Solanaceae > Solanum > Solanum neorickii. The sequence continues at coordinate 12,415,033 of JAKWJC010000370.1, forward strand.
AAAAATGACACCTACAATTAGTATTACTAACTTTGAGATTAAGTATAATGGCAGACAATTCAACAAGGTTAGTTGTGATTGCCGAATGTCTTAGTGATTCAGCCTTCTTCTGACTCATCGCCTATTGTGGTTTGCATTAAACAAGTTTGTTTCCTAAATCATTGAGCTGTATATACTGCTTCACGGAACTCACCGACGTCACACTGATTGCTCCTTTTATCACCTTTTGATCCACTTCCTTAAGAGCTTCGCGTACTAGAACAAAGGGTAGAATGCTTCCCTTTGGATATGCACCAAGTGTTATTGGCGGAACTCACGCTTTAAATTTTACGTTATTTTTAGTGTTTTTGTTCTTTTTATATGTGTAATTACGTGTAGGTGTCCATGCTTCTACTAAAATATCAAATACATGAAATTTAAGAGTTTTCCACAAATATTGAGAAAAAATAAGCATTTGAGGACACTATTTCAATAAAAATAAAACCCTAAATGAGTACAATTTGTGGACTCATCAACACCCCCAACTTCAACTTTTTATTTTCCTCAAGGAAAACTCAAGTTCGACTGTTCAAATAGGATCGCTAAAATAGTGCTACAGTAGATTCAATTATGACATAGAAAAAAAGAATCAAACTACTCAAGAAAATACTAATTGTGTACTAAAAGATTCAATTTGTGACACACTTTATTAATGATTATCATGCTCACTATAGTTGCTACTAATGCGAGTTCAAGTTCAACAACTGTATATGAATGCTCTCATTCAAATTATGAATCTCTATTTGCACACATGGGTCAATAAATTTAAGATGCGGAATAAAATGCAACACTCACACTCGTAAAGAGATACACGATGCATGTTTTTAGAGAGAGCAGGAGAAGTCAGCTGATTTGGTCACTGGTACGTTGCGTGTCTTCTCTTTTCCTATGTATGCATTGTTAGATCTAGGATCCACTTTGCAAATTGTTACTCCTTTATTAGCTAGAAAATTTTATTTCCAACTTTAGATTTTGAATGTGCCTTTTCTAGTAAGTACTCCCACATAAAGCATCATTAGAGCTGAAAGAGTACATAGAGATTGTCTAATAACTATTTTTAATAAAGTCACCTATGATGACCTAATAAAATTAACCATGCTTTACTTTGATATAATTATGGGCATGGATTGGCTCCATATATGATATGCTACCATAAACAGTCTAAACAAAGTAGTAAGTTTGAGTTTCCTAATGAGTAAGAACTAAAATGGGAAGGGCGTGGCTCAATTCCCAAAAGACACAATAGTTTTCAATCTTAATGCCAATAAGAAGTTATCTAAGGGATATTTATACCACTTAGTCAGATTCAATGGCTTAGAGCATGAGGTTCGTTCCCTAGACTCTGTGTCCATAGTAAATGAGTTTCAAGATGTCTTTCTAGAGGATTTACCATGAATTCCTCCTGAACGCAAAATTGATTTTTGTGTTGACTTAGATCCCAACACCAAACCAATTTCCGTTCCGCTCTATAGAATTGCTCCACCTGAACTCAAAGAGTTCAAGTTGCAGTTAAAGATATACTTGATAAGGGCTTCGTCCAGCCAAGCTTATCTCCATTGGGTGATCTAGTGTTGTTCGTTAAGAAAAAGGATGGAACTCTTAAAATGTGCATCGATTATCGAAAACTAAACAAAATCACTATAAAGAACAAATACCCTCATCCCAGAATTGATGATCTATTTGATAAGCTCCAAGGTTCAAGTTTGTTTTCTAATATAGAGCTCCAGTCCGGGTTTCACAAGCTTAAAATAAGACAAGGGGACATCCTAAGACTACCTTTCATAGTGTGTATCGTCATTACGAGTTACTTGTCATGTCATTTGGCCTCACAAACGCACCAACCACATTTATGGACCTTATGAATAGGGTTTTTCTTGTGTACCTTGATTTTTTTGTCATAGTATTCATATATAGCATCCTCATATATTCTAAGGCTAGAGAAGAGCATGAACAACATTTCAGAATGAAATTTCAAATACTCAAGGAACATAAGCTATATGCAAAATATACCAAATGTGAGTTTAGACTGAGATCAGTTGACCTTCGTTGGACATGTTGTGTCCGACTATGGTTTAGAGGTTGATCCGAAAAATATTTAGGCATTAAAGATTTGGCCGAGTCCCCTCATTCCTACAGACATCCTATGTTTCTTCGGTTATAATAATGACTATCGCATGATTGTTGAGGGATTTTCCTCTATTGCTGCTCTATTAACAACTTTAAAAAGAAAGACGACAATGTTTGAGTGGTTCAAACCTTGTGAAAAGAGATTTCAAGAGCTCAAAGACCGACTCACTTCAGCCCCAGTTCTCACATTGCCGAGGAGTGGCGTAGTGTATGTGGTATATTATGATGCTTCCCGAGTAGGTTTGGGATGTGTTCTCATACAGGATGGCAAGGTGATTGCGTATGCACCAAGACAGTTGAAAATCCACAAGAACAATTACCCTACCCATGATCTTGAGTTAGATGTTGCGGTATTTGCTTTAAAACATTGGAGACATTACTTATATGGTGTACATGTTTATGTATATAAAAACCATAAAAGTATTCAGTATGTTTTTACACAGAGAGAATTGAATCTTCGTCAGAGAAGATTGCTAGAACTACTTAAGGATTATGACATGAGTGTCCACTATCACCCAGGTAAGGTTAATGTAGTGGATGATGCTTTGAACCAATTGAGCATGGGCAGTGTGTCTCATTTTGATGATGAGAAGAAAGAGTTGGTTAAATAGGTATACCAATTTGCTAGCTTAGTTGTACGACTAGTAGATGCGTCAAGTGGGGGTGTGTTAGTTCATTCTTGTTCGTAATCCTCATTTGTTATAGAAGTTAAAGATAAGCACCATCTCGACCCATTGATCAAGGAGTTAAAAGACTCTGTGTTGAGTAAGCTGAATGAATCATTCTCCCTTTTGAAAGATGGTTTGCTTAGATACCAAGGCAGATTTTGTGTGCCCAATATTGATAATCTGAGAACTCATATTATTAAAGAGACTCATTGATCAAGGTATTCTATTCATCCAGGTTCAACCAACATATATCATGCACTCAAGGAGATCTATTGGTGGGGAGGTATAAAAAGAGATATTTATAAGTTTGTGGAGGAGTGCCCCAATTGCAAATAGGTTAAGGCCAAAAACATAAGCCTGGAGGTCTTACCCAGTCGATTAAGATCCCAACATAGAAGTGGGAGACTATTAATATGGATTTTGTTGTTGGTCTGCCTAGGACCAGGAGAGTGCATGATTCCATTTGGGTCATTGTTGAAATGAAGACTAAGTATGCTTAATTAATGCATCTGAAATCTACATAGAGGGCATAATATTATGACAAGATATATATACTGTCGAGATAGTAAGATTGCATGGCATTCTTTGTCTATCATTTCAGTTAGTGGAGCCGAGTTCACTTCTCACTTTTGGAGATCTTTCAAAAAGAGCTTGGGTAACCAAGTGAATTTTAGTACTATGGTTCATCCCCACACAGATGGACAAGCAGAGCGTACCATTCAGAATCTTGAATACATGTTGAGAGCATGTATTATTGACTTTGAGCGGAGTTGGGATGATCACTTGCAACTGATTGAGTTCTCTTATTATTATTGCTACAATTCCGGTATTGGGAGGGAACATTTTGAAGCACTATATGACAGGAATTGTAGGTGTCAACTTGGGTTGTTTGAGGTAGGAGAGTCTTCCATCCTTGGCCCTTAGATCATTCATGAGGCTGTTAAAAAGGTGAGGATGATCAGGGATAGATTGGCTACTGCTTACAGTCGTCAAAAATTCGATGCTGATAACAGGTTGAGAGATCTTGTACTTGAGGTATGTGATAAAGTTTTCCTTAATATATCACCCATGACAGGGGTGATGAGGTTTGGTAAGAAAGGGAAGTTGAGTTTGAGGTATATAGGTCCTTATGAGATCTTATAGGGACTAGGCGAACCATCATTTGTTCTGCCTGTTAAAGGGTTAGGAGTTAATGAGAACCTTTTTTATGGAGATGTTCGAGTTGAAATATTAGATCGCCAAGTGAAGTTGCTGAGGAACAAGGAGGTTGCCACCGTAAAAGAGTTATGGAGGAACCACCTAGTTGAGGGAGCAAAATGGGAGGCCGAAGCCTATATGAGATCCCTTACACTCACATGTTCAGTTCTTGAGGTTAGATATAGTCTTCATCAGTCTAATTTTGTTTATGAAACTCTAAATGTTAGTGCATTACACGATTTTTGTTTTTTAAGTCCATAATTGTGTGTTTTATACTTGCACTATTTGAGTTAATATGAGTTCATTCTTGCATTCATGTTGCTGTTTTTGTATAGCGTTGACATCATTTTTGTGTTACATGAGTTGTGATGTGCATTGAGTTTAAGTAAAATTGGGAAGGATGTTAACCTAAGATATGAAGCTTCGTATAAGCTTTGAGTGATATTCATCATCTAGAGTAAGTTGTGAATAAAATATTCACAAAGATAAAGTTTCAAGTATGTTGATGTGTTTCCTAAAATACACTCTTTGTTTTAAAATTATGTGTAGTGTCCTTCAAGGAAAAATGTTCCTAGGGATGGGGAAAATATAACATTCTAGAAAAATTACTTCTCTACGGAAGAATCTATTAAGTTATAGGAATAGGTATTGGGGTACATAGACATTCCAATGCCCAATATTGAGTAATATTGGGCATCTTAGAGAATATTGGCTTAAGGGTATTATACAATTTCTATGTATTAAAATATACTTTGATGTTGAAATACCCCAATTCAAGCTTGTTTAGGAATTGTATCTGCAATGAACACCCTTAACTAAAATTCTTAATTCCTTAACTCACAAATTAGGTACCAGGCTTCCAAGTGTAACCTAGGTACCACAACATATGATCATCTAAAATGATCGTGTATAAATAATAAGTGACCAAGGATATAGTGAGGATTCTTGGGACAACAAGAAATGAGAAGCAACACCTTTGAAACACATGTGCAAGCAGATGTTCCAACCGGCCTAGGGACAAGCCTAACCGAATTTGTTTAGGTTGGTAGGGGACCATGCTTGCGCATGGCTGAAGCCATGTGGGGCCTAGATTCCTAACAAACTTTAGGCTCTAAAAAACTTACCTTAATATATAACTAACCTAGGACTAACCTAAATTAACAAACTAGTGCACCCAACAACCTAAGACCTAACCGGGTGACACTAGCCTAGTAACTAACTCAAGAAAAATCCTACTTCCTAACCTAGGATGGTCCTAAAGGGTTGATTATGGTTCTTATTACTTAGGGGTAATTAAGTAATTACCCTAAGTCACATAATTAAATAATTAGTAAATTATTTAATTTATTAAAAATCATGTTCTTACCCGAAACCGTTAGAAAATTTCCAGATTTGCTAAGTTAAATGTTCTCCTATTTTTAGTCAATTTAGGAGGGACATTTTGGTAATTAGATAATTAATTTATTAAATTAAGTTAATTAGCCTACGTTTAATTAGTCAATATTTGTCCCTATCATTTAGACTCACATTTCATCACTAGAAAACCTATGACTAAAAACAGGGAATAAGCGGGAGGAAAAATAGAAAATTCTCCTTAAGCAATTTCAAGTCTATTCTTCAAGGTCTTCGTGCAAAGTGCAAGGTGATATTTGTCGATTCAATTCTACAATAAGCTATGGGTTTTATCTCTTGGTTTCCTTTCCCCAAGAGTATTTTTAAACGTTTTAAATTCAAGAGATTTGAAACTAGGGTTGTTCCCAATGAAACTTTCAAATGTTCCTCTCCCTAGTTCTCTCTATTTTTGACTTCTAGTAGTTTATATAATGCATATCTCGAGCATGTTGTTGGTATGTGGTTCTAACTGATCACTATCTTTAGGTATCTATGATTTGATAATGTCAAATGAGACCTATAGGTTAGATCTGTCTATTAAATGCCCAATGGTGTTCGAGAAGATTAAATTGTTATAAGTTATTTATTAAATTCAATCTACTATGGAAAGGGATGAATATTTATATTGGTGATTGTTTTTTTATAGTAGATGTGTTTGTAATTATTACGAAATGTTTCTAAGAAGAAATAAGAATGAAAATCAACACTAGTTAATGAATCTTCAATAACAAATTCACTTATTAGCTTAGCCAATCTTCAAAGCACATGTTAAAATTTGGCTTGTTTAAAATGATGAGATCATTATAGTATATACATGAAGTTATTTTAAGAAAGCTTCAATGATAAAATCATGTCAATTATTTAGTGAAACTTTGGTTTATGCCAATAAATTGGCTTACAATCTTTTTTTCTAAAATATGATATAAATATTTGCTAATGACTAAGTTATACCAAATTAAGCATGACCAATGTAACTCAATAAATTCACAACCTAGGGTATGCCAATAATTGGGACAAGTACAAACATACCCTATCAAAATTAACTATGAATATAGTAGTACATTGAATAAGTTAATAACTTTCATAAAGAATGGTCTAAAGTTATGAAATTATATTGAGCAAGATAACGTGGGTAATGACATAATTAAAGCTTATGAGTTATGAAAATCAGCAGAATGGGGTGCTAAAGGATGTGAGGCAAGTCTCACTTGCACCTAAACAATTATGCTAAAGATACTCACATAAGAGGACGTTAGAAATCGTTAGACAATTCTAACTAACACCATCATGATAATGTAAGTTCTAAGTTCATATACATCAAGTAAAGAAAGGGATTAAAAGTCATCCATTTAGTAAATCATACCTTATATTAGAAGCAAGCTTCCATAATGTATGAGTCAACTCTAAAAGTTAAAAAGTATAAGAAATTTAGCAAAGCACCGATAGACTAGCATTGAGCTTGTGCAAGCACATATAAGCCTGATGAGATGAGACTACCAGCAAGGTGGATAAGTATCTCAGAAATCTCCTAGTCTTTGAACTATGTTGCCAGCATAGGGACTAGCCAGTGGATTCCATCTAAGAGAGCTAAGTTGTATTCGGTTTCACTTTGGTAGGTGTACCACCCATTTTTAGTATGGGGCAGACAATGAATTTCATGTTTAGCTCACATGATGTATGTTATTTAGTGCTCAAAGAAAGTGTTTTGTTTCACTTTAGCCGTGAACTAGCTCTTTTTTGTGTGGGGAAGAAACTAGACTTGGTTTCACTTTCGCTTGTAAACCACCCCTTTTCAGTGTGGGATAGACACTGGATTTCATGTTAACTACATGACCAAGGTTTAAAATTATCGGTGAACCACCCATTTCTTTGCGGAGTAGACACTGGATTTCATGTTAGAAAACGTGATGTTAATGCTATAGATTTCATTAATAAAGTAAGTAAGAAGGAAGAAAAATGTAAGTACAAAGTGAATTAAGAAAGAAAGAGCTTAAAGTATACAAATAATAAGTGGTTAATAAGAATGAAGTTATAATAAGTTATTGGTTTATTCCAACAAAGATATATGCTCTAGTATCTTCACATTATGAAAATGAACAAATAGTGGGCATATCCAAAAATCATTATATTGAGCAAATGATCAAATAATGGACATAGCCAAAAATATATGCCAATAAAGAGAGCAAAACATAATGACTCAATCATTTCGAGTGTGAATAAATGCCCCAACATCTTTATATTATGCAAAGGATTAAATAATGGTCATAGCTAACAAAGATTGGCTTATAAAGACTTCATAGACACTTTAACAAGAAAGGAAAGAATAACTTGTGGTAAGGTCATTCAAATAATTTCCTTACCCTTTTAGATTACTTATTTGATTCATTCTAGGTATGGGACTACAATGATTCATTGCACTTTCAAGTAAAACATAGGATAAAATGAGATCATTGAATTACAAAACAACAAGAAAATAATTACTGAAAAATAAACTAAGGCATAGAAGAAGAAGCACTCGACATTAGGGAGCAAAATATTAATTTTTGCTTGAGTTGTTCCAAAATTATTTTCATGATTCCAAGGTCTTATGTACATACAAAAAATGATTTGTGTGCTTTAATGGCATAAAACATGTCATATTCATAGCATGATTCACAAATAACTAATTTGGAAAGTATAGTGACTTCACTTTCCATAAACGACATACTTTCATAGGAAGAACTTTCCTTGATCATGCATAGTCCTTCTGTGTTTCTGTGCATAAACCTATACTCAGTACAAGTGTTAACCCCATTTATTACAACTAGTTTTTATAGGTGCAGGTTCTAGAGAAGATTGAAGATTCGACGAAGCAGTTTGGTTTCGCGATCTCCAGACTTTGGTAGGTCCTCTTGAGTTCGAAGATGGTACACATTATTTTTCTAGCTTTAGTACAATAGTCATAGCTTGTGGATATAGTCCCTAGTGTTTCATTTCAAACATTTGTTGAAGCGTTTGTAATAAGGCTGATTGGCAAACTATTATTATTATTATTATTAAGATTCCCTATTTTGATTATTTAATCTTTAATAGATTCTTGCTTCAGTTTGAGATTATTAGAAAATAAATCTTATGAATTATCATATGAAGTCTATGTACACTTCATTTAGTATTAAAAAGTATTAATTTTTCCTCAAATTTAACTGTATGATTGTGATGAAAGCTAAAAAGACGCTTGTCTGCGACCTCTGATAGGTTAACGACGCTGGTCTCATCTGGGGTCTAGATTCCGGGAGTTATACTTATCTGTTCGACGGATGTTCAACACTGAAGGGAATTGTGGCCGTCGATTCATACACGAGGCGTCGATCGGGGTCTCGTCTATGAGGTACTTGTTTTACTACAGATTTGTAATAATTTACTTAATTAGTTAGCTTAGTTATGTCTTTAAATATTGGTTAGAGTAATTATGTTAATTAAAAACCTATATAAATACCCTAAGATAATTAAACTAAAATAATATCTCATAATTTCCTAAACCCAAACTCTCTTCCAACTCTCTTATTTCTCTTTGAAGTTGAAGAACTCCATATAAGTCAAAGTCAAGGTTGTGTCTAGGGCTTCAATAACCAATGTTTCTCCATCAATCTTAATCAAACAATAAGTTATGATATTTATTTCACCTTTTAGACCTTTTTAATGAAAGGTTTCAATCAAATTGATTTAAAAAGTTTAGTTTTCATATGGGTCTTTTCCAATCTCGAAATTGATCTTGTGAATTGCCTTGTCTACGATTTATTTTTGGATATTAATAAAATATAAACATGTATTATAAACTAATTATGTTATCTCTTGATGGATTGGTCTAGTTTGTAGAAGATGACCTTTTCCCTTTAACACTAGGTTGTGATCTTGATATGAATTGTGATATATTTTTTAATTGAATTTGTTATTTGTTGAATTACTACTAGATGATGTCATTGTATCAATTATTAATAGATTAGGATTAATTATAGACTTATCATGCTAGTTCTTGATTAATTGATCTAGATTATTTCTTTGACCAAATTCTCTTATCTTAACCTATGAACTAGAGATGGATTGTGACGTAGTGGTTAAATTGTTTTTGTTATAATTATGAGTTATTGTTGTATAATGATGTTACACCCTAATTGGGTTGATTTTAAGGCTAATGTTAACACCTTTATGATGGATTATGAAGGAGACTTGGTAAGTCTTGTGATCCCTATTATTTACTTCTTGTGTGGTTATTTTAGATTGAGTAATGACGTTCCATTGAAATATATAATGTATTACAATTTGTAGGGTTGGTATGATGTTGAATTTAAATATCTTAACTATTGTTTGTTAGGTGTTGGATAAGATGAAAATTTTATAAGGATATTGATGATTTACCGATGTGCATTACTACGAAGTGATATGTAAATGTGCTAACTTCACTTATTTCTTGTCTGGTGGTTCATTCTAAACAATTGGAAGAGGCGGGGGCTAAGAGAAAGAGTAGAGATGCAAAGAGGGCAAGATTTTTTGATGGTGGTTTGTCAAAGGGAAGGGTTGATATCCAAGTCAAGCCTAGGTTATAAAAGAGGGTTTATAGTCAAGTTTCTTCCAATGTCCCTAAGGTTAGAGAGGATAGGTTGTCTGACCCTAAGCCTAAGAAGGGAAGTCATACTAGTTCACCAAACAAGAATCCTACTTGATCCAAGTGTGGAGAAGGTCATTTAGGTGAATGCGTAGCTTCAACGGAAAACTGTATTTGTTGTGGAAAGAGAGTCCACAAGGTTAGGGATTGTCCTAATGAGAAGGGTGAAGACAAAGGTAGTTGTCAAACTCAAGCAATTGGTTCAAATGATGTTTGGAAAAAGAATTACTTTTATCCTCTCCTCTCTACGGCTGAGCAAGAGGCTTACCCCAAAGTGGTGACCGGTATGTTGAAATTCTTCTTTTTGATATATATTACTTGATACCGGTGCTACCTTATCATTTGTTACTCCTCTAGTAGCTACAAAAATTTACATTTTTCATGATATCTTGAATGAGCTTTTTATGGTTTCTACCCTAGTGGCTTAGTCCGTTGTTGCAAAAAGAGTATATTAAAATTGTCCTTTGATGGAACCCAATAGAATTACTTATGTTTAATTAGTAGAACTTGATATGCTTGATTTTGATGTCATATTGGGTATGGATTGGTTCTACATTTTTTTTGCTTTTATAGATTGTAGAACTAGGTTGTTGAAGTTTTTCTTTCCAAATGAGTCCGTTTTAGAGTTGAAGTGGGGGGGGGGGGGGGAGGATTCTATTCCAAGAGGTCATATTATCTCTTGTCTTAAGGCATATAAGTGATCTCTAAAAACTTTTTATACCATATAGTAAGAGTCGAAGATTTATACTCGTAACTTCCTCCCATTGAGCCGATCCCCGTACAGAGGGAATATTCTGAGGTCCTTTCTAATGATCTTCTGGGTATTCCTCTCAAACGGGAAATTGATTTTATTATCTCTTGTTATCGGAAACAAATCCCAACGACTTACAGTCGATGATCCATGTGTCAATCGACAGGGGCATCGATTGCCTCATCGATGAACACTTAGACATTTTCCCCATGACTTGTTTTGGAACAGTTTCTGAGCAAAACAACCGACCTACAGGAATGAGGGTCCTGTGGCCATCATCTCAGTGATGGACCATCGATCGAGTCTGGTCTCTCAGGGGTCTATTTTGTTTTATGTTTTAGTTATTGGAAATTAATTAATTAATGGGGTTAGGTCGTTATGTGGGGTCAAGGTGAGTCTAATTAAGTTAATTAACACCCCATATAATGACCCTAAACCAATTAGACATACCTAAGCTATCATAACACACAAACCCAATCTCTTTTCCTTCTCTCTTCTTTCTTTTTAAAGTGAAGAACTCCATTGAAGACCAAGGTAGGGGAGGGTTTAAGGGCTGCAAGGATTCAAGATTCACCATCAATCTTCGTCAATTAGTAAGGTATGGGATCTAATTCACCTTTGAGACCTCTTTCCTCAAGGGTTCCATCAAATTGATTTCTAAAGTTGATTTTTCAAGTGGTTTCATCAAATCTCGAAATTAATTTTATAAATTGAATTGTTTATGATTGATTTTGAAAATTATGAATATATTAACATTTATTTTAACTTAATTATGATATATATTGATTTTTTGTCTCGTTTGTAGCATATGACCTTTACCCCTTAACCCTAGGTTATGGTCTTGATATGAATAATGTTATATTGGTTCAATTGACTTTATTATTGGTTGAATGACTACTTGATGTTGTTGTTATGCTTATTATGAATGAATTAGGGTGATTATTGTCCTTTCATGATAGTTCTTCACAAGTAATCTAGGTTATGAAGTATGTTATGAATTGACCTAAGTATCTTAACTTAAGCTTTGAACTAGTGAGAAATTGTGATGTAGTGATTCAATTATCCTTGTTATTATGTGGATTGTTTTTTAATGATTCAACTGTTCCCTAATTGGGTTTACTTAAGGGTTGATGAAAAGTCCTTGATGACGGATTATGAAGGAGACTTTGTAAGTTTTATCACTATCATTTACAACAAATTATGGTTAATTGTTATTAAGTCATGATTTTGTATTTGAGTATGACTTGTATTAGGATTGATCGTGTGGTATGATGTTGAATTGAAATGTATTGACTATTGTTTGTGAGGTGTGGGCTATGAGATATATGGTATAAAGAGGGTGAATGATTTAACAATGTGCCTTATCATGATATGAAAATGTTAATTTTCTAACCTCACCTATATGAATTGTGATGAAAGGACAATACTCATTCAATTGTTATAGAGCTATGATAATGCAGAATACAAAAGGGTTAGACCTTATGACCTCCAATGAGTTAGGAAGATTCATAAAGATATTAAAGTCATTTCAAAAGGGATTATCTTAGCACCGAGTGAATGTTAAGATGTAAATGTTATAAGGATGGTGATGATTCACCAATGTACCTTACTATGAAGTGATATGTAAATTTTCTATCCTCACTTATATGAATTGTAATGAAAGGAATATACTCATGTAATTCTTAATAAGCTATGATTATGATTATTATATAATGGATATACCCTATGACCTACAATTAAGTTGTGATGAGTCAAAAGATATAAAGACATTTAAAAAAGGTAATTATCTTAGCATCGAGTGAACTTCACTATGGAGGTGTTGACTTTCCATTGAGTAAGAGTTGCCCTATAGTTTCACACGTTGTGTTGACTACCCAATGAGGGATACTAATCCTATAGATTCTCATGAGATGAGGCTCCAATTGCCATGTGGCATGTTGATGGTTCATACCTATATCTTAGTTCTTCAACTATGTTGCCCCCATAGAGACTAGCTAGTGGATCCACCTTGAAAGCTATGTTTACATTTGGTTTTACTTTTGTCGGTAGACCACTTTCCATCGGTGTAAGGTTTTACAATATTAGATTCTAAACTTATATATTGTTGGCTATGTTGGTTAAATAAAGTGTTCCCTTAATTTAAATTAAGGAATGAAGACAAACCAACAAAAGGGACTTAAGAGGTTTCACTTAACTTAGGTAAGGGTATTGTACTCTACCTGTGCCTTGCACTAGTTTGACTTGAAGGAAATATTAGAAGGTTATTCTTATATATGAATGTGATTATAATGGTACATAATATGTATATCATGATCTTCCACATTGATGATACTACATGATGATTAATTTCACTTACGAATATGTGTTTTTTCTAGGTCTAGTGTATGATGATGATATGTACTCTTGAATGATATGGCATGTGAAGTTGGATGCTATTCATGGTTGTTGTTGAGTTTACATGATTGAATAAGATTATGGGGCTTTTCTAGGTTATTGCACTTGTTAACATAATAAGGGTTCATCGGTAATTGTCTTGCTTGGTTATGTTGTAATGAACTCTTATTCATTCTTGTGGCTATTATAACTTGATTATTTGGTTTCTTTGACTATGTGTTCAATTAAATGATATGCATGTTGACTTGAGTAGACTTATCATTGTCGTTCTTGTGATGTACATGGTTTTCACTTACTGAATATCTCTTATTGATTGGTATGATCTTCTTGAATGTGCATACAAATTTTAAAAGTAAGTGGCATACTTTAATAAAAATGTCCGTTTTTAGCATTATTTGATAATTTGTGTGCATATGGTCTCATATTTATTACAAGCGGTGTTCTAACCCTATTTCTCCCTTTTTCCCCAACATTTTAGATTTCGATCGTTGAAGGTCATTGAGACAACATGAAGGAAAACTTAGAATTTTTATTTTTACGATTTAGGAAGGTCCTCACTTTTTGAGTGCAATGCCAATATGCATCTTATGAAGTTTTTCTAATTTAAGACTCTTAGGTTCTTCCTTTTCAATATTGTACTAAACATTGTGCAGCCTATACGTGACTTTGTTTCATTGATGTATGGGCTAGGCCAAAATTGTTATACTCTTGTTATATGGTTATCAGATGAAACATCCAGTTTAGACTATTTATATCTCATAGATATATATATATGTGCAATAAAACTTGAAGATTATGTAATCTTCTTATACAAAGGGTCAATGTATAATCGATATAAGTATTTTGTGTATTAAGAAATTGATGTGAATGTCAATATAGAAGTAATGAAAAGTTTTATATATTTTTCGCGTTTTGACCAATGAATCTAATTATGTAGGCTAAAAGACTAGTGTTAGTCCACAAAAAGGACGACGACGCTGGTTAGTCTTGGGGGTGCTCCACGAATGTGACAATTATGTAAATAAAATTAGATTTATGGTATTGGATTTGCCTTTAATTTGGAGAATGTGAAAATTGTTTACATGTTATTGGCATCAATATTAGGAATTTGATTATGGATTTTAGTAAATGTTTGGGTCTAGTCCAGATAGAAAGTAATTTGGGTGTCTTATTGTAATTATACTATGAATAGATTTCTTTGAGTTTGAAGTTCAACTAAAGGGAAAGACCCAAGTTATAGAGTAAATACTTATAAAATTCAGGTAATTGAATTTCTAAAACTTTGTTAAGAGTATGAAATTCGTGTGTTCACTTGTATTATGTGTTTTGGATTAATCGAACTTGCAGATGAATTGACTTGTCAATATTGTTAATTATAATGATAAAAGGTGTAATAAAAGTTAATGTTATTAATTATTGGTGTGTGGTATGGTGAGAATGGTTTTAATGGGGTGTTTAATGATTGTGTTGTTTTGAATTGTGCATTATTATGAAAATTGTCATCTCCTCTTTTTTTGTGTGAACATGTCATTCTGTTGTAATGAGATATGGATGTGACAAGTATTATTTGAATTGAGAAAGAATAATAAATTAAAGAGGATGTAGCATTTCGATGGATGTATTGCGCGCCCTAATGTCTATTTTTTGAGGGATGCATCGTGCACCATTATGGTCAGTATTATAGAGGATCATATCGCACGCCACAATGAACGAATGTATGGATATGTCCCCCTTGCGACCCAAAAAAAGAGACAATGGGAGTGTATCACTATGTCATAAATGCATTATTATACTTGACATTGCATTCCCTGACATTGCACATAATTAACATTAGTGAACTCATATTGCATTTTGCTGATCTTGAGAGTCTTTATGTTGAATTTGTAATAGATGAATATTGAGCTTCTTTTTTATTATATAAAAATGAAAGTGTTTTTGTTGAGGATATATAATTTATCAAATTGTTATGTTGAGGATATGTAAATTGTTTAAGTTTTGTTTTTGAGCTATGTGCTATGTAATGTGTGAGTTGTTACGTCAGGATGATTCTTATGCAAGTTGTAATTTTGGAGATTCGGTTGGGGTGTCATACGCTCAAATTACAACCCAGTGAAGAAGCATAAGCGATCGTTATCAAACAAAGAACCCAACTACTAGGTTTGGGGTCTATACCACGAGGAAAATGGTTTAGACTTAACATTAATTCCTGATTATCCCTTTTTCGTCAAGGTATTTCCAAAGAAATTAAGTAAAAGAATAGGAGGGGGAGTGAAACAAATTACTTCAAGTGCGATTATCAAGTGAACAAATAAAACTTTTGTTGTTATCAACGTGAGTAAATAACTAGGGTATGTGTGTTCCCCATATGTTAATAACACGATATACCTTGTAATAGAAATGCTTTCCTAGTGTATTACATGCAAAGTAATATGTTAGGTAACTCAAAAACCTTGTTCCATCATCTAAAGAATTTAACCACGCACCTTGGTCCAACTATTCGATATATGGCATAATTATTACTTCGCACCAATCGACACTAGGCTATTAGATAGTATCATAGTGAATCTATTGTGATATCTGGGGAGCACTCCTTCAGCATAACCTACATAGTCTTCTACCTTTATTGCGCACACATACATACATACACACACACACACACACAAATATATATATATATATATATATATATATATACACACACACACACACATATATATAAGATACAACATTGTCTTGAAATCAGATATATCATATCACCACCATATAAAAAAGATAATAACCATTGCGCATTGCCCATATATCAACATCATAAGATCCACATATTTTCTATACAATCTTTAATACTCAAATGAAAGGAAATGAACATAATGTTTTTAAGACTAATCAATATGCGAAGCTAGAAAATGGCATTGTCATCGTAGTGGTGGGGACCTACCCAACTTGACGAATGATAATTCAAGTCTTCCTTCAAAGTTGTCACAAGCCTTTAATGACCGGAACCAAAAAAGTTGGGGTAAAACGGAGAAAATGGGGTTAGCACATCACTTGTACTAAGAATAAGACCATATGCACACACAACATAAAATCATGCAAAAGTAGGACATTTCAATACATTGTGAAATTTACTTTGAAAAGTGTTATGCACATTCAAGAAACCATACAAATCTATAAGACATACTCATTAAGTTAAGATCATGTACATCTGATGACCAACAAAACTAAGTCTAGTCAAGCCAACATGCATATAAACTTAATTGAGGAAACAATCGAGACAACCCTATTGTAAAATTATAATGTCAACAAGTATGTATAAGAGTTCCTAACATCATAACCAAAGCAAGACCATTACTCATGAAACCTCATGAAGTCAACTAGTTCAATGACTAAGCAAAACCACATAACCTTACTCAATCAAGTAAAGCATTCAAAAACCGTAACAAATGTCTAGCTTCTCATAGCATATTATTAAGAGTACATATAATCATACTTTAGTAACAAGGACTACACACATATCCATAAGTGAAACAATCCTCATATAATATCATCAACATGCAAGATCATCAAATACATATCATTTACATTTATAAACATATACAGATATAAGACCATCCTACTATGATTTACCTCAAGGCTAACTAATGCAATGTTTAGGTAGAGTCCCATACCCCTACCTAGACTAATCTAAACCTCTTAGGTAATCCTAGTTAGAGCTCATTATTTTAGTTTATTTTATCTTTTGGAAACATCTTCCCTTAACCGAGATAGACCATATGAGATAATGTAGAATCCGGTATTATGGAACCCTACACCGAAGGAAGGCAGACTATTTTCCAAGGTAGTACCAAAATATAAACATTGCATCTAGGTTAATCCCCTAGCTAGTATTCCTATAAGGGCAACATAGTTCACGAACTGGGACATATAATTTGGATCCTATTTATTCTACATTCATTATAGTCTCAAACCTCATACGTACATTAGTGATACTACCTTCCCTATATGGGAATGGACACACCTCACTCTAGTTTACTCGGTGCTAAGCTAGGTTTCCTTTTGAGATGTCTTTAGTGCCTTTATTAATCATTATAGCTTAATGTATGTCATAGGGTCTATCCTTAATATAACAATAATCATTATAGGTCAATAAGAATTACATGAGTATTTTCCTTTCATTATAATTGATACATGTGACATTAGCAGAGTTACATAGTCACATCATAATTAGTCACATTTGTAAGTTATCTCCATCGTTATAAAATTTACATCTTAGCCAAAAACTCAAAATCCATAGTTCAAGACATTTAAATTAAACATCATACTAACCCTATCAATATTAATATAAGTTATACTTCAATACAAAATCATCACTTTATCACAAGTAATTATAATTGAAGTAAAGAATAAATATCACAAGCGTTACTCAATCTCATCCACAATGCCATCATCAAGGTCTTACAATCAACCATCCAATTCAACCCAATAATGGTATAATATAATCACACAATAGTAACCAATATAATAATGAAGTCAATTGATCACTACACAACAGTTTATCACTAGTTCATAGCCTAGAATTAGAAAATTATATCAAGTTCATAATCTACTACACAACCTAGGTTAATTACTCAAGAACTAGAATAATTGGATAGAAGTATATCAAAATATACTATTAATTAGCATGATAACAACAGAGTATTGTAATTAACACACTAACCAAGCCAATTGAGTTAATGCCTATACAATTCAGTTCAAGATCACAACCTAGTGCAAAGAGAAAAAGATCATCTTCCACAAACTAGGTTCAATCATTATGAAGAAGTATAATTAAATAATAATTCATGATAATATAATCATAATTACCAATATAAATCATAAACAAAGAAATTCAAAAGAGAAATTTCGTAATGGAAGTAAATACACTTGAATTTTCATACTTTGGAACTCAATTTGAATGACCTCTTTGGGGAAAGACATACCAAAGGTGAAAGGAATCACATACCTTACTAATTGATGAAGTTTGAGGTATAAACTTGATCCTCTTTATCCCTATAACCCACCTTTTATATTTCTTTAATGCGGTTTCCATTGAGAGAGAAAAAAGAGAGAAGGAAGAGCAATTGGGTTTTGGGAATCATGAGGGTTAGGTTAGTTTAATTAGTTTTGGGTCTTTATATAGTTAATTAACTAACATAACTAGAATTCCATTAACCCCTAACTAGTGAAATAACCACCTAATTAAATAATTTAACTTACCTTAAAACGTGCAGCAAAATAGTGTGTTCACTGACAAAACCACGACAAACGACCCGTTTGTGAAACGACGAGCACTGTTCACATCCGTCCTGCACATTCGTCATTTTTGTCAGAGAGTGATACAAAATTAATTACCACAAAATTGTCTAAGTTTCCATCGACGGTGGCCATCGAAGGCCCGTCGATTGCACTAGGAGACTTCGCCTGCAATCCGTCCTTGCACACTGCCTCTTGGCAACTTTCACGAAATTCCAAGTGTCCTACTAAATGTCGCTCGGTTGGTTCTTGGGGATTTGTACCCGTTCATTTCCATTATACCTGATTCTAATACATGTTAGATACCTTACAACCATATTTCATCATATTTCAACTCCTAAAACTTAGCCAAATAGGCTAAGGCACACAAGTGCCTAATTGAACTAGTTTGTGGAAGTCATGGACGTTCCTTCACATTTTTATTCTAAAACTTCTTAAATGACTCAAATATAATATAATTAACTAAAAACCGTGTTACAACTCTTAGACTCTCATGTTATGCTCCAGATTATGCTTTAGACTTTTAGAGTATTAGATATATGTGGATAATTTTTATCCTATTATCTACCTCATTGGTCTAGCAAGTAGGAACAAGGCGAGTTTCAACTCATGCACTCGTTAAAAAGACTTCTAAATGAAAGAATTATCAGTTCATGCACAAACTCTAGTCAAGAATTGCATAATTACTTGTTCTACGTTGGTATTCCCTTATGGTTATCAAAACCCTAGTTGCTGATTCAGTTACCCATACTAGCATGATAAGAATTCATGATTTTAGATAAAGAAATCATGAACTTACTTAGCAAGAAGAATAAAATCAGCATTACACCTGAATGGCAAAGCAAAAGCTCCAAAACCAAATTCATATTTAAATAAATTGCCAAAGTTGCAAAAATTAATCCCCAATACATAAAATAGAACCAGAGTAATGGTAGTTAACCCCCAAAAATGAGTTTTTAATCCCCTATTTATTGAAATGAAGTATTAATAAGAAAGGAATTCATAAAAGGAAAATTTTGTTCAAGGACGCCTTCAATAAATGAGAGAGACTTGACGGCCGTCGAACGATCGATTATCCGTGGATAGCTTCGTCAGTCAAGACCTAGAGAAATTTTTTTTATCACCTGATGGCATCCTCTCTGAATCAAAAGATGGATCAAAAAGACTGCCTGTCGTTCCATCTATGGTCCGTCGATTCTTGTCTGTGACTCCATACTTAGATATTTCAAATATCAGGTACTGGAACCTCGAAGTCGCAAACTACGGTTCATCAGGATTGTCCGTCAATCATGGTTCTACACTTGGTAAGATTTTCCTAATTTCCTTTAATGCCTGGGCTACTTGTTTATGATCAATACCCATGGAGCATTGACTAAATGATGAACCGTCCATTGCCTCCACTGGTCTATTTCTGCACTTTTTTATTTGTCTTCTTGGTTTTATGCCTGAACGTCTTTCTTGCAAAAAAAGACACAAAATTTGTTAACACCAATAAAAAATTCTCTAGAAACACACAACTATTAGGTGACATGCAGTATACATACAATGAAATCATGGTACATCAACACCCTCTAAATAAACACATTGCTTGTCCTTAAGAAACACACTATGTCCATAAATGACACCTGTGTTGATGCAGACACTTTAAGCTATACCAATCACATGTCTATATGTCCCAACTCTATCTTAATTGAGTTCATGCCTACGCCTCTATCTCAACATGCTAACTTATGCACATCATATCATAATACAAAGCCACCACGAAACATACACCTCTATTGTTTTTCTTTTCAAGTACAAATATTCTCATAATGTAGCTATTTCCCTCACTTCGAAAGAAATCCTCAATTTTTACAAATTCGTTATGAAGTATAAGTAGAAGGATCTATTTTAACTGTCATGCTCAAGAATGAGTTAAAATACTATTGTCGTTTTATGCCATAAGCTTGCCCATATCTTCGCTACTTAGGTCACCACACTAGACTCTAGGATCATGGTAGGAATATCTTACTATGTAACGTAGGCTCACGGTCAGGTCTGGTTCATTTGGGTACATTTAGTGACTATCTGCCCTCCTTGACATTACCTTTATGATTTAAACCTCTTTTTGTTGTTTTGCCCCCTATTTCTTTACTCGTCTTTTTTTTCCTTATTTCACCCTTAGATGTGACTTTTATTTTTTTGTATTTCTGTTTCTTCAGAAAACACTTTATCCTTTTTTTCAATTGTTCTTTCATTTTCATCTAGTCACATCCTTCTCTTACTTATGCTTTTCTTTTCTAAATCCAACTATTTTCAAACCCATTTTTTAGTCTTCACTTATAATAACCACCCTCAACTGATTGATTTACCACATGTCGAGGTGCACAATACCCGATCTCGGATCAGGTCAAAGACGATATAAATTTTTGCATTATCAATCCTCAAAGTAGGCTTTTGGACTATGTATAGGTTCACATGTCCAAGGAGGGACTAGGACCAAAACATTAGGCCATAGGAAGGTGAGATGGCAAGGAAAATAAATGGTCTATTACAGGCTCAACATATTTGGATAAAGGGACATTTATTTCATTTGGTCAACCACTTTCAACCTTGACGTGGGCTATTTCATACAAGGGAATATGATATGTTCCTAGCTTCTAGAGTAGATTCCCATAGGACTAATCGGGAATATTCTAGTAAGGCAACAATTGTTCAATACTAAAATATGCTCACACTCATTGGCACAGCATTGTACTATAAGATTATCGAAATTACTAGGTCATGTTTTAGTTGGTGGTTAGGTAGTTGGTGCCTTTTCATGTAAACCTATACATGCAAGCACTACAATTTCACGGGGTACTATTTTTCATTAGCGATCATGATTTAGTATTTGATGTTTCGACACATAAACTCACTTATACATGACGGTTTAACATAAATTTAAGTAGTGTCTTGGGGAAAAAGAACACACACAATAAAACCCCAAGAGAGGACTGTGAGTTGGGCTACTAAAATTTCATCCTATCACTCACATTCCATTTACCCCAACCCAACAAAAAATAATTCAATTCACCCCAGTGCATAATATATCATAAACATTAGGATTTTAGGTAAAGAAAACATGTGGTGAACATCACCGAAGACATTTTCCAGCTCCGTCTACTCTTTTTTTATTGCATGGGCTTTATCAACGGCCTCAACAGTATGGCTAAATTGTTGCTTCTTGCAACAAACATGGGGTACGGGGTGTATCTAAGTTGGAGTTTCGAACAAGGACACAAGAATGACATCTTCGGCTTGCTTTGTGAGGGCATGCTCTAACTCATTCCCCTGAATCTCGAAGATTGCATCAACATCGGCTCGTATGGTGGCAAGATGAGTCTCGATGGTAGTCAGATAAGTGGTTGGAAATGGTCGTGCTAGAATACAAAGCTCAAAAACGTCAAGGTTTTTATGAACCACCTTAATTTTGTACTCTGACTTCTTGGCCACCAACTTCTCTATGAAGTCCTCGACCTTCACAATGGACTTCTACATCCATGGCTGAATATCATAGAGAATGGTGGCCATCTACACTTTTAGTTTCTAGACTCTATATAGAGGCATCATTAGAGGGATCGCTGCTTCGGCTGGTGGTGTGGATTTGAACGAGCTAAGGGCCCTACATGTTGCATGCGGGGAAGAGGTCAAGGGACCAACCAAGGTCCCTTTTTGAGTTGTCTCTAAATTATCCTCATCTCTTATGATGCTTATATCCAATGTCACGGTCACTCGACGGAGTGTATTACAGTGCCATATAGGCAATCCAACATCCTTTCATAACTGAAGTATCAAACACGGAAAGGGTTACGTGGTGGAGGTCTTGAACGCCCTCTCATGTATCTCCGCCAACATCATTTGTGCGAAGTGGATTCCAACCTGCTACCGGTGCTGCCACCATGATTTTCCATTCCCACGTGTGTACGTTGTGAGACATAGAGGGGATATTGTGTTACGAACAAACAAACTAAAAAAATTATCCACAATAGTTAGTGTAGCCTTCTTAAATAAATCTTGTGGTTCTATGACAAATGTAATCCTCTCACCATCGACCGAAATTTATTGGTCTAGTCACATTTTTACAGCTTCCCGCTTATCCGCACTACACTGAAAATCACTACCCGGGAATATGTCGCACATGTAGTCAAACTCCGTAGTGTTGAGGCTCCAGCCTATAGCAGTGGTTCGGCATATAGAAATACGCAGATAGTGGCTCGTGAAATGTCAACCTGTCATCCTCGGATAATGGTGTATGTGAAAGGTTCTTGTTTTGAAGGGTTGGCCCGCTTGTGAAATGACCCTTAGAGAGTGAAAGCATAGGAAGCATATAACTCTTGCAAAATCTCCTTGATGTATTGGCTTAGTTATTCTACCATCTAGCAAAACATGTGGATGTTGAATAGTTGATGCACCTCCAACATGGTACGTAGATTCTCTGTGAGGTCTCATTGATCCTTAGTAATTAGTATTGTCATCACCCCCTTTTTATTTATCATCTTGGCATCTTTGTAAACATGCCATTGTCGTTCGATGCAAAACCTCTTTTGTTCTCCGGCTATCGAAGAAGGATCATTTGGTTGGGGTACAGGTGCATGTGTAGTTTCCGAGCTACTAGACTCATCAACAAGGTTTGTTATTACTGTTCCTCGGATCTTGTGGCTCCCTCAGAATTTTAACCTAATATAGTGACCGACTGGACCTTCAAGACCTTGTTAACCCTCATCCTAAAGCTATGGTTGAGGCGGAGCCCTATGCGAAGGCCCCTTTTGTATTGGAACCAACCCGAGTTGGTGATCCAATCAATGTGTAATCCTCATCAGACTAGAAGAAATGACTACATCACGATTCACCTTTCGTAGGGTACCCCTATTGGCTCGGGATGATGTTTTTGGTTTTCTAGTGTCTGCAGGAATATAAGTTGGGTCCTTCTCCGTGTCACTGTCTTCATCAATCAATAGATACGATGGGGTGAACAACTTTGATTTGACCTTTTTGGATTAAACCACTTCGTTATTAGAGACATTGTATGTGTGGAGCAATGGTTTTGAGCAACAAAACTTACAACACACTAAAAAAAATTAAAAAACAATTCTATGTTGCAATTCATGTTGAAGAGCCCCTTAAACGGTCCATATATTGATCAAATGTTCTTGGAATCTTCTTTCAATTGGAGTGGTTAAATAACATAATCTTTGATAGGAATGGCGAATGTACCGAATGACCCTTCGATCAATCGATAGAGCTTAGTTGTAAGACCCCCAAAATGAGTTAGGGTGTCTAGAGTCTCACAAGTTTTTATTATGGTTCTAAGGTCCTAAAATGTCTCATAATACTATTTAGTGGCAGTGTATAATGTTTTAGGTAGTTTGCAAGTCGAACATCTAGAGACGACGAAGATGTTCGACGACTACTCGCCTATGTGCCTCATGTGTCTATGCATGACTATATTTTTATTTCAATTGATTAAGAAATCTTTCAATAAGTTATCATGATGATTAATTACGGTATATTGAGTTTTGAGATGTTTGGAGGTCAAAAGACCAAGAACGTCCAAGGCGTTCAAAAGATAGCCCTTATGACGCTAAACGTGTGTCTTGATGGGGCGTAGCATGTTTGGACGAGTTGTAAGTTTTTTTTTTTTTTGCTGAAACTTATGTGGAAGGTCTAAAACCTTTTAAGGTTCATATTTACGTTGGAAACGTCTGGGTATAATTTCAAAAGGGCCCAACAAGAATGACCCAAGGTTGGTCAAGACATTGCCTTGGTAGTGTCAATCGACGGACAAAACGACGGCCAGTTTTTCAACGAACGGCCCCTTGGTGAATTCTTGTCGATTGTTACTTAGATTGGGAAGGTATGAACCCAAAAATGGGCCAAGTACCAATCGACGGAAGCCAAAGGACGGCCAGTAGACTGGCCTACAGCCTGTCGATTGCTCTATCTATGGTGGCCTGTAAACTAGTTCCTGCATATGTTTTATTTAAAGGGTGAATAGGAAATTCACTCCATGTCATAAACTGATTCTAATAGATTTGTTTAGATACTTTTGGGAGTATATAAGTCATCTAACACTTGAAGAACCCATTCCAAATCCTCTCCCATTAATTAAACATTTTCCTTAAAAAATATTCTCTCTAGAAACTCCGATTGTTGGTGAAGCTCAAGAACATCTCGGATCTTGGATTTCCATGGATTTGTCGATTGGTACTTAGATTGGGAAGGTCTGAACCCAAAAATGGGCCAAGTAACAATCGACGGAAGCCAAAGGACGGCCAGTATACTGACCTACAGCCTGTCGATTGCTCTATCTATGGTGGCCTGTAAACTAGTTCCTGCATATGTTTTATTTAAAGGGTGAATAGGAAATTCACCCCATGTCCTAACCTGATTCTAATAGATTTTTTTAGCTACTTTTGGGAGTATATAAGTCATCTAACACTAGAAGAACCCATTCCAAATCCTCTCCCATTAATTAAACATTTTCCTTAAAAAATATTCTCTCTAGAAACTCCGATTGTTGGTGAGGCTCAAGAACATCTTTGATCTTGGATTTCCATGGATGAATAATGATGTTTTAGAGGTCTTTATATGGATAAGGGTATGATATAGAGAGTTAATCTTAAATTTTTCAAAGAATGTTTATGATCAATGTTCTTCTTCTTCAATCTAACAATTTATTGTTTCGTAAATTCATTCCAAAAGCATCACATCAATTTGGTGAAAATTATCTACTAATTTGAACGTGATTTTCAATCGAATTGCATGATAAACCCATGATCTTTCACAAACTCGATTTTAGCCTAGGTATGGCTTTATGATCTTGATCTTATACATATCGAATTGTGATTCAATTATGCTAATAAGCAGAAGTCTATTGTCTAGTATATATATTAATTTTGAATTGTGTATTAATTATCCATATGAATCCATGTATGAAGATTTGAACAAAACTAGACTATGTTCTATGTGTTCATTGTATGTTTGGATTCATGGTGATTGTTATGAGATTTCGATTGGGTAAAGTTCATTGTATCTACTTTCTTAAGTTGATATTATGAATAAATTTAGGGTATGAACAATTAGTTATCAAATCAAAGGCAACTTGGTAAGATTGACCTACATGCTTTATCCTATGATTTGATGATTCTAGCAAGATTATTGTGAGATTCAATTTCATTAAAATTATGGTTAGCTAATGCCTATGATCTAATGTGACTATGAATTATATGTAATGTATCTAATGTGGAGTAATTCATGATAGTTTGAATAATATTAACTTATGTAAACTTACCTTCCATGAATTCCTAATATGAAGCATGCTTATACTAAATTAGTCATTTTTGGCAATTGTAGTAATGTCTCATCTAGACTATGGTTTCATTATTTATTTACTACAATGTATTTTATTGTTAAAATATGATTGATGATTTATACTTTGGAAAATTTATAATATGGACTATTTTCTCAACTCTTCGTTGAATTAATTGTGTAATGCCTACGATAGTGGCTTGATCTTGAAGAGCATAAACCATTATCTCGATATGATTAAGTATATAATTTTCTACGGAATTTTATTGATATTATTGACTAAATATGACTTATAATCCATTAAAGTGAAGTTGGTTTATGGTATATGTCCTTCTACAATCTAGCATGTTAATGATATGTTGTACTAGTTGTGGCCTGACCTTGTAGTAGCTTATGCTTAACTTCATGTATGATTATGGTACCTTAAGCTACTTCCTATACATTATTTATTGATAAAAGTGTAGTAATGGTCAATTTTGACCGAAGGCTAAAGGATTTGTAAGTCCTCTACTCATCTACATCTCTATTTCTTAATAGTAATGTTGAGGAATCCTTCTTTGGCAGTGTATTGTATGGTCCACTAATGGTGTTGTTGTTTACCTTATCATAATTATGTATGTTTTAACGATGGACTTGACCGCAAATTGATGATTATATGAATGAGTCCTTATAAAGATCACCTTATATGTAACCTGTGCCTAGTCTTCTACTTGAGTTCTGAATCTACGTTATGTTATATTGTTATGAGCATGTAAATGATTATTTTAATATAATTTTTAGTTTATTCCATTATAAAGTGTTAATTATTAATGACCCCTACAAATGTACCCTTTATATAAATGGGTAAATAGCAAAGGTTAGGAGTCTCGATTATAATTTGTAGATTGTCTTGCCTCCTATGCTATTATGTATGTTGTGCGGTTTATGATTGACGGTATATTGTGGTCCTAAGAGGGTGGATGCCTCAATATGTTGTTGATAGAAATTATGTTATCATGTTAACCAATATACACATACACTCACTTTATATGCATGTTACAAGTAGTATAGGTC
This sequence comes from Solanum neorickii, assembly GCA_027704865.1. NCBI lineage: Eukaryota > Viridiplantae > Streptophyta > Magnoliopsida > Solanales > Solanaceae > Solanum > Solanum neorickii. The sequence goes on from JAKWJC010000370.1 coordinate 12,441,914, forward strand.
GTGTTGTCTAAATGAAAGGTAGTTCTCATATTCACAAGTGTATACTACTATGCATTGCAAGATGATGTTTATGAAAGCTTGATATGTGTTTCCTTAGCTAGGATGACTCCATAGGTGTACTAATATTAGCAAGGGTATGGGACTTTGCCTATGCATGACACATGTGTACCTTCATACGATAGTTCTAGTTTTGGTTTCTATATGTATGAAAATGAATCTATGACATGTGTGTCTTACTCTGTCATGTGAAAGGTTTTGTCTCGTATATCTATAGACACACACACATGAATGAAGACCTAGTCACGAGAGGCACCTTGAATGGTATATTCATATGTACCCTAAACTAGATGATGCTTTACATATGATATGTTCATGAGAAGGATTTCTTTTACATGATTTAGGTTGATAAACATACATCTATGACCTATGAGTTAAGCATATGAGGGAATGCTCTCCTAAAGCCTTTTTTTATATAGTAAAATATAATAAAGGTTTTCAATAAAGGGAATTTAGCTTAGTACCGAGTGAACTTTAATATGATTGTGTGTCCCTTCTTATGGAAGGAAGGTAGTTCGCCATAAACCTCATGGTATGGATAGCCTCATGACCCAATAACAGTGTTATAGTGATGTTTCCATAAGTGAATGACTATAATGCCTATTCTTAGCATAAAGAGGGTTTTCACATGTACCTCCAAGTTCTATAACTATGTTTCCACCACAAGATACTAAACACTGCATCAACCGAGAAAGCTATGTGACAGATTGTTCTACTTTAGCCGGTAGGTCACCTCGTTTCGGTGTGGGGTTTTATGACACCGGCTTCCATGTGTAGTTTCACATGGTCGAAGTCGATTAAGATAATATTTTCCATAAATTAAAATTGGCAATAAAAGTAAATGACTAAGACCCTAACTAGAATGACTTAAGGGAGGTTACTTAGGATAGGTGGAAGTAATGAACCCGTCTAGACAAGCACTAGTAGCTCCTTAGGAAGTTCTAGGAAGGTGTTCTAATGCATGTCACTACGTATGTATTCCTTATGCATGGCATTGTAGTATTTGTCTACTTTCTGCATGATATGAGTCTTTATGCATGATGTTGATCTTGTGGATATATGATGAAAGTCTTGCTAGATGTAAATTAAGAGGTTTCGTCTTAATATGGTTATATATGACTTGGATGTAAAGACTTGTGGTGTCATGATAGGTTCACTAAGTATGTGTAATGTTATGGGGCCTTACATGTACATTGCACTATTAGACTTAGATTCGGGGCATGGGTTAGGTCTTATAAGGTTCTATGTGAAGTAAAATAACTATATGTGCATAATGACTAGGAATTCACTATAATGTCCTTTTAGTCTTGGCTTAAATATGTCTAAGTTGCATTATACTTCTATAATGGTATGTTTACCTTGTATAGATTGTATGTATGTTTTCTTGTGAGCTTAAGGTGATGCATTGCACCATGCATCACTTGAGGGATACTTAAGAAGTTAATGAACAAATGAGAAGATGGTTCACTGTAAATTAAAAGAAAGGCTAAATGTAATATGCCTTAAGAATGCAATAAATTCTAAATATGATCTTATGTGATGTTTGGCCTTTGAATTTCTTTATATGAAGTATGTTAATGATATAAATGCTATTGTATGAAGGTTTTATATAGAACTACTCAAAAAGGCATGAAGTATGATTTCAATAAAATGTCCCTTTTAAATGCATGTTTTGCATGGTTGCAATACTTAGTGCATTCTTCTACTAATTCCATTCTTCTCTACATTTTATACAGTGTATACTATAGATTATTAAAATATATCTATGATTGAAAAGATTCATGTTAATCCCAAGATCAAAGAAAGGGGTCCTTAAGTTCAAGGATTCCTAAGTCATGTCCTAATGTAAAGTTTATTATGAGTTATATATTTATTTATTATGTTTTAAAGGTCGTTTCTGTAATGTATTTTAAAGTTGTGGAGTGTTAGATGTCAAATAGACTAAGGTTTTAACGATGTATTACGACTTATGTTTTTATATATATAAGAAGTAATGTTTCTAACATATAAGTTACTATGAAAAGTTCTAAATTTTCTTCTAAATTTAGTATGTCGATGTGATTAATGATAACTATCGGCTTGTATAAGACCTCCAAGAGGATAGTATGTCATTTTACTTCTAGAGGGTTCTCCTCGGATGTGAAAAAGGTGGTGTTAGAGCACGAGGTTTTAAAAGTTCTTTAGTGTCCATGAAGTGTCATATTTCCACGTCTAAGAGAGTCTTATATCATTTGTGGTGGTTCACGACATATCAAAAGGTTTGAAAGGCTATAGGAGGATAGAGTTTTCCTTCTTCATCATTATCATATCGTGTCATAAAATTACTTCGATAAGATCTCTCTCTTATGTTCTCTTGTCCTGTTGTCTTTTAGTTGAGATTGCATTAATGAGATTATCTCTATGCTTGAGGGGGAAAAGGTGAGTTTCAATCTTTATCTCAGTTCTATTGTTAGAATGAGTATATGTGAAGGTAAATTTTTGCATGTTTTGATGATGTGATTTAATTTATGGCTATGTATGGGAACTTATATAAAATAGCATGTTATGTTGAAAAAAAATGTATGTCATCACATAGTTAAAGCATGTTAGATGTTATTATGGATAAAATGACTTTTTTTTAGAATGATGTGTCCCTATATTGTTTTGCATGATGGTAGCCTTATGCTACGATTTGAACTTGAAATGCTTAGTTACTACCTATGGAGGCATGCTACCTTAAGATATTGTACTCAAAGGTGTTCAATATTTCCTTGTTTATACATGTAGTCCCTGATAAGTTGCCCAATATGGATTGGAGTCCTATGTATATACTTGGTCCTAGGTGTGATGATAGTATGATTGCCTTGGTGAAGTCTTGTATCTTATAGTGTCATGATTTTCCCATCAATTGCCGATATGTTGCATTTTTGGAATTTGAAAGAATGCTCACTGTAATGATAAGACAGTTTACAATATGATTTTGAAAAATCAACTAAATCATTCTATTATTAAATGTTATCGAAATATGTATAGAGTTGACGCATATGAACATGATAATCAATGTAAAAAGGAAATTTTTTAATTGGAATGAATAATGAGAGTCTTATGGCATTATGTGTTGTCGGATTATTTCTAACTTCTAATTGTGTTGTGAGTCTCTTTATGTTGTGGAATTGGTGTTTCCCTAGTGTTAAAGGTAGTACTCTTATCTTTGTACTGTGATGATGTGTGTTTGATTGACCTAGAAATTACCTTACATTAATGTTGAAAGAAAAGAATGAGTCCCTAACACTAAGTCTCCTATATTGTTTACCCAAATGATGTATGACTTTGGAGTCTATTGTATTGTACGAAACCCTTATGTGGTTGAATGAGATGACCTAACTTTATAATTGGGGATAAATTTCCTAGATGACAAGGTTTAAAATACGTTGGTGTTCCTTTGATAACATACTGTAAATTCCTTCTGAAATTGTAATCACTTTAAGTGATGAAAACGAATGTTGTTTAGTTAAGATCCTCTTAAGGTTGGGTTAAGTTTCACATGATTAGGTTACCCTAATTGGAGGATGGTTATGGAGTAGTAAGGTTGTATATATTGTCAACCTTGTCCTTCTATTCTTACTCTAACTTGAATCTAATGAATTCCCTGTATGATTGTTCATGAATAGAGTCTTGCATAAAGTATGAATTCCATGAACTTTATATGTTTGGTGTGTATTTATTGACATCACCTTAAGGATATTTTAAGATTCAAAAGTGTATGAAAGAAATTTTTTGATAAAATCCATGTTTTCTCATATGCATTGTGCATCTGACTTCAAGAGGTAAGATAAGAAACTTGTTCTAGTCACTTGTCAGGATAATGTTAAGCCTTATAATGAAAAGGTGTCTCTTTAAAATGAAAATGTTGAGACTCTTGAAAACTATGTGAGTTTTATGATTTTGAATGCATAATGTAGGCTCATTCTTAAAAAGTGAAAGCATGTTTAGTTAAGTGCTCATGTGTGTTCCGATGAATTTTTTTATTCATCTCAAATGATGCTTACTATGAGGTGAGAAATATCTTAGAAATCGGAATTTTGTGAATTGACTTCCTATTCGTTGTGATGTACTTTGTGTGACTTAGCATTTAGACTTCACTAGGAAGAATACATTCTCATGTCATTGATAAAAATTTAGAATCTCTCATTTAAAAAGAAAAAATAGAAATTTACCTTGTACTTTGCATAGGTGTGAACTCACGATGCATGTAAGTGTGTTTAGGAGAAGGACATTCCTCCATGGATACCAATGAGCATGGTATGTTTGAGTATGAACTTCATGGCACTATATCTAACTATAAAGATCTTTGTTTATTAATTTAACTCAAGTTTAATTGCATTGATGTATGAGTGCCTAATTGCTTCTTGAGTGTTGTTGAAATCTTCCTACATGTGACTTAAAGAATAGTCTCAATAATAAGCTCTAAATGAATTGATGTTTAATGACCATGTTATGATTAGGATAAGGATGTTCCTTTTCTCAACAGGATAAGAGCCTTTGTGTTTAATGCATTTAAGAGTGAGTGAGTAATGTTTTTCTTGAATGCGTGCACTGAGTGCTAAAATGTTTTGACGATATTATAAATGGTATGAACAGTTCTATGGTACAGTGAAATCCTTATTGTGATTAAAGAACTTTTAGTTTCATTCGAGGACGAATGTTCCCAAAAGAAGGATATTGTAAGACCCCCTAAATAAGTTAGGGTGTATAGAGCCTAAAGTGTTTGTGTTAATGTTCTAAGGTCCTAAAATGAATTATAATATGGTTAGAGGAAGTGTGTAAAGTTTGAGTTCGTTTGGAAGTTTAACAACAAGGGACGACCAAGTCGTTTGACGACTATTCGCCTATGTGCCTCATGTGCCTCTGAATGCTTATATTTGTATATAATAAGCTTAAGAATTTTATAAATGAGTTATAATGATTTTTAAATATGGTAGATGGAGTTTCGAGAAGTTTTGATGTTAAGTGACCAAGAACGTCCAAGGAGTTTGAAAGATAGTCCCTAAGACACTCTACTTCTGTCCTGATGGGGCCTAGCCTGTTTTGATGAATTGCTGGTGTTTATTTTGAGTGAAACTTATGTGAAATGTCTACAACTTGTTAAGGTTCGTATTTAAGTTGAAAACGTCTTTGTATGACTTATAAAGGGCTCCACCAAAGTCCCCATAAGAAGGACCCAAGTTGGTCGAGACACTGCCTAGGCAGTGTCAATCGACGAACAAAATGATGTACAGTTGGTAAACCAACAGACCATTGGTGAGGTCTCATCTATTCAAATTCTTCTTGGAATGGTCTCAAAATAAACATTGGCCAAGTACCAACGGACGGCCATTAGACTAACTTACGTCCTGTCGATTGCTCCGTCGATGGTGTCCTATAAATTGGTGCCAACATCTCTTTTATTTAAAGGCTGAATGGAAAATTCACCCCACGTTCTAAAATTATTCTAATAAGTTTATTTAGATACTTTTTGGTGTATAAAAGTCATCTAACATGTGAAGAACACATTTCAAATACTCTCCCACGAATTAAATCTTTTCCCTTAAAAGTATTCTCTATAGAAACTACCATTCTTGGTGAAGCTCAAGAACAGCTTGGATCTTGGATTTCCATTGATGAATCACGATGATTCAGAGGTCTTCATGTAGATAAAAGTATGTTAATCCTTGATATCTAGTTATCCTTCAATCTAGAGAGTTAATCTCAAAGTTTTCAAAGAATGTTTATGATCAAAGTTCTTCTTCTTCAATCTAACCATGTGTTCTTTCTTGAATTGATCCCAAAAACATCATATGAATGTTTTTATTACTATATACTGATTTGTACATGATTTTCAATCCAATTTCATGATGAACCCATGCTCTTTCGCAAACTCAATTTTAGCCTATGTATGGCTTTATAATCTTGAGCTTATGCATATCGAATTGTGATTCAATTATCTTAATATTCTTATGTATACTGTATAGTAAGTATATTGATGGTAACATGTATGATGATTTGAACAACACTAGCCTATGTTCTATGTATTCACAGTAAGTTCGGATTCATAGTGATTGTTATGAGATTTGTATTGGGTAAAGATCATTGTAGCTAGTTTCTTAAGTTGATATTACTAATGAACCGTGGGTATGAACCCTTAGTTATCAAATCAAAGTAAACTTGTTATGATTGACCTACATGTTTTAGCCAATGGATTGATGATTCTAGCATGCTTCTTGTGAGATTTAATTAGGTTAAAATGACTCTTAGATACTGCGTATGATGTAACGAGATTATGAATTATATGTAATGGATCTAATGTGGATTAATGCATGATAGTTTGAATAGGATTAACCTATGTAAACTTACCTTCCATGAATTCCTAATGCAAAGCATGCTTATACTGAATTAGACTATGTTTTCATTAGCCACGCCATAGCATGTACTTTATTGATAAAATATGAGTGATGAATAATACTTTGGGAATATTAATAAGATGGCCGATTCTCTCCACTCTTCGTTGAATCGACTGTTTAATGCCAACAATATTAGCTTGTTCTTGAATAGATTTAAGCATTATTTAGATATGATTAAGAATATTATTAGCTACTTCCTTGGATTGGTATTATTGAATAAATATGACTTATAATCCATGCAAGTGAAGTTTGTTTATGGTCTATGTCCTTCTACATTCTAGCGTGTTAATGATATGTTGTACTAGTTGTAGCATGACCTTGAAGTAAATTATACTTAACTTCATGTATGATTATGGTACCTTAAGCTACTTCCAATAGTTGATATATTGATAAAAGAGTATTAATGCTCAATCATGACCAAAGACTAATTGATCGGCAAGAATTCCTCTACTCTTCTACTTCTCTATTTCTTTATAGTAATGTTGCGGAAGCCTTTTTTGGCATTGTGTAGTATGGTAAACTTATGGTGTTCGTGTTTACTTTATAATCAATATATATGTGTTTACCATGGCCTTGAATGCAAATTGATGATTATGTGAACGAGTGGTTATGCTAATCACATTATGTGTGACTTGTGCCTAGTCTTCTACTTGAGTTGTAAATCTAGGTGATGTTATATTATTCTGAGCATGTAAATGATTATGCTAATATCATGTGTAGGTGCTGCCAATAATGAATTGCTAATGATTAATGACCCCTACCCATGTACCCCTTATATGAATGGGTACATAGGAAAGGTTAGGAGTCTTGATTATAATATGTAAGTTTTCTTGCCTCCTATGCTATTCTGTGTGTTGTGTTGTTTATGATTGAAGGTATACTGTGGTCCTAAGAGGGTGTGTTCCTTAATATGCTGTTGATAGCCATTATGTGATCATGTTGACCAATGTAGCCACATACTCACTTTACATGCATGTTACAAGTACTATTAGTCGTGGTGTCTAAATGTAATGTAGTTATCATATTCATAAGTGTTTATTACTATGCATGTTAAGATAATGTTGATGAAAGCATGATATGTGTTTCCATAGCTAGGACGACTAGATTGGTGGACTAAAATGGACAAGGGTATTGGACTTGTCATATGCGTTGCACATGTGTACCTTGATAGGATAGTTCTTGATTTGGTTTCTATATTTTTTAAAATGTATGCATGGAATATATATCTTAATGTTTCATGTCAAAGGTTTTCCTACATATATGTATACACACACAAATGTATGAAGACCTAGTCAATAGAGAGGCCTTGAATGGTTTGTTCATGAGTACCCTAAACTAGATGATGCTTTACATATGCTATGTTCATGTGAAGTAATTCTTTTACATGATTTAGGTTGATGAACTTTCATCTCTGACCTGTGAGTTAAGTATATAAAGCGATGACTCTCCAATACCTATAATTTATATGGTAAAAGTATAATTAAGGTTTTCAACAGAGGGAACATACCTTAGCACCGATTGAACTTGAATATGAGTGTGTGTCCCTTCCTATGGTAGGAAGGTTTGTCACCATAAACCTTATGGGATTGATAGCCTCATGACCCAAAAAGGGTGTTAGAGTGAATAACTACAATGCCTAATCTTTGCATAAAGATGATTTTCACATGAACCCTTAAGTTCCATAACTATGTTGCCACCATAGCATACTAGCTAGTGGATCCACCTAAAAAGCGATGTCACATTTGATTCTACTTTGGCCGGTAGACCACCTCTTTTCGGAGAGGGATTTTTTGACACCGGATTCCATGTTTAGAATCACATGGTCTATGACGGTTAAGGTTATAGTTTCTTTGAATTTAAATTGACAATAGAAGTAAATGACTAGGACCCTAACAATAATGACTTATGGTAGGTTATTTTGGATAGGTGGAAGTAGCGGACCATCTAGGCATTGCACATGTATCTCCTTAGGATGTTATAGGATGGTGTTCTAATGCATGTCCTTATGAATGTGTTACTAATTCATGACATTGTAGTAGTTTTCTACTTTCTATGAAGATGTGCATGATATGTGTCTTGATGTATGATTTTGATCTTGTCGATGATTAAGGTCTTGCTAGACATAAATGAAGTGGTGTCCTCTAACTATGTTGATATATGACTTGGATGTAATGATTTGTGGTCTCATGATAGCTTCACTAGGTATGTGTAAGGTTATGGGACCTTACATCTATGTTGCACTACTATACTTAGATTGGGGATATTAGTTTAGTCTAATGAGGTTCTATGTGAAGTAAAATTAGTATATATGCATAATGACTAGGACTTCACTGTAAAGTCATTTTAATCTTGGCTTAAATAGGTCTAAGTTGCTTTATACTTCTGTGATTGTATGTGTTTCCTTGTAAAGATAGAATGTTTGTTTTCTTGTGGCCTTAAGGTGATGCACTGCACAAAGTATCACTAGATGGTTTCTTGGGAAGTTAATGAAAAAAAGGGAGAATGTTTCACTATTAAGGGGAAAAGGGCTTACTTTAATGTGCCTAAATAATGAAATAAATTCTTAATGTGATCTTATGTAATGTTTGGCCTTTGAATATGTTTATATGACGTATGTGAATTAGATAGATGTTATGGTATGAAGGTTTTATATGTATTTACTCAAAAAGGCTTCAAGTATGATTTCAAGAAAATGTTTTTTCTAGATGCATGTTTTTGCATGGTTGCAATACTTAGTGCATTCTTTTACTAATCTCATTCTTCTCTACTTTTTATACAAAGTGTAGGTTATGGATTCATAATGGATGTCTATGATTGTAGAGCTCGATATGTGATTCCCAGGATCAAGGAGAGGGATCTTTAAGATAAAAGAATTCGCTACTCATGCCTTAATGTAATGTTTATTAAAAGCTATATAGGTTTGTCTTATGTTTAATGGGGCGTGTCCCAAATGTATTCTTAAGTTGTTGAGTCCAAGATGGCAAAGAGACTTAGGGTTTAACTATGATTAACAACTTATGTTTATATATATATAAGAAGTAAAGTTTCTTGTATATGAGGTGCTATGAAAAGTTTTAAATTTTCCGCCAAATTTACTATGTTGATGCAATGAAGGATAACTATGGGCTTGAATAAGTCATCCGAGAGGTAATGAACGCTGCGTTATTTCTATGGGGTGCTCCCCAAATATGATAGTAGTCCATATCCATCGTTTGACACTTGTACATATTTTTGGGCGTTACAAAGTACAGACCCAATCGAAGGTCTATCGATAGAACGATGGTCCATAGCTGGGGACCCAAGGCTGAGGTATGTGCAAGATATCAAGCCTCTATCAATTAAACTTTTGAGGTTCCTTAGTAACCAATTTTGAACAACAACTAAGTCTATCAATGCTTTTCAAAATATCATATGCTAGTTCCTCGTTCCAAGGGTTACGATTTCATAAAATTTCTAAATGATTTGTATAAAGCAAGGAACCCAAAGTAAGAAATGACAATTAGACTTAGACAAACAAATGTAGGGTAGTTAATATGCTACACAATCACTCTTTATCATTCAAAGGTTTATAACTACAAAACTATTAGCCTGCAGTATTTATCAATTTAGTTTAAAGGTAAAAAATACACTTTTAACTTCCTATTTTCAACCATGAACGAGAATTCAATGTGAGGAGAAGTCGAATTACCTTACAAGCGATGCGAGTGTTATGATTGTGTGCCTAAAATGATGTGCGACCTAAAGAGAAATCTAACGCTTGCCGAACCTTATCACAAAACATTTGAGTATGAAAAGGTAGAAAATATGTGAGAGAGATGATTGGGATTTTGGGAAAGTGATAAGAATATGGCGTGTAGAAATGTTTTGATGAATTGTGGAGTCATTTAGGGAGATAATTAATGGGTAAAAATAGTTATGGAAGGAATTTGGGATAAAACAAAAAGGGGGGAGAATTTTAATTGGTATATTATAAATATAGGAGGCCAGGTCAGGTCGGTTCACTGGAAGAGCGCACGAAACCCCGTTGATGGTTCGTCAATTTTGACTATAGATAACCCTTAGACTTAGATAATTTTTTAAGCTTACCTAGGGTATACAAACGCCATTGACGGTCCGTCTATTGAATGACGGGCCGTCGATGGGGTCTGTTGTCCTCTAAACCACACCATTATGTATTCTAATTTTGGCGTCTGACGCATGTAACAATAGATATTCAATTCTTTTTCTATTATTTGGAGAATTTCTAGAAACAGACCCTATTCTTAACACATGGCAACACTAACACAAAAAGACAAAGAGAATGAAACATCTATTAAAACTTAACAAAACAAAAACTCTTTCTTTATGAGAAACAAAAACTATTGTTTCCTAGAGAGAAAACATGGGTTGCCTCCCAAGAAACACATGATTTAATGGTGCGGCATAACACTTGCCCATTAATTATTAAGACTACATCAAGAAGTTTGGCCTCAAGCTCAAATGATCTATTAGGAAACACTGTGGTTATGAGCAATGGGCCTGTCTATTTGGACTTGAGTTTTCTAAAAATAAACGCAACCTTGACTTTAATAGAAACACAAGATATCCAACCGCAAATTCTCGCAATTAAATTGTTTGATCATACTACATCTTCCTCTTCTCTATATATATTGCTAGACTTTTAGATGTTTTTAGGAGAAACTCAAAAAGCTCATTAAACTCATTTAGCCTTATTTTTTGATGCTTCGGTCCAATTCAAGTTCAGTCTCTTCATTGCCGACATCGCCTTATGCTCTAGCTTGACTGGTAACATAATGATTGGAGATTACACCCTAGACGTTACAACAATCCCGTAGAATAATTATCACTTCATAATGAACTTGAAATAATGAGGAAATTTAAATCTTTTCAAAATAAAAGTTCAACTTCCTTTTTGTAAGATAGACTAGTAAGAATCTAATGTCGTTGTAAGACATACACCATCTACTAATACAAATTCAACAAAAATTGTAAAATAGGTTCCTTAGAGCTTTATACACAATAGTCAATTAGAACACAAGTACATAAGAATATTTCTACGTCTATTACATAAATAGAGAAATCATAAAGTAACATCAAGTGCATTAGTCCTCGAATCTTTGAGGACCTACCACAAGTCTTGGAGTTAAAGAGTCCAAGCTTTCTTCAAGGATGTAGGAGTAAACCAATTAGCGGGAGACTATACTCAATATAGGAAAAAGGGAGAATGGGGTTAGTACAGTTAATTCTCTATCTATGGATAGAACCATTAAAATATTTAAAAGGGACTGTCACATGTATAGTATGCATTTATGTAGTTTTTGAAAATGTTTTACATCATCAATACATTACCTAAAACAGTACCCTAACAATGACAAAATTAGAATGAAGGCATGACCTTGGAACTTCCTAGGGTCTACTTTTGCAATGTAGAGTTAACATCCCATACTACCAAGTCAACCAAGCATTACCACAAAAACCATCTGGGCCAGACATAATACATTTACATTCATTATTCCAACAATCATAAGTGAATTACATGGATCAAGAGTAACATTGATATATAAGGATATGTTCATATCAACTATTATCCATTCAACATACATATTCTCATATTACTTCATCACTACAAAGAAATACCTATAAAGCCTAGCAAAGCCTACCAATGCAATGAACAAGTGAAGTCCATACCCACGCTTGTACTTACTAAACTTGTTAGGATATCATAGGCTATTTCATGCTTCATTAGTTACTTTATTACTTAGGGGAAAATAACATAGAACCTCCATAGACCGTGAGAGGTTACATATAATGCGGTATCATAAAGCCCCACATAAAAAAGAACATATGTACTAGCTACTATAATGATCAACTAGAAAAGTCTTGCGGGGGCACGTAGTTAAGGGATAGGAAAATTTCTTTTATGGACACTACCTATTAAATTAATGGAGGAGCCCCCATCTCATGTGTATGTCTAGGATGTCCCAACCTCTTGCATTACCTATTACAAATCATCAATTAATTCTAATATATTCAATATAAAAGGAACATAACAAAAAGAAAACGATTTTGAGTTCAACCCATGTCTATATCAAATACCATAGTTTTTGGTCACAATATTGAATTCGAAAATAGAAGTTTTAATGGTATTCATGGAGAAACTAATAGATGAATCAATATCCCATACCTTATTTGATCATTTCCCACTAATTTGAAATGAAAAACATGTGAAATTGGTTTTTTAATGGAGGTTGAGTAGAGAGAGAATATAGAGAGAAGTGAGACTAATTTGGGGAATTTATTTGAGTGGGTAAAAAAAAATTAAAGCTTACCCGAAATAAATATATAAACCTCCCATAAATAAAGAAAATACCCCCTCACTTAATTTGACATTTTTCTGAAGGAAAGTTATCTTTAAAACGACATGATCAGTTATGGAAAATGGTAGTGTGTCGCGGGGATACTTCCATGTCTTTTTTTTAATCCATATTGAGGCGGTCAGCATCGTGAAGTTCTTGTATCACAAGCTAAATTTTTCCTATCAAGTGCGGGATGCGCGACATGTGACAACTTCGAAAAAGAAGAAGGTCGGTCATTGCCTTTGCATCCCCCTTTCAAACAATCGGTCCCTCCTCAAGGAACCTTTGGTTTTTCCTTGGGGAGTCGTAACTGAATGTTTTGACCCTATAAACATTATTTTACCTATTAAAAGTATTTTTACAATTATTAGACTTCATAAAACTTTTTTACACCTTCAAAGACTCAAGAATCTACTTCTATTTTTCAGACGTCATGGTAATCCTTTGACGTGTAGGCTCTAATACTTCCAAATAAAGTTATTTAAACTAGTTTAGGTCAAGAAACAGAATTTTTAACATTATTTATTTGAAGAGGCTCCAGTCTACGTCATTGAACTTTGTGGTGTGGTACAGTATCCCCCCTTAGGAACATTCATCCTTGAATGACACCTTAACCTTCTTCTACGAAAAGAAAGAGAATCAATAGTAGGAGCACAACAACAACAAGATAATCATAATGATGCACAATTAATTGGAAGAATTTTCATCTCCTTTCAATGAATAATCATACCATTACATATAGAAGCTCAATCAACAATTCATCACATGTAAGAGATTACTTTTTCATATCATGTAAAGAGGAACTGCCTTCTCAATTTTGATAAGAACTCAAATTGAATATTATAGAGTTAGTGTAGAGTATTATATGTTGTTTCATGAGTGTTCTTTTTAGCATGTTGATGTTGCATTTTAAAACAAGACAATACAAGAATCCCAACAACAGCAACAACATAATCATAATGAGTCACAACTCATAGGTGAAATTCTCATATCCTTTCAATGCATAATCATATCATTACACATAGAAACTCAATTAACAATTCAGCACATATAATAGCTCACTTTTTCATATCACAAAATGAGGAACTAACTTATCAATTTTAATAAAAGATCAACATTAATATTAGATAGTTAAATACAATTCTTCTTTTCAAACACAACATCAACATGCTAACTACAACTCTCACGAAACAACATATAATACGCTACATGCATGTGCAATTTAACCATGTGATAAAATTTCAGGAAACCTCAATTCAAGCATGCATTTCTACAGGAATATGAGCATACAAGGAATTGATTTAATTGTCATCAGTACAAATGACTATCAATTTATACTAATTTATGAGGAAGTATTAATGTCAACTTTGGCTAGTAGTAGGAGGGAAAAAATGATGGTAGAGGGACGTCATATCGGCCTCGATCTCCATGTTGAATACTCAACTAGATTGTTTCTCCACAAAACATTTACAGAGTCCACCTATTTATTCCTCAACTTATTGACTTGAACATCAAGGATATAAAATAGAACCTCTTCATAAGAAAGATTATTATTTAATCTTAACCCATCTATTGGGAGAATAGACACCAGGCTCCCTATACATCTCTTGAACATAGAGACATGAAATATCAAGTAAATTGGGGTTAATTCGTTGGTAGCTTTAACTAATAAATAGGTTCCCTGAACCGCTTCAATATCACATAAGGGCCAACATAACGAAGACTAAGTTTTCCCTTTTTACCAAACCTCATCACCCCTTTCATGGGTGAAATCTTTAAATAGATCCAATCTCCTACTTCAAAATCAAGTTCCCTACTTCTATTGTCGACATAAGATATTTGCTGACTATTGGCTTGTTTTAACCTAACACTTAGCATCTAAACATTTTCCGTAGAATTATAGACTATCTCGGGATCAATAAGTGCAAACTCACAAACCTTAGACAACCCAATCGGAGAACAACATCTCCTACAATAGTGTTCTTTGAATGGCGTCATGGCTATAGTTGAATGATAGCTATAAATGTAAGAGAATTTGACCAATGGTAGATGGTCGTCCTAATTACCCTTTAAGTTGATCACACATTCCCTCAACATATTTACTAGGGTTTGTATTGTTCGATATTCCAAACCATTTGTTTGAGGGTAAAAGCGGTACTAAGTTTTACCATTGTACCGAACCCAATTTTGAATGCATTAAAAAATTAGAAGTGAATTGAGTTCCCCTACTAAATTGATGGACATGGGGACTCCATCCATTCTCACAATGTATTTTATTTACAAAAAACATAGTCCTCCGCCCAATATAAGAAGCTTTGACAGGAATTAAATGGGCTTACTATGTTAACCTATCAACAATCACCCATATAAAATCATTTTACCTATGTGTACGAGGCAAACCCACAATTAAATCCATGCTGACAACTTCCCACATCAAAGTGGGAAGAACTATTCTTTAGTTAACCCTCCTTGTCTTCAATGTTCGACATTAACTTATTTACAATTAGGACATTTGTCACAAATTTTTCTTTACCCATCTTCAAAAGTTCCCACCAATAGATCTCTTATAAGAAACGATACATTTTGGTGGTACCTGGATGAATTTAATATCGGGATCCATGAGCCTTATCCAGTATATGTTTTTTATGTCATTCACATTTGGTACACAACCGACCTTGGTACCTAAGTACCCCATTAACCCTAGGTAGAATGATTTATTTGATTTTGTAAAGGTTGACCCCTTCAAATCCATCACAATATTTTTTGCTTCGGCTACATATCAACCACTAGCTCTTCTTATCATTGGGAACATGGACCAAATACCCATTCACATTCGATAGAGAGAATCCATCACAACATTTACTTTTCTTGGATGGTCGAGAACACTTATGTCATATTCCTTCTAACGATCAGGGAGCACCCCATAGAAGTAACATGGCGTACTTGACCTCTCTATGGTCTTGGACAAGACAATAGTCATCATTCAACTCATTGTGATAGGTAAATTTAGCAGAAAAATTTAAAACTATTCATAACACATGATATGCTAGAATCATAACATTATATATATAAAATATCATAATAAATATATAGTTAGACTCTAAGTCTCTTTTGCCATATTAAACTCAACATAAGTATATTAGAATAGGGACATGAAACTTAACAACGTAAAATAATAATCTAATTATTACAAAACATTGAATAAGACCTTGAGATAGGAAATCCTTGAATCATAAGGATTCCTTTCTTGAACCTGGGAGATATATCTAAGACTTTCACTTAAAAGACATACTGTATCTATTACCAACTAAACATTGTTTAAAAAAATGAAGAAGAATGGTATTAGTACAAGAATGAACTATGTATGCAACCATGTTAAAACATGCATTCAAAGAGGATATTTAGTTAGAAAACCATTCATCATTCCTTTTTGTAAAACATCATAAAACATTGATTTCATAAGTACAACGTATCTCATATACTTTGTATGGGCATAGACACTATTAATGATAATAAACCAAGTCACATATATAACATTCAAATATAAGCTTGTGCAATAGCCACAACATCACATAAGCCACATAATTCCTTTAAGTCTCAATTAGCATTTCATGACATTATTTATTCTTTTACCTGATGTCCTTTACCCCCATGTAACCCTCTTATAACCATTGGTGCACTGCATGAATAGAGTCCAATTCCAGTACCCACACTCAAGCATCACCTTAAGGCCACCAAGGTTAACATTCACATAACCTGTATTTACTCAAACATGGACATTGATGAAAACATAGTATATAATAACATACATAATCATACATGACTCAACATACAAGTTAAGACAAATATCATGCATATTAAAGGTAAGACCTTCATCATATAGCAAATAAGACCAACATTATGCATATAAAGTAAGTTATTCATTATATTGACACCATAGACTCATGTTATGCATATTATATTAGAAGTAGTTTTAAGCCATAGAATCGTGCATAAGAGAACATTTATATACATATACATATACATTTAGAACAACTACTTAAAACTCTCCTCAAGAGCTACTTGTGCAATGCATAGGTAAAGTCACATGCCCTCACCTTCACTAAGCAATTTCCCTTAAGTTATCCTAGTTAGGGTTCACTAATTTATTTCCATTGTCCATTTTAATTTACAAAAATTCGAGCCTTAACACAGAATAAGACCATGTGAGTAAACATGGGATCAAGTGTCATCCCCTCACACCGGAAGGAGGGTATTCTAGTTGCTAAGGTAATACATGAGTATTATGCTAGAATATTAGGTGGATCAACTTCTAGGTCCTATGGAGAAACATTATTAAGGAACTATGAGATGTATTTTGAATCCCGCTTTTTGACAATTGGAACTGTAACTTCTATCTCATGAGGAACATAAGGTTAATATCCCTCCAAGGGATGTCAACACCTTATGTGGAACTAATGGTGAATCTTTCTCCAAGGAAAGTCAACACCTTATGAAAAATCATTGGTGAATAAAACTTCCTCATTACGAAGGGGTACCTTTTATATTTGAAGTTCACTCAGTGCTAAGATAAGTTCCCTTTGTTGAAAAGCCTTTATTAATATTATTTTCATTAAATAGTCTTTAGGAAAATCAAACCCTTATATGCTTAGATCATATGTTATAGATGATAATTTTACTTTCATCAACCTAAATCATGTGATTATATCCTTTTACATGGACATAACATATTCATAGCCTAGTCTAGTTTAGAGTACAAGTGACCTTTCAAAGGACAATACTTACTAGGTTTCATACATACTTTATTATGCATTCATTCATGTATCTAATTACGTTCATATGTGAGAAACCCTTCACATACAACATTTAGAAACTACCCATATGCATACTTAAACATATCAAATTCTTAACATCATAGCAGATACATTCATGTTCATATCTTAATTCATGCATTCTTATTCATATACATAGAGTAATGACCCTAGGAATAATTTTCTAAGACCCCCAAAATGAGTAAGCGTGTGAAGAGCCTCACATGTGCCAATAATATTGTTAACATATTAACACAATGCTTTCCATTATTTCTGGGTGATTTAAGTCATTTTGAAGTCAAACATCAAGGGACGACCATGGCGTTCGACGACTAGTCGCCAATAAGGCCTTTGGTGCTTTTATGTGTTTATGTGTGTGTCATGATATTATGATGTCCCTATATGATTAAAAATTATGTTTATAGTCATTTTATTAAGTTTCATGAGTTTTTGAGGTCAAACGTTCAAGAACGTCTAAGATGTTCAAACTTAGCCCTTGAGATGTTCATGTGTGTCTTCAGTGTGCCTTGCATCTTTTTATATGGTTTACGTGTTCAGTTTTGGTGAAACTTTCATGGAAGGTCTAAACCTTGATAAGGTATATATTCATGTTAGAAACGTTCGGGTACAAATTCCTAAGGTCCCCACAAAAGGGCCAACAAGAAGGACCCAAGGGCTATCGAGACTCTACCTTGGAAGTGTCAATCGGCTGGACCTAGCGACACCCAATTTGTTGTCAAACGTTCTGTAAATCGTGGTTCTGTCGATGGACACTTATCCTATATTAGACTCATCGGAAGAATAAGAAAAGACCCTATTGTCTGAAGCCTTAGATAGCCTATCGATGGACCTACTGGCCGTTGATTGTGGCTTGCAACTGCTTTCTAGCAACTATTTCACTAAAGGGGTGAATGGGAAATTAACCCCACAGACTAACATAACCTTACTAGTTTTATTTAGTTATAATAGGTGCATTTCATGGATCAAAAACGTGGTCAACCCATTCCCAAACCAATTTACACTATTAAGTCTTTCCTTCCAAAAATATTTTCTCTAGAACCTCCATAATAGATGAAGCTCAAGAATAGCTTGGAGCTTGGATTCATATGTATTCTTCATCATGTTTTGGAGGTTTTAATTTCAATAAAGATATGGTTATCAATCATCTCTGAGTAAACTTTTAGTTGGAAAGTTAATCTCAAAGTTCTCAAAATGATTTCATGATCAAACATTCAATAACAATCTAGCCATGGGTTCTTTCTTAAAAGGTTTTCTAAAGTTTTATCATGATGAATTGGTAACAATATATTGTTTTCAACGTGAAAAAAATCTAATTGCATTATGAACCCATGTCCCTTCACGAACTCGATTTAGCCCTTGCATAGGCATTATGATCATGGCTTGTTATTGATTGAATTGTAATACTAGTATTTTGATTTCCTTATGTATACTGATATTTACATGTATAAATGATGAATTGATGATGAAGGATCCATGTGGATCAATGTATGAAGAATTGAACATGACTAGTCTATGCTTCTCTATGTTTGCTGTAAGATCTATCTTTAAATTTTTAAAACTGGAATTCTATTATGTTAGGATTCCTGTAGCTAATTACTTAGGTTAATACAATGGTTAAAATGTTGATAAAAAACTTGCATGATCTTATTAATGAAGGCTTGGTTTTAATTGATCTATGTTCTTTTAGTCTATCAAGAAGTAACTTATGATCTTGACCTTAGGTTGGTAATCATGTGGATCGATTATTGTGAATTGTCTTAGGTACTTCCTATATGTGTAATGTAATGATAATTAATTATAGTTTATCCAATATGAATAGATAACAATTTGAATTAGTAAAGGATTGATGTAATTTCTTACAGCCTATAGACTAGGTTGAGTAATGTATATGTTGTGATTTATATCTTAGGGTGGATGAATCATGAAGAAACTATATTTTTATATCTCTTTATATACTTCCCTAAAAGTATATAATTTAATAAATATAATTTACGAACAATAGAATGGAAATTTGTTGATGATCTTTAACTTTCTTTCCTTTATAGTATATATATGTGATTTATTGTATTAGATTGTAGTATGATCTCGTAGCGGCTTGTACATAGTTTCTTTCATGATTATTATTCTTTATATACTACCTTATATTCGAATTGTTGATGAAAGAATAGTAATGTTCAATGATGACAAAAGTCTAAAGGATTGGTAAGAATTGATGTACTCTTCTACTTCTCTAATTTTCCATAGTACTGTTAATTGATTAAGCCTTGTATGATATTTTTTTGTATGGTCGACCTATGCTAACGATGTTTACTTTATTGTCATTATATATGTGTTGACCATGTCCTTGAATGAAAATTGATGAATATATGAATGTGTGATAATGATGATCACCTAATGTGTAACTTGTGCTAGTCTTCTTTTCTAGGTGTGAATCTAGCTTATGTTACAATTGTTATGAGCGTGAAAATTGTAATGTTAAGATCATGTATAGGTTCTTCAATTAATGAATGTTCTAAGGATTGATAACCCATACCCATGTACCCCTATGCAAATGTGTGAATAGTTAATGTTAGGAGTTTTAAAGTTTAATATGAAGTTTGTTGCCTCCTATGCTAGATTGTGTTGTGTGGTTTATGCTTGAAATTTTAATGTGGTATTACGAGGGTGGCTTCCTTAAGGTGTTGTTGATAGTCAATATGTAATCATATTGACAAATGTACACTAACTCACACATTATGCATGCTTAGTGTCTAATGAAAGAATGTTCTCATATTCAGTTTAGTCTACTACTATGCATTAATATTATGTCTATGAAAGTATGATATGGTTTTCCTAAACTAGTATTACTTTATAGGCATACTTGTATGGGAAAGGGTAAGGGACCTTGTCTATGCATTGCACATGAGTACATTGATACGATAGTTCCTAGGTTTGGTCTCTTATGTACAAGGATATGAATGCATGACTATGTTATGAACATGTCTTATATTCTATAATATGAAGTATGTAGTATGATTAAGTATGATTACCTATTGTCTAAATGTATTTAAATGAAAGCATGCCACATATAATTACACTTCTACACTTATCCATGAATGAAGGGAAGTACGAACATGTATGGTCAAAGATTTTATGTGAAAGGTTTAGTCTGATGTACACAAACATGAATGATGATTTAGTGAATAAAGGTTCTCTTTAAAGGTGTTTTCAAGAGAATCCTATACTATATATATGCTTACGTATTCTATGTCCATGTGAAAGGTTTTCTCACATGATATAGGTTGATGAAAGGACTTCTCATCTATAACATGTTATCTTAGCATATGGGGAGTGAGTTTCCTAAAGTCTATGCTTTATAAAGTAATGGAATAAAGGTATTTAGTAAAATAAACTTATCTTAGCAGCTATTGAACTTGATGTGATGGGGTGTCCCTTGTCGTTTGAGGTAGGTAGGTCACCATATTCTTCACGAGGTGGATATCCCCATGAGCCAAAAAGGGTGTTAGAGTGATATTTCCATGATGCCTCCAAGTTCCATAACTGTTTTGCCCCATAGGATCAAGCAAGTTATATAACGTAATATGCTATCATGATACTCATCTCTTACCTTAGTAAGTAAGACACCCTTCTTGGTGTAAGGGGATGACACCAAATTCAATGTTTGTCATAGATTGTCTTATTGTAGGTTAATGATATAGGTTCCCTTAAGTAAAATGGACAATGGAAGTAAAGTAAGGAATCTAACTATGATAACCTAAGGATAGTTACTTAGTGTAGGTGGGGGTATGGGACTTCACCTATGCATCGGACAAGTGACTCTTGAGGGAAAACCTAGAAAGGTGTTCTAATGCATGTGTCTGTGATTATGGTTCTCTTGCATGACATTGTGTTAGTGTCAACATGATAAGGCGATATGTACTATGTTTGTCTTAAAGACTATATGATTAAGGTTGTTGACATGAATAAAATTGTCTAAACTTACATGTTGATGTATGAATTAGATGTTAAGGCTTGTCGTGTAATGATAGGTCTACAACGTATGTGCGAGGTTATGGGGCTTCACATGTAGATTGAACTAGTAGTTTTGGATTAAGATTATGAGTAAGGTTTCATAAGGTCCTATATGAAAAAGATATGTATATATATGCATAATGACAAGAGTTTACTTTAATGTTCTTATGTCTTGGCCTAACTATGTCTTTTATGTATTATACTTCAATAATGGTATGTGTTAACTTATATAAGTTATATGAATGATTCCTTGTGGCCTTAATGTTAAGCATTGAGCAAACTATAACAAGAGGGTTACCTGGGATGTTAAGAAGTTAAAAGAAATATATTCAGTGTCAAAAAAATGCTTACTATAAAAAGAAATAGCTCATTATAAAGTGATCTCCAATATGGGTTAATTTCTATTACATAAAGGTTTTATGAAGATTTACTCAAAAAGGCATGAAGTATGATTTAAAAAAAAAATGTTCCTTTTAAATAAATATTTTTGCATGGTTCCCATACTTAGCATTATTGTACTAACTCCATTATTCTAAACTTTTTACACACTGTAGGTTATGGATACGTAAAAGGATTCCTATGAAGTTAGGAGCTTGTTATGTGTTTCCCAAGCTCAAGAAAAAATAAATCCTTAAATTCAAGGATGTCCTATGTCAAGTTATGTTTAAAGTCTTGTAATTCTATATTTATGATTATTATATAAGGGCCATGTCCCTTTTGTACTATTATGATGTTGTGTCTAGGATGAAAAAGAGACTTAAGGTCTAATATGTACTTATGATATTTTATTCATATATGAGGTAAAGTTTCTAGCATATGATGTGCTATAAAAAATTTTAAATTTTTTCATGTAAAATCACTATAGCAATGCCATGAATGATAACAATAGCCTTGTATAAGACATCCAAGAGGTCAATTACGCCATGTTACTTCCAGGGGGTGGTCCCCGGATGTGACAAACGTGGTATCAGAGCATGATGTTTATGAAAGTGGTTTTGAGGTTCTAAGAGTCTTATATTGCCATGTCTAGTAGAGTCTCATATCATTGGTGAGGAGTCGTAACACATCGAAATTTATGAGAGGCTATAGGAAAATAGAGTTTACCTTCTTTATCATTCTCATGTCATGCGAAAGTACTTAAATCAATAAGATCTCTCTCTTGTATTTTTTTAACCTGTTGTTTTTTAGATGTGATTGCTTTAATGAGATCGTATATGTATGCTTCAGGGAGAAAAGGTAAGTTTGATGTTTATCTTGGTTTTATGATTTCATGAGTATGTGTGAAGGTGAATTTTTCAATGATATGTTGATATGACATCCCTTGCGGCTATATATGAGACCTATGTGTAATAGCATTTTGTGTTGAGAATTATATGTTATGATATGGTAAAATCATTCTAAAAATATATATTAAATGGTAAAAAAGCATGCTTACCTAAGAATATATATATATATATATATATATATATATATATATATATATATATATATGATGTTTCAAATGGTGCCCTTTGTATATGTTTGCATCTTTCCTAGTTTCCTTGTAGGGATTGGAGTACATTGTATAAGCTTGATTATAGAATTAAGGGTGGTATAATTATCTTGGTAGGTTGATGATGAAGGTTGATTGACAAAGAAGTCACCTTACTGTAAGGTTCAATAAAAAGGAAGAGTCAATATGGCTAAGTCTTCTCAATTGTTTCCGCTAAAGTTGTGTTACCTTGGTGTCTGACATTGTTTAAAATCTGATGTGGTTCAATAGTATGACCTATCTTGAAAGGTTGGGGATAATTTGCATAGATGAGAAGGATTAGAATGCCTTGGTTGTCTTACTGTATTTCTGTTTAAAGAAAAAATCTCTCTTAAGTGATGAAGTTTAATATTATTCAGTTATGATCTTCTAAGGTTTTTTTATGTTTCTCTTAATTGGGTTTACCCTAAGTGGGTGATGGCAATGTTTGTAGTAAGTCCTTAAATACTTCTACCTTATCCTTCTATTCTTACTTGAACTTGAATCTAATAACTTTTAGTAAGCTTTTACATGATAGAAGTCGTCTATAATACGAATTACATAACCTTCACATGTTTGGTATGTCTTGGGATTCACACTATCTTAATAATACTTTGAAGATTTCAATGAACTCGAAAACAAATTTTGGATCAACTTCATGGTTTTCTCAAGTTGATTGTGAATCTTGATATGCTTGTAGTTCATTTAACTTTGTAAGATTACGTAAGAAACATGTTTGATGTCACTTTTCATGTGTAAGGTTTAGCCTTATAATGAGAAATTGAGGCTTTTCAAAATGCAATATGTTGAGTCTTTTGCAAACTATGTGACTTCTATTACTTGGAAAGCATGATGGTAGATCACTCTTGAAAAAGTGAAGGCATGGTAGCTAATGTCCGTGTGTGTGCCTAAAAATTGTAAGATTATTCCTTAATGATGCTTACAATAAAGGCTATTGCTATGTTAGAAATTGACATTTTCTGAAAATTCTTTCTATTTGTTGTGATGTGCTTGGTGTGACTTACCATTTAGACTTCAATAGGAAGAAAACATGAGCATCCTATTGTTTAAAAGTTGAGAAGTTCTTATGTTACAGTAAAGATGACCTTTGTGCATTTGCATGACTATGAACTCATAAAACATATAAGTGTGTTGAGTTGAAGGAAATTCCTCCATGGAAAGAACTAATCATGGTATGGTTAAGTATGAACCTTATATAACTAGGCGTAACTAATAAGAATCCATTGTCAATCTAATTAACTCAAGTTTTTGTGCATTGAAGTATTAATGCTTAAATGACATTTTAATATTTTGGGTATATTCTTATTTGTGACCTTACATGATAAGATCTTTAAAAAAATGAAGAGTAATGACCATGTTATTATTAGGAGAAGGATATTCCTCCTATGAACCTGATAAGAGCCTATGTGTTTGACGCATTAAAGAGTGACTGAATAAAAGTTTTTCTTGCTTGTATACATTGAGTGCTAAACTTTTCAAGTGTCTTTGTTATAAATTTTGTGACTTTACTTCTATATGATGATGTTATCAACAATGTGAACTGCTTTATAACTCATTGGAAGTCATTTTTGTAATTAAAATGTTCTACGTATCAGTCAAGGACGAATGTTTCCAGGTTGAGGATAGTGTAAGACCTCTAAAATGAGTAAGTGTCTATTGAGCATCATTTGTGAATATATGATTTTTAACATTTTAATACAGTGCTTTAAAGTATGCTTGGGCGATTTGAGGTCATTTGGAAGTCAAGTCAAGGGACGACCCAGACGTTCGACGTCTAGTCGTCAATGGAGCCTTAGGTGCTTTTATGTGTTTAGGTTTGTTACATGAGCATTCAGGTCCCTAATTAGTAAAAATGATGTTTATAAATAGTGTATTAAGTATCATGAGGTTTGGAGGTCAAACGTCAAAGAACATCCATGAAGGTCAAAAGTTAGCCATTGAGACGTTCATGTCCGTCTTGAGTGTGCCTTGCAAGTTTAGATGTGCTTTACGTTTTCATTTCGGGTGAAACTTGCATGGAAGGTATACAACTTGTTAAGCTATATATTCATAAGGAGTCATTGATATATATATGAATGGTTACTATTGTTGTAAGGAAATTCAACCAAAGGCAAGTGCTAATCCCAATTTTATTTGAAATCAATTATACGCTCTCTAAGTATATCCTCAATGGTTTTAATCATACCCTCCGCTTGACCATCCGTTCGAGGATAAAAAGTAGTGCTTAACTTCACCTTTGTATTCAACACTAATTGGAATGACCTCCAAAAACTACATGTGAATTGTGCACCCCTATCCAATATGATGGATAACGAAATACCATGGCGACACGAAATCTCATCTATGAAGATCCTTGCATAATCCTCCACTGAGTAAGTAGACTTGATGTAAATAAAATGATCAGATTTGGTGACCCTAAGCACAATCACCCATGTGGAGTCATATTACTTTTGTGTCCGAGGCAAACCTATCACAAAATCCATATTGATGTTTTTCCACTTCCTTGTAGAACTTCAATTTCTTGAAGTAAACCACATAGGTTTTGAAGTTCAGCTTTAAATTGTTGCCAATTTGGACTACTTTACAACAAATACCTCTATATCCTTCTTGAAGACTTCCAACCATAACAATTCCCTAAGGTCATGATTCATCTTTCTAAAACCTAGATGAATGGTGAAATGGGGCGCATGAGCTTCCTTAAGAATAAGGTTCCTCAAACCATCCACATTGGGAACACACAACCTCTCTTAATAGCTCAAGATACCCCCCTAAGGAGAATTACTCATTAAGCTTACCATGAACCGATTCCTACAACTCCATCAATGGTTGTTCAAGGTTTTTTTTGGACCTCACCTCAACCACAAAAATTTACTCGAAGTTATAATGGACCATAAAACCATTATTCGGAGAATATTCCAATCTAACACGCAATCTAGCCAACCTATGAACATGTTTCAATATGTTTTTCATGGCTTCTTTTACTTGTGACACACTAACCATGGTAATATGACTTAGAGAATCCACAAACAAATTTGCCTTGCCGTGGTGATAGAGAACACGCATGTCATATTATTTCAGCAATTCAAACCACCTTCTTTATAGGAGATTGAACTCCTAGTAAACACATATTGTAAACTCTTGTGTTCGGTATACACATCAACAAGGACACCATACATAAAATACCTCCATATTTTAAAGCCGAACACAATTATAGAAAACAAAGTCATTATATGGAAGGAATTCAAATAAGGAATGTTTTTTTAGGCACGCGATTTCAATTAATGATACAGACTTGAGGGTCGTCGAACGATCGACTGTCCGTGGATTGCTTCGTCAGACAAGACCTCGAGAAATATTTTGATCACCTGATGGCATCCTCTATGAATCAAATGATGGATCAACAACAATATCTGTCGTTCCATCTACGGTCCATTGATTCTCCTTCGTGACTCGATACTTTGATTCTTCAAATAACAGGTACTGGAATCTCACAGTCGCAAACTACTATTCATCAGGAGGGTCCATCAATCTTGGTTCCACAATTGGTGAGATTTCCCTGATTTATTTTAAAGTCTGGGATGCTCCGTTAGGATCACTAACTTTTGAGCATCGACTGATTGACGAACCGTCGATTGCCTCTGTTCTTCTGTTTCTTCACTTTTTCATTTGTCTTCTTCATTTCTGGCTTAACGTCTTTCTTGTAAAACAAGACAAAAACGTGTTAACACCAATACAACAAGGCTCTAGAAACACACAACTTAAGTTACATGCATAATAAAAACCATGAAATCATGGTACATCAACACCCTAAAAATAAATTTGTTTTGTGTCCTCAAGCAACACAGTATGACGCAAAATGACACTTACATTGATGTATTATCTAGCGATCACATGTCTATATGTCATGACTCTTTTTTTGAATGAGTGTAGGCCTATGCCTCACTCTCGACAAGATAACTCTTGCAGATCATATCATGACTCAAATTCACCATGAAACAGACATCTCTATTATTTTCCTCTCACAAAGGTACCAATTTTCTCATAGTGTAACTACTTCCCTCATTTCAAACGAAATCCCCAGTATTTACATAGTGATTATGAAGTTTAGGTACATGGATTTATTTGAACTCTCACCCTCAATAATGAGTTAAAATATTGTTATCGCTCCACACCATAAGCTTGCCCTTATCTTCGCTACTTAGGTTCACTATACTAGACTCTAGGATCATGGTAGGAATTTCATAGCTTATAATGTCGGCTCAAGGTAAGGTTTAGTAAATATGGGTACATTAAGGGACTATCTGCCCTCCTTGACATTACAACTAAGCTCTCAACTTATTTTATTGTTTTGACCCCATATTTCTTCATTCGTCTTTCTTTTGCCTCATCTCAACCTTAGATGTGACTTTCTCTTTTTTTGTAGTTTATTTAATCAGAAAAATCTTAATCCTTCTTTTACAAATGTTCTTTTAATTTGATCAATTCACATCCTTCTCTTAATAATGCTTTTTTTCTACGTCAAACACTTTTCACACCCATTTTAGGACTTCACTTATAATAACCACCCTCAACTAATAGATTTACCGAAAGTCAAGGTGCAGAATACCCGATGTCCGATCACGGGAAACACGATATCATTTTTTGCATTTTCCATCCGTAAGAAGGTACTAAGGACAAAACACCAAACACTGGGAAGGTTAGTTGGCTAGATTACAAAATGGTCTGTTACAAGCTAAATATATTTGGATAAAAGGGGACCTTCATTTCATTTGGTCAACCTTTTTTAGCCTTGATGTGGGATATTTTAAAAAATGGCTAGAGTAGATTCCCATAGCAGGGCTAACCGGGAAAATTCTAGTTTGGCAACAAATGTTGAACAATCAAATATTGTAACACTCGATTGGCACATCGTTGCACCATATGATTATCATATTTCCTAATTCAAGTTTTAGTTTATAGTCCGGTAGTTGGTGCCTTTTCATGTCATATTTTGAGCCAAGACATTCAACTTATCTAAACCTTTACAACCAAGCACTACAATTAGAAGGGGTGTCATTTTTCATTATCGATCATGCTTATACACATACACTCACTAAGACATGCCGGTTCAACTTATATTTAAGCAGACTCTTGGGGAAAAAGAACACACTCCGTCTAGACTTTTTTTCTTGTATGGGTCACATCAATGGCCTCATAAGACACGAGGTTCAGGATGTATCTCAGCATGAGACTTGAACAAGGCCTCAAGAACAACATCTTCAACTAGCTATGTGAGAGCATGCTACAGCTCAGTCCCTTGCACCTCAAAGATTGCATGAACATCAGCTCGTAGGGTGGAAAGCTCACTCTTGATGGAAGTGAGATCAGAATTGGGGTTGGTCGTGTCAGAACACCTAGCTCAAATACGTTAAGGTTTTTGTGAACAACCTGAATTTTCAACTCTAAATACTTTAAGGTGTTTATGAACAACCTGAATTTTCTACTCTATCTTCTTGGCCACCAACTTTTTTATCCAGTCCTCGGCCTTCATTATTGACTTCTGCATTTACGGCTCAATATCATAGATAGGGGCTACCATTTGCACCTCTAGATTCTAGTCTCTAGATAGAGGCATCATTAGAGGGATCACTACATTGGCTTGTGATGTTTATTTGAACGAGCTGAGTGCCCTACTGGTTCATGCAAGGGAGGGGTCGAGGGACGTCGACCTAAGGCCATCTACGAGGTGTCTCTTAATTAGCCTCATCTCTTATAAAACCTATATCAAATGTGACAATCGCTCGACGGAGTGTATCACATGCCCTATTGGCACTCTAGCATCCTTTCATAA
The DNA here is from genome assembly GCA_027704865.1 of Solanum neorickii. Classification (NCBI taxonomy): domain Eukaryota; kingdom Viridiplantae; phylum Streptophyta; class Magnoliopsida; order Solanales; family Solanaceae; genus Solanum; species Solanum neorickii. The sequence goes on from JAKWJC010000370.1 coordinate 12,470,950, forward strand.
GTGAAGTATCAAACAAGGAAAGCGTTAAGTGGTGGAGGTCTTGAATGCCCTCTCGTGTGTCTATGCCACTTCATCTGTGCGAAGTAAATCTCCAACCCTTCTACTAGTACTGCCACCATGACTTCTATGTCCCAGACGAGGCATTTTCACCCTTAGAGGGGATACTCTATTACAGACTAACAAACAAGAAAAGTAGGGCCACAAAAGTCAGTAAAGTCTTATTTAGAAGCCGTTGGGGTTCTATGAACTACTCAACCCTCTCATCATCAATTGGAATGTATTGGTCTAGAAATATTTTAACTACTTCCCGCTTATCAAAAAGTACCTGGACTATGTCCCTCATGTAGTCAAACTCCGCAGTATTGAGGCTCCAACCTATACAAGTAGTGGGGTTGTATAGAAATCGACGGATAGTGTCTTGTGAGATGTCAACCCTTCATCATCGAGCCGTGGTGTCTGTGAGAATGTCTTGTTTTGTAGGTTTGGCTCTCTTGTGGATGGACACTGGGAAAGTGGCAACATAGAAACATAGAACTCTCGCAAAATCTCCATGTTGTATTGGCCTAGTTTTTGTGCCATCCAGTAAAACATGTGGTTGTTGAATAGCTGGTGCAGATCGGGCATGGTATGTAGGATCCTCGTGAAGACTCATTTACCCATAGTAACCATTCGTATCATCAAGCCTTTTCATTTATTATCTTTGTATCTTTGTAAACTTGTCATTGCCCTTTGACGCACAACCTATTGGATCACCGTCTATCGAAGAATGATCATTTTTTGGGCTGTAGGTGAAGGTGCAGTTGTCGAGCTAATTTTCTCATCAAACGAGGAATGTATTCCTGTTCTTCAGATCTTGTGGTTTCTCGAAGGTGGAACCTGAGGCAGTGTCCGACTTGACCTTGAAGAATTGGCCGACATTGATCCTCAAGTTGTGGCCTACTCAGAGCCAGATGGTGAGTCTTCTTATGTACTGGAACAAACCCCATTTGGTGAGCTGATCAGTCTGCGCTCTTCATCAGACTAGAAGTAATGACTACAACAAGGTTAATCTTCCGTGGGCTATTCAAAGTGGCTCGGGATGATGTTGTTGGCTTTTTAGTGTCCACATGAATATAGGTGGGGTCCTTCTCCATGTCAGTGTCTTCATCACTCAATCGATACAACAGGGTGAACGACTTTGATTTGACTTTTTTGGAGTACACCACTTGCTTTTTTGGAGCTATTTTACATGTGGAGCAATTGTTACGAGCAATAAAACTTACGACACACTCAAAAAAAACAATTCCATTTTTCAATTCATATTGACGAGCCTATTGATGGTCCATGGATTGATGTACGGATCCTGTTATCTTCCTTCGATTGGATGGGTTGAAAAACATACTCTTTGATTGAAATGACGAATGTACAGAATGGCCATTTGATTAATCGATAGACAATAGTTCATATACAACGTTTGACAGTTGTCTTTATTTTGGGCATGACCAAGTACGGACCGAATTGAAGGTCTATCAATTAAACTACGGTCCATAGACGGGGTCTTATGACTACGGGCTGTGGTAGATTATAGGCCTCAATAAATTCAAATTTTGAGTTTCTTTCTTTACCAATATTAAATAGCAACTAAGTCTATATATGCATTTCAAAATATACTATACTAGTTCATCGTTTCTAGGGTTCTAACTTCTTGCAATTCTGTAACCATGATTTGTACAAAGCAAGGAAACGTAAGTCACAAATGAAACTTAGACTTAGACACACAAATAGAGGGTAGTTAATATGCTACACAATCACTCTCTATCATCCCAAGGGTAATTACTATTGAACTATTAGCATGCAGTGTTAATCAATTTAGTTAAAAGATCAAAAATACATTTCTGACTTCTTATTTTAAATTATAAATTAGTATTTTGAGTGAGGAGTAGTCAAATTACCAATCAAACGATGAAGAGTGTTGTGATTGTGTGCCTTAAATGATGTGCGACCTTAAGACAAATCAACGCTCACTGAACCGGATCACTGAACTTTTGAGTATGAAAAGGTAGTGAATTTGTTCAAGAGATGATTGGGATTTGCGAAAGTTATAAAAATGAGGTCTTGAAGATATTTGGTGATGAATTATGGAGTCATTTAGGGAGGTAAGTAATATGCCGAATCAATAATGGAAGGAATTTAGGGAGAAAATCGAAAGACGGAAAGAATTTGAATGGGAAAGATAGACAGCCGGGTGAGGTTGTTTCACTGGCAAACTGTATCAACGAAACCCGGTTGAGGGTCCGTTGATTGATCGACGGTCTGTCGATTATAACCGTCGATCACTCTTATATGAAGACAATCTTTATACTTACCTGGGGTCACAAATGCCAATGACTGTCCTTTGATTGAATAATGGGCCGTCGATGGGATCTGTAGACCTCTAAACCACACCATTTTCTCAGGATTCTGATTTTTGCCTCCTACTTATGTAACAATAGTTTGGCCATTCTTTTTGTATTTCTTGGAGACTTTCTAGAAACGGACCCTATACAAATCACTATGCAACACTATCACACAAACTATGAAAAAAGCCTTATTGCTTGTATCTATAGACCCATAAGTAGCGCATACGTTTAAAAGTAAGTGAACCTAAGATGTATGCAATGAAATGATAAAATGAACAAAGAAAAGATGTAATGAACAATATAATAATGAAATGAACAAATGAAAGGATGAAATTAACAATGAAATGATGAAATAAATAATGAAATGATGAAACCCTAGAAGGGTTAAATAAGAGTGTGAAACACACTAAATGTCCAAGTGCATTGGCATATGATGAAATGAACAATGAAATAATGGAACCCTTGAAGGGTTAAGTAATAGTGTTAAAAACACTAAATGACCAAGTGCATTGGCATATGATTAAATGAACATTCTCATAAAAGGGGTGAGTAATCATGATGAGCAAATGTGCTAATGTTAATAAATGTGGTGACAACATGATATGAGGCTAATGTAAAAGATGAGAGCAATCTCAAGTGAGCCTAAGTAAATGTTACCAAAACGTACTCAACTATGAGAGTGTAAATTTAATGAAGAGACAAGTATCTGTGAACACCCTAAAGAAAGTATTGAGTTTGAAATACATAATACTAATGATGATATCTGAAATCATCTATTGAGCTATGATGTCCTCATACTAGAAGCCAGTTCCCATGACGTATGAGATTAATGTAATGGAACTTTATAGTGAGCAACGATAGACTAGCTATGAGGGCTGATGCCTTTTTTCGGTAACGGGTGAGGTTCACGTAACACTCATGAGATGAGACTACCAGGAATACTGACTATGGGTCTCCATATACCTCCTAATCTATCAACCTAAACTACCAATATAGGTATCTGGCGGGGTTCAATTCCCATGTACGGTAGCTTGTTTCAAGTTTTTCTGGTGATTCCTCCTCTTTTTGGTGTGGGAATTCATGAAAGTAGATATCATGATGCTCACAATGAAATGAATGATACCAAAGGTGTTAGTATAGGATAATGAATAGGTGATTTAGAATCAAGCAATGGCATTAGGGCATTCTTAGTCATTGCACAACGAACTTGACGAAAGTCTTAAGCTACATATTAGGTATAACTGGTGTTCACACTAGACTATGAATGAAATGAAATGTAGTACGTACAAAAGAACGAAGCAGACTCTGTGTTTTCTAAAGAAGACTCCCTAGTTGATGACCCATATGTTGATACCTCATTTCTTGGAAGTCTTAACGTTATGTCCATGATTCCAAGGTCTAATGTCATTTGAACGAATGATATGAAATATGTTATATTCTACATGCAATATTAGATGTGCTAAGTTTAAAATTTATTTGATGTGTGCAATATGATAAGTATGATGATGTCATGGCATGACTTTCCTAATCAGAATTTGGAAAGCTCACTGACTTTCGTTATCCAAATTCGAAAAGGTCACTCACTTTCCTAAACTCGATTAGGAAAGTCCACTGAGTTGACCTTCTAAAATCATGTTGTAAGGAAAAAGATATCCTTTCTCAGGCATGTCCTTGGGGTGTGTTTGAATATACCCATACATAGTACAAGTGTGTACTAATTCCATACAACTCTATATTTTTAGGTGAAGATATAGGTGGACGCTAAATCTTACAAGTTGATGTTGCAGCTATCCGGACGTGGAGCTTTCATCCAAACTTGGAAGACTCATACACTTTTGAAGTTGTCTATTGTTATTATCTAGCTTAGATATAGGCTTTAGCTAGTGGAGCATGTTACACTAGTGTTTCATTTCCCATTTCATTTCAGACTTCGGATTGGTGACTTTTTGGCAAGTACATATATAATGCAACTATGAAGTATTTCTTTCATTTCATGATCTTAATTTTATAAGGTTGATGGTGAACAACAATATTTATAATAGAATGTTTACTAAGCATAGCAGAAAACAAAAACATTCAATTTTTCTGCAAAAATTAATCTAGATTAATTAAGAATGACGTATCTAGGCTTGTCTGCAACCTCCGAGAGGTCAACGACGCCGGTCTCATCTTGATTGTAGTCTCCTGTCGTGACAAATTTTGTATAAGAGCACTAGGTTAATTTTCGAGGATAATAAGTTCATATCAACCACATTGAGAAGTTTCTAAGTCATGATAGTTAAATGCACCACTATCGTGGATTACAGACTGCATGATGCGTAGGAACATTTTCATTCTTCTCATCGTATCTAGCTTTTCCTAATGTCTTATTTCTTGGTGTTATTAGCGTTTCTAACATAAATCCTTGAAGTTTCAAAAATATGAATATAAGGAGAAAAGAAGGCGGAGAGATTTGAAGAGCAGCTGTTGGGGTAATTCATTTTTCTCCCAAGGCTCCAACTACTGGAATAGAGATGCCGTTAACCCAACTTGTTTGACAGATGGAGAAGTATGGACATTGTTGGTACAAATGTCCCAAGCTACTACTATAAAAGCTCAGCCTTTTGGGTTTGATTGATGTGAAGAAGTCAAATTCGGCATCGTACAAGCTAAAGGATGTAGCTCAATCCTGGTATAAGGTGTGACAGGATTGCAAGGCCTTAGGAAGAGGTCCTATTACTTGGAATCTCTTTAAGATGGCTTTTCTAGAGCGGTTCTTGCCCACATGAATGAAGGACGGTAAGGTTGAGGAGTTCATCAACCGTAAGCAGGGCTCAATGTAATTCAGGGATTACTCCTTGAAGTTCGTAACACTTTACAGGCAGGAGAGGCCACCTAATAAAAAAAACTGTGGCATAATTCATGGAGGAGAATGTATGAAGGACCTTAACGCTTGTGACGTTTGTGACAAACCGGGGCACATTCTGAAGGATTTTCCGAATGGGAGGAAATGTAAGAGCTGATAGGGTTCATTAAGAATGCCCAATAGTTATATGTTGTAAGACTATGTGTACAAAATTGGTTGAGTTACCCATGCATAATTTTGATGTTATACTTCGCATGGAGTGTTATTTTATTAGATAGTTAGTAGCATCATTCGAGGATGAATGTTCCTAAGAAGCGTATAATGTAACAACCCTAAATAGGGATATGCTAAGTGATACTTCATGTGTCTAGAATGCCTAGGATTAGACCGTGTTTACACGGATTGATGAGCGTAGAACCAGACCTCGGAACCTTTTCTTAAGCCAAGACAACTAACTTTGGGATTTATTTGATCTAGGAAAGGTTGGGTCCGGCCATGCAGGAATCTCGAATACAATGAATTACTCGAAGGAGTCTTTACCGGACTTAAAAATGGGAAATCATTGGTTTGGAGGGTATAGGGGTAAAATGGCCTTTTTCCAGGATAAGGGTAGTATTGTAATTACCCTAAATATATAATTAATTATTTAATTTATAAGGAGGAGTGGTATTTTTGGGAGAGAGTGACGAAATTGGGCTCTTGTAGAGAACTCTTGCTCCACCTGGGTTCGAACCTAGGTGGAAGCAATAAATTAAATTGTTTTTAATATAAGTTAATAAATAAATGTAATTAATTTATTTTAATTATTCATTAGCTGATTTAAAATAAAATTAAATCAGATTTTTAATAATTAATAAAAACTTATTTGACTATATCCTAAACTAGACTTCTAAGCCTAAGAAAACTCTCATCTTCCATGTTCATCTCTCTCACATCTCTATCACTCTTAGTCACGTTTTATTTTAACAACATCCCTTATAAAGACCTTTATACCGCGAACCCAACTTCCCTTTCTTAGCAAACCTCATCACTCCTTTCATGGGTGATATCTTCTGGTAGACGTGATCACCTACTTCGAATTCAAGAGCCCTATTCTTGTTCTCAGCATAGGATTATCGACGACTATAAGTAGTGGCCAATCTATACGTGACCATTCTCACCTTTTCCATATCCTCATATATGATCTCAGGGACGAGGATGTAAGACTTCCTACCTCAAACCGCCCAACATGGAACCTACATCTCCTCCCATACAGTGCTTCAAAAGGTTCCATCCAAATACTATAAGGATAGCTATTATTATAAGAGAACTTAATATGTGGAAAGTGATCATCCCAACTCCCCTTGAAGTCAATAACACATGATCTCAACATGTCTTCAAGGTTCTAAATGGTACGCTCTTCTTGTCCATCCATCTGACGATAAAAAGCAGTACTAAGCTTCACTTGTGTACCCAAGCTCTTTTTAAAAGATCTCCATAAGTGAGAAGTGATCTTGGATCCCCTATAAAAATGACTGATAAAGGGATCCCATGCCACCAAACTATCTTATCAATATACAACTTGGCACAATCTCCGGCCTTGTAAGTAGACTTCACAGTAACAATGTGAACAGATTTAGTATTCCTGTCAACACTGACCAAAATTGAATCATGTAGTTTCCTTGTCCTGGGCTGACAAACCACAAAGTCCTTATAAATAGCCTCCAACTTCTATGTTGGGATATCAATCGACTAGGTAAGATCTCCAAGTGTTCAGCCTTAACCTATTAGCAATTGGGGCACTCCTCCACAAAATTAGAAATATCTTGCATCATACCTTCCCACCAATAGATCTCCTTTAGATCAATCATACATCTTTGTAAAACCTGCATGAATTGAACACCTACAGCCATGAGCCTCTACAATGATATTAGGTCGTAGATTAGCAATATTGGGGACAAACAATCTGCCCTAGTATCTAAGCACACATCCCCCCAGGGAGAATGATTCATTATGTTAACTAAACATTGAGTCATTTAACTCCATGAGTACTTGGTCGAGATACTGCTTAGCTCTAACATCTATAAAAAATGAGGTATTAGAACTGGAATGAACTAAAACACCCCAACTTGGTGTATCTACCAGCCGATTGTGTACCTCTTTAACAAGCTCCTTGTTATTATCATCAATATGAGACACACTTCCCATTCTCAATAATCTCAAAGCATCGGCCACTATATTGGCCTTACCTGGGTGAAAGTGGAAACTCATGTCATAATCCATGAGTACCTCTAGCAATTTTCTTTTACGAAGATTCAATTCTCTCTGTTTAAAAACATAGTAAAGACTTTTATGGTTAGTAAATACATCAAAATCTACACCGCATAAGAAATATCATTAAAGTTTTAAGGAAAATACCACAGCAACTAACTCAAGATCATGGGTAGGGTAATTATTCTCGTGGATTTTCAACTATCATGATGCGTATGAAATATCCTTGCCATCCTGCATAAGAACACATCCCAAACCTACTCTAGAAGCATCACAGTACACCACATTCCCTTCACCACTCTTCGGCAATGTGAGAAATGAGGCTAAAGTGAGTCGGTCCTTGAGCTCTTGGAAGCTCTTTTAACAAGTTTCAGACCACTCAAACTTCACCTTCTTCATTGTTAAATCTGTCAATGGAGCACCAACAACCGAAAAGCCCTAAACAAACATGTGATATAAATAAACCAAACCCAAGAAACTCTTGATATCTTTAGGAGTGAGGGGTTTGGAACAGTTTTTTACTGACTCGAAATTTTTCATATCAACCTCTGCACCTTGGTCAAACACAACATGACCAAGGAAGGTCTTTAATCTCAACCAAAACTCATATTTGTTGACTTTTATATACAACTTATGTTGCCTGAGTTCTTGTAATGTCGTTCTTAGATGTTTTTCATGCTCTTCTCTAGTCTTAGAGTATATGAGGATGTCATCTATAGATACTATGACAAAAAAATCAAGGTATTCAAAGAAGACCCTATACATAAGGTCCATAAACGCGGATGGTGTGTTACTAAGACCAAATGACATGACAAGAAACTCGAAATAACCATACCTAGTACGGAGGGAAATCTTAGGAGTGTCCTCTTATCTCACTCTAATTTGGTGAAACCATGACCGAAGATCTATTTTAGAAAAGAAACTTGCATCTTGGAGTTGTTCAAATTGATCATCAATTCTAAGTAGGAGGTTATTTGTTCTTTATTGTGACATTGTTGAGTTGCCGATAATCGATACACATTCTAAGGGTTCCATCATTTTTGTTAACCAACAACACTATAGCACCCCATGGGGATATGCTCGGCTGCATTAAGACCATATCAATTAGATCTTTGAACTGCAATTTCACCTCTTTGGGTTAATATTGAGCCATTCTATCGGGAGATTTGAAATTTTTTTTGGAGTTGGGATATATGTTATCACAAAAATCAATTTTGCGTTCAGGAGGGATTCCTGGTAAATCCTCCGGAAAGACATCTTTAAACTCATTTAATATGGACACAAAGTCTATGGATGGAATTTTGTGTTTTAAGTCATTGACTCTGACTAAGTGGATAAATACCCCATAAATAACATCTTATTGGATTTAATACGGTATACTATTTGGCCTATTAGATTTGAACTACGCCCTTCCCTTTCTTACTTTGACTCATTAGGAAACTTAAGCCTTACTACCCTATTTCGACAGTGTATGGTAGCATAGCATTTATGGAGCGAATCCATACCTAAAATAATATCAATGTCAAGCATGGTTAATTTTATTAGGTCAAGATAGGTAACTCTATCAAAAAGTTATTTGGAAATATCTATACACTCTTTATGCTCTAATGGTGTCTATTATGGGAGTTCTAAGTAGAAGAGGTTCAAGGAAGATCTCAGGAAGAAAGTCAAATTTACTAGCTACTAAAGAAGTATCAAAAGAGATGGTGGGTCTGGGATATAAAAATGCATACACGGTAAAAGAAAATGCATGCAAGGTACAAGTGACCACATCAGGTGACTTCTCGTGCTCCTCTCTACATTTCAAAGCGTAGAACTTATTCCTCCTTGAAAGCTCGACTGTAGAAGAAGGATTTGGCCGAGGCTGAGTATCTGACTTTGAATCATTCTTCACATGTTTAAAGTCCCTGAAAATATGTACAGTCTTGCCGCATCCATAGTAGGCATTAGAACCTACCATGCACTCACTTCCATGCAAAGATCCACACTTACCACAAGATTTTCTGTCACGTTGGGCATTTCTATCATTGCCCTTCTTGGGGCCAGAATTTCACCCTTTGGAATTATTGTTCCTGTAAGGATTAGAATTAGCTGAGTGCTGGTGCCCCTTCATGATCATGGGCCTGTGATGGACTCCAAACGAACTCCTGCTAGTGCATTAACAAGACTCATATGAGGGCCTACGCTTCTTGCCTTCTCGACCTCTCTTCCTCCGACGACTCTCCTCCACCTATTTTTCATGTACCATCAACCTAGCAAGGTCCATGTAATCATGCAACATGGCTGACCGACATTCCTCCAGATCCTCCGATACACCAGTCACTATCCTGCTCATGTCATCCCTGCTAATGGACACCAAAGAAGAAGCATATTTCGAAAGGTGAACAATCTTCAAGGAGTATTCCTTGATTGACATACCTCCTTGACGTGATGAACTCCTCAACCTTATCCTCTCTCTTCTATGTGGGAATAAACCACTACAGAAATGTAGTCTTGAGAATGTCCCACGTAATGGGGACTTCTCCTGGTGCTCGGCAATCTACCCACATCTTGTGCCATACCAGAGACACAACCCTGAGCCTGTATGCAGAAAACTCAGCCTTCTCCTCCTTATTAACACCCATGAACAGAGAATCATATTGACCTTGTCCACAAAGTCCTGGGGATCCTCATTGTTTCTGGACCCAAAGTAGACTAGAGGATTCATCCTGGTGAAATCTCTAAGTCTTCTAGCTATGGTGCTAGCATGTTGGTTCTCCCTGGGACCACCATCTGTAGTGGCCCGGGCTTTGATAGCCTGTGCATGAGCAGTGATGGCTTGGGCCATCTGAACCAGAGCTGCTCTCACTTCTCCATTCGTCAACACAGCTGGGTTGACAGGCACTTAAACCCCAGCAGTTGGGGCTTCAGCAGGAGCTTTGTTTCCCCCAACATGTGCTTCTCCAACTCTCTTTCCTGCGTTTCTTGTTGCGTTCATTTTTCTACACACACCCACAAGAAGGAAGTTAGATGCTAGAATGACAGAAAGTTTCAAAAATCTACACAACATGATAATGATTAGAACAAGGGAAGATTCTTCATATCACTAAGTCTCTAAGTCATGGTTGTGGTGCACTTGACAACCATAACCTAGTAACTATGCAACGTGGTTATTTTGAGACTTATTTCCTACGTAATTTAACCTCATGCATGATGCAAATTTTTTCACCCGGGTCCTAGACAATAGATGAGACCGGAATCGTTAAATTTTCAGAGGTCGTAGACAAGCCTCTTCTTTGCTTTCATCATAATCATGCAAAGGAATATCGAAAACTTTTTATATTTACTGATGTGTACTTAGACTTCATATAATTATTGAAGTAGAGTGATATACTAACAGCTCAAAATAAACAACCATCAACTAAAAGATTGAACAATTGAAATGTAGAATTCCTAATATCAGTAATAGTTGCCAAACAGGAGTTAATACAAAAGCTTGAACAAATGTTTGAAAGGAAATACTAGGGACAACATACACTAGCTATGTCTAATCTACTAAAAGTAGAAAATAAAGTGTAGTCATCCTCAAACTCAAGAGGACCTACCAAAGTCTGGAGGTACTAGTCCAAACAGCTTCAACTGATATTCAATTTTCATCAAGGTCCTGCACGTATAAAAATAGTAATTGTATAGAGGATAGTACACACTTGTACTATGTATGGGTGTAAGCACATAAACACATACGAACTATGCATGATAAATGAAAGCTCTTCCTATAGCAATATGTTGTTTTTTGAATGTGAAGTCACTTCACTTTCCTAATTCATTATTTAGGAATCATGTTGTGAATATGACGTATTTTCATGCATTTAAAGCACACGCCTCTTTTTTTATATGAAAATAAGAACTTGAAATCATGAATATCATTTTAAAATAACTCAAGCAAATTAAATATTTTTTCCCCTTAGGCCGAGAGCTCCCTCTCTCAGACTTAGTTTATTTTTCAACATTATCTTTTTTTTATTTTGTAGTTCAATGATCTCTTTTGATCCTATGTTTTACTTACAAGTGCAATGATTCATTGTAGTCCCATTGATACAACAGATTAGGGCCTATAATACCCTTGAAGTATGAAAAGTGATACAAAATTACCCTTCATCCACCTATTGGCTCCAAAATACCCTTTTCATCCACCTATTGACTTAAAAATACCCTTCTCATCTACTTTTGGTTTTCAAAATAGACCACTTATTTAACGATTTTATATTTAAACTATTTAAATAATTTTTCTAATACATGGCGCTCTAATATTGTTTTAATTTAAGTTATTAATATATTTTATGAATCAATCTACAACCCGTTACTAATAAAATCACAAGCAATTAATAAACCCACCCCATTACTAATGCATCAACAGTAAACTATTGCTTGTTTCTAAAATATTGAGGCGAAAATATCTATAGAAGTACGTTATCATACATTCAAGTCGTCAATCAAAACATGTTATAATTCAAGTGTTTGAATAAAATTACCGATTAACTTAAAAGTATGACCATGTTCATCTTAGTTATTCATTCCTCTCAATTATGTGATGTTACTTAATGGATAACTTTTTTTACAAAGAATATAATAAATTATTTAAAACAAATAATAAATTTTTACAAAATTACATTTAAAATTTGCATATATTTATTCCGGCTATACTACTTCTTTACCTTTAATCATAAAATTTGAATTCAAGCTTGAAAGAGAATCCTATTGAATGTGTACTAAAAATTTGGCTCAACCTAAATTTAATTGTCGCTTTTATTCGAACTAAATAATTTTGGATGTAATTTTTAGGAATATATAATTTTGTCGTGTTTTAGTATTGTTAAGGATAATTTTTATAGTATAAGTTATTTATTAATTGGATGGGGTTTAATTAGTAATGGGTCTCGTTGGGTTGGTTTATAAATAATTATAATAAATTAAATTATATGTAATAGTTGAGTACGTACTATTTTGAAAAAAAATAGTTTAAATATGAATCCATTAAAGAAGTGGTCAATTTTGAACCCAAAGGTGGATGTCAAGCGTATTTTAGAGCCAATAGGTGGGTGAAAGGAAATTTTGGAGCCAATAGGTGGATAAAGGGTATTTGTGTACCATTTTGAATACTTCAAGGCTATTTTAGGCCCTTTTCTGTTGCTACAGTGAATAAAGTAAGTCCAAAGATTATGTAAATGATTTGACTACCCTACTCACAAGTTGTTCTTTTGATTCTTGTTAAATTGTGCATGAAGTCATTATAAGCAAATATTTATTGTCTATGCCGATTCTTTGATCATTAGCATGATATAAATATATACTGGGTCACATACTGAAATTGTTGAGTAATTATGTTTTTTTCCTTTTGTTGTCATATGCCAATAACTGTAAAAACTTCATTCTTATCAAAAACTAATGATTTGATATACTTATGCTTTTTTTTACTTAATTCACTTTGAACTTATATTTTTTTTTCTCATGGTCACATTAAACATGCTAGGCTGACATAGGACATTCTTGTAAGACTACCATTGGGATCTTTCTGTGCAATGACTAAGAATGACTTACATCATGACTTAGTCTAACCTCACCCTTTGGTGATCCTATCCGAACACCCCTTATCTTCCTAGTGCTCTCTTTCTTACTTTCTTACCTTCTTAAAGAAGTCTTTATCATTTAACCGACATTGATCATGTGATCTAACATGAAATCCAGTATCTTCCACACAGTTAAAAGAGGTTGATAACCGGCTAAAGTGAAACCGAATACTTCCTAGCTTTCTTAAGTGGATCGACTAGCTAGTATCCTATGATGGCGACATAGTTCAACAGTAGAAGAATTTTGAGACCTTTTATTACCTTGGTAGTACTCTCATCTCATGAGTCTTACATGTGCTTGCACAATCTTATTACTAGTCTATCGGTGATTAGCTCAATTTATTATACTTTACAACTCGTAGAGTTGACTCATACACTAGGGAAGCTTTCTTCTAGTATGAGGTATGCTTATCTCAGTAGATGACTTGTCATCCCTTTCTATACTTGATTAATGTAAAATTTAATCTTACATTATCATTATGGTGTTAATGAGACATGTCTCATGATTTCAACCACCCTCTTATGTGTGTATCATTAACATAATTTTTTAGGTGCAAGTGAGACTTGTCTCACTTCCTTTAACACCTATTCTAGGTCAATTTCATAACTCATAAGCTTGTAATTATTTCATTAATCACCTTATCTTGTTAAATGGTATTTGGTATTCTTGTACCATTCTTTATATAAGTTATAAGGACTTATTCAATGTGTTACTATGTTCACAAGTTCATTTAGATATGGTATGTTAGAACTTGGACCAGTCATTGCAATACCCTAGGCTATGATTTCATTGAGTTACATCTTGTCAAGTCAATATTTAACATGTATTTTTCTTTACAAGAAACATCATAATTTACATTGGCCATATAAGATTGGTATGAATTAGTCAATACACAATTACATATAATTTTTGAAATAATATTTTTGTCCTATTTATTGGCATAAATTAAGCTTTCACGAAACAGTTGACATGATATTTTTAATGACCTGTTTAGTCGTTTTGAGCAGCAGACTTCGATTCTGGAAAACTGGCAAAGACAACGGGCCCCACGACGGAGCGTCGTAGGCACGACGGACCGTCGCAGGGCCTCGTTTCAAAACACTTAGAAAATCTGCAAATTGGGTACTGAAATCGACTCTCTGAACTTCTTAACAAAATGGCAGGAAGGACCGTCACAGGTGTGACGGACCGTCACAGAGCCTTCAGTGGAAATCCACTCTCTGGACCTTGCGACGACCTGCAGGACGGACCGTCGCAGGCACGACGGGCCGTCGCAGGTTGCGCAATCCCAGTCTGGGTCAGATTTCTTTATTCGTTTTAAGGGACGTTTTTGACAATTCCTGCTTTAATTATAAAGTTAGTGGGTTAATTCTAATAAGTCTAATTACTTGGGGGTTAAAAGAGGTAACCTTAAGTTAATTAATGGGTTATTATTGCCATCTTTTATTCTTAATTATATACTAATTAGGGTAAAAGAAAGAGGGTTTGAATAAAGAAAATAGAAAGAACAAGAGAAAGAGGGAGAAAGTCGAACGAGAAAGAGGAGAAACAAAGAGAAACAAAGCTTGGGAAATTGCTTGCTTGATCACTAATCTTCGGTGGAGGTAGGTTATGGATTTCATGCTATTCGTAGTAAACTCTTAATAGCGAATGATATGTGTTAGTAGTATTGTAAACCCTTCTATATGCTTAATTGTATGCTTGCATGAATGATGTGATTATGTAATTATGAATAAATAAGCATGATGAAGCTATTGAATCCCAAATCTTCAAAAGAAACCCTAATCTAATTGTTAATGATGATGCCTTGGTATAAAAGAAGGCTTGATGAACGAAAGTGGTGAGATTAGGTGATCGGGTGACACGTTCCGGTACAAGGATTGAGATAGAGGATCGGGTGCTACGTTCCGGTACCAGGATAGAATGAGGATCAGAGTGTCACGTTCCGACACCAGGATAGTATATGGAGCGGGTGCCACGCTCCTGTACCAGGATAGAATGAGGATCGGAGTGTCACGTTCCGACACCAGGATAGTATATGGATCAGAGTGTCACGTACCGACACGAGGGGAATAAATATAATGAATCTTGCAAGATGCTAATATACCCAATTTAATGAATCTAATTCCCAAATGAGTATGGTATTGATGCTTGAGTCCTCATGTGTGAACTTGACGGTAATTGTTAATGATATAGTACTTGTTGTTGCTACATGTTGAGTATCATAGTTGATTTTATGATATTGCTTAATATATATTGTTTTCTATTTCGAGTTGGCCGATGCTATCTACTCATTACCCGTGTTTTGTACTGACCCCTACTTTTATGTTTTCTTCTTTGTTATTTGTGGAGTGCAGCAAACGTGCCGTCGTCTTCGACTCAACAGTAATTCAAGCCGGTCTTTACTACATCGGAAATTCAGGGTGAGCTAATGCTTCTAGCTTGGACTGGATCTTCTTCTTCAAGTCTTGATGCCTTGAACTTCCGGCATGGACTAGCTTCTTATGTATTTTTAGCTTCTTAGACATTTTTAGCTAGTAATTTGATCATAGAAGTTCTTGTGATGATGACTTCCAGATTTTGGGGAATAATAATTATTGAATTGGTTTTTATTTAATGAGCTTGAGTCTTCCGCATTATTTTCTGTTGATATTATATTGAAATGTTAAGGTTTAGTTGGGTTGGTTTGCTCACATAGGAGGGTAAGTGTGGGTGCCAGTCGCGATCCGATTTGGGTCGTGACAAACTTGGTATCAGAGCATTAGGTTCGTTGGTCTCATCACACAAGAACGAGTCTAGTAGAGTCTTAAGGAACGGTAGGGGGACGCCTTTACTTTTCTTTGAGGGGCTATAAGACTTTAGGAAAATTCCATTCTTTCTTTCTTTCTTTCGTGCTACTACTTGAATCCAATTGGTATCTAGGTGATACAAATTGGTATCTGACCATCTTCACTCTATTTCGCAGATGGTTTGAACTAGAGCAACGACTGTGCCAACACCAACACCGGCAAGACAAGAAACGTCTGAGCCAGCCACTGGGGCTGTGGCTCGAGGAAGAGAAACGGAAAGAGGCCGTGGTAGAGGTCGTGGGAGGACGTCCTCTAGAGGGAGAGGACGAGTACCTAGCCCATCTGATGCTAGGGCGGTGACACCTCCACCGACTGAGGAAGTAGTAAGAGAGGGTGAGGAAGGGGAGAATGAACAAGTGCAAAATGATGAATTGCCACCCCAACCTACCCCAGAGATGATCAATCAGGTTCTCGCTTATCTTAGTGGGTTATCTGATCAGGGCCAGACACCTCCAGTGTTTTCTGCACCAGCACCTCAGGTTCCGGAGGTACAACATGCGGCTACTATGGCTCCTCGTATGGATGCCTCATTGGACATAGGCACATTTCCACGTCTGACTACTGGGCCTATAATGACAAATGATCGGCATGAACTTTTCAGTAAGTTCTTGAAATTGAAACCTCCAGTCTTCAAGGGTGCTGAATCTGAGGATGCTTACGATTTTCTGGTTGACTGTCATGAGCTACTACACAAGATGGGTATAGTAGAACGGTTTGGTGTTGAGTTCGTGAGTTATCAGTTTTAAGGGAACGCCAAAATTTGGTGGCGGTCACATGTTGAGTGTCAACCAACAGAGGCACCACCTATGACTTGGGCCTCATTCTCTAGCTTGTTTATGGAGAAGTATATCCCCCGGACATTGAGGGATAGGAAAAGAAATGAGTTCTTGAGCCTAGAGCAAGGTAGGATGTCGGTTAATGCATATGAGGCTAGGTTTCGCGCACTATCCAGGTATGCCACTCAACTTTGTTTCAGTCCACAAGAGCGGATTCGCCGGTTTGTGAAGGGGTTGAGGTTAGAGTTGCGGATTTCGGCCTTACAGGTAGCGGCTACGGCAAAATTCTTCCAAGAAGTGGTAGACTTCGTGATAGAGGTGGAAGGAGTGAAGCCCGATGACTTCACCTCGACATCGAAATCAAGGTTTCGAAAGGGAGGTGAGTTTAATGGTTCTTACCCGAGAGGACAGGGTTCGGAGGTTACTCAGTCCGACCGATTCAGTCTTCACTACAGACTGTAGTTAGGGGTCCACCTCAGACCGGTCAACACTTCCCTGAGAGACCTATGCATGAACCCAGAGAGTGCTATGGATGTGGGGAGATTGGACATATTAAGAGATATTTTCCAAAACAGAGTTACCGACCCCCAATAGCTAGAGGTAGATGTGGTTATGGAAGAGGCCCTCATTCTGGAGGACGCGGTGGTCGAGGTAATGGTGGTCACCAAAATGGCCGGGGAGATGGGCAAACTGGAGCCACTACATCACAAAATGGTAGGGGCAACAGACAGACAAGTAATGGGGCCCATTGCTACGCTTTTCCTGGGCGGTCTGAAGCGGAGGCATCTGATGCTGTCATCACAGGTAATCTTCTGGTTTGTGATTGCATGGCTTCTGTATTGTTTGATCCTGGATCCACATTTTCTTATGTATCTTCCTCATTTGCTAATGGTCTAAATTTACGTTGTGAATTACTTGACATGCCTATTCGTGTTTCTACTCCGGTGGGTGAGTCTGTGGTAGTTGAAAAGGTATATAGGTCTTGTTTGGTGAACATTGTGGGGAGCAACACTTATGTAGATTTGGTTATCTTAGAAATGGTTGATTTTGATGTAATTCTGGGTATGAATTGCCTTTCTCCGCAATTTGCGATCTTGGATTGTAATGCTAAAATGGTGACGTTAGCCAAGCCTGGGACAGATCCGTTAGTGTGGGAGGGTGACTACACTTCCAATCCGGTGCGTATCATCTCCTTTCTTCGTGCTATGAAAATTGTTAGTAAAGGGTGTTTAGCTTTCTTGGCACATCTCAAGGATGACACTACCCAAGTGCCTTCGATTGAGTCGGTTTCGGTGGTCCATGAGTTTCTGGATGTGTTCCCTGCAGATCTTCCTGGTATGCCACCAGATAGGGACATTGACTTCTGTATTAATCTTTAACCGGGTACTCGCCCCATTTCTATACCCCCTTATAGAATGGCTCCCGCGGAGTTAAGAGAGTTAAAAGCCCAACTTCAAGGGTTGTTGAGCAAACGCTTCATTAGACCAAGTGCATCTCCTTGGGGTGCTCCGGTTTTGTTTGTAAAGAAGAAGGATGGGAGTTTTCGGATGTGCATAGACTACCGGCAGTTGAACAAGGTAACCATAAAGAACAAGTATCCTCTTCCTCTCATTGATGACTTGTTCGATCAGTTACAAGGTGCTTGTGTCTTCTCTAAGATTGACTTGAGATCCGGTTACCATCAATTGAAAATACGGGCAACGGATGTGCGAAAAACTGCTTTTAGAACCAGGTATGGGCATTACGAATTTGTAGTGATGTCTTTTGGTCTTACGAATGCCCCTGCTGCGTTCATGAGTTTGATGAACGGGATTTTTAAGCCATATTTGGATCTCTTTGTGATCGTATTTATTGATGATATATTGATATACTCTAAAAGTAAGGAGGAACATGAGGAGCATTTGAGAATGGTATTGGAAATGTTGAGGGAGAAAAAGCTTTATGCCAAGTTCTGTAAGTGTGAGTGTTGGCTAGATGCAGTGTCCTTCTTGGGGCACGTGGTTTCTAAGGATGGAGTGATGGTGGATCCTTCTAAGATTGAGACAGTGAAGAATTGGGTAAGACCTACTAATGTGTCAGAAATAAGGAGCTTTGTTGGGTTAGCTAGCTACTACCGCCGATTTGTCAAGGGATTCTCTTCAATCGCTTCCCAATTGACGAACTTGACTAAGCAAAATGTTCCATTTGTATGGTCGGATGAATGTGAAGAAAGCTTTCAAAAGCTCAAGACCCTGTTGACTACCGCACCAATCCTTACCTTGCCAGTGGAAGGTAAGAATTTCATTGTCTATTGTGATGCATCCTATTCGGGTTTGGGTGCAGTGCTAATGCAAGAGAAGAATGTGATTGCTTATGCTTCAAGGCAATTAAAAGTGCATGAACATAACTATCCAACTCATGATTTGGAATTGGCTGCGGTAGTGTTTGCATTAAAGCAATGGAGACACTATTTATATGGGGTTAAGTGTGAGGTCTATACGGATCATCGTAGCCTACAGTATGTTTTTACTCAGAAAGATTTGAACTTGAGACAGAGGAGATGCATGGAACTACTGAAGGACTACGACATCACTATTTTGTATCATCCGGGAAAGGCGAATGTTGTAGCGGATGCTTTAAGTAGAAAGGTGGGAAGCATGGGAAGTCTAGCTCACTTGCAAGCTTCTAGACGCCCATTGGCTAGAGAAGTTCAGATTCTAGCTAACGACCTTATGAGATTAGAAGTAAATGAGAAGGGAGGATTTTTAGCTTGTGTGGAGGCAAGATCCTCCTTCCTTGACAAGATTAAGGGAAAGCAGTTTAATGATGAAAAATTGATCCGGATCCGAGATAAATGTTGCAAGGAGAGGCTAAAGAAGCGACAATCGATGAGGAAGGTGTTTTGAGGATTAAGGAAAGGGTATGTGTACCCCGCGTCCATGATTTGATCAACACTATTCTTACAGAGGCTCATAGTTCAAGGTATTTGATACATCCGGGTGCAACCAAGATGTATCGTGACCTAAAGCAACACTTTTGGTGGAGTAGAATGAAACGTGATATTGTTGAGTTTATTGCCAAATGTCAAAACTGTCAACATGTAAAGTATGAACACCAAAGGCCCGGAGGAACACTTCAGAGAATGCCCATTCCTGAATGGAAGTGGGAAAGGATTGCAATGGATTTCGTGGTTGGTATTCCAAAGACAATGGGTAAGTATGACTCTATTTGGGTGATTGTTGATAGTTTAACTAAGTCTGCTCATTTCATTCCGGTCAAGGTGACTTACAATGTAGAGAAGTTAGCCAAACTTTACATCTCGGAAGTGGTGCGATTGCATGGGGTTCCACTCTCCATTATATCAGATAGAGGTACGCAGTTTACTTCTAAGTTTTGGAAAACATTGCATGCGGAATTGGGTACTAGGTTGGACCTTAGTACTGCGTTCCATCCTCAGACCGATGGTCAGTCTGAGCGAACGATTCAAGTGTTGGAAGATATGCTTCGTGCATGTGTGATAGAATTTGGTGGTCATTGGGATAACTTCTTACCCTTAGCGGAGTTCTCCTACAACAATAGCTATCACTCAAGCATTGATATGGCCCCATTTGAGGCACTATATGGGAGAAGATGTAGGTCTCCCATTGGGTGGTTTGATGCATTTGAGGTTAGACCTTGGGGTACTGACCTTTTGAGGGATTCATTAGAGAAAGTGAAATCTATTCAAGAAAAGCTGTTAGCGGCGCAAAGTAGGCAAAAGGAATATGCAGATCGAAAGGTTAGAGACTTGGAGTTCATGGAAGGTGAACAAGTCTTGTTAAAGGTTTCGCCAATGAAAGGGGTGATGCGGTTTGGTAAGCGAGGTAAACTTAGCCCAAGGTATATTGGTCCATTTGAAGTACTTAAGCGAGTAGGGGAGGTGGATTATGAGTTAGCCTTGCCTCCAGGGCTGTCCGGAGTGCATCCGGTATTCCATGTGTCGATGTTGAAAAGATACCATGGGGATGGAAACTACATTATCCGTTGGGATTCAGTTTTGCTTGATGAGAATTTGTCTTATAAGGAGAAACCCGTTGCTATTCTAGATAGAGAAATTCGCAGGTTGAGGTCAAGAGGGATTGCATCCATCAAAGTTCAATGGAAGAATCGACCCGTTGAAGAAGCCACTTGGGAGAAGGAGGCAGATATGCGAGAAAGATAACCACATCTGTTTACAGATTCAGGTACTCCTTTTCGCCCTTGGTTTCCTTCTTGTGATCGTTCGGGGACGAACGATGGGTAAATTGGTATCTATTGTAATGACCTGTTTAGTCATTTTGAGCAGCAGACTTCGATTCTGGAAAAACTGGCAAAGACAACGGGCCCCACGACGGACCGTCGTAGGCACGACGGACCGTCGCAGGGCCTCGTTTCAAAACACTTAGAAAATCTGCAAATTGGGTACTGAAATCGACTCTCTGAACTTCGTAACGAAATGGCAGGACGGACCGTCACAGGTGTGACGGACCGTCACAGAGCCTTCAGTGGAAATCCACTCTCTGGACCTTGCGACGACCTGAAGGACGGACCGTCGCAGGTTGCGCAATCCCAGTCTGGGTCGGATTTCTTTATACGTTTTAAGGGATGTTTTTGACTATTCCTGCTTTAATTATAAAGTTAGTGGGTTAAATCTAATAAGTCTAATTACTTGGGGGTTAAAAGAGGTAACCATAGGTTAATTAGTGGGTTATTATTGCCATCTTTTATTCTTAATTGTATACTAATTAGGGTAAAAGAAAGAGGGTTTGAATAAAGAAAATAGAAAGAACAAGAGAAAGAGGGAGAAAGTCGAACGAGAAAGAGGAGAAACAAAGAGAAACAAAGCTTGGGAAATTGCTTGCTTGATCACTAATCTTCGGTGGAGGTAGGTTATGGTTTTTATGCTATTCGTAGTAAACTCTTAATAGCGAATGATATGTGTTAGTAGTATTGTAAACCCTTCTATATGCTTAATTGTATGCTTGCATGAATGATGTGATTATGTAATTATGAATAAATAAGCATGATGAAGCTATTGAATCCCAAATCTTGAAAAGAAACACTAATCTACTTGTTAATGATGATGCCTTCGTATAAAAGAAGGCTTGATGAACGAAAGTGGTGAGATTAGGGGATCGGGTGCCACGTTCCTGTACCAGGATAGAGATAGAGGATCGGGTGCCACGTTCCGGTACCAGGATAGAATGAGGATCAGAGTGTCACGTTCCGACACCAGGATAGTATATGGATCGGGTTCCACGTTCCGGTACCAGGATAGAATGAGGATCGGAGTGTCACGTTCCGACACCAGGATAGTATATGGATCGGAGTATCACGTATCGACACGAGGGGAATAAATATAATGAATCTTGCAAGATGCTAATATACCCAATTTAATGAATCTAATTCCCAAATGAGTATGGTATTGAGTCTTGAGTCCTCATGTGTGAACTTGACGGTAATGTTAATGATATAGTACTTGTTGTTGCTACATGTTGAGTATCATAGTTGATTTTATGATATTGCTTAATATATATGTTTTCTATTTCGAGTTGGCCGATGATATCTACTCAGTACCCGTGTTTTGTACTGACCCCTACTTTTATGTTTTCTTCTTTGTTATTTGTGGAGTGCAGCAAACGTGCCGTCGTCTTCGACTCAACAGTAATTCAAGCCGGTCTTTACTACATCGGAAATTCAGGATGAGCTAATGCTTCTAGCTTGGACTGGATCTTCTTCTTCAAGTGTTGATGCCTTGAACTTCCGGCATGGACTAGCTTCTTATGTATTTTTAGCTTCTTAGACATTTTTGGCTAGTAATTTGATCATAGATGTTCTTGTGATGATGACTTCCAGATTTTGGGGAATAATAGTTATTGAATTGGTTTTTATTTAATGAGCTTGAGTCTTACGCATTATTTTCTGTTTATATTATATTGTAATGTTATGGTTTAGCTGGGTTGGTTCGCTCACATAGGAGGGTAAGTGTGGATGCCAGTCGCGATCCGATTTGGGTCGTTACAATATTATAACTAGCCAAGCAATTAACTTCATGTATACACTATAAGAATGTCATAATTTTAAGAAACCCAACTTTTAACATTTGATTGGCTTATAAGAACAAGTCAATGCTTTGTTTGGCCTAGCTATAAAGTTTATTTGGCATTGAAGATTCATTAACTAAATTTGATTCTCATTATTGTTTCTTCTTTGAAACATTGCATTCCAAACTGTCACAAACATATATAATGTAAATACACACAGTAATAAAAACCTTCATTCCTTTCAATAGTAAACTTAATTTCATAAATGACTTATATCAATTTCATATTTTCGAACACAATGGGGCATTACAATATATCTTATCTCATGTAAATGATACTCTAATCATACAAATATAACCTATAGGTCTCATTCGACATTATTAAATCATATAAACATACACGTAATGATCATTTAGAACCACATACCAACAAACATGCTCGGGATTCGAATTAGACATACTACTTGAATCGGAAATAGGGTGACCTAGGGAGATGAACATTCGACAATTTCATTGGGTACAATCCTAGTTTCGTTTTTTTAAAATTCAAAACATTTGAAAAGCCTCTTGGAGAAAGGTATCCAAGAGAGAAACCCATACCTTACTATAGAATTAAATTTACAAAGATCACCTTGTACATTGCAAGAAAATCTTTAAGAATTGCCTTGAAACCGCCTAAGCAGAATCGAGAGTATTTTTTTCTATTTTTCTTGCGTTTCTTCACTGTTTTTCAGTCTTGGGTTTCTACTAGATAATCGTGAGTCTATGTCTTAATAGATGAATATTGACAAATTCAATTTAGGCTTATTAACATATTTAAATAAATCAAGTATATGATTACAAAAAGGAACCTTCTAAATTGACATAGTAGAGCATTTGACTTAGGGTAATTACAAAAACGCCCCTCCAAAAATAAAATTTTGCTAAGGGTCTCGGCTTTGACCATGAATTTAAATTAAATTATTACATTTCTAATTTAATTAATTAAGAGGCATAGAGTAATAAATAAAGTACCCCTAAGTCATTAGGACCATAACTAACCCATTTGGACCATCCTATGTTAGGTACTAGGATGTTTCTTTAGTTAGCTACTAGGCTAGTGTAACCCTGTTAGGTATAAGGATTTGAGGCACACTAGTTAGCTCATTTTACTTAGTCCTAGGTTATTTAGCTAGTTAGGTAAGTAAGTTAGATCCTAGGATTGGTTAGGAATATCAGCCATACGTGGCTTGACTCGACGCGTGTCTGCCCCCTAATTTACCTTACCGAATAGGTTGGGCTTGGTCTTTCGGCCGGTAAGACGTGTGCTTGCACATGTGTTGCTGTGCAATTTCCTAATTGTGCACTCTGTAGTTGCACTTGGAAATTTCATTTCTTGTCCCAAGGATACTCACTATGTCCTTGGGCACTGCTTAACCTATGTGACCATAAATGATGATGTGCTATGGTACCTAGGCTTGACAGTTCGATGCCTCGTACCTAATTTGTGTAAGCTAAAAAAAAAATTTAGCTTAGGGTCCTCATTGCAGGAAAAATTCATAAACAAACTTGAAATGGAGAATTTGAACACAAAGTGTATTTTAAGTTACTTGTATTACATAGAAATTGGGCAACACCCTTAAGCCTATATTCTCTAACATGCCCAATAGTACTTAATATTGTGC
This sequence comes from Solanum neorickii, assembly GCA_027704865.1. Taxonomy (NCBI): domain Eukaryota; kingdom Viridiplantae; phylum Streptophyta; class Magnoliopsida; order Solanales; family Solanaceae; genus Solanum; species Solanum neorickii. Next base: position 12,495,359 of record JAKWJC010000370.1, read on the forward strand.
ATTGGGATGCCTATGTACCCCAATACATATTCATAAAACCTAATATACTCTTCAAAAGACAATTACATTTTCTGGAATGTTACAAATTCTAATATATTCAAAATACAAGGTACATAACATAAAGAAACAATTTTGAGTTGAACCCATGGCTAGATCAAGTGCCCTAGTTTTTTTGTCACAGTATAGAATTCTAGAATAGAATATGTTTTACGGTTTCCATGGAGAAACTAATACATAAATCAATATGCCATACCTTATTTGATGATTTCACACGAATTTGAAGTGAAAAACTTGACAAAATCGTCTTTCAATGGAAGTTCAGAAGAGAGAGAGTTTAGAGAGAAGTGAGACTGATTAGGGGAATTGATTTGAGTGGGTAAGAAACACTTAAAACTTACCCAAAATCAATATATAAACCTGCCATAAAACAACCAAAAAACCCCTCACTTAATTTGACATTTTTGTGAAGTTATGTTTACTTAAAAATGACGTGATTAGATCAGGAACATGGGTGCACATCGCGGGGACACTTCCATTTCTTTTTTCATTAATCCATTTTGAGGTAGTGAGCCTGGTGAAGGTCCTACATCACGAGGCAATTTAATCCTACTAGGCGTAGGATGCATGACTTGTGACCGGCTTGAAAAAGAAGATGGTCGGCATTGCCTTCGCATTCACCTTGCCAATGATCGGTCACTCCTCAAGGCCCCTTGGGTTGGTCCTTGGGGAGCCGCAATTGAATGTTTTCACCAACTAAAAATTATTTTACCTATTTAAGTATTTTTACTAGTATTAGAAATCATACGACATTCTGAAACCTTCAAAAGACTCAAGGACGTCTACAACTATTTTTCGGACGTCATGATCATCCTTTGACGTCTAGGCTCTAATACTTCCAAATAAAGTTAATTACATTACTTTAGGTCAAGAAATATCATTTTAAAAATTAATTCTTATAAGAGGATCTAGTATAAGTTATAGAACTTTTTGATGTGTTACATTATCCCCCCTTAGGAATATTCATCCCCAAATGACACCTTAACCTTCTTCTACGAAAAGTAAGACAATCAATACTAGCAGCCCGACCAAAACAAGATAATCATAATGAGTAACATCTTATAAGAATAATTATCATCTCCTTTCAATGCATAATCTATCATTACACATAGCAGCTCAATTCACAATCTATCACATATAAGTGATCAGTTATTCATATCATGTAGAGAGGAACTACCTTCTCAATTTTGATAAGAACTCAAAATGAATATTAGAGTTACTGTAGAGTATTATATGTGGTTTATGAAAGTTGTAGTTAGCATGTTGATGATGTAATTTAAAATAAGACAATAATAGAAGCCCCCCAACAACAACATAATCATAATGTGTCACAACTCATCGGAGAAATTCACATCTCCTTTCAACACATAATCATATCTTTACACACAGAAACTCAATTAACAATCTAAGAGCTCATTTTTTCATATCACATAATGATGAACTACCTTATCAATATCAATAAGAGCTCAAAATGAATATTAGATAGTTACATCCAACTCTTCTTTTCAAACACAACATCAACATTCTCACTTAAACTCTCATTGAAACAACATATAATACACTACATGCATGTGCAATTTAACCTTGTGAGCAAATTTAAAGAAAAGTCAATTGAAGAATGAATCTCAACAAGGATATGCAAATACAAGAAACTCATGTCATGGTCATCAATACATATGACTCTAAATTTGTACTTATTTATGAGGAACTACTTACCTTAACTGGGGATAAGAGTAGGAGGAAAAAGATGAGAGTTGATGGACTTAATGTCGACCTCGGTCTCCCATGTTGCACCCTCAAGTAGATGGTTTATCCATAGGACTTTTACAGAGGCCACCTATTTATTCCTTAACTTCATGACTTAAAGATCAAGGATTTCAATTGGAACCTCTTTATAAGAAAGGTTCTTCTTCACTTCTATCCCACTTATCGAGAGAATAATCACCGGGTCGCCTATACAATTTTTGAGCATAGACACTTGAAATACCGGGTGAATTGAGTGCCCCTATCAAAATAATGGACATGGGGACTACATGCATTATCACAATGTGTTTTACATAAAATTTAGCATAGTCCTACATCTAGTATAAGTAGCTTTGACACGAATAAAATGGGCTGATTTTCTAAACATATCAACAATAACCCATATAGAATCATTTTTCCTACTAGTACGAGGCAAACCCACAATGAAATCCATGTTGACATCTTCCCCCTTCCAAGTTGCAATAGCCATTTCTTTAGTTAACCCACTCGTTTATTGATGTTCGACCTTCACTTGTTAATAATTATCACATTTGGCCACGAATTCCGCAATATACGTCTTCAACCCTTCCCACCAATAGATCTCTTGTATGTAACCATACATTTTTGTGGTACCCAAATAAATTTAATATCAAGATCCATGAGCCTCTTCTAGAATTTTTAATCATATGTCATTCACATTCGGTACACAACCGACCTCGGTACCTACGTACCCCATCTAATCTGGGGAGAAAGATTTATAAGATTTTTTAAGGGTCGAACCATTCAACTCCATCAATAAATGTTGCTTTAGCTTCAACTCAACCAATAACTCTTTCTTATCATCAGAATCATGGGCCAACCTACCCATTGATATTCAACTTAGAGAATCCAAAACCACATCGACTTTTCATTAATGTTAGAGAACACTCATGTCGTAATACTTCTCACGATTGGGGGCAACCAATGGAAGTAACATGGTACACATTACCTCTCTGACGTCTTATAAAAGCCCATAGTCATCATTCATCTCATTGTCATATGTAAATTTTGCGGAAAAATTTAAACCATTTCATGACACATCATATGCTAGAATAATCACTTCATATATATAAAATATCATAATGCATATATAGTTAGAGTCCTGGTCTCTTTTGTCATCTTAGACTCAACATCAGTAGAGTAGAATAGGGACAGGACCCTTAAAAACAATAAAAAATATTCTACCTATAACATTCGATTGAATAAGACATTGACATAGGAAATCCATGAATCATAAGGATCCCTTTCTTAAACTTGGGAGATATATCCAAGCCCTTCACTTAGAAGACATCCTTTAGCTATCACCACATACACTTTGTTTAAAAAGATGAAGAAGAATGGTATTAGTACAATAATGCACTAAGTATGGTACCCAATCAAAAACAGGCATTTAAAGAGGATATTTAGTTAGAAAACCATGCATCATGCCTTTTGTAAAACTTCATAAAACCTTGATATCATAAGTACAATGTAGCTCATATACTTCATATGGGCATAAACACCTTTCATGATAACACACCAAGTCACATATATTGCATTCAAATATAGGCATGTGCAATGGTCACAACATCAGATAAGCCACATAATTATTTAAGGCTAATTTAGTATTTCATGAATTTATTCATTCTTTTACCTTAACTCCTTTACCCCAAAGTAACCCTCTAGTAAAACATTGTGCAATGCATGAACGATGTCCAATTTTACTACCTACTCTCAAGCATCACCTTTAATGTCACAAAGGTGAACATCCACATAACCTTAATTAACTCAAACATAGTCATTGATGAAAACATAGCATATTATGAGATACATATTTCATACATGACTCAACATGCTTTATAGACAACATACATGTCAAGACAATTATTATGTATATTCAAGGTAAGAACTTTATAATATACCCAATAAGACAAACATTATGCATCTAAAGCGAGACATTCATTAGATAGACACCATAAAACTCATACTACACATATTATCATGCAAGTAGGCAAAAGACATAGAATCATGTATAAGAGACACATAGATATACATATAATATATACACATAGAACACCATCCTACAACTCCCTTCAAGAGCTTGTGCAATACATATGTAAAGTACCATACCCTCACCTACACTAAGCAAATTCCCTTAGGTTATCCTAATTATGGTTCACTACTTAATTTCCATTGTCTATTTTACATTAAGGAAATTCTAGACTTATCCAACAATAAGACCATGTGACCAAACATGGTTCCGGTGTCATTCCCTCACACTAAAAGGAGTCGATCCCACTTGGCAAGTTAAGATATGAGTATTATGCTAGCATATTAAGAGGATAAACTTACTAGGTCCAACAGGGAAACATAGTAAGGAACTAATAGATGTATATTGAAGCCATTTTTATGCAAATTGTCATTGTAACTTCCATCTCATGAGGAACATAAGATGAATCTCCGTCCATGGGAAGTCAACATCTTATGTGGAACCACAGGTTAACCTCCCTCCAAGGAAAGTCAATACCTTATGAGAAACCATTGGTGAATAAGCCTTCCTCATTAGGAAAGGCACCAATCATTTGTTAAGTTCACTCGGTACTAAGATAAGTTCCATTTTTTGAAAAACCTTTATTAATATTATTTCCATAAAAAGTCTTTAGGAGAATTAACCAATCATATTCTTAGCTCATAGGTTATAAATGAGTATTGTACTTTCATCAAACTAAATGGTATGAGAATGTCCTTTCACATGGACATAGAATGTTCATAGCCTAGTCAAGTTCAGAATAAAATGATGCAATCCTCTGAAAGGACTTCACGTACTAAGCTATCATACATCCTTCTTTATGCATTCATTCATGTTTGTGTATATGTTTATATCTGAGGAAACCTTTCAAATAACACATTTTGACACTACTCTTAACATTTTAGCATGTACTTTCATGTTAATAACATAAATCATGTATTAATATTCATATACTTAGAGTAATAACCCTAGAAATTATTCCATCAAGGTAGACATCTGCCTTGTATATGTCATGTCCCATACCCTTATCTATACTAGTTCACCTATAAAGTCATCCACCTATAAAGTCATCCTAGTAAAGATACATTTGTCATACATTCATAAATTATTACACTTGTAGTTATATATAATGTGTGTGTGTGTACATATTGGTAAACTAGATCACATAGTGGAAACACCATGATAATGAGGAAGCCACGCTTTAAATAGCACAAATATGTACAGCATTCCTCAAGACATAAATCACTAAAATCTAGAGTATTAAGGACTATAGGATACACACACTTACATTACATTATAGGAGACAACAACACTTTCAATCTTTACATAAGAGAGTCCTACGCATGCATATAAGACAACATATATAGAGGGGAAAATAGGTAGGTGGTAATTAATAAATAGAATTCATTTCTATGAAAATGTCTAGACCCTAAGTTATCCTAACATCATCATTCATATGCACATATCATCATCACTGCACCTAGATCATGATATTATGATTAAAGACTACACAAAATTATTCATAAATGTGATCATCGCCAACACAATTCTCATTACATAACTTGCCGTCAAGGACATGGTCACAACATATAGATAAATAAACAAGAAGGTAAATGCCACCACCATAAGAGCACTAGACAAATCAACACAATTCAATACTAAAAAAAGAGGTCTTAGTCAACTTATTAATACTTCAAAGTTATGATCACCATTGATCATTTCTCAACAATTCATAATAAATTGGTATAGATAAACATAAAATTAAGCAAGTCAATACAATCAAAGCATTATGCAATCATTATCGAATCATGATCACAAGACCCACAGTATGTCATAAATTGAGAAATTGGGAGATCATTGGTTCCTTATGGAATTCGATTGAAATTCATAAAAATCATTGATTAATCATAAATTCACCATTAGAATACTTCTGAAATAAGTTTGACGATGAATGCATGACTACATTTAAATAACTATTTGGATAATGAATTCTCTTTTAAAACCTTTGAAAGAACTCCTTAGATTACAGGATGAAGGATTACCATACCTTATTGATTGAAGACCCATGAAAAATTGGAGAAGAAACCATAAAAATCTTGTCTCTAGTTTGTATTTGAGTTTTTGTCTCCAGTGGAGGTTTGAGAGAATTTTGAAGAGAAGATTGTTTTGGGATTTTTATTTCTTATGGGTGTTGGGGTTTTGACTTGGAAAAAGGGGTTAAATAGGTTCTAGAAACTGTTTATAACTTACTCCCAATTACCCTAAATACCCCTACAATTATTTGGACTTTTTTACATGTCAAACTAACTTTCATTTTTGAAATCTTTGTTGAAAAAGAAGTCCGCATCGCGTCGATGTTCCCACATTATTTTTGGAATTAAAAATTGATACAGTTTATTCCACGCTATGGCCCGTGACCCATACAAAAATCAAATCCTTGCTGAACCATGTCCGTGATGCGGATTGGTTCCCTCATGCCTAAGTGACTTCTGCCTTGGGTACCTAGCTTGCTCAAGGTTGGGTTCTCCCGAAGGACCCATATAGTGGTCCTTGGGGAGTCTTTCCTTGAGTTTTGACCCTTAATAGGATCTTATTGATGTTAGGAACCTCTCCTTTCAATTCAAACTCCAAAAAACACAAAAAATTCAAAGGCATTCTAGAACACACAAGCACGTCTCAAGGCTAATTTTCGAATGTCTTGGATGTTTGACCTCCGAATTACTTGAAATCAATTATACACATTGTAAAAAAATTAATTAACATATTATTAACATTTTTACGCACATGTGAGGCTCTATGCGCCTTAGTTCATTTTGAGAGACCTTACAATATCGCTCACTTAAGAACATTCGTCCTTGCATGACACCTACAACATTTCAAACACAAACAAGCACTCAATGACCCCTAGGGCATCTCACCATAATAAAAACATCATCACATAATACTCATGCACCAAACATAAAAGAAACACAAACTTCAAACCTTTTTGTACTCAATTGAACACAGGCAAGTAAAACCATTATTCACTCTCTCATTAATGTATTATACACATATGTTATAGTAATGTTCATAAGAGGAACATCCTTATCCATATAATAACATGGCCTTTATATCTTATTTTCTTCAGATCTCATTATGCAACAACCATTAAGTCTTTTATAGGAAGTTTGAACATCACATCAAGGAGCAAACAAGTTACTCATACTCAATGTACATAGATCATGAGTGAGCTTAGATCAACAAAGATCCTCACCATTTTGATACAATACCTTTTTTCCCATATTTAACATCATCATGTTTATTTATGTTTTAATAAGAATGTCTTTTTCAATAACATACATACATGCTATCAAGAGTTCATACACAAGCAATGCACAAAGGTCAATTCATTTTAAAGAGACTTCTCCACTTTTAACCAAAGTATGCTCATACTCTAAACCTAATGAAGTTAACATTGTATTGCACACAGCATACATCAGAACAATAGGAAAACATTTCATATAGTTTCAAATTCTAGCATGTAACAACTCTTCATAGAAATACACCAATCAGGGAAGTTCTTTGAATTTATAAGCACACACGAAGAACATTGGGAAGACATACTATCACTTCTATTGAGTGAGTCTACATTAACCTTTACCAAATCAAAAAAGTCACGCATTTTTAAGAGGGCTTATCATTTTTCAAATAAAGAAGACTCAAATTTTTCATTTTCGCATAAAACACCACACATAAAATAGTGACAATTATTACATGCACAATATATGGAGAACATACATCTTGTGCTTATATACAAGACTCCTATCAAACAAAGCTACGTAGGAACTCTTTTGCTTCAAGCTAGAGTAAGAATAAAAGGAATAGATAAGGATATCTACAACCATACTAACTAACATCATCATCCCCCACTAGGGCAAACCCAATTAAGAGCATATTATCTAATCCATAAGAGAACCTTAGTTTAACAACCATAACAACTTAAGCACATCATCCCTCTATTGGAATCTAAGGTTATGCAAACCCTTCGTTAACATCACCTAAAAGTGATTCTCAACATAGAAGTTCAAGGGAACTTAAAGGACATTGCGAAATCATAACATCTAGGAACAGTATCCCCTACATGGGGTAAGACTAATCAATAAATTACCTTAAACACAAAGGTAACACTAAATAAGGATCAAACCTATAAAATTCCCACATAAGAAGGTTCAACATCATTAAGGGTTTTTACCCAAAATCTAATATCAAGGAGACTACTAACTCAATCATCAAGAGGTACTACCTCAAGCATCTCTATTACACTATGTATATAACCTAAAATAACTCATATAAATCAATCAAGCTCATACTACGCAACCATAAGAGTCTTTAACTATACCATGAATGCCAACAGTCATGAAAACCCTTAGGGAAGACAATATATGAAACATGTCCATGAAGGTCTCTTTCTTTTGTTTAAACACTAGGGAAAGCTAACAACTAGGTCATTTTAACTAACATCATAAACTTTGGAGGAAACCTCCAACAAACCAAACCTAGGTACTAACTAAGCACTTCGTCAAATGGTCATATTTAACGCTAATTTTAAAGGACAACTAACCAATTCAAGTTGGTCAAATCAATCCTCTCCTTCTCTCAAAGACTCTTTTGTCATCTTAACACATAGTTAGACTCTTAAATCTCTTTTGACATCTTAGACTCAATATCAATAGACTAAAATAGGGACACGACCCTTAAAAACATTAAATAATAATCTTACTATTACATAACTTTTAATAAGAACTATCCATAGGAAATCCTTGAATCTTAAGGATCCCTTTCTTGAACTTGTGAGATCTATCCAAGACCTTCACTTAGGAGACATCCTCTAGACATCACCACCTACGCTTTGTTTAAAAGATGAAGAAGAATGGTTTAAGTACAAGAATGCACTAACTATGGCGACCATGAAAAACATACAGAGGACATTTAGTTAGAAAACCATGCATCAAGCATTTTTGTAAAACTTCATCAATCTTTGATATCATAAGTACAACATAGCTCATATACTTCATATAGTAATAAAAACTATTAATGAAAACACACCAAGTCACATATATTGCATTAATATATAGGTTTGTGCAATAGTCACAACATCGCATAAGCCACATAATTCATTTAACGCTCATTTAGTATTTCATGACATTATTCTTTCTTTTACCTGAAGTCCTTTACTCCTATGTAACCCTATTATAACAGTTGGGGCAATGCATGAATAGTGTTACATTCCACTTCCCACACAAAAGCATCACCTTAAGGCCACCAAGGTGAACATTCACATAACCTTCATTAACTAAAAAAAAACATTCATGAAAATATAGCATATGATAAGATACTTATCTCATACATTACTCCACATGATTTATAGACCACATAGAAGACGCATTACAAGAAAACATACAAGTCAAGACCAATATCATGCATATTCAATGTAAGACCTTTATCATATAGAAAACATGACGAACATTATGCATCTTAAGTAAGACATTCATTATGTAGACACCATAAGACTCATGCTATGCATATTATCATAGAAGTAGGTAAAAGTCATAGAATCATGCATAAGAGACACACATATATACAAATACATATAGAACACCTTCCTAGAAATCCCCTTAAAACCTACTTTTGCAATGCATATGTTAAGTTATATACCCTCACCTACACAAACAAACTTCCTTTAAGTTATCCTAGTTAGGATTCACTACTTTATTTCCATCCTCCATTTATTTAATTTAGGGAAATGCTAGCCTTAAACAAAAATAAGACCATTTGACTAAACGCGAAATCAGGTGTTATTCCCTTACACTGGCAGGAAGGTATTCTAGCTTCCAAGGTAATACATGAGTATCACTGTAGAATATTAGGTGGATCCACTTGCTAGGTCCTACGGGTCAACTCAATTAATGAACTAGGAGATGTATATTGAAGCCCTATTTATTCAAAGTGGCATTGTAACATCAATATCATGAGTAACATAAGGTTAATCTCCATCCAAGGGATGTCAACACCTCATTTGGAACCATATGTGAATCTCCTTTGAAGGGAAGTCAACACCTTTTGAAAAAGCAATGGTGAATAATCCTTCCTCATTACAAAGGTCCACACTTTATTATTCAAGTTCACTGGGTTCTAAGTTATGTTTCATTTGTTGAAGGACTTTATTAATATTATTTTCATAAAAAGTCTTTAGAAGAATCAACCCCTCATATTCTTACCTCATAGGTTTAAATTAGAGTTGTGCTTTCATCAATCTAAAACAAGTGAGAATATCCTTTCACATGGACATAACATATTCTTAGACTAGTCTAGTTTAGAGTACAATTGAGCAAACCTTTCAAAGGACTTTACATACTAGGTTATCATACATACATCATTATGCCCATTCATGTGTTTGATTATGTTCATATATGAAGAAACCATAACATACAACATTTACACATGAGACATACACATACTTCATCATTTTCATATTCTAAACATCATATCTTATACATTCATTTTCTTATTTTAATCCATGCAATCGTATTTATATACATAGGGCAATCACCCTAAGAAGAATTTAGTAAGACCACCAAAATTAGTAAGGGTGTCTAGAGCCTCACTTGTAAAAATAACCTTGTTACCATGTTAATACAGTTCTTTAATTATTTTTAGGTGATTTGAAGTCATTTGGAAGTCAAACATCAATGGATGACTAAGACTGTTTCATTAAAGCGGTGAATGGTAAATTCACCGCATGTGCTAGCATAGCCCTAATATATTTGTTTAGTTATTTTTTGGTGTATTTAAAGTATCAAAAAAGTAATCAACCAATTCTTAAAAATATTCACACCAATTATAGTTTCCCGCTAAAAATATTCTCTTTTGAATATCCATTGATGGTGAAGCTCAAGAAAAGATTGGAACTTTTATTACTATGGTTTATTGAAACTTTTTTTAGAGTTTTTAATCTATATAATGGTATGGTGATCCAACATCGATAAGTAACCTTTCTCGTGGAGAGTTATTCTTAAAGTTATCAAAGTGATTTCGTGATCAAACTTTCAATTTTTGAACCTAGCCATGTGTTCTTTCTCAAAAACTCTAAAAGGATTAATCATTAACAATTGATTGTAATTTATTGGTTTACTGTGAAAAACAATCCAATTTCATGATAAACCCATGTCTCTTCCTAAATTCGATTTAGCTCTTGCATGGGAATCGTGATCATGGCTTGTTTTTTATTGAATTGTGGTTTTATTACATTCAATTGCTAATTTCAACTGCTATTCATGTTTATAAGTGATGAATTTATGATGATGGATCCATGTGGATCAACGCATAAAGAATTGAACATGACTAGTCTATGCTTCTATGTGTTTATTGTAAGATTTATCTATAAATGTATAAAAGTGGAATACGAATATGTTAGGATGCTTGTATATACTGTGTTAGGTTAATACCATGGTTGAATTGTATATATTAATCTTGTATGATCTTAGTAAATAAGTCTTGGTTTGAAATTATATAGGTTATTCTAGTCTATCAAGAAATAACTTGTGATCTTGACTTTATGTTGGTATTAATGTGGCTCGATTATGGTGAATTTTCTTAGCTATTGTCTATATGTGCAATATAATTATAATTAGTTATAACCGATCCAATAATAGATAACAATAGAACTGGTAAAGATTGGTGTAAGTTATTATAGTCTATAGACTTGGTAAATTAATGTATAAGTTGTGATATATATATTTGATGATTACATATATTGTTCTATCTCTTAAGCTATTTCCCTAAAATTATATTATTGAATAAATATGATATATGAACAAGACTAGGGAGATTGGTTGATGATCTTTAACTCTCTACTTTCTAGTATATATGTGATGTATTGTATTAGATTGTAGTGTGATCTCATAGAGACTTGTACATGATTTCTTTAATGATTATTTTACTTTAGATACTTCCTTATATTCTAATTGTTAATGAAAGAATAGTAACGTTCAATAATACCCAAAGTCTAAAGGATTGGTCATAATTGCTATACTCTTTTACTTCTCTACTTTTCCATAGTATTGTTAATTTATAGTGTTTTGTATGACATTGTGTGGTATTGTGAACGTATGGTAGCTTTGTTTACTCTATTGTCATTATATATGTGTTGACTATTTTGAAGGAAAATTGTTGAATATATTAATGTGTGATTAAGATGATTACATAATGTGTAACTTGTGCCTAGTCTTCTTCTCTAGTTGTGACACTAGGTTATGTTATATTTGTTTTGAGTATGAAAATGGTTATGTTAAAATCATGTAGGTGCTTCCATTAATGAAGTGTTAAGGATTGATCACCCCTATCAATGTACCCCTTATGTAAATGTGTGAATAGTTAATGTTAGGAGTCTTAAAGTTTAATATGGTTGTGTGGTCTATGCTTGAAAGTGTAATGTGTTCTTCAAAGGGTGGCTGCATCAAGGTGTTGTTGATAGTCATTATCTGATCATGTTGACCAATGTACACATACTAACGTATTATACATGCTTATAATGTTGTAAAGGTTCATAGTGTCTAATAAAACGATGTTCTCATATTCGGTAGTGTCTACTACTATGCATTATAACCTTATGTTTATGAAAGTATGATATGTGTTTCCTTTACTAGCATGACTTGATAGGTGTACTAGTATGGGCAAATGTATTGGACCTTGTATATGCATTACATGAGTACCTTTATAGGATAGTTCCTTGGTTTTGTCTCTTATGTACATGGATATGAATGAATGAGTATGTTATAAACATGTCTTATATGCTATAATGTGAAGTATATGGTATGATCAAGTATGATTATACATAGTGTCTAAATGTGTTTATATGAAAGCATGGCTCATATAGTTACACTTCTACACTTATGCATGACTTGGTCAAATGGTTATGTGAAAGGTTTGCTCAGATGTATCTGCACGCACATATGAATGATGGTCTATTCAATAGAGGGACTCGTGAAAGGATTTCTCAAGAGTATCCTAAACAAGATAGATTCTTACATATGCTATGTAAACGTGAAAGGTTTTTTGACATATAAAGGTTGAATAAAGGACTTCTAATGTATAACCTATGAGCTAAGCATATAAGAAGTGAATCCCCTAAAGCCTATGTTTTATAAAGTAATGTTGTAAATATTTTTAATAAAATGAACTTAGCTTAACACTGAGTAAACTTCAAGTGAGGGGTGTCCCTACCCATTGGAAGAAGGTAGGTCACCATAATCCTCATGAGGTTGACAGCCTCATGACCCAAAAAGGGTGTTAGAGTAATATTTCCATGATACGTCCAATTTTCATAACTATTTTGCCCCATAGGATCAAGCTAGTGATATAACCTATTATGCTATCATGATACTCATGTCTTACCTTGGAAATTAAGACACCATCTATTCTTGTGAGGGGATGACATAGTCTTATTGTCGGTTAATGCTATAGTTTCCCTAAACTAAAATTGCCAAGGGAAGTAAATTTAGAAATCTAGCAAGGATAACCTTAGGGTAGTTACTTAGTGTAGGTGGGGGAATGGGCCTTCACCTTTGCATTGCACAAGTGACTTTTGAGGGAAAACCTAGGAAGGTGATCTAATGCATTTGTCTATTATTATGGTTCTGTAGCATGACATTGTGTTAGTGTCAACATAATTAGAGGATATGCACTATGTTGGTATTAATGAATATATGAATAAGGTTGTTGACATGAATGATATTTTCTTCACTTACATATTGATGTACGAATAGGATTTTAAGGCTTGTGGTCTTATGATAGGTCTACTAAGTATGTGGGAGGTTATGGGGCTTGACATATACATTGTACTAGTAGATTTAGATTAAGATTATGGATAAGGTTTTATCAAGGTCCTATATGAAGAAAGTTAAGTATATATATACATAATGACAAGACCTTACTGTAATGTTCTTATGTCTTTGGCTAACTGTCTCTTTTACGTATTATACTTCTATTATGGTTTGTCTTGACTATATAAGTTGTATGAATGATTCCTTGTGTCCTTAAGGTGATGCAGTGCACCAACTATCACTAGAGGGTTACTTGGGAGATTAAGAAGTTAAAATAAAGATATTCAACATTAAAGAAATATGCTTATTGTAACAACAAACAGCTCACTGTAAAGTGACCTCAAATATGGGTTAAATTCTATGTGTTTTCTTATATTATATTTGGCCTTTAAATATGTGAATATGAAGTATATGAAAGATATAAAGGCTATTGTATATAAGTTTTATGAAGATTTACGCAAAAAGTCATGAAGTATGATTTCAGGAAAATGTTCCTTTTAAATGCATGTCTTTACATGGTTCCATACTTAGTGCATTCTTGTACTAACTCCATTATTCTCTACTTTTTACGCAGAGTGTAGGTTATGGATGCTTAAAAGGATGTATATGAAGTGAGGATCTTGCTATGTGTTTCCCAAGCTAAAAAAAAACAGAATCCTTAAGATTCAAGGATGACCTATGTCATGTTATGCATAAAGTCTTGTAATTCTATATTTTTGATTAAGTTATAGGGTCCATGTCCCTTTTTTACTCTTATGTTGTTGTGTCTAGGATTATAAAAAAAACATAAAGTAAAAATAAATATTATGATATTTTTTATATATATATACACGAGGTAAACTTTCTAGCATATGATGTGCTATAATAAGTTTTAACTTTTCTGATAAATTTACTATGAAAATTCTATGGAATGATATTTATGGGCTAGTATAATACCTCCGAGAGTTCAAGTACGCCATGTTACTTCTAGGGTGTGGTCTCCGAATGTGACAAATGTAGTATTAGAGCATGAGGTTTATGTAAGTCGTTCTAGGTTCCAAGGGTCTGATTTTGCCATGTCTAGTAGAGTCTCATATCATTGGTGATGAGTCACGACACATAAAATGGTACGAGAGGCTATAGAAAGATAGAGTTTCCCTTGTTCATCATTCTCATGTCGTGCGAAAGAACATAACTCTAAAAACTCTCTCTTATATTTTCTTGTCTGGTAGTTTAAGATGTGATTGATTGGATGAGATTGTATTTTTATGTTTGAGGGACAAATGGCATGTTTTGATGTTTATATTTGTTTTATGTTTTAATGATGGGTGAAGGTGAATTTTTCAATAATATGTTGATATGATGTCCCTTTGTGCTATGTGTGAGACCTATGTGAAATAGCATGTTGTCTTGAGAATTATATATTATGATATTCTTAAAGAATGCTAAGAATTAATTAAATGGAAAAGAAGCATGCGGCCCTAAGAATATATGTATTATATTTAAAATGGTGCGCTTCTTATATGTGTGAATCTTCCTAGTTTCCTTGTAGGGATTAGAGTCCATTGTATAGCTTTATTCTAGAAGTAAGGGTGGCATAAATATCTTTGTATGATTAGAGTGTAGGTTTATTGACCTAGAACATACCTTACTATAAAGTTGTATAAAAGGAAGAGTCCATATGTCTAAGTCTTCTCAATTATTTCCCCTCATGTGTACATGACCTTGGTGTCTTTACTTTGTTGAAAACTTTATGTGGTTGAATAGTATGACCTAACTTCAAAGTTGGGGGATAATTTGCTCAGATGAGAAAGCTTAAAATGTCTTTGTTGGCTTACTGTAATTTTTTTTTATGAAAAAATTACTCTTAAGTGATATAAATGAATGTTCTTCGGTTAAGATTCTGTTAAGATTTTGTGAAGTTTCTCCTAATTGGTTTATCCGTAAGTGGGGGATGGCAATATCAGTAGTAAGGTTCTAGGTATTTTTACCTTTTCCTTTTATTCATACTTGAACTTGAATCTAATAACTTTTAGTAAGCTTATTCATTATAGAAGTCTTGTCTATGATATGAATTGCATAACCTTCATATGTTTGGTATGTAATGATTGACATTATATTTATGGTATTTTTATTATTTCAAAGAAGTTGAAAAGAAATTTTTGATTAACTTCATGGTTTTCTCATATTTATTCTGCATCATTAGGTGTTAGTTGTGCATTTAAATTCATGAGATAAGGTAAGATACATGTTTGAATAAATTTTTGATGAATAAGGTTTAGCCTTATAATGAGAAATTTATCCTCTTTAAAATTAAATATGTTGAGTCTCTTGCGAACTATCTGACTTCTACTATTTTGAAAGCATGACAGTAGATTCACTATTGATAAAGTAGAGGCATGTTAGCTATTGTGCTTGTGTGTACCTACAAATGTTAATATTTTACCTTAATGATGCTTACTGTGAAGGATATTACTATGTTAAAAATTGATATTTTGTGAAAAGGCTTCCTATTTGTTGTAGTAAAGAAGACCTTTGTGCATTTTCTTAGGTATGAACTTATGAAACATGTAAGTGTGTTGAGTAGAAGGAATTCCATAATGGACACAACTAAGCATGGTATGGTTGATTATTACCCTCATATCACTAGGTCTAACTAATAAGAATTCATATTCAATCTAATTAAATCAAGTCTATGTGCATTGAAGTATGAGTGCTTAAATAAATTTTGAGTATTGTTGAAATTTTACCCATATGTTATCATAAATGATGAGCTATTAAATAAAGTGAAGAGTAATGACGATGTTATGAATAGGAAAAGGATCTTCCACTTATGAACATGATAACAGCCTTTGTATTTGATGGATTAAAGAGTTAGTGAATATAAGTTTTGCTTGCTTGTATGCATTGAGTGTAAATGGTTCGATCTTTCTTCACTGTCGGTTTGATGCATTAACTTCTATATGATTATGTTATGAATGATGTGAACTGCTTTATAACTCAATGGAAGTCCTTGTTGTTATTAAAGTGTTCTAAGTATTATTGGAGGATGAATGTTCCAATGTGGGGGATATTGTAAGACTCCCAAAATGTGTAAGAGTGTATAGAGTCTCACTTGAACCTATAATGTTTTTACCAATTCATTACAGTGCGATAAACTATGCTTGGGTGATTTAATGTCATTTGGAAGTCATATCATGGGACGACCAAGACGTTCAACGACTAGATGCCAAAGATGCCTTAGGTTCTTTTATGAGTTTATATATGTTTCATGAGCTTATGATGTCTCTACATGATTAAAAATAACGTTTATAGATAGCATATTAAGTTTCATGAGATTTAGCCCTTGAGACGTTCATGTGTGTCTTGAGTGTGACTTGAATGTTTAGATGTTTTATACGTTTTCATTTTGGGTGACAATCTCATGGAAGGTCTACAACTTGTTAAGGTATATATTCACAAAGTGCCATAGATATAGATGAATGGTAACTATTTTTGTAAGCAAACTCAACCAAAGGCAAGTGGTTATCCAAATTTCCCTTGAAATCAATCATAAGAGCTGTAACATATCCTCAAGGATTTGAATAGTACGCTCCTCTTTACCATCCAATTGAGAATTAAAAGCAATGCTTAACTTCACCTTGGTACCCAACCTTTTTTTGAATGACCTCCAAAACCTAGATGCGAATTGTAACCCTTATCTGATATTATGGACACTGAAATACCACGGCGACAAGCAATATAATAATATTCCACTGAGAAAGTAGACTTGATGAGGATAAAATGATCGGATTCGCTCACCATATCCACAACCACCCATTTGGAATCATATTTCTTTTGTATACGAGGCAAACCTATCACAAAATCCATGTTAATGTAGTCCATTTTAAAAATAAAAACATGGATCTCTTGAAATAGAACACATGTCATTGGTGTTCGGCTTTAACAGAGACAATTTGGACAATTTAAAAAAAATTCCTCTATATCCTTCTTTAAACCTTCCCAACAAAACATTTCCCTAAGGCCATAATACATCTTTGTATAACCCGGATGAATGGAGTAATGGGACGCATGAGCTTCCTCAAGAATCTAGTTCCTCATACAATCTACAGTGGGAACACAGAACTTTCCATGATACATCAATACACACACACACACCCCCAAGGAGAATGACTCATTAAGCCTACCAAAAACCGATTCCATCAACTCCATCAATGGTTTATCAAGGTGTTGTTTGGACTTCACCTCAACCACCAAATATGTCTCAAAGTTATGATGGACCATAAAACCAGCATTCACAGAATCATCCAATCTAAAACAAAATGTAGCCAACCTATGAAAATCTTTCAATAGGTGTTGGCTTCTTCTACTTGTGATACACTACCCTTGGTCATATGACTTAGAGAATCCACAACCACATTGGCCTTGCAGGGGTGATAGAGAACACACATGTCAACATCTTTCAGCAATTCGCACCACCATCTTAATCTTGTATTCAACTCCTTTTAAATAAACATATATTGTTGACTCTTGTGTTCGGTATACACATCAACATGGACACCATACATATAATACCTCCATATTTTCAAGGTAAACACAACGACCGCTAACTCAAGATCATGAGTTTGATAGTTCTTCTCAGGCACCTTTATTTATCTCCGGGCACAGGTTACTACTTTCCCATGTTGCATAAGCACACATCCCAAGCCCACTCGGGATGCATCATACTTAAAATGAAGCCCTTGGTACCCTCCGCAAAATCAACACCGGAGTGAATGCAAGACTATCTTTCAAGATTTCAAAACTTCACTCCCATGCCTCCGACCACTAAAATTTCACACTCTTTTGGGTAAAGTAGTGAAGGGAGATGTAATGGAAGCAAAACCATCCAGAAACCTCCTATTGTATCCCTCTAGACACAAGAAACTTCTAATGTCGGTTGTAGTCAATGTTCTAGGCAAATTTTTTAGCGCTTCGGTTTTCCTTGGATCAACCTAAAAACCCTAACTAGAGATCATATGACAAAGAAATGCCACAATCCTCAACCAATACTCACATTTGTTGTACTTGGAAAATAGTTGGTTCTCCATAAGCATTTGTAACACAACCCTAAAGTGATCCATGTGTTTACACTCAATTATCTAATGTAACAAGATATCATCAATGAAGACAATGACAAATGAATCTAGGTAACTTCGAAACACCTTATTCCTGAGGTCCATAAACTCCGCTGGGGCATTAGTATGACCAAATAACATTACTAATATCTAATAAATACCATATCTAGTCTGAAAAGTCGTTTTTGGTATAACTTCACCTCTCACCCTAAGTTGGTGATACGTCTATCTCAAGTAAATTTTAGAAAACTAGCTTGCCCCTTGGAGTTGATCAAATAAGTCATCAATCCGAGGGAGAGGATACTTGTTCTTAATAGTGAATTTATTGAATTGGAGATAAATGATCTATATTCTAAGATACCAATCCTTCTTTTTTACAAATAAAACCGAAGCACTCCATGGAGGAATACTAGGTCTAATGAAGCCTTTGTCTAGTAATCTTTTTGTTGAACCTTTAAATATTTAACTTCACCCAGCGCCATCCGATAATAATGAATTGAAATGATATTTTCATTAAAAAGAAAGTCAATACAAAACTCAATTTCTCTTTCGGAAGGGATTCATTGAAGATCATTAGGAAAGACCTCTTGAAATTTCGTTACTACGGGGACTGACTCAATGGGAGGATTGTCGGAGTGTATATCTTTGATTCTTACAATGTGATATAGACACCCTTTTGAGATCATTTTACATGCCTTAAGACAAGATATAATACAACCTATAGGATTAGATTTTCCCCCTTCCACTCTAAAACGTGTTCATTTGGATAATTGAACTTGATAGTTCTAGTTCTACAATCAATGGAAGCAAAAAAATCATGCAGCCAATCCATCATAAAAATGAACTCACAATCAGCCATATAAAGTTCTACAAATTCAATATGATTAACTCTATTGGACATCATTATAGGATAATTTTTATATACCCTCTTTCAACCACCGACTGACATACCGGGATAGTTACCATGAATGCTTCATTTAGAATATGGTTAAAAAATTCAAAGTTTTTAGCTATCAATGGAGTAAAAACAATAGTGTAGCACCCAGATGAAGTATAACCTTTACATCAATAGGTAAGACTTGTAACATACCACTCACCAAATCGTGAGAACTCGCTTGTTCACCCCTAGAGTGAAATGCATAAATGTTATTCTTCTGTGGCTGATTCACATTAGAACCACTTGCTTGAGCTTTCCCTCTACCTTTGTATTCCCTATTCAAATTTGGGCAATCTATGACCTTGTGTCCAGTCTTTACACACCTAAAGTCGTTGTCCGTCTCCACAAGGATATTATATAATGCTTCTTGACATACTTTCTACTAGTCGTCTTTCTGTTTGGTGAGCTAGTACTTTTTTCTTTTTTTTGACTTAAGGTTAGACACCCTATCATCACGATCCTTGGAAAATTTTGAAGGAACTTGATTAGAAGACCTATTTTTAAGCCTACGCTTGCCTTTGATAACAAGCCTACCCTTGGATGAGATACCATCAAAAGACCTTGCCCTCTTTGAAGCTCTACTCTTTATCTTAAACTTTGTCTCTTCCATTTATTGATCATGAACCACGAGAGGACAAATCTTCATAATTTATTGTAGCATAGAAGAACGACATTCTTCCTTCGAGTCTTCTCACACTCCCGTCACAAAGAGGCTCATTTAATCCCTAGGATCTGAAACCAAAGAAGTAGCATACTTTGAAAATTTAGTAAATTTCAAAGACTTGTCCAGTACACTCATAACTCCTTGATGAAGTTTGATGAATTCCTCCACTTTAGCTTCCCTTTTATCCCTAGGAAATAACCTATCAAGAAAAGCCTTTCAAAAAATCTCGACTGTCACCGGTCAACCAATTAAGGGCCTATTGTCTCTCATTGGATGTACTATAGTTTTACCACATCATTAATATGGTAAGTGGTTAGATAAGCCTTGTCAGTAGAAGTTAACTCCATAGTATAGGGAATATTGAGGGTCTTTCTCAGCTTTTGAACCATAGAATTTAAAGGCATTCATCCTTCTGAAATCCCTTAAACACGAGGCCATTGTACTAATATGTTGGTTTGCCTGGGGGACAATCTCTCAATTAGCTTGGGCCGTCATGGCTTGGCTTGTGTTGTGAGGGCACCTTATTGTGTAGTGATGTCTTGGGCCATTTGGAGTAAGGGTACCCTTATGTTCCCATCCATTAATGGTGGAGGATTGACTTGAGCTTGGTCATCATTAGAAACTTCATCAAGAGGAGGGAATTGATTGCCTCAAGGAGGAACTCCCTCATTGTTAATCTCATCACCAAGTCCTTGAGCGGATGTTCTTCGAGTATTCATTGCCTATAATAACAATAAAAGAATAAGATACTAAGGGAACATTGAGTCAAGACTCTATAGGAACGATATTGCATTTCTAAGAAAAGAGGAGTTTCCTAGACATCTTATAGTTTCGTATTCATAAGTAAGGCGTAGTTCACAATTATGAGTAAGAATATACATAGACGTTGTTATGTGAGACATCGACTCTAATGATATTGATTATCATGGTCTTATAATAAGTTTGTCACATAAGCGGAGCATCGCCTAGACGTAACAAGCGTCGTAGTTGAAATCGAGGACAAAGACTAGACTCTTAGATTCACTCATTACATTCATAGGTAAAAAAGTAGAAAATTCAAAATTTTCTTCTATATGTAATGAGGTTTACAAAGACATCTCACATACACATAATATAGTCATATTGTCTATACATAGACCCTTCATATAAGAAGATTACTTAGTCTTCTACTTTTATTAGGCATACGTGTGCGCGCACACACCCACACACACCCACACGTATATATATGTAATATATATATATATGTATAGTCTTAAAGTTGGATGTGTCATCTCATAACCATTTAAATAGGAGTTATAAAAATTGGGCATAGCCCATACATCAATACCATAAAATCTACAGATTAGCTATACAATCTTTAAAACTCAAATGAGAGGAAATTAACATGTTGTCTTTAAGACTAATCAATCTGGAAAGCTAGAAAATGGCACTATCCTCGGAGTATTGAGGACCTACGAAAGATGGAGAATTCGAATCCAAGTCTTCCTTCAAAAGTTGTCACAAGCCTTAAACTATTGAAACTACAAAAGTTGGAGGAAAAGGGTGAAAATTGGGTGATAACATCACTTATACTAACTATGAGACCATATGCACATACAACATAAAATCATACAAAAGAAGGTCATTTTACTAAGGTATTGAATTTACTAAAGCGATATGCACATTCAAGAAACCATACCAATAAATAAGTCATATTGATTAAGTCAAGATCATGTACATCACAAGACCAACAATACTAGGTCTAGTTGAGCAAACATGCATATCAACATAATTGAGAACATTATCGAGATAACATTATTATGAACTTATAATATCAACAAGTATTTATAAGAGTTCCTAACATCATAACCAAAGCAAAACCATTACTCATGAACCCTCATTATATCAACCAGTGCAATGAAAAAGCAAAGCCCCATAACCTTAATCAATAATGTAAACCCAACAATAACCATAACAAATGTCCACCATCTCATAGCATATCATTAATAGTAAATATCATCATACTTTATCAATAGAGACCAAACACATGTTCATAAGTTAAACCAATCCTCATATAGTATCATCAATATGGAAGATCATCAGATGCATTTCATTTAAATTTATAAGCATATACATTTATAAAAACATCCTCCTAAGATTTCCCTTATGTCTAACTAGTGTAATGTTTAGGTAGAGTCCCATGACCCTACCTACACTAAGTTAAACCCCTTAGGTCATCCTAGTTAAAGTTCATTATTTAGTTCATTTTACTTTTTTGGGAACATCTTCCTTTACCCTACATAGAACATATGAGCTAATGTGTAATCCGGTATCATCGAACCCTACACCGAAGTAAGGCAACTACTTGGCAATATAGTACCAAAACATGAACAGAGAATCTAGGTAGAATCACTAGATAGTATTCCTATGGGGAAAACATTGTTCAAGAACTAGGAGATATAATTGGGACCCTCTTTCTGCTACATGCATTATAGTGTCCAACCTCATAAATACATTATTGATCGTACGTTCCCAATATTGGAAGAGACACTTCTCACTCTTGTTTACTCGGTGCTAAGCTAGAATCCCTTTTGAAATGTCTTTAATGCCTCTATTAACTGTCAAATCCGGGTTTACCCCCTAGACATAACCGTGTTGTCTTCCTGTTTGACGACTAGGACTAGCCTCGTATTTTTACATCATCACATTTATTGGTCGAAAATATGGGAGAATTAAAGCTTTTCATAAGCATCTACTTGGAGGTTTACATAGACTTATACATAGCCGTAACATATATTCGTATCAAGTATATATAGAACCTTCGTATAGGAAGGTTACTTATCATTTTAATTTTATGGAACATACATATTTACACAAGATAAAATCAGTTCTCAATGATTGCTCATCTCATACCACTTAAATGACCATAACAATTTGGGGATAGCCCTAATCAAAGTAAAGAAGCCACATATTGGGTTATACAAATCATACTCAAACGAAAGTAGAATGGATATAAGAGTCTTAGAAAATAAAGCAACTCCATAAGCTAGGTATCGGCATCGCCTTCGGAAAGTGAGGAACTACCCCTTAGATGATAAAGAATATCAAAGGCTTCTTAAAGTCGTATCAAATGAGTCCTTAACGATTGGAACCTAAAATGTTTTGTAAAAAGGGATAAAATGGAGTTAGTATGCCACATTTACTAAGTCTGAGACCACATGCACACATAAGATCAAATATGCTAAAAAGGGACATTTAATTAAAACATGCCTTTTTAACCCTTTTGATTGTCTCATGCATAGCGAAGCAAGTCATTCAAACCAACCAACATACTTACTAACTGAAATAGGGGAAATGTATATTGACCTACTTGAACTCATGACCTACTACAACCCAATCATCATTAAAT
This sequence comes from Solanum neorickii, assembly GCA_027704865.1. Taxonomy (NCBI): domain Eukaryota; kingdom Viridiplantae; phylum Streptophyta; class Magnoliopsida; order Solanales; family Solanaceae; genus Solanum; species Solanum neorickii. Next base: position 12,519,151 of record JAKWJC010000370.1, read on the forward strand.
AACATCACAAGCATGAATATGAGTTAACCATGCCATAATAAGCAAGGAAATTACACATAAATCCTCATCAATACAACAAGTGTAATGATCATATAAAGCGCCATAACCTAACTTAATGAAATAGTCCCAACAAGAAACCATAATCAATGCCCAACTTCTCATAAGCAACCTTTAAGGGCTGTATAATGACATGTTTGAGTAAAATAATCAAGTTACATGCTCCAACGAAATAATCATAATCATATAACATTGTTAATTGTATACATCAACGTATTACCATCATTTACATCATTATAATATACGTACATAATACTAACTTTCTAAACCTCCCATCAAGGCCAACAAGTGCAAAGCATAGATAGAGTCCCATACCCCTATCTAAGCTATGTTAAACCTCTCAAGTTACCTTATTTAGTTTATACATCATTACTTCATTTTAGTTTAGGGACTAATTTCCTTAACCGACATTGAAAACATGAGCTAAATGTGGAATCCTGTGTCATAAGACCTTACACCGATGAAAGATGGTCTACCATCAAGGGTAAAACCTAATATAAACATAGCTTCCTAGGTGGATCAACGAGCTGGTATCCTATGGTGGTAACATACTTTATGGACCTTGGGAGAATCGTAGAAATGTCACTCTACACCGTTTTAGGTTCATGAGAATATCCACTCGGTTAGAATCGTAGTTAAACTTGCCTTCCCTACTTTGAAAGGTATAACTCCCTCACATACAAGATTAATCGGTGTGAAGCTAGGTCCTTTTATTGAGATGCCTTAAAGTCTTTATTAACAATCCAAACTTAGATAAGTTCATAGGGTCTAGCCCTTGTATATTCATCAATATCATTGGTCAATATGAATTGCATGAGTAATATTCCTTTCATCACAATTCATATATGTGAGGTTAACACATTGCATATCACCTTATAATAGGGCATCATCGATAAAAATTATCATTCTTATAACAAGTACACACTAATCAACCTCACAACCATAACCAAGGAATTTCAATTCAACATCAAACCATCCTATCAATCCTAGACAAGGCATTTTTCAATAAAACTTCATAACTAAATCACTAGTAACCACAACTTGAAGTAAAGAATTGGAATTACAAAAATTACCAAGCCTCCTCCATAGTACATCATAAAGGCCTTATCATAAACCCAAAACTCAACCCAATTATCTCATCGACTCAATATCATTCAATAACCAACATAATAACAAAGTTAGAAGAGTCACTTCAACACAATACAATACTAAACCAAATCTTTAAGGCAAGAGAGAAAGGTCAATTTTCTTAACCAAGACCACTTCTCAAGACCTAGTATGAAAAGCTATAAAATATATTAAATTATTTATGATTAGTGTAACCACATCAACTAATATTGATTTAACCAATAATAAATTCAATTGAATTAATTGCAACATAATTCACATCAAGGTCAAACCAAGGGTTAAGGGTTAAAGATCACATTCTTCAATTTAAATCAAAACCTCACAATTAATCCTAATAAAGTTCAATTGCATGTTATTCCATCCATTATACTCTAAACAAACCATAATCAGCATAGTTCACAACTTCAATTTCGTATTTGGATGAAACCCATAAGAAACTCAACGTTTGAAATCTATTTTGAAGGAACACTTTGAGGAAAGAGTCTCAAAGCTTAATTAGATCACATACATTAAAGTTTGATGAAGAATTGACTGTGAATTCGTCCCTTTCCCTACCAAAAACAATTTACTTTACTAGTATTCAATAGTGAGTTTAAGTAGAGAGATAAAAAAGACAGAAGAAAGAGAGTTTGTATTTGAAAGTTATGATTAGGTTAATTGGGGTTTGGGTCTTTATATGGGAGTTAAGTTGGTTAAATTGTCTAAAATTAATCCCTAAGTAACCTATAATCCACCAAATTAATTAAATGAGTTAACAATAAAACGTGCAAGAAAATCAAGAGCCTCAATGATGGAACCCCGCCGACGAGTCGTCAGTGAGTCGACGGACTGAGTCCCCTCTGTCCTGCACTCCCTTGATAAATTAAGAGACTTGTGAAGGCGATATATTCCTCAAAAAGTCTATGTTTAGTACGACGGTTGCATCGATGCCCAGTACGTTCACACACGGACCGTTGCTTGACACGTCAATGCACACTACTCAGGCAGTGTTTCCTCAATCCTGCAAATGTCCTCCATAACGGCCCTTGGTTGGTATTTGGGGAATCGTAACATGGAAATTTGACCTCGAAACAACTCAAACACTTGTTAGATACCTATTTACCAATTATCATACAGTTTTGACACAAAAAACATAGTCAAGTATTTAAATCACATTAGTACCCCTTTGAACGAACATCTGAATGTCATGGACTTTCTTGGACGTTTTGGTTCATAAACTTCCTAAATGACCTATATTTATTAGAATGGACTTAAAAACATTACTTATACCACAGCACATCAATGTTGGGCTTTTCGACACGTCTTGATTTTTAAAAATGTTACATTAATCATCACAACTTAATGTATGTCATAGGGTCTATACCTTATATAATCATCATTATCATATCTTAATAAAAATTGCATGAGTATTTTCCTTTCATCACAATTCATACATGTGAGATTAACACATTTAAATTGTCACATCATTATAAGTCACATTGGTAAGTTATCCCAAAATTTAAAAAATTTGCATCATAACTAAAAACGGCCAATCATACTAACCATATAAATATTAATATAAGGTGTAATTCAATAACAAATAATCACTTAATTAGAAGTAATTATAATTGAACTAATGAAGTATAGAGATCACAAGACATACTCAAACTCCTTCGCAATGTAATAATCAAAGGTCTTACGATCAACCATACAATTCAACCCAACAATGGTATAAAATAATCACACAATAGTAACCAATATAATAATGAAGTTAGTTTATTCATTACACAACAACTAATCAATAGTTCATAGCCTAAAATTTGAAATTTCGATGAAGTTCATAATTCACTGCATCCTCTATGAATCAAATGATGGATCAATAACATGATCCATTGTTCAATCTACGTGTCGATTCTCCTCCGTGACTCCGTATTAGATTATTCGAATATCAGGTCTTGGAACCTAGTAGTCGCAAACTACTGTTTTTCCTGACGGTATGTCAATCATAGTTCAACACTTGGTATGACTTCCATAATTTCCCTTATTGTTTGGGATGATCGTTTAGGATCACTACCTATGGATCGTCGACTGAATGAAAAATTGTCGATTGCCTCCATTGGTCCATTGCTGCACCTTTTGATGTGTTTTCTTGCTTTTCTGTCTGAACGTCTTTTATGAAAAACAAGACACAAAACTTGTGAAAACCAATAAAAATTGCTCCAGAAACACACAACTCTTAAGTGACATGCATTATAAATACCATGAAATCATGGTACATCAACACCATCAAAATAAATTAGTTATTTCTCCTAAAGCAACAAACTATGACTCTAAATGACAATTGCGTTGATGTGGGCGCTTTAAGTTGTACCAATCACATGTCTATATGTCTCTACTCCTTCCTGAATAAGTGTTGGCCTATACCTCAGTCTTGACAAGCTAACTCATGCAGATCATATCACTACACAAATTTATCATGTAACAGACACCTCAATTATTTTTCCTCTCACAAAGGTACAAATTTTCTCATAATGTAACTATTGCCCTCACTTCAAAAAAATTCATCATTTTTTGCATAGTGATTATGATGTTTGGGAAAAAGGGTATATTTAAACTCTAAGCCTAAAGAATGCGTTAAAATACTGTTTTCGCTCCACGTCATAGGCTTGCCCTTATCTTCGCTACATTGGTTCAGCACACTAGACTTACGGATCATGGTAGGAATTTCTTATCTTGTAACATAGGCTCCAGGTTAGTTGTGGTACATTTGGGTACATTAAGTGATTATCTGCTTTCCTTGAAATTTCCACTAAGCTTTCAACCTCTTTTATTGTTTTGACCCGCTAGTTCTTTACTCGACTTTCTTTTGCCTCATTTATTCTTCGATGGGACTTTCTATTTTTTATATTTTGTTTCTTTAGAAAACTATTTATCCTTCCCTTTCAACTGTTCTTTCATTTTCATCAAGTCACATCCTTCTCTTACTTATGATTTTCTTTTCTACATCCAACTCTTTTCACACCATTTTTGGGTCTTCACTAATAATAACCTTCCTCAACTCATGGATTTATAGCATCTGAAGGTGCACAATACCCGAGGTCAGATTAGGGCCAAAAAGATATCACTTTTTGCATTATCCATCCTAAACTTCAGCGTTCAGCCTAAGTTGAGGTGCACATCTCCAAAGAGGGACTAGGTAAAAAACACTAGACCCCAGGAAGGTGAGTTGGCAATGAAAAAAAAGTCCTATTACAGGCTCAACATATTTTATTAAAAGAGGACCTTTATTTCATTTGGTCAACCTCTTTTATCAATTCCTATCTTCTATAGTAGATTCCCATAGCAGGAGTAACCGGGAAAATTCTTGTTAGGCAATTACTGTTCAACACTCAAATATCCTCACACTCCATTGGAACATCTTTACAATATCAGATTATCATAATTCCTAGTTCAAATTTAGTTGATAGTCAGGAAGTCGGTGCCTTTTCATGTCATGTTTAGAGCCAACACTTTCAACTTATCTAAACTTATACAAACAAGCACTACAATTTGACGAGGTATCATTTTTCATTAGACATCATGGTTCAGTCTCTCATGCTTCTTCATATACACTCACTAATACATGCCAGTTAAACATAAATTTAAGCAGCCTCTTGGGGAAACTGAACACACACAAATAAACCCCAACAGAGTATTGTGAGTTGGACTACTCAGACTTCACCCTCTCGGTCAAATTCCATTTACCCCACCCCAAAAAAAATTATGCAATTGTCCCCAATTCAGAATATATCATAAACATCAGGATGGTAGGCGAAGCAAACCTGTGGCGCATAACGTCGAAGAACTGTTCCAGCTCCTTCGACTTTTTTTCCTTGGATGGGCCTCATCCACGACATCGACATTATGGCTAGAACGGTGCTTCTTGCCACAATCACGGGGTTCAGGGTGTATCTAAGTAGGAGAGTTGAACAAGGCCACAAGAACGACATTTTCGGCTAGATCTATAAAGGTATGATCTATCTTTGCCCCCTGCATCTCGAAGATTTCATCAATATCGGCTCGTAGGGTGGTAAGCTCAGTAGGATGGCAGTGACATCACTTGTAAGGGCTTGTTGGGCCAGAATACCTAGCTCAAACATGTCAAGGTGATTGTGAACCAACTAAATTTCTTGCTCTGTCTGATTGGCCACCAACTTCTCTATCTAGTCCTCGGCATTCAGTATGAACTTATGCATCCACGACTTAATTCATAGAGAACGATTACCTTCTGCACCTTTAGCTTCTAGACTCTAGATAGAGGGATCATTACAGGGATTAATACATCGGCTTGTGGTGTGGATTTGAATGAGCTGGGGGGTTTGTTGGTTGCATGCAAGGAAGAGGTCGAGGGACCTCAACCCAAATCCCTTTCAGAGGTGTCTCTAAATTAGCCTCATCTCTTATGAGGCCTGTATCCAATGTCACAGTCACTCGATGGAGTGTATAAAATGCCATAATTGCATACTAGTGTCCTTGCATAATTGATGTAGTGGCCGACTGGACATTGAAGACATGGCCAACCCAGATCTTAAGCCATGGCCGACTCTGAGAAGGATGTCGAGCCCCCTTGTGTTCTGGAACCAGCTCCGGTTGGTGACTAGATGAGTGTGCGCTCCACAGTAGACTGGTTGTAATGACTACATCGGGGTTCACTTTTAATGGGGTACCCCTAGTGTCTCGGGATGATGTTGTTTGTTTGTTAGTGTCCGCAGGAATATAGGTTGGGTCCTTATTCGTGTCAGTGTATTTATCAATCAATCGATATGACGGGCCAAAAAACTTCGATTTGACCTTTTTTGAGTAATCCACTTGCTTTTATGGAGCCATTGTACTTGTGTAGCAATTGTTACAATAAACAAAACTTACGACACACTCCAAAAAAATAAAAAATAATTACATGTTGCAGTTCATGTTAAAAAGACTCATCGACGGTTCATAGATTGAATACGGTTTATGGAATCTTCTGTCGATTAGATGAAGTTACCCACAAGCGCTTAGAATAATCCTCACTAGTTAATAACATGAATTAATGAGGAAATTTAAAATTTTTCACAATAGAAGATAAATTTTCCTTTTGTAAGGTAAAATAGTAAGAATCCAATGTGTTTGTTACAGATACACCATCTACTAATACAAGTTCAACAAAAATCTTCCAATAGGGTCCTTAGACCTTTTGACGGAATAGTCAATTTGAACAAAAGTACATAAGAGAAGATTACTAAGTCTATTACATCAATAGAGAAATTATAAAGTGACATCAAGTGTATAAGTCCTCGAATATTTGAGGACCAACCACAAGTCTTAGAGATAAAGAGTCCAAGATTTATTAAAGGATGTAGGAGTAAACCAATAAGCCGGAACCTACACTAATAATAGGAAGAAGGGAGAAATGGGTAAGTACAGTTAATTCTCTATGTATGGATATATTCATAAACATTAAAATATTAGAAAGGGATAATTACATGTGTAGTATGCATTTATGAGTTTTTTGAAAAAGTTTTACATCATCAAGACAACACCTAAAACAACACCCTAACAATGTGAGAAATATAATGAAGGTTTCACACCTTGATTCTTGAATCTGAATGCACCCGGCGTCGTTAACATCTCAGAGGTCAGAGTCAAGCCTCTTCTTTTCTTTAATCACAATCATATAGTTAAATTTGCGGAAAATTTAAAACTTTTATAGCATAATGAAGTAGATATATACTTTATATAATTACTCCATAGATTAATATTCTACTAATCTCAAACTAAAAAAACCATTAACAATTGATGAACCAATTCAATGAAGAAATTAATATATCGTAATAGATTGCCAAAACGTCCTTAATACAAAGATTTGAACTAAGAGTCTGAAAAGAAATGCTAGGGAAAACATCCACTAGATATGTATAAAGTACTAGTCTATATAGATAAGTTTAGCATCCTCGAACGTCAAGGGGACCCACCAAGCCTAGAGATCAAAAATGCAAACAGCTTTGATGAGTATTCAATCTTCTCTTTGACCAGCACCTATAAAGATAATAATAGTATAGGGTTGGTAAACACTTGTACTAAGTATGAGTGTATGCACACACACACTTAAGGACTGTGTATGATTAAGGAAAGCTCTTCCTATAACAAAATGCAATTTTATGAAAATGACATCATTAAACTTTCCTAATTGGTTATTTGTAATTTGTGGTATGAATATGATGTATTTTAATTCATCCAGAGCACACAACTCATTTTATATAAACCTAAGACTAAAGAATAATCAACATAATTTTAGAATAACTGGAACGAAAATTCTAAAAGTTGCACCTCCAGACCCGAGTGCCCTTTTTTTATAATTATTTTATTTTTCAATCTCATTCTTCTTCTTCTGTGTATTTCGGAGATCTCTTAATCTTATATTTTACTTAGAAGTGCAATGACTCATTGTAGTCCCATACCTACAATGAATCAAGTAAGTATCCAAAAGACTAAGGAAATGATTTGACAACCATAATTACAACTAATTCATTCCATTCTTGTTAGATTGGAAATGAAATCTTTATAAGCCAATCTTTATTGGCTTGTCTACTTATGTCATCGTTTTCATGTTATGGAGAATGTGGGATGTTTATTTGATATTTTGTTTTACTCCCCTTTATTGGCATAATATATGAAGTCATTATAAGCTAATTTTATATGGATTTGATCATTATCATAATAAAAGAAGTCATTATTGGTTGTTCCCATTATTTGTTGAAAACGACATTATTATCAAACACTGACGATTGATATTATTAAGCTCTTACTTTCTTAGATCAATTTGAACATACATCTCTTCTTGTTTCTTTTTTGCTTTCTTAAGGACATCATTAGAATTAAGACCATACGAGCTAACATGAAATCCACTGTCTGTCCCACACCGAAAAGAAATGATTTACCGATTAAAGTGAATCTAGATAATGTGAGATAACATGAAATCTGGTGTCTGCCCCACACCGAAAAGGGGTGGTTTGCCGGCTAAAGTGAAACACATTCAGTGTTCTCACCACACCAAAAAGAGGTGGTTCACGGCTAAAATGAATCGAATACTTTCTTTGAGCATTTAACTGACATAGATCATGTGAGCTAAACATGAAATCTGATATCTTCCCCAAATTTAAAATAGGTGGAATCTCCGGCAAAAGTTAAACCGCATCATACCTAGCTCGCTTAGGTTAAATCCAATGGCTAGTTCCTATGCTTGCAACATAATTTAAAGACTAGGATACATATGGAGACTACTTATAAACCTTGGTGGTAGCCTCATCGCAGGAGGCTTACAAATGCTGGCACAAGCTCATTGGTACTCTATCGGTTCTTTGCTCAACTTCTTTTTCTTTATATCTTTTAGAGTTGACTGAAACATTGTTGAAGCTTGCTTCTTGTTATATGGTTTACTTAAATCTTTGCATAACCGGTCTTACCATTCTTTACTTGATGAAATGTGAAATTTAATCTTACATTATTATCTTGTTTTTAATGAGACTTGTCTCACGATGATTACCACCATTTTTTGTGAGTGTCTTTAACATAGTTGTCTTAGGTGTAAGTGAAACTTGTTCCACTTCCTTTAACACCCCATTCTAATAAATTTCATAATTTAGATATTTTTCATTCTGTTATTACTCACCTTAAATCTTTTAATATCTTTTTGTAGCTTTATACCATTCTTTACAGACGTTAAGAACTTTGTTCGATGTAGTTACTCTGTTCATAGTTGATTTGGAAAGGGTATGTTGGGACTTTTCCTAATGATTGGCATACCCTTGGTTATGAATTCAAAGTTCCATTAGTCATGATTAATTGGGTTTATATTAACAATTATCCAATCTTCCCAACATACTTTGAAAGCAATATGTAAGCCAATTTCATTAAACTTTGTGGGAAAGATATTGTTAGCCATTTTATTGGAATAAACAAAAAATTCAATTAAACACATTTCATTATGTTATCACTAACCACATAAATGTATTATAATGATCCCCACAGTTGGCAACAACTTGATTTCAAGAATAGCTAATTTCAAAATCAACTTTTAACACACATCATATTCTCGAAACAATTAAGCATAAAACCATTCTTTATTTCATATAAGTAATACCCTAATCATATCAATAAAGTATTTATTTTTCTCATTAGGCATAAAAAATCAAGAACCTATACTTAATTATCAGTTAGCACCACATACCATGAACATGTTCAATATTACATCTATATACTCAAAGAATTGAAAACAAGAATAACTAGGGGGATGGACATTCAACAATATCATTGGGGAACAACCCAAGTGTCAAAATTCATAAATTTAAATTTTTGAAAAAGTCTCTTGGAGAACTAAACCCATTTGATAAAACCTATACCATATGTGGAATTTAATCTTCAAATATCAGCTTGCACGAATTTTGAAAAATACCTTGAAATAATTGCCTAAGAAATTTTCTATTTTCTTGCGGTTTGTTAACTATTTTTTTCATTCTTATTTTCTTGTTTTAGTCGTGAGTTTCTAGGTCTTAGGAACTGATATATAGTAATTTACTTAAACTAGTTTACATAATTAAAAAATCAATTACCTATATTACTAAAACGCCCCTCCTAGATTGACTAGAATTAGAAGAACACTTGATTTAACCGAAATCTTGAAATTACTTAATAATTTCGTTTCTGACAAATTAAACTAATTATTGAATTTACAATTTTATTACTTAGGTAATATAGGATAATTACTAAAGTACCCCTACGTTGTTAGGATAATAACCAACCCTTTGGACCATCCTAGGTTAGATACTAGGATGTTTCTTAGTTACTTACTTGTCTATTGTAGGGACTTCGGTTTCCCATTTAAATTAATTAATTAAGTTTATAATTTAATTAATTAGGTAACCTAGGGTAATTAATAAACTACCCCTAAATTGTTAGGACCATAACAAACCCTTTGGATCATCGTAGGCTAGGTACCACGATGTTTCTTACTAAGTTACTTGTCTAGTGTAAGGATTTCTGTTTGACCATTAAAATTAATTAAATAAGTTGTTAATTTAAATAATTAAGCAACCTAGAATAATTAATAAATATCCCCTAAGTCCTTAGGTTCATAATAAACTCTTTTGGACCATCCAAAGTTATGTACTAGGATGTTTCATGAGTTAGTTACACGGTTAGTGTCACCCGGTTAGGTCTTAGGTTGTCGGGTGCACTAGTTATTTTATTTCGGTTATTCCTACGTTAGTTATATAGTTAGGTAAGTTAGTTAGAGCCTAGAGTTCTTTAGGAAGCTCAGCCCCACATAGCTTGACCCCTACATGTTCTCCTATCCCTCACATCCCTAACCACCCTAACCGGATTCTTGCACATGTGTTGCTGCTCATTTATTATTCTCCCAAGGATCCTCACTATATCCTTGGGCACTTCTTAATCTACATGATCATTTAAATTGATCATGTTCAATAGTACCTAGGCTTGACGATTTGATCCCTCGTACCTAATTTATATGATGGTTGGCATATTAGTTTTAGCTTAGGGTTTTCATTGCAGGTACATTTCTTAGACAAGCTTGGATTTTAATATAAACCCTTGTGCATATTTTGAAATTCGGTAACACGTTGAAGCAAAAAAATTTTAATATCCCCAATACTACTCAATATTGGGCATTGGGATGCGTATGTACCCCCAATACCTATTATTAAAACTTAGTAGGCCCTTCACTTGACCAGTAAATTTTTTGGAATTCTACATTATCTTCCCATTAGAAACATTCATCCCGGAATGCCACTACACATTTTTTAACTATAGAGGGTATTTTTGAAAACACATCAACATGCTTGAAATTTCATCTTTGTGAATATCTGATTCACAACTTAATCTGGATGATGCATATTACTCAAACCTTATGTGACGCTTCATATTAGAGATTGAGGAACTTTTTTCTCAATCTTACTTTAACTCAATGCACATCACACTCATGCAACACATAAATCATGCAAACGCTATACAAAAACATTAATGCAAGTATGAACTCATATTAACTCATATAGTGCAAATGTAAAACACACAGTTATGGACATAGAACACCAAAACCGCCTAATGCACTAAGATTTAGAGTCTTCTTAATGAAATCGGACTAAGAAATAGTATATCTACCCTCAAGAGCTGAACAAGTGCGGGTAACTGGATCTTATATTGGCCTCGGGCTCACATGTTGCTCCCTCAACAAGGTGGTTCCTTCATAGAACCTTAACGGTGGCAAACTCCTTGTTCCTCCAATGTTTCACTTGGAGATATAAAATTTCAATGGGAACGTTTTCGTAAGAAATTTTCTCATCTTCTTCTAACCCCTTAGATAACATGTTGTTGTCTTTAAGATTGGATACTATTTGGCTTGTTAGATTTGAACCACACCATTGCAATTTTAATTCTAACTCATTTTGCAACTGAAACCTTACTACCCTGTTTCGACAGTTTATGGTAGCATAGCATTTATGGAGCAAATCCATACCCAATATCACACCAAGTTCAATAATTGTTAATCCTATTAGGTTAGCATAAGTAACTCTATCAAGAACAGTTATAGGTCAATCATTATTGGCTCTTTTAGCTCTAACGTTGCTCCTTTGGAAATAGTAACTAGAAAAGGTTCATACAAGATAGAGGGAAGCCAGTCAAATTTATTAGCTACTAAAGGAGTAACAAAAGACAAAGTGGATCTTCGGTCTAACAATGCATACACAGGAAAAGAAAAGACATACATGGTACGAGTGACCACATTAGCTGACTTCTCCTTCTCCTCTCTACCTTTCAAATAATAGAACCTTAATCTGGAGCCTTAGACAAACTCGTCCATGTCAACATCTTGGTGAAATATCTCAGTCTGCTAGCCATGGTGCTAGCATTCGAGTTCTCCCTAGGAGTACCCTCTTTAGTGGCTTGGGCCGTGATGGCCTCTGCCTGCACACTGATCGATCGGGCCATCTGAATTATTGTTGCTAGATCTCCTCCTTCTATCAACACAGCTGGGTGGACAGGCAATTCTACTCCTGCAGCTGGGCTTGAGGAGGAGCTTGGTTTCCCCCAACAGCTTCTTCTCCAACTCTCCTACCTATGTTTCTTCTTGTATTCATCCTCATCAAACACACACAAGAAGGAATTTCGATGCTAGAATGACACAAAATGTCAAAGCACTACATGGCATGATAAAGAGTAGAAGAGAGGTTTGTTATCATCACTTAGTCTCTAAGTTGTGATCGTGGCGCACTTCACAACCATAAGTAAGAAACTTTGTAATGAAGTTGTTTTTATCTTTAGTTTTAGGTAATTTAACTCATGCTCTAAAACAAAGTTTGTCACGCCCGGATTCTGGAATCCAAACTCAATAGGTGATGTTAACCTCACAGAGGTCGTACACAAGCCTCTTCTTAGCTTTCATCACAATTGTATAGTTAAATTTTTGAAAAATTTAAAACTTTTAAAGCATAATGAAGTATATATAGACTTCATATAACTACCACATGGATTAATATTCTAATGAGCTCAAACTTAAACAACCATCTACAATTGATCAATCAATACAATAAAGAAATCAATATATTGTAATAAATTACCAAAATTTCCTTAGTAAAAAGAGTCAAATAAGCATCTGAAAAGAAACGGTATGGACAATATCAACTAGCTATGCCTTAATTAATACGATGGATAAAAATAAGTGTAGCATCCTCAAACATCATGAGGACCTACAAAAGCTTGGAGATCCATAATCCAAACTTCATCGATGAGTCTTCAACCCTCTTTATGATCTGCACCTATAAATATAATAATAGTATAGGGTTAGTACAAACTTGTACTAAGTATGGGTGTATGCACACAAACCTAAGGACTATGCATGATCAAGTAAAGCTCTTCCTACAAAAACATTCCATTTTTGGAAAGTGACATCAATAGACTTTCCTAATTTGTTAGTTTTGAATTGTGGTATTAATATAATGTATTTTAGAGCATTAAAAGCAAACAACTCATTTTCTATATGAACAAAAGATATTAGAATCATCAACATAATTTTGGAACAACTCGAACGAAAATTCTAAAAATTGCTCCTCCAAACCCGAGAGCCCCTTTTTTCATACTTATTTTATTTGTCAATCTTTTCCTTCTTCTTTTGGGTAGTTCAAAGATCTCTTCAATGTTATATTTTACTAACAAGTGAAATGATACATTGTAGTCCTATACCTACAATAAATCAATTAAGTAATCCAAAATACTAAAGAAATGATTTGACTACCCTTAGTACAAGTTATTCTTTCCATTCTTGTTAGATTGGGAATAAAATCTTTATAAGCTAATCTTTATTTGCAAGGCCACTGATGTCATCATTTTAATGTTATGGAGAATTTTGGAAATTTATTTACCATTATTTTTTACTCCCCATTATTGTCATAATACAAAACGTCATTATAAGCCAATGTTATTTAGCATTGATCATTTTCATAATAAACTATGTCATTATTGGGTATGCCAATTATTTGCTGAAAATTTGATTCTTATGAAACACTGATAATTAATATTATTAAGCTCTTACATTATTAGCTATATTTGAACATACATCTCTTTTTCATTCTTTTTTGCTTTCTTAAGTACATCTTTAGAATTAAGATCATGTGAGATAACATAAAATCCAGTGTCTGCCCCACAACGAAAATGGGTGATTCACCAATAAAAATGAATGTAGATCATGTGAGCTAACATTAAATTCAGTTTCTACCCCACAGCGAAAAGGAGTGGATCACAAGCTAATGTAAATCCAAGTTCATTGTTCTGCCCACACAGAAAAAAAGTTGTACGCGTCCATAGTAAACAAATACTTTCTTTGAACACTTAACCAAAATATAACATGTGAGCTTAATTTGAAATTTTGTGTCTTCCCCAAACCTAAGAGAGGCGGAATCACCGTCCAATGTGAAACCTCATCATACCTAGCTCGCTTAGGTGGAATCCAATAACTAGTTTCTATGCTGTCAACATAGTTCGAAGACTAGAAGACAAATGGATACTACTCATACACTTTGGTGGTATCCTCATCTCATGAGGCTTAAATGTGCTGGCATAAGCTCATTCCTGCTCTATTGGTGCTTTGCTTAACTTATTTTTGTTTACATCTTTTAGAGTTGACTCAAACTTTATGGAAGGTTGCTTCTAGTTATGCATTTTAGTTAACTCTTTGGATAACCGGTCCTTCAATTTGTTACTATATGAAATGTGAAATTTAACATTACATTATCATCTTGTTGTTAATGAGACTTGTCTCACGATTATTAAGACCATCTTTTGTGAGTATTTTTTATCATAGTTGTCTTAGGTGTAATTGATACTTTTCTCACATCCTTCAACACCTTATCCTGATCACTTTTTTAATTTAAAGTTTTTTAATTATATTATTACTTACCTTTATTCTTTTCATGTCTTTTAATAGCTTTATACCATTCTTGATAAACATTAAGAACATTGTTCAATGAAGTTACTATATTTATAGTTCATTAGGAAAGGGTAAGTTGGTACTTGTCCCAATTATGTGCTTACCCTTGGTTATGAATTAAAAATTACATTACATGCTTAATTTGTTTTACATTAACCACTCTCCAATATTCCCATCATACTTTTCAAGCAATATTGTAAGCCAATTTCAATCAACTTTTAGGGCTAGACATTGTTAGCTATTTTATTGGCATAAACAAAACTTTCACTTAAACACATTTCATTATGTTATAACTAACCACATAAATTAATCGAATAAATGTTTTATAATGATCCCCTCAATAGGAATCAAGTCGAATTCAACAGTATCTCACTTCATAATAGACTTTGAACACACTTCATATTCTCAAACACAATTAAGAATTACATCATTCTTTATTTCGTATAACTAATACCCTAATCATATGAATCAAGTATATATATGCGTCATTAGTAATTAAAAAATCAAAAAACTATAATTAATGATCAGTTAGAACCACATACCAATAACTTGTTTATGATTACATCTATAATTTTCAAAGAGTAGAAAACAAGAATAACTAGGGAGATGGATGTTCAACAATATCATTGGTGAACAACCCTAGTTTCAAAATTCATAAATTCAAACGTTTGAAGTGTATCTTAGAGAAAGAATTACATGATACCAAACCCATACCTTATTTAAAATTTAATCTACGAAGATCATCTTGCACGGAACCTTGAAAAATACCTTGAAATCGCATAAGAAATTTTTTATTTTTCTTGTATTTTGTGAACTGTTTTTCTCATGCTTGTTTCAAGATTTAGTTATGAATTTCCAGGTATTAGTAACTCATATTTAGTAATTTAACTTAGACTAATTAACTTAATTAATAAATCAATTATCTAATTTCCTAAAACGCCTCTCCTAGATTGACTAGAATTTTAAGAACATTTTACTTAATCGAAATCTTTAAATTGCTTATTGGTTTCGATTTTAACCAATTAAATTAACTAACTAAGTTTCTAATTTAATAAATTAGGCAAACTTGGTTAATTACTAATGTATCACTAAGTTCATAGGACAATAACCAACCTTTGGACTATCCTAGGTTTGATACTAGGATGTTTCTTAGATAGTTACTTGTCTAGTCTAAGGATTTCGGTTTGCCCATTTAAATTAATTAATTGAGTTGCTAATTAGTTAATTAGGTAACCTAGGGTTAATACTAAAGTAA
The DNA here is from genome assembly GCA_027704865.1 of Solanum neorickii. Lineage (NCBI taxonomy): Eukaryota > Viridiplantae > Streptophyta > Magnoliopsida > Solanales > Solanaceae > Solanum > Solanum neorickii. The sequence goes on from JAKWJC010000370.1 coordinate 12,535,086, forward strand.
CCCTAAGTCGTTAGGCCCATACTTAACCCTTTTGGACCATCCTAGGTTAGGTACTAGGATGTTTCTTGAGTTAGTTACTAGGTTAGTGTCACCTAGTTAGGTCTTAGATTGTTGGGTGCACTAGGTAGTTTATTTCGGCCGCTCCTAGGTTATTTAGCTTTTAAGGTAAGTTAGTTATAGCCTAGATTTTTTAGGAAGCTCAGCACCACATGGCTTGACTCCCACATGTGCGCCTGCCCCTACCCGCCCTAATCACCCTAACTGAATTCTTGCACATATGCTTAAACATGTGTTGCTGCTCATTTCTTATTGTTCCAAGGATCCTCAGTATATGATTGGTAATTTCTTACTCTACATGATCATTTTAAATGATCACGTGCTTTGATACCTAGGCTGGTCACTTGGATGCCTCGTACCTAATTTGTATGAAGGTTGGCATATTAATTTTAGGTTACGTTTTACATTGCAGGTACGTTTCTTGGACAAGTTTAAATTTTAGTTAACACCCTTGTGTATATATAGAAATTGGCTAACACTCTTAAGCCAAAATTTTCTAATATGCCTAATATTACTCAATATTGGGCATTGGGATGCCTTTGTACCCCCAATACCTATTCTTAAACTTAATACGCTCTTCATGAGACGAGTACATTTTCAGGAATGTTACAAAAGGCATGACCTTAGAACTTCTTATGGTCTACTTTTGCAATGTAGAGTTAACATCCTATACTACCAAGTCTACCAAGCATTCCCACCGAAACCACCTTGTCTAGGAATATTACATTTACATTCATTATTCCAATAATCATAAGTGAATTACATAAATCATGTGCAACATTGATGTATAAGGATATGTTCACTTAAACTATTATCCATTTAACATATATATTCTCATATTACTTCACGACTAGAAAGAGCTCCCTATAACACCCTTCAAAGCCTACTAGTGCAATAAACAACTGAAGTCCTATACCCCCACTTGTACTTACTATACTTTTTAAGCTATCATAGGCTAGTTAATACTTAATTATTTAATTATTACTCACGGAATATCAAATACAACCGACATAGACCGTGAGAGCTTACATGGAATCCTGTGTCATAAAGCCCATCACCCAAAAAGAATGTTCTACTTCCCATGGTTGAACCTGCATACTAGCTACTATATGGATTTACTAGATAAGTATTAGAGGGGCGCATAGTTAAAGGATAGGGAGATTGCTTCTAGGGACTCCACCTATTACATTAATGGAGGAGCCCCCATCTTATGAGTATCTCTAGGATGACCCAACCTCCTGTATTAACGGAAGGGTCTTTTCCTCATTGGACATATCTCTAAGTGCTTAGTATACTTTTCGAACTTACTACCATTGCTTTATTAATTGTATCTACATGTTTGAAGAGTAATACATCTTCTTTCAATATATTTCAACATAAATATCTTAGATTCATTAGCTGAGAATACACATTCATCCTAGAATCAACATATATATGTGAGTAGCACCTTCACAATCTCAACCATAGTGTTTTCATGAGCACTATGATTTTAATCAACAAAAGATATAAATTATATTTTCGATAATTTATGCCATACAATAGGTAAGGTTTAAGAGATTAGAAACTATCCAATAATACATTTCTTGAATCATTTCATAAGCCATGTACCTTGCAAGAAAATCAACATCTATGTACAATATTCGTTATCATGTATAAAAATCCTGGAATTTACCCTTTTTTCATGTTTAGGAATCAAGTATCATGATTACCCCCATCAACATCAGAAGAGAAATCAAGTACCTACTCAATTCATCCATCAAAATTAATGAAATTCGGTCATAGGGTGTACATGAGTTCATGCAATTCTATGACTATATGATCATTAATTGTAACACATTATGTCCATATCTACACAATTAAACCATCAAAATTAATGAAATTAGGTCATAGGGTGCACCTGGGTTCTTGGATGAATTTTAAAATATAGATCTATTTCCAATATATTAAAAATACAAGGTACATAACATAAAGAAAATGATTTTATGTTGAACCTATGCATAGATCAAATGCCCTAGTTTTTTGTCACAATATTGAATTAAAAAATAGAAGTTTTGATGGTCTTCAAGGAGAAATTAATCCATGAATAAATATCCCATACCTTATTTGATTATTTCGAAGTTTTGATGGTCTTCAAGGAGAAATAAATCCATGAATCAATATCCCATACCTTATTTTATTATTTCGCACGAATTTGATTTTAAAAACATAAGAAATTTTTGTTTCAATGGAGGTAAAGCAGATATAGAATTTTTAGAGAAGTTAGACTGATTTGGGGAATTGATTTTAGTGGGTAATAACAATTAAAACTTACCCTAAATAAATATATAAACCTCTCATAAAATACCCAAAAAGACCCCTCATTTATTTTGAAATTTTTGTGAAGTCAAGTTAACATAAAAACGACATGATCAGATCTGGAACATGGTTATGCATCGTGGGGACACTTCCAAATCTTTTTGTCGAATCTAGTTTAAGGAACTGAGCCTCGTAAAGTCCTTGCATCACGAGGTAATTTTTTTACTATCAAGTGTGGGATGTACGAAACTTGACCTCCTCAAAAATGAAGTTGGTCGGTCATAGCCTTCACATCCCCCTTTCCAATGATCGGTCCCTCCTCAAGGACACTTTGGTTTGTCCTTGGTGAGTCGAACCTGAACATTTTGACCGTATACACATTATTTTTCCTATTTAAAGTATTTTTACAAGTATTAGAATTCATACGACATTCTGAAACCTTCAAAAGACTTAAGGATATCTACTATTATTTTTCAGACGTCATAATCATCATTTGAAAACTAGGATCTAATACATCCAAATCAAGTTAATTACATTATTTTAGGTCAAGAAACATCATTTTAAACATTATTTATTAGATGAGTCTTTGGTATAACTAATAGAACTTTTCGATGTGTTACATTATCCTCTGGAACATTCATCCCCAAATGACACTTTAACCTTATTCTACGGAAAGAAAGAGAATCAATAGTAGAAACCCAACAACATCTAGATAACCATAATGAGTCACAAATCATAGGAGGAACTCTCATCTCCTTTCAATGCATAAACATATCAACTTTATTCACAAGTCACCACATATAAGAGATCACTTTTTCATAACGTAAAGAGGAACTACCTTCTCTATTTTTGTAAGAAGTCAAAATGAATATTAGAGAGTCAATGTAGAGTATTATATGTTGTTTCATGTGATTTGTACTTATCATGTTGATGTTGTATTTGAAAATAAGACAATACTAGAAGCCTAAAAACAACAACATAATCATAGTGAGTCACAACTCATAGCAGAAATTCTTATCTCCTATCAATGCATAAACATATCATTACACATAGCAACTCAATTAACAATTCAGCACATATAAGATCTCACTTTTTCATATCACATAATGAGGAACTATCTTATCCATTCCAATAAGAGGTCAACATTAATATTAGATAGTTACACAAATTCTTCTTTTCAAACACAACATTAACATGCTTATTACAACTCTTATGAAATAATATAGAATACATTACATGCATGTGCAATTTAACCATGTGAGCAAATATCAAGAAAACTCAATTCAAGCATGGATCTCTACAAGGATCTGCACATACAAGGAATTCATATCATGGTGATAAATACATATGACTATAAATTTATACTAATTTAAGAAGAACTACTAGCCTCAACTTTTGCTAGGAGCAGGAGGAAAATGATGAGATTAGAGGGACTTCATGTCTTCCTTGGTCTCCCATGTTGCACCCTCAACTAGATGGTTTCTCCATAAAAGTTTTAAAGAGGCAACCTATTTATTACTTATCTTCATGACTTGAAGATCTAGGATTTCAAAGGGAACCTCTTCATAATAAAGGTTCTCATTCACTCCTAACCCATCCATCGGGAGAATAGACATGGGGTCGCCTATAGATTTCTTGAGCATAGAGACATGAAATACCGGGTGAACTAGGGCTAATTCACTTGTTAGCTTTACTGATAATTACCTTTCGTGACCCGCTTCAATATCTTATTAGGGTCTACATATCGAGGAGTAAGTTTTCCTTTTTTACCAAACCTCATCACCTTTTTCATGCGTGAAATCTTCAAATTTACCCAATCACCTACTTCAAACTCAAGGTCCCTACTTCTATTTAGACATAAGATATTTGCCGACAATAGGATGGTTTTAACCTAACTCTCATCATCAAAACTTATTTCATAGCCTCAAAGACTATCTCGAGACGAAGAAGTGGTAACGCACAAACCACAGACCACCCAATCAGAGATCGACATCTCCTATTATAATGTTCTTTGAATGATGCCCTGGCTATACTTGAATGATAGCTATTAATGTAAGAGAATTTGACTAATGGTATATGGTCATCCAAATTACCCATAAAGATGATAAACATTCCCTCAACATACCTTATAGGGCTTGTATGGTTCGTTCTTCAAAACAATTAGGTTGGGGGTGAAAAGTGGCACTAAGTTTTACCTTAGTACCGAACACACATTGGAATGCTTTCCAAAAATGAGAAGTGAATTAAGTTCCCCTATTAAAATGATGGACAAAGGGACTCCATGCATTCACACAATCTCTTTTAGATACAATTTATCATAGTTCTCCTTCCAATATAAGTAGCTTTGACAGGATTAATATGGGCTGACTTTATCAACCTATCAACAATCACACACATAGAATAGTTTTGCCTACGTGTACGAAGCAAACAAACAATGAAATCCATGCTATCATCTTCCCACTTCCAATGGGGAATAGTCATTTCTTTAGTTAACCCTCCCGGTCTTCGATGTTCGACCTTCACTAGTTTACAATGAGGATATTTGGTCATAAAAACTGCTATATCCTTATTCAACTCTTCCCACCAATAGATCTCTTGTAAGTAACAATACATTTTTGTGGTACCTGAATGAATTGAATATCGGGATCCATGAGCCTCTTCTAGAATTATACTTCTTAAGTCATTAACATTCGGTACAAAACCAACCTAAGTACTCTATCCCTACATTGGGAGAAAGATTTATTAGATTTTTTAACGGCCCATCCTTTCAACTCCTTTAAAAAATGTTGCTTCGGCTTCACCTGAACCACTAACTATTTCTTATCATCGAGAACATGGGACAACCTACCCATTTACTTTCTACTTAGAGCATCCACCACTACATTGGATTTTTTTTCTGGTATAGAACACTCATGTCGTAATGCTTCTCACAATCGTGAAGGACCTTATAGAAGTAATATTGCGTACTTGACCTCTCTGAGGTATTATACAAGACCATAGTCATCATCTTCTCATTGTTATAGGTAAATTTAGTAGAAAAATTTAAAACTTTTAATAGCACATCATATGCTAGAATAATCACTTCATATATCTTAAATATCATAATACATATAAAGTTAGACTGTAAGTCTCTTTTGCCATCTTAGACTGAGCATCAGTAGAGTAGAATAGGGACACGTCCCTTAACAACATTAAATAATAATCTAACTATTACATAAAATTTAATAAGACCTTGACATAGGAAATCCTTGAATCATAGGTATCCCTTTCTTGAAGTTGGGAGATATATCAAAGCCCTTCACTTAGAAGACATCATTTAGCCATCAGCACCTACACTTTGTTTTAAAATATTAAGAAGAATGGTGTTAATAGAAGAATGAACTTAGTATGGCAACCATGCAAATACATTCAATTAAAGATGACATTTACTTAGAAAACCATGCATCATGCCTTTTTTAAAAACATCATAAAACCTTGATATCATATGTACAACGTATCTCATATACTTCATATGGGCATAGACACTTTTCAATATAACACACCAAGTTACATATATTGCATTAAAATATAGGCATGTGCAGTGGTCACAACATCACATAAGCCACATAATTATTTAAGGCTCATTTAGAATTTCATGACATTATTCATTCTTTTACCTTAAGTCCTTTACCCCTAAGTAACTTTCTAGTAACACTTGGTGCAATGCATGAACACTGTCCCATTCCACTACCTACACTTAAGCACCACATTTAAGGTCACTAAGGTTAAAATCCAATTAACCTTCATTACTTAAACATAGACATTCATCAAAATACAACATATGATAAGTTACATATTTCATACATGACTCAACATGCTTAATAGACCACATAGAAGACTCATTCCAAGAAAACATACATGTCAAGATCAACATCATGCATAGACAAGGTAAAATATTTATCATATAGCCAATAAGACCTACATTATGCATCTAAAGTGATACATTCATAATATAGACATCATAAGACTCATACTACCCATATTATCATACAAGTAGGCCAAAGTCATAGAATCATGTATACGAGACACATACATATATATATATATAAACATAGAACACCTTCCTACATCTCCCCTCAAGAGAATAAGCAATACATAGATAAAGTACAATACCCTCACCTACACTAAAAAACATCCCTTATGTTATCCTAATTAGGGATCACTACTTTATTTCCATTATCTATTTTACTTTAAAAAAATTCTACCCTTAACTGACAATAAGACCATATGACTAAACATGGAGTCCGATGTCATTCCCTCAAACCAAAAGCATGCTATACTCCTTGCCATGGTAAGACATAGGTATTATTCTAGTATATTAGTAGGATCACTCTCTAGGTCCTATGGGGAAACATTGTTAAGGAACTAGGAGATGTATACTGAAGCCCTCTTTATGACTATTGGCATTGTAACTTCCATCTCATGAGTTACATAAGAAGAATCTCCTTTTTAGGGAAGTCAATAACTCATGTTAAACCATAAGTGAATCTCATTTTAAGGGATGTCAACACCTTATGAGAAACCATTGGTGAACAAGCCCTCCTTATTAAGAAGGGGCACATCATATGTTTTAAGTTCACTTGGTTCGAAGCTAAGTTCCATTTGTTTAAAAACCTTTATTAATATTATTTTCATCAAAAGTCTTAAAGAAAAATTAACCCCTCATATGCTTAGCTCATACATTATAGATGAGAATTGTACTTTCAACAACCTAAATATTGTGAGAATGTCCTTTCACATGGACATAGCATATTCATAGCTTAGTCAAGTGTACAGTACAATTGAGCAAACCTTTAAAAGGACTTCAGTTACTAAGTTTTCATACATAGTTCATAATGCATTCATTCATGTTTTTGTATATGTTCATATATGAGGAAACCTTTCACATACCACATTTTGACACAATATATATGCATACTTCATCATATCATATTCTTAACATAAATAGCATGTACTTTCATGATTAAAAAATAATTCATTAATTAATATACATATACATAGAGTAATCATCCTAGAAACTATTCTATCAAGGTAGACATGTGCAATGAATATTTAAAGTCCCATACCCTTATATATACTAGTTCACCCATAAAGTCATGCTAGTTAGGATACATTTACATACATTCATAAACATATTAGACTTGTAATCATGCATAAGATGTGTGAGTGTACATATTAGTCAACAATATCACATAATGGCAACACCATGATAATGAGTAAGCCACGCTCTAAAGTCTACAACACATGTAAACCATCCCTTAAGTCTTAAGTCACACAAATGGAGATTATTTGAGGACTATAGGCTACACACACTTACATTACATTATAGGAGACCGTAAAATGTTCAATATTTACATAGGAGACTCCTACTCATGCATACAATACAACATATATGTCGGGGAATATAGGTAGGGTACCATTCATCAATAGAATTCATTACCATGAAAGCATTGGACCCTACGTTGTCCTAACAGCGTAATTCATATGCACATATATCATTAATACACTTAGATCATGATACTACGATTGAAGACTACACAAATCAATTCGTACATGTGATCATCATAAGAACGATTCACATTGTGTAACTTTGCTTCAAGGCAATGATTACAATATATAGATAGATATACAAGAATGTAAACACCACCACCATAAGCGGACCAGACCAATAAACCCAATTCAATGTTAATTCTATATTAAATAAAGAGATCTAAGTCAATTTACCAATACTTCCTAGCTATGATCACCGTTGATCATTTCTCTACAATTCATAATCAATAGGCATAGATAAACATAGAATTAAGCAATTCATTATAATCTAATCATTTTTCAATTATTTTCTAATCAAGATCACAACATCAACATTTTATCATAAATTGAGAATTGGGAGATCATGGGTTATTTATGGATTTCGATTGAAAGTCATATTAAAAATAATCAATTAATCGTAAATTTGAATGCTTTTAAAATAAGTTTGAGAATAAACGTATTACTATATTTAAAAATAACTATTTGGATGATGAATTCCCTTTAAAAACCTTATAAAGAACTCCTTAGATTGAAGATTAGACAAGGATGAAGGATTACCACACCTTATGTCACGATCCACAAGAACACCCTAGAAGTTAGTGCATCCTTGTGCCGTCACACGACAAATGAGACTTCAAGAAGTTGCATCTAAGCCTCTCGTATCATTCATTTCATAATAATCATACTAAAATAGGTAAGAATTTAAAAATTTCTTCGCAGACAAAGAACACATTCATAAACAATACGCAAGCAAAAGACTTTTATTTAAAACATTAAATCTTTACAATATCTACATGAACCATCTATAATTTATGATATACAATACTTGGGAACTAATCCCATACAAAATAATAAAAAAATGTATATGACATAAGGGACATGTGGATATTTTCCTCAAATTGATGAGGACTCACCAATACTTCATCTTCAAGCCTTAGAAACCTATCAATCCTCCATGGCAAATGAAGACTTCCAATTCCGTACACTTCAATATAAAAGGGAAAAGAAGGGGTTAGAACATTAGTTTTACTTAGTATGGAAGCCACACAAAAACCTTGAAAAAGAGACATTAAGTGAATAACATGCTTTTCATGAATTTCGATTAAAACATCATACTATAAGCTTAAGAAAAACATATAACAACTTAGAGAACACATAAGAAATTATTTTAGTAAAAAGCCACAGTTTAGGAACACTTTCCAGTGAAATCACTTCCTCTACAGTGAACTCAATTCAGTATATAGTTAGCTCAATTCACTGTTATAGTGAACTTCTTCCACTTCACTTAAATATATTCTAGCATGTAATTATACCATTTAAAGATATCCTAAGACTAACTTAATCAACACAAAGATAAACCTCCCATACAACCTCTCTAGCCATTCCTAAATGATCATCAAGACTACTTATGATGAGTCACCTATACACTTAAAAGACAAACATAAGACCATGAGATTCTCCTACCAAAGGTACTACTAAGTATTACTTGAAGGAGATGTGAAGTTAACACCCATACAATCCCTTACACACACACTTAAGATATCCTATACACTACCTAATATCGAATCATGCTCACTTTATAAATCAACATAAATATGATATGACATTTACTCATCAAAAGCTATCGAACGACTTACTTAAGCACATCAAGAATATAACATCAATGATTGACCTCTTCAAGACTATCTAAATAATCATTTAGACTTGCTAAGTTTGCATCATGTCCACATAAACAATCATCTTCCCTTACTAGAGTCATTCTTAAGACTTATCTAGGTAAGATAAGAAGTGACCATTCATATGCCCCCTTCATTCTTTAACTAGAAAACCCTTAATTACTCTAGGTAAGTACTCATTCAAAATACTTTCTTAACTTGAGTCAGAACAGTGAATAGTTTATTTAAGATTCATCATCACATAAAGAACATTCAAGTATTGGTTATGATGATCACCTTTTGTGTAACTTATGCCTAGTCTTCTTCTCTAGTTATGAATCTATGTTATGTTACTATTGTTAGGAGCATGTAAATTATTATGTTAAGATCATGTGTAGGTGCTGACAATAATGAACTATTAAGTATTGATGACCCCTACCCATGTACCTCTATGTGTAGGTGTAAATAATAATGGTAGGAGACTTGAAGTTTAATATGAAGTTGCGTTGCCTCCTACACGAAGTTGTGTTGTGTGGTCTATGCTTGAATATGTAATGTGGTAATAAGAGGTTTGATGCTCCATATACTGTTGATAGCCATTATGTGATAATATTGACGAATTTACACACATCTTACTTTATGTGCATGCTTACAAGTAGTATAGGTCATGGTGTCTAACTAAAAGGTAGATCTCATATTCAATAGTGTCTACTACTATGCATGTTAAGATTATTTCTATGAAAGTGTGATATGTGCTTCCTTCACTAGGATGACTTTGTAGGTGTTTTATTACGGGCAAGGGTATGGTTCTTTGCCTATTCATTGAACATGTGTACCTTGATAGGATAGTTCTACTTTTGGTTTCTATGTGCATTAATATGAATGTATGAACATGTGTGACCTTAACGTGTTATGTGAATGGATTGCTCAAATATATGTATACAAACACACATGAATAATGATCTTTTCAATAGAGAAGTCTTTAAAGGTGTGCTCAATTGTATCCTAAACTAGATAGTTCTAATGATATATGAAATGTACATGTTAAAGGTTTTCTTACATGATATAGGTTGATGAAAAGACTTCTCATCTATGAAATATGAGATAAGCATACAGGGAATCAATCTCAGAAGCATATATTTTTATAGGGTAATTTCACAATGGCTTTTTCAATAAAGAGATCTAAGCTTAGTACAGACTGAACTTGTAGATTAGGGGGTGGCACCTTCCCAAGGAGGGAATGTAGGGTCAACTAATGGTCCTCACGAAGTGGATAGCCTCATGAACCAAAAAGGGTGTATATTGTTTTTTCCATGATGCCCCCAAGTTCCATAAACTATTCTTTCCACATAGGATCTAGCAAGTGATATCACCTAATATGCTGGCATAATACTCATGTCTTACCTTTTCAAGTAATATGCCTACTTTTTTGTGTGAGGGGACAACACCATATTCCATTTTTAGCACCCATTGTCATAGTGTCGTTTAAGGCTATAGTTTTCCCTAATGTAAAATGGATAATGGAAATTAATGAATAGTACCCTAACTAGGATTACCTAGGGGTGATTTAGGATAGGTGGAAGTAATGAACTCATCTAGACATTGCACAAGTAGCTCCTTAGTAAGTTCTAGGAAGGTGTTATAATGTGTATGATTATGATTATGTCCTTATGCTTGGTATGGTAGTATTTGTCTATTTGTCATGAAGATGTGCATGGTATGAGTCAATGTGGTCTGATCTTTTTCTTATATGAACCATGTTGGGTTTAATGACTATATGATGAAGATCTTTCCTAGCGTGGATGAAGTTACAAATATTTTACATGTTGATGTAGGAATTGAATGATAAGGTTTGTGATCTCATGAAGGGTTTACTAAGTATTTGTGGGGTTATTGGGCTTCACATGTACATTGCACTAGTAGGCTCAGATTTGGGTCATTAACAAGGTCTTATAATAATATATATGAAAAGTAGTAAAGATGTGTAATTGTAGATAACTTACTGTAAAGCCAATGAAGTCTTGACTTGAATTTGTCTTTCATATATTAGGATTATATGAGGATATGTGATGACTTGTGTAGGTTGTATGTATGCTTTCTTTTTGGACATAAGGTGATGCATTGAGCCAAATATCACAAAAGGGTTACTTAGGAGGTTTATGAGTTAAAAGAAAAGGATTCACTACAATGTGAAGATAGCTTAGTGTAAAGTTATCTAAAAAATGACTTAAATTCTATATGCAATTTTCTATGATGTTTGGCCTTTAAATATATCTATATTCAGCATTTGAATGATATAAATGCTATTGTATAAAGTTTTTATGAATATTTACTCAAAAGGCATAATGTATGATTTAAAGAAAATGTCCCTTTTAAATGCATGTCTTTGCATGGTTGTCACACTTAGTGCATTCTTATACTAATCTCATTCTTCTTAACGTTTTACACAAAGTGTAGATTATTGATGCTTAAAGGATGCCTAAATGGATGAGGAAATTAGTATGTTATTCCCAAGCTCAACAAAAGGAATCCTTAAATCCAAGAATTTCCAAATGTGTAGTTTATTGTAAAGTTAATAATTGTTTTATTTATGTATTATGGTAAAAGGGTCGTGTCTCTAAGGTACTCTTCTGATGTTGTGTCTAGGATGGAAAACATACTTAACGTCTAAATATGTATAATGACTTATGATATTATATATACATATATGGTAAAGTTTCTAGTATATGATGTGCTAACAAAGTTTTAAATTTTCCACATAATTTACTATGACAATGCGATGAATGATAACTATGGTCTTGTATAAGACCTCCCAGAGGTAAAGGTTCTCCCCGGATGTGATATGAAATATGTTGCCCCATAGGAATACTAGGTAGTGGATCTACGTTTGAAGCTACATTTATGTTTTATTTTCCTTTAGCCGGTAGACTACCTTCCTTCGGTGTAAGGTTTTACAAAACGACAGTTACCTATTGTGGATTATTTCGGTTAAGGAAAGTGTTCCCTAAGCTAAAATGAAATATTGAAGTAAAAATTAACTAGGGTTACTTGAGAGGTTTAATTATCTTAGGTAGGGTTATGGAACTCTACTTATGCCTTTCACTAGTTAGTTTTGAAGGGAACTTTAGGAGGTTGTTCTTGTGTATGAATATGATTATGATGGTATTCTATGTGTATATAATGAACTTGAACATTGTTGATCGTATATGTTGATTAGTTTGACTGATGAATATGTGTTGGTAAATATAGTTAAAGTAAGATTATATTTACTCCTAAGTTCTATTCTATGTGAAGCAGGATGTTAGTCATGTTTCTTGTTAAATTACTTGATTTAGTAAGGTTTTGGGGATTAACTTGGTCATTGCATTTGTTTGATTGATATGGTTTCATGGGTAAGTGTCTTTATTTGTTTATGTTATAATGAACTCTTATTCATGCTTGTTGCTGTTACGACTTGATGATAGAGTTACTTGAATATGTATTCAATTATATGGTATGAATGTTGACTTGACAAGACTTGATGTTGTTGTTGTTATGATGTACATACTTATGAATCCTGAACATGTCCTATTGGTTGTTTATGGTCTTGTTGAATATGCATAAAGGTTTTTAAATGAAAAGTGCATACTTTATGAAATGTCCCTTTTGTTAGTATGATTTCATATTATGTGTGCATATGGTCTCATACTTAGAACAAGTGGTGTACTAACCCCAGTTCCTCATTTACCCCAACATTTCAGGTTTCGATCGTTGAAGGACTTTCGGAGACGACTTTGAAGAAGGCTCAGAATTCTTGATCATCCAAATTGGGTAGGTCCTCACTTTCTGAGGGCAGTGTAAATATCAAGCCATGAATTTGTTTTAGTATTAAGACTCTTATGTTTCATTACTTTCATTTGAGTACTAATCATTTGTATGACCGATATGTGGTATTTTTTATTGATGTATGCGCTAGGCCCAATTTGATATACTCTTATTACATGGTTATAAGATGAGATGACTATTTTGAAACTATGTTATATTTTTTATATTTATGTGAAATAAAAGTAGAAGACTAAGTAATCTTCCTATACGAAGAGTCTATGTATAATCGATATATATATGTATATATATATATACTATGTGTATGTAGAGGTCTATGTAAAGCTCCGAGTAGAAATAAATTTTTTTTAAAATTTTCCGCTAAATTTTACCTATTAATGTAAAGATGTAAGCTAAGAGGTTATTCTTAGTCCTCAAATAGGAGGATGACGCCAGTTACGTCTAGTGGGTATTCCATGACGTGACAAGCGACCAACCATACGATCCTTGGACTCACACCTAAGAAATCCTTTATACTACCTAAGACAAGATCATCTCACTTCACTCAATAGGATACATATATTATGAAACTCTCTTCCTAAAGGTTATCAAAAAACATTCTTAAGTAATATAAGAAGAGACCGTCCATACACTCTCTCCAAGCTTAGCTAAATAATCCTTTTCTAGGTAAGATAGGAAGAGGCCATTCCTATGCCCCCTTCATACCTTAATTGTTCAACCTTTAAACTACACTAGGTAAGTACTTATTCATTAACATATTTTCTAACTTAAGTCATTATCTTTATTAGTTCATTAAGAGAGATTCAACACATAAGAACATTTATGTAATGGACTTTGATAAGACATAGGGGCTCACTCACTAACATCTTCAAATAATAATCGTGCAATGCTTAGATAGCGTCAGATACCACTACTTAAACTTCAGAGTACTACTACAATACTAGCGTGTATTCCATATGATTAGAATAGACAATAACCAACACAGACCACAATAGCTAAGCATGGAATCCAGAGTAAACCCTACTCTGTCAATCAGTGTTTACTTGCCAATTCTAGCACTAGGATACAACCCATGTAGACACATGGTTACGGAACATGAAGGGTTTATTTGTTCTCAATTCTCATGATTCAAATAGAGGAACTCCCTAACCATACCCACTCATTTATAGCCTTTGTTCTCATAGAATATTTCAATAAAGGAGTACATGAAAAGGTTTCATATCTAGTTCATAACGCAATCACTTTACACATTACCAAAGAAGGTCCACTTAGACGACCTACAATGGTCAATAAGATAGCTCAATGACTTTCCTAAAGATGATTTCATGCCATTCCATCCAATCAACCCTAAGTCAACTATTCACCCAATAAGGATACTATTACGACCTATAACTACAAGGATATCATAACCTTCCAACTAGGTTGAAGGTTCCAAATTAAGGACTTTGTTAAAAATGTTCAACATCACATGTCAACACATATACAATACTAAGAAGCTTTAGCATACTAAATCAAGAACTCATATTCACATTTTTCATGTATCAAGTAAGGTACAGAAGTCTACCAAAACAAGATAGACATATACTTGACATATAGCATATCATTCTAAAAAACATAGGTCAATATATCATGAATCCAACCTCACAACTAGAATCCCTAGCTAATTATCCAACACAATATACAAAGGCTCTTACCAATGGCCATGATCATCATTTCAACCCAATAATTAGAGTATACAATGAATCAAATATAAGTCAACATGAATTTATGAAATTAGGGAAGCAACCTAACAATTCTAGCATGATTCATTCATAATTCAATAGCCCTAATAAAATTGCATAAGAATCCCATAGTATTATAACATAATCAATCACCCATAAAGTAGTAAAATCTAGGGTTACATGAATTAAATGGGTTCAAATAGATTATAGGTTAAAATAATAAAATTCGCAACAATTCAATCAATATACATTGATTCAAAACATATAATGCAAGATAACGAAATTGGGAAAGTTCATATTTGGAAGCCATTAGAAATCACTTTGAACATTATCTCATTATAGAACACAGTTTCAAGGATGAAGGACATACCTTAATTGTGATAATAACCCATGAAAATTAATGGAGAAAAACATGGATAATGAGTCTTGTTCATTGGATCTTTAAAGCTTGATTAATGGATGTTTTAAAGAGAAGTATAGAGAGGTTTTGTATTGAGTTAAGGGCTTATCTTTGATTTGTCAGTGTAGGTCTATAAAAAAACTCAATAACCATCAAGAATTCATACCAAAGTACCCAAAAAAACCTGCACACATTATACAATTTAACCAATTGAAATTTGACATAAAGACAACGCGACCAAATCTCTGAGTTTACTGCGTGTCTTAGAGGCATTTTCTAATCTTTTTTTCTGGATAATTTGAGAAAAATGGTTTGTGACAGCCCCGCATCTCAGGGTAAATATTTTCCTAAATCATTGCCAGCTGCACGACGGTTAACCAATGCCAAATCTTGACTTGAGCGGCAGCTTGGTAGTCCCATGTTTGTGTCCTCTTTGGGGACCATTACGCTAGTCCCCAGGGCGTCGTTTTCTGATGTTTAGACCCTTTACATATCAATCTATGAGTAGGAACAATTTTTTTTTATGAAATATCACTTTCAAACCGTCCCACAAAACTCCACTAAGAAATGCTATGACACAGTAGTTTAACTTCGACTAGTTTCCGGAAGTCTTTGACGTTTGACCTCCAAACAATTCCAAACTTTATATTCTACCTATAAACACTATTATTTATATTTTTAGTAATATAAATCATCATTACACACATGTTAGGCACTATTTTCACCTAGGTCGTTTTTAGAGTCGTTACAATCTCCCCCACTTGGACAAACTTTCATCCTTCACTGATAGTTGCTTCTTTTAAAAAACTTTTAAGAGTTATTAAATTCAAGAGTAGAACCACAGAACCATAACACACCATATAAATTTCACAATTAGTAATAATACCAATTGTACGTAATTCTAGAGACTCAAAACACAACAAAAGGATAGACACTAATTTTTGACTCATTATGCAAGAAGACTCACATTCTTCATTTAAAATAGAAAGAACTCCTTCTTCATTCCTTATCATGTTCATGTACATCTATTATATACACATTACAACAATTTTCAACAAAAGAACAATTTAGTCAAACTTTCAAAAATTGTATAGTATACTGAGAAAATTACAGTGAAACATGTTATAATTTTTAAAAAAGGCAACTCTTAAGAAATTCATATAGGAGGCATGACAATATAAGAGATACAAGTATACAAACTCAAATTACAACATAATAAAAACTTCATGAAATTGACATTGCAAGAAATCTATGAAATTCAAATCCAACAAGACTGCTAAACACAATACAACAAAGCAACATGGTGTCAATGACTTTCTAACTCTCAAGCTTGAGTTGAATAAAAGAGATAAGACAGTCATCCAAAACTCCACTACTCACCATACTCCCCTACATACAAGGAACGTATAACAACTAAAGAAATAAGCTATAACTTACAAACTTCCTCAACATCATCCGGATTTGATCCTCTTGCCCTATGTGCATAGAAGTGATTCTTCTTTGTAACATCATCACTCGGAACACTTGGAGGAACCTTCTTGACATATTTTCCTCTAGCGTCAATAGTAGGACAATCCCTCACCTTGTGTCCATCCTTACAATAAACAAAGCAATTACCGTTAAGAACTAAGCATTTTCCATTGAACTTCTTCCCACAAGTAGCACAAGTAGGCTTACCACCTTGAGAACCACTACTTTTCTAAAGTATGACCTTAGGATGTCTAGGTTGACCTTGAGTTTGACCTCTTTTCTTGAACCTAGGTTGGTTTTGATCACTGAATCTACCCCTATTCATGTTCGTTGCAATCCTACTAAGCATAGACTCCTCAGCATATTGAACAAACGCCATGAGTCAAGAAAAGTTCACATCCCCATGGAGCATGGCCGTACAACACATTTCTTTCACAATGTCGGCAACACCGATCACAAACATACTCATCTCATCCCTAGGGTTAGACATCAAGTGAGAAGCATACCTAGAAAACATATTGAACTTAAAGGAATAATTCTCACCTTTCATATTGCCTTGCTTAAGATTAATGAACTCTTCAACCTTTACCTCCCTCCTCGCACAGGGAAAGTACTTCCCTAAGAAAGCCTCCTTAAACTCTTACCACACTATAGGCTTCGACTCAACCAAACTAATATCTTTCAATTGAGTATACCAAACATGAGAAACCTCTCTCAACGGTACGAAGCCAACTATGACTCTCCCTAGAAGTCACCCCCATGTCACTCAACACCTTATACGCACCGTCTAGAAACTCTTGTGGATCCTCTCCACCATAGAGCAAATAAAGATAGGAGGATTCACCCTTACAAAATTTCTCAACCAATATTTCATAGTGCTCTCCACAATTTTTTTTCCTAGGTTCAATACCCCTATTCACATGGGTAGTCAAGGCTCGGTCTAAAGTATGTAAAGCCTCTCTAATATTCCAATTAGTCGTTTCCAGGAGAACCACCAGAACCTAGTTACCTTGGCCTCCAATAGAGACTTAAAATATATGTGGAGGAATTTCATAACTTTGAGCACCTTGAAGAACATGTTCAATTTGAGAAGGAACTTCCTGATCCATCTTTTTTTCATTCAACATTCTAGCGGCAATCCTTCTAGTACACATATCATATAACCAAAAGAGAAAAGATTACGAATATACACTTACAGCCTCAAATCTATAGGCACGACACAAGATTGATATAGAGAGTGAAAGTCTATTGTTTTATAGCTTTCTCGCTCATAGATGTGTTGCAACTCACTTCGATGATCAAGAATCGACTAGACGTGGCTTTGTAAGACTTTTTCATTCCTAAGACAACTTTCAAACCTATGCTCTGATACCAAGCTTGTAACACCCCGAGATCACACTCTAGAAGATATGACACTCTCAGATTGCGATGCGGCATACTTGACCTCTCGAAGGTCTTTTACAAGTCCTTTGACGTCATTCATTGTATACATGCATGAGAAGTACCGCGGAATTAAAACTTTTCACACTAAATATCTTAATGCACGTTTCATATTAAAAATCATTGAAAACACTAAGTGTTTTAAAAGAATCATAGTTTCAAAGCTTTACTTCAAAAGGATTCTCACCTTCCACCTACACCTTTATATATTACAAGATGTATGAAATTTGTACAAACACATGTACTTAGTATGTCTTAATGCATAATACATGAGAAAGAGACATTTATGATAATCATGCTTTTTTTGATTAAATCATTATATTAAAAGTATAAGAATCACATTTAAACAACAAACCACACAATTCGAAGACAAAATACATTATATCCACTATATATGAAGGTTATAGTGACAATAAAGTGAGATTATAGTGACTTCACTGTAGGTTGATGTAAATTTTATATATCACAATATAGCATTAATATACATCAAAAACACATAACTATGAGGTCCTACTACCCAAGATGATTCTAAGACTCACTTGAGTGAGTTATTAAGCGACCACCTATACAATCCCTTCACACACAGTTAAGAAATCCTTTAGGCTATCTAGAGTAAGATTATTCTCACTTCATGCAATAACATATATATAATATGGCATTCTATTTACTTAAGTAGTTCAAGAAGAGAACGCACATACACCATTTCCATGATTCTTAAATAATCCTTAAGACTACCTAAGTTACGATCATGTCCAGATATGAAATTTACTAACCCTATCTAGAGTCAATATTAAGACTTCCTAAGGTAATATATGAAGTGACCATTCCTACTCCCCATTTATACCTTAAGAAAGAAAAACTTAAACTATTATAGGTAATTACTTAGTCATTAATATACTCAAACATAAGTTATAATCTTTATTAGTTCATTAAGAGACATTAATCACACAAGGGCATTAAGGTATTTGTCTTCTAGAAGACCGAGGGACTCACTCACTGTTATCTTCAAATTCTAATCGTGCAATGTCTCGATAGCGTCCCATTCCACCACCTAAACTTCATAGAACTTCTCCAGTACTAGTATTCCTATATGATGAGAATAGGCAATGACCAACGTAGACTATACTAGCTATGCATGGAAGCCGGAGTAATGAACCTACTTCGTTAGATCTTTCTATTACGGCCCAATGGTAGAACTAGGACACATCCCATATAGGCACATAATAAGGGAATATGTAGGGTTTCATTGTACTCTAGTCTCATACATAACTATAGCTACTCCACAAACCACACTCACTCGGTGCTAGCCTTTGTTCTCATATAGTATTTTAATAATGGAGTACATGAAGAGGTTCCAAATCTAGTACACAACCAAATCTCATTACAACATATGAAAGAGGGTCCACAAAGCCTACTTTCAAAGGTTAAGAGGATCTCTCAATGACTTTCATATGGATAATTTCAATTCGTCCAAGCCAATCAACCCTAAGTCCACCATTCACACAGGAATGATACCATTACGACTTTCAACTTCAAGGATATCATAACCTTCCAACAAAATGTATCAAGTTAGCACCTTAGGCATACTAATTCAGGAACTGATATTCCTATTCTACCTGTATCAAGTAAGGGACACAAGTCTACAAAAACAAGACACACTCATACTTTACCATATCACATATAGCATATCATTCAAGAAGCACATAGGTATAACCAATATAACCTATAGGTCATCCTACTCAATACTATAGTATCATCAATCTAAGTATCACAAGTGTCATATAGTCTATAAAGAAATATCAAACGTCAATGTTAATTAATTTACAAAATGAGTATACTATAGTTTACTAGAGACACACATCATCAACTAGAACAACTCATTCTTTGACTCCACATAAACATATATGTCATATATACATTGATAATATCCACATAATTAATTTATAACATGATAAAGACATAAAATTTAACGTAATGCATAAGAGGCCACATCATTCAAAATTCATAAAGTAATGCAGACAAGGAAACATTAGTAACAAGTATAACACATAAGGACTGCCACCATAAGTGGACCATACCAAGCATCATTATCATATAAGAATTGTAATACATAATATAGAGAAATTTAAGTCAACATACCATGATTCAAACCTCACAACTTCCGTCCGTAGTAAACTCAACAAAAACAATACTCAAGACCCTTACAATTGGCCATGATCATCAATTCAATTTAATAATTACAATACATAATAAATAAAGTATAATCAATCATGAATTAATGAAATTAGGGAAACCAACTAATAACTCTAGCATGATTATATCATAATTTAATAGCCCTAATCAAACTACATAAGAATCAATAATATTAAGACATAATGAAATCACCCATAAAGTAGTCAAATCTAGAGTTACATGAATTACATGGGTTCGTAGAGTTTTAGGATAAAATCATATAACCAACAACAATTCAATCAATATACAATAATTCAAACTATTGAATTCAACAACCCATGGATAGATTACACAATGGGACAAGTTCATGTTTGAAAGACTTTAGAAATCACTTTGAAGTTTGGATCCTTGAAGAAAAATGATTAAAGGATGAATGACATAAATTAATTGATGATATACACCGAATTTGATTAATATCATATGGTGAAATCACCAAAGAATCTTAAATCCAAGCTCTACCTTGAGTTATTGCTCAAATGGAGTTCTACAAAAAATCATAGAGAATATGGGTTTTGAGTCAGAATAATTAATTTATCTAGTTGTTTATGACATATTAAAATATTTATAATACCAAAAATACTTCTAGAAAACGGGACTTTTAATTATTTTGAAGTGGGATGAATTTACCACTTCACCACTTCACTTTACATTGAAGTGTGCATGCTACAAACCACAATCGAAGCCTGCCCATAAACGGAGCATCACCTAGCTAACAGACAATCTTGTTGGTCCATGTTTTGGGTCAGACATTTTTCTACGGAAGGCCATCTTCCCACTCCTAAGTCCTCATCGACTACCTTTACTTAAGGGGTGTTGATCAACCTATTAAGAGTCAATTTCAAGGTGGGACAACCTTAGGCAATTTTGGCCACCAAGATGTGTCCTTCCTCATGGAACCTTGGTTGGTCCAAGGAGACTTTTTCCCAAAATTTTCCAGCCTAAATATGTTAGTAAACGATTTTAGGACCTCTAACATAAATTTCATTCAAAACGAACATGTAAAACTCAATAAAACTTACGAAGAAACACAAGGTCGTTTAAAGGCCACCCTATCTAACGTCATGGACGTTCTTCGATGTTTGACCTCCAAAACTCATGAATTTTTAAGCAATGCCTCCTATATCTTTATAACCCATTTAAGGACTTCAAAAACTCAATAGACAAGCGTTAGGCTCTAGTTTATCTTAAGACATTTTAGAGGTATTACAAAATATTTAGTGATTACCAACAATTAACCATAATCACATAGTTGAACAATGATAAAGGACCATAATTCATCCTATTTGAATAATTAATTTGTTTTGAAAAGGGGACCTATGTCTACATTGAAACCCTAGTTTAATGGATGTTTGAAAACTATAGTTGAAGGATCCTCTTGGGCAAAGGATCCCAAGAGTGAAAGATACCTGACCTTGAGGATGATTTTGCCTCTTATTCGATTCCTTTGTGAACTCGTCCTTCTGTTGGAGCTCTAGAGTTCCTTTAACAGAGGTTTGAGTTTGGAGAGAGTGAAACTAGAGAGAAGTTAAAGAAATTTGTGTTTGGGAATATAATGAGGTGTTAGGTTAGTTAATTGACATAGGTTA
This sequence comes from Solanum neorickii, assembly GCA_027704865.1. Lineage (NCBI taxonomy): Eukaryota > Viridiplantae > Streptophyta > Magnoliopsida > Solanales > Solanaceae > Solanum > Solanum neorickii. Next base: position 12,557,332 of record JAKWJC010000370.1, read on the forward strand.
CTAATATAATCCTAAATTATTCAATCATAATTGACCTAAGCACCTAATTAATTAATTAATACATTCCCTAACATCCCTACGTTTATCATTTTTTGACAGTGAAGTGAGGTCTCATACAAGGACATCATGTCGACGCTATGTTGCCCGAACCATGTGACCGCACTTGACACCATGGTTTTTTTCAAAGGCTCCCTTTTTGAGGCTCTTGGGTAAATGACAAAGTGTCAACCAATAAAACAATCAATGGTGCGTCAACAAAATGATGACTCGTCAATTTGTCTCGTGGTTGCACACTTCGTAGGGACTGGTTTTAATGGTCAATAAGATGCACCTTTCAAGGACCCCTAGGGTGGTTCCGGTGGAGTCGTACCCAGACGTTTCAACCCTAAAAACACTCTAGCATGTATTTCAAACCTATTCACCAAATTTGACTTAATTCTAACTCCGAAAACCCTTTGAAATATACCAAGGCACACTACTTTAATTTTTGCAAATATGTGGACGTCATGCTCGTTTCTTGATGTTTTTGTTCAAACCCTTCCTAATAGAGTTCATTTCCTCTAGTTAATCTTAGAAACACTAATTTAAGACTTACTTCATCATGTGAGGCTCTAGATTAAGTCATGGAATCCCCGAGTACAACCAAACCACTCAGCCACATGTCTAGTTGTTACTTATCTCACCGAGTTTTGTAGGACCTTTACCTAATGTAAGGGTCCAAGCAATGGACAATGTTGGGCTTGCGGACCTCTTAGGTGAGTCTCCAACTTGATATTTTGCACGCCAACCTGCACTTTTCAAACACATTCCACACTTTTACCTCACAATCAAGACAGGACTATTACCTCCTAAAAAAAGCAAATACAAAATTAGGATGCCTCCGAAGAACCTCCTTAGTTAACGTCATGGTACAATGAAAGTCCCCACTCAAACCTCCTTTCTTGGTTTTTCATATTTTAGTAGGAATCACCGTCTTTTTCATGGGGTAGAGACGAGGCAACATACTACCCATTGTGTCTTCAGTAGCTAAATAGATATGGAATGACAAGTAGTCATCTGGTTCAACATTGAGAAATTCTCGTATTCTTTAAACACTCTGTCGTGTCTTCGAATGTATGGAGAATGAGTGAGAGTATTTTTTCTATCTTCCAACTTATGAACTACTTTGATTTATATGCTAATGAGGGGAAATGGACCAATCTTTTTTTTACGGCACTTTTAATTGCATTGTCTTTCTGCCTAAGATATCCAATTGGGTCAACTGTTTTGCCAAAACATGTTTCTTCTGTGTAACCTTGTTTGTCTCAGTCTGTTGATCAAGGAGTTGGGCTTCCATTTCATAGCATTGTCTAATGAGATCACCCAAAAATGTTGGTCAGCCACAGTTCTATTCTCAGAATCAAGACCTCTATAGAAGCAATTTTGTAACATCTTATCTGGGATTCCATGAGTTGGGCATTGCAACAATAATGTCTTAAATCTATGTCATGACTCCTGAATAACCTCATCATCTAGTTTCCAGAAATTGAACAACTCCTTCATTACCTCATCCTCTAATTGCATGAAATTTAAGATCTTATCCCTAATAATAATAATTGTTGAAAGAGAGTGGTCCACTCGGTTACCTTTGCTTCTCTGTATGCTCATTTCCTCTATTAATAAAGTAACACACAAAAACAAAACTAAACAATATGTACATAAACTACGACTATAAAAATAATTCAACTTCACCAAAAAAATCTCAAACAAAACCATCCCTAGTAACGGTGCTATTTTTATTAACATTTTGAGGATTCTTTATTCAATTCTAAGTATCTATAAACTCTAGTAAGCATAAAACTCATCTAAATGAGTTGTATTCGAATCCCACCTGGATCCATTATTGTTTATGTTTCAGTATGGAAGCAACAACATGAAAAAATCAAGCATAGGAAGAAAATTTATTTCATAAAGACAACATTAATATCAAGGGGTGATACAAATATCAAATGGGGAGTTTTGTTTGTAATTATCAACTAGCAATATTTGCAAATTGTATGAAATAACAATTATGAGATGGGTTCTTGGGATGTGATTCAATTAAAGGATAATATAGAAAAATGATTAATTTCAACAATTAGAAAATAGAAAAAAATTAGTGAATAAGCTAGCCTATAGAGGAGACAAACATTCTTTCAAAAAATTTACCCCGAATCACTAGTTTATTTTCGACTAGTTTTTGGACGTTCTTGGAAGTTCAACCATCAAACAATTACAAACTTTATATAATACTATTATTAACCATTTAATGAATTTAAATTATCATGACACATATATTAGTCCCTAGTTTCACCTACAGGCGTTACAATATCCCCCACTTGGACAACATTCGTCCTCGACTAACACTTGCTTCTTTTATATAACTTTCCACATTTATTAAACTCAAGACTAGCAGCACATAACACTAACACATCAAATACAATACACAATTATGAAGAATACTTATATTACATACTTTTAGGGACTCAAAACACAACAAGAGGATAGAAACTAATTTACGACTCATTATGCAATAAGACACACATTCTTCAATTAAAATAGCAAGAAATACTTCTTCATTAATTATCATATTCATATACATTATTATATAAACATTACAACAAATTTCAACAAAAGAACAATTTAGTAAAATTTTAAATAACCCTATAGTAAACTGCCAACATTATAGTAAAACATGTTCAAATTTTCAAGTAATGCAACTCTTATGCAATTGATGATGGAGGCTGGACAATATAAGAGATATAACAAAGTAAAATAAATTTACAACATAATTATTACTTAATGAAATGCCCAAATCAAGGAATCAATGAAATTCAATTATAACAAGACTCCTAAACACAATGCAACAATGTAACATGCTACTAGCACTTGCTAACTCTCATGCTTGAATTGAATAGAGAAGGTGAGACAGTCCATCAAAACTCCACTACTCGCCTTACTCTCCCACTTAGAAAGAACTTATAGCAACTAACGAAATAAGCAATAACTTACCAACTTCCTCATCGTCATCTTACTTTTATCCTCTTGCCAAAAGTGCATAGAAGTGATTCTGTCTTGTAACATGATCACCAAGAATACTTGGTTCATGCCTTATTTTCCTCTAGCCACAATAGTAGGACAATACCTCACCTTATGTCCATTCTTACAACAAACAAAACAATACCCATTAACAACTAAGAATTTTTCATAATGCTTCTTCCCACAAGTAAAACAAGTAGGCCTACCAACTTCAGAACCACTACCTTTGTCAAGTTTTACCTTAGGATCTGTTGGTTAATCTTGAGTTTGAGCCCCTTTTTTTAACCTAGGTTGGTTTTGATAACTAGATCCACCCCTCTTCAATTTCCTTGAAATCCTACTAAGCTAAGAATGCTTAACAGATTGAAAAAACACCATGAGTCTAGACAAGTTCATGTCACCTTGGAACATGGTCGTACAACCTTTTCTTTCACAAAGTCGAGACAGACAGTCACAAACGTACTCATCTCATCCCTAGGGTTAGACACCAAGGATGGATCATACCTAGATAACATATTGAACTTAAAGGAATACTGTTCATCTCTCATATTGTCTTGCTTCAGATTTATGAACTCCTCAACATTCACCTCCCTCCTCTCATAGAGAAATTAATTCCCTATGAAAGCTTCCTTAAACTCTTCACACTCTGTAGGACTCGACTCAACCGTCCTATTATATTTCCATTGAGTATACCACACATGAGTAACATCCCTCAATTAGTAGGAATCCAACTATGCCTTCTCCCTATAAGGCACCCCCATGTCACTCAACACCTTATACACACCGTCTAGAAACTCTTGTGGATCCTCTCCCACCATAGAGACAAGAAAGACAGGAGGATTCATCCTCACTTAATTTCTCAATCTAGATGTCATAGTGCTCTCCACAATATTTATCCTAGGTTCAATTCCCCAATTCACATGGGTAGTCAAGGCTCTAGCTAAAGTAAGTAAAGACTCTCTAATCTTCCCATTAGTCATTGCAAGGAGAACCACCGGAACATCATTACATTACCTCCAATTGGGACTCGTACACCTTTTGGAGGAATTTAAACACCTTGAAGAACATCCTCTCCTAGCTTAACTTGAAGAGGAACTTCCTCATCCATCTTTCTTTCATCAAACATTCTAGCTGACATCCTTCTATTACTCATATCATATAAACATAAGAGAAAATATTGGAAATTGACACTTACAACCTGAAATCTATAGGCATGGCATAACATTGATGAGGAATGTGAAACTCTATCGTTCTATAGGCTCTCGCTCATAGATGTGTTGCAAGTCACATCGATGATCAATGTTCTACTAGACGTGGCTTTATGAGACTTTTTGATTCCTAAAAGAAATTTCACAACCTATGCTTTGATACCAAGCTTGTAATATCTCAAGAGCACGCCCTAGAAGATATGACACTCTCAGAGTCTGACTCGGCACACTTGACCTCTCGGAGGTCTTTTTCTAGTCCTTTTACATAATTCATTTCATACATGTATGAAAAGAGTGTGGAATTAAAACATTTCACACGAAATATCTTAAAACATATTTCATAATAAAAATTATAGATTACACTAAGTTTCAACATATGTCAATCTTATACTCATGAATAATTGGGACACGACCCATATAATACGAATATAGAAATACATAGTCTATTACAATACATAGAATAAAATATATCTAAAGATATCTATGCTGTCGATTCAAGTGACCACATATTTCAACTTGCTTGACAGAATCCTAGTGGCCAAGCTTTCCTTCAAGATGATTCTCACCTTCCACCTACACCTTTAGACATATTAAAATGTATGGAATCGGAACAAACAGATGTACTAAGTATGTCTTAATGCATAAAACATGAGAAACGAACATTTATGTGAAACATGCTTTTTTAATTAAAATATCATATAAAATGTATATGAATCACATTAAAATACCAAACAATTATAAGACATTACAAATGATATCCACATTATATGAAATTTAAGGGGACATAACAACGAGCTTACAATGACTTCACTCTATGTTGATGTAAATTTAATATATTATAACATAACATTAAAATACATCTCAAAACACATAACTATCTGGTCCTACTACCAAAGATGATTCTAGGGATCACTTCAGTGAGTTCTGAAGCGAACGCTCATACAATACCTTCAAACGCACCTAAGAGATCCATTAGGCTATCTAGAGTAAGATTATTCTCACATAATGCAATAATATATCTATATATATATATATATATATATATATATATATAACAGGACATTCTCCTCCCAAATGGTTTAAAAAGATTTACTTAAGTGATTAAATAACAGAACGCCGATACACCCTCTCCAAGATTGCCTAGATAATCTTTAGAATACCTAAGTTAAGATCATGTGTAGATATTCAATTTACATTTCTATCTAGAGTCAATCTTAAGTCTTCCTTAGGTAAGACATGAAGTGACCATTCTTATGCCCCATTCATACCTTAAGTAGGCGACCCTTAAACTGATATACGTAATTACTAGGACATTAACATACTCAAACATAAGTCATTATATTTTTTAGTTAATTTAGAGACATTAATTACACAAGCACATTCAAATACTAATTCTGCAATGTCTAGATAGAGTCCTATTCCACCACCTAAAGATTGTAGAACTTCTCCAGTACTAGTAGGTATCCCATATGATGAGAATAGACACTAGCCAACATAGACCATACTAGCTATGCATGGAATCTGAAGTAATGAACCTACTCCGTCGGAGGTTTGTATTACGGGCCAATGGTAGAACTAGGACACATCCCATGTAGGCACATGGTTAAGGAATATGAAGGGTTTCTTTGTACTCTAACCTCATACTTAACTAGAGCTACTCCACAAATAGCATTCACTCGGTGTAAGCCTTAGTTCTCATATAGTAATTTAATAAAGGAGTACATCAAATTTTCTATATCTAGTTCACAACCCAATCACATTACACCTTACCAATGAGGGTCCATTAACCCTACCTTAAAAGGTCAAGAGGATTGCTCAATCACATTCGTATGGATAATTACATTCCGTTCCAGCCAATCGACACTATGTCAATCATTCACACAAGAAGGATACCATTACGACTTTCAACTTCAAGATATCATAAACTTCCAAGTAGGTTGAAGGTTCCACATAAAAGACCTTCTTAACAATGACCAAGGTCACTTGTCAATCACACATACAAGATTAAGAAGCTCTAGAATACTACGTTAAGAATTCATATTCCCAATCTACATGTATAAAATAAGGGACATAAGTCTACAAAAACAAAACACACTCATACTTCACCATATCACATATAGAATATCATTCAAGAAGCACATAGGTATAACCAATATCACGTATAGGTCATCCTACTCACTACTATAGTATCATTAATCTAAGTATCACAAGTACCATATAATCTATAAAGAAACATAATACTTCAACATCAATAAATCTACATAATGACTACAATATAGTTTAAAAGAGACACACATCATCAACTAGAACATTTCATTCTTTGAGTCCACATAAACACATAATTCATCTTGACATTCATAATATCCACATAATAAACTTATAAGATATTAAAGCCATAAAATTTAATGTAATGCAGAAGAGGCCACATAGTTCAAAATTCATAATATAATGCAGACAATGCAACATCAGTCACAAGTATAGGACATAGGAGTTTTCACCATAAGTGGACCATACCAAGAATCATAATCATCTATTAATTGTAATACATGATATAGACAAACCTAGGTCAACTTACCCTGACTCCAACCTCACAACTTCAATCTATAGTAAACTCGACCAACACAATACTCAAGGCCCTTACAATTAGTCATAATTATCAATTCAATCAAATAAGTACAATACATAATAAATAAAGGATAATACAACATGAATATAGTAAATTAGGGCAGCCAACTAAAAATTCTAGCATCATTCTATCATTATTTAATACCGTAAACAAACTACATAAGAATCAATAGCATTAAGACATAATCAAATCACCCATAAAGTAGTAAATCTAGGGTTACAGAAATTACATGGTTTCATAGAGTCTATGTGAAAATCATCTAATGAACAACAATTCACTCAATATACAATAATTAAAAACATTTAATTCAAGAACCCGTGGATAGATTACAGAATTGGACAAGTTCATGTTTTAAAGGCATTAGAAATATCTTTGAAGATTGACTCCATGAAGAAAAGAGATTCAAGGATGAAGGACATAAATTAATTTATTCTAAACAGTGAATTTGATGAATATTATATGGATAAATCACCAAAGAATCTTCAATCCAAGTTCTACCTTTAGTTTTTTCTCCAATGGAGTTCTATAGAAATTCTTAGAGAATTTTGATTTTGATTTGGAATAATGAATTCATCTAGGAGTTTAAGACATATAAAACAATTTATAATACCTTAAATACTCCTAGTAAACCGCCCTTTTGTTATATGGAAGTGAGGTGAATTTACCACTTCACCCCTTCAAATTACAATGAAGTGCGCAGGTTGTAGACCACGATCAACGCCTGCCCATTGACGGAGCATCACCTAACTAACAGACCGTCCATTTGGTCTCTGGTTTTGGTGAGACGCTAGTATTTGGAAGTACATCCTCCCACACCTATGTCTCCATTGACTCCCTCCACCTACGGAACGCCGATCAGCCTACTGGGCATCAATTTTTTAGGTGGGACTGTCTCTGGAAATTTTGGCATCCATGATGGTTCCATCCTAAAGGACCCTTCGTTAGTCAAAGGACACTTGTTACTAGAAGTTTCCAACCCAAATATATTCATATACGAGTTTAGGACCGCTCACATCATCTTCATTCATAATGAACACGCAAAACTCAACAAACAATGCTAAGACACACAAGGTTATTTCAAGGCCAACCTATCAAACATCACAGATGTTTTTCTATGTTTGACCTCCAAACTTTATGAAACTTGCACTGCCTCCTAATATCATTAATAAACATTTAACTACTTCAAAATACCAATACACAAGCGTAAGGCTCTAGTTAATCCTAAGTCGTTCTATAGGTGTTACAAAATCTGTAGTGATTACAAACAATTAAACCATAATAACATAGTTGAACAACGATTAAGGAACATAATTAATCCCAATTGACTTAATTTTTTGGGAAAATGCGACCCATGTCTAGATTGAAACTCTAGTCTAGGGGAAGTTTGAAAACAATAGTTGAAGGAGCCTCTTGGGAAAAGGATGCCAAGAGTGAAAAAACCCATAACTTAAGGATGATTTTTCCACGAATTTGATTCCTTGGTTAACTCGTCTTCCACCTGGAGCTCTAGTGTTCCTTTAATTGATTTTTGAGATTGGGGAGAATTAAACTAGATACATGTTAGAGAGATTTGCTTTTGGGAAAATAATGAGGTGTTGGGTTAGTTAATCTTCATCGGTTACTAATATAGTCAGAAATTATTAAATCATAATCGACCTAAGAACCTAATTAATTAATTAATTAATTTCCTAACATCCCTAAGTTGACAATTTTTGACAGTGACGTGGGGTTTTAAACAGCGAGATCATGTCAACAATCACGTTGCCCAAACCATGTGACCATACTTGTCATTCATGTTTTTTGTCAGAGAATCCTTTTTGGAGGCTCTTGGGAAAATTACGAAGTGTCAACCAATGGCAAAATCAATGGTGCTTCAAAAGAATGACAATTAACCGATCGGTCTCATTGTTGCACACAGCCCAAGGACTAGTTTTGATGGCCAATAAATAGGTACTACTCTAGGACTCTTACAGTTGTTCCTGTAGAGTCTAACCCAAATCTTTTAACCCTAAAAACACTGTAGAATGTATTTCCAACCTTTTCACCAAATTTGACTTAATTCCGACTTTGAAAACCATCTGATACATAAAACATCCTAATTAAGTTCATTGCCGCTAGTTAAACTTAGAAACACTATCCAAGGGTTAGTTCATCATGTGAGGATCTATACTAAGTCATGGAATCCCTGAGTACAACAAAACCACTCAACCACATATCTAGTGGGTACTAACCTCAATGAGTTTTTCAGGACCTCCAGTTAATGTAAGGGTCCAAGCGGAGGACAATGTTGGTCTCACTAACATCTTCGGTGAGTCGCCAACCGGACATTTTGCTCGCCAACCTGCACTTTTCAAACACATTCCACACTTTCACCTACATAATATAAAATTCAACTTCACAAAAAAAATCTCAAATAATACCATCCCATGAAATGACACCATTTATTTTAACATTTTAAGGATACTTTATCCAATTCTATGTGTTTAAGATCTCTAGTCAGTATAAACACATCTAAATAAGTTAAATTCTAATCCCACTGGGATCCGTAAATGTTTATGGTTCAATGGGGAAGCATTAATATGAAAAAATCAAACATAGGAAGAAAAAATATTTCATAAAGACAACATTAATATCAAGGGGTTATATGAATGTCAAATGGGGATTTTTCACTGTAATTATAAACTACTAACATTGGAAAATAAATACGAAATAACCATAATGAGACGCGTTCTCAGGATGTGATTCAATTATACGATAATATAGACAATTGAGTGATTGCAACTATTAGAAAATATCAAAATAATAGTGAGTAAGCTAGCATATAGAGGAGACGAACATTCTTTCAAAACATTTACCCTGAATGAAGTTGATTTCTCTTAAACATCAACAAGAATGAAAAACAAGAACATACCACACCTTAATACATTCACTCTCTAAAGGTGAACAAGGCAACTTGGTTTAGGATTCATCCTTTCGATCTAAGCCAAGGTCAACCCAATACCCATACACCATCAATCAATAAATTTATTTTTAAAACCTCACTCTCGATCAAGCCAAAAGCACTAGGGTAGAACTGTATTTGCAACAACAATTCTTATATTCAGCCACAATTAAATATTGAACTCTCTTTTAAATAGCATTTAATCTAAAAATTAGCAATACCCACAAAGTAAATCAGCCCATAATCACATAATCACACAGGAAGAATTTGGGTTTTAGATGACATCATAAAAAGTTAAAAATAGTTACCAATTTGATTATCATTCAATTAGAATGTATAATTTTTTCCTTAAAATTCTTGAATTTGAATAATTTCAAAGACCCACTTCCAATTTCTTAAAAGTGAAAAACATCAATTCTTCAAAACATAAGTGAAACTATAGAAATCATGTCTCTAGAAGCCAACCACTTAAATAAAATTATTCTAAAGAGTAATTGATATATCAAAATTTTAAAAAATTTATTTCTAATAGCCATAAATATGATGCGAAGATTAACTAGATAAATTAACTCGGGCTTACTGAACCACTTGGCAAGCCGCCCTTTGTTCACTTCAATCACCCTCTGCATTGACATTTATCATCCTCAAGGTCTATAACTTTGGACCATTAAATTCCCCATCATGGAACAAATAGGTGATCTACCGACTACTATTTTCTCTTACCAGCTTCGTTCTTTTCTTTGTGGCTTGGCACAGTGGAACATTCTGTGGTCAAGTGTCTATCTTGTAACTCACTAAAAGGACATGGCGATCATCTGGCTTCCCTTTTTTCATTCATTGAGCATGCTTTGTTCCTCTTTTCAAATAAGTATTCTTGGTTTGTTCCTCAATGCATGTATCTTGAAATAAAGGGTTTTAAAATTTTTATTGTCAAAAAATGAATATTTGAAGACACGAAACCTTTATAAATAAAGCCCTACATGTGTCGAAATCTCCAACTCATCATACATATTATGTGGCCATGAAATTTTATATGCTCCCTGAAGTATTTTTGGAACATTTTTCATTCTCTACCCCCTAATTAGTTATTCTATGGTGGCTAAAAAGGTTTATAGAAGATGTATTGTTTATTGTCCCATAATGTTACTCTTTCCGACTTTGTAGAACTTGAAATGTTAGATTTTGATGTGTTTCATTGTATTGATTTGTTGAATTCATGTTATTCATCTATCAATTGTAAAATTCGGTTGGTAAGATTCAAATTTAAAGTGAGGATGTCTTCAAGTGAAAGAAGAGAAATTCTATGCCTAGAAGTCCATTTGTGTCCTATATTAATGTTATAAAGATTGTCTCCATAGGTTGATTTTACCATGTTGTTAGTGTGATTGATAAAGATTCTTAAAATTCCTTCTCTTGATCCGGTTTAAGTGGTTAATGAGAACCTGGAAGTTTTCCCTGAGGATTTCCCAGTGTTCTCCCTCAGCAGGAAAGAGATTTTTATAATGAACTTCTTTCGGATACGCAACCTATATCTATTCATTCTTATAGAATGGATCCGGTGTAGTTAAAAGAGTTAAACGATAAACTAACTGATCTGTTAGATAGAGGCTTCATTCGATCGATTATCTCTTCATAGGGTGCTCCGGTATTATTTGTTACAAATATAGATGGGTCTCTCAAAATTTGCATTGATCATCGTCAGATAAATAAAGTGACCATGAAGAATAAATATCCTCTACGAAGGATAGATGAGTTGTTTCACCAACAACAAGCAGATGGTTATTTCTCAAAGACTGATCTTTGTTTGGGTTATCACCAATTTAAGGTGAGAGGGGTTGATATATCCAAGAAGCTTTTATAACCTTGTATGGTTATTATGAGTTTTTGGTTATGTTGTTTGGGTTGACTAATGCCCCGACAGCGTGCATCGAATTGATGAATAGAGTGTTTAGGAAATATGTATGGATGTTCGTGATTGTGTTTAATGATGATATGTTTATATATTCAAGGAGTGAGAATGAACATGTAGACAATTTAAGAAGTGTGTTGTAATTTATAAAGGACCAATAAATTTTCGCAAAATTTAGATAGTGTGAATTTTTTTTAAGGTTCGTAGCTCTCATCGGTCATATACTGTCAAGTGAGGGTATTGATGAGGTAGATTCAAAGAAGACGGATGCAGTAAACAATTGTTTTAGACCTCTAACTCCTTCCGAAATTACAATCTTTTTGTCTTTTCCCAATTACTATAGAATGTTTGTTGAGGGTGTTTCTTCAAATGCATCTCCTGTGATGGATTTTACTCAAAATAAAACTATGTTTGTATGGGCAGAGGCTTGTGAGAAAGTTTCCAAAATAAGATAGACTTACTTCTGCTCCGATGTTTACTTTACTAGAAGGTACAAATGGTTTCGTGGTGTATTGTGATGTCTGTCAAAGTGGGCCTGAGACGTCTGCTCATGTAAACTTGTAAGGTGATTTCCTATTCTTCAAGAAAATTTAAAGTTGATGACAAGAATTATCATACCCATGACGTTGTCTTAGTGGCGTTTATGTTTGCCTTAAAAATATATAAAGGCATTAATTTTTTGGACACCAACAACAAGATTCGATGATATGTTTTTAGTTAAAAGGACATGAATCTTTTTCAACGAAGGTGGTTAGAATTATTGAAGGTCTATGATATGAGTGTCATTTATCACCGCGATAAAGCTAATAGCAGATGCTCTTAGTAGATTATTTATGGGTAGTGATGCTCATGTAGAAGATAAAAAGAACGAATTGGTTCAAGATGTGCATAGCATGACCCAACTAGGTGTTCAACTTGTATATTCCACTAAAGGTGATGTAATTCTCCATTTTGGTTCCAAAGCGTTCCTTTAGATGGATTTGATGTTTATACAATACCTTCATCCAATATTATTTGAGTTGAAAAAGTATGTACTTAAGAAGTCTGTTGAGGATTTCCCCAAAGGAGGAGATGGGGTTCTTAGGTACCAAGGTGGGTTATGAATTTTGAATGTTGATGGTTTGAGAAAAATAAATTTTAGAGGAAATCCATAGTTCTCGGTATTCCATTCACCTGGGAGACACCATGATGTACCTTCATCTACGCAAAGTGTATTTGTATAATGGTATGCCAAAAAATTTCGCTATTTTTCTTTCCATAGTTTTGAATTCTGAACATGTTAAGCTTGAGGATCAGAAGTTTGGAGGCTTATCCCAAGATGTAAGTATTTTCACTTGGAAGTAGGAACTTATAATCAGTTGGTTTACATGGCACTGGTGACAACATGATTCTATTTTCTTCATCATAGATTTGATTAAAAAATCAACCCACATTATCCTCATCAAGGTTTCTCTTTTGGGAAGAAGACTATGCTAAATTCAATATAATTAAAATGGTGAAATTTCATGGAGTTTCTCAATTTTTATTTCCAATTAGGGTACTCAATTTACATTGGACTTTTGAAAGTCATTCACAAATTTCATGATACTAAGGTTAAGCTTATAATGACCTTTCATTAAAAAACCACTGGGAACAAGGAGTGTACAATCCATACATTGCAAAATAAGTTGAGGGAATGTGTAATAGCCTTCAAAGGTAATTGGGATCACCAATTTCCATTAATATATTTTTCCTACAATAAATTCTATCACTAAAGTATAGGTATTGATCCCTTGGAAGCCTTCTATGGTAGGAGATGCAGGTGTTTGGTGTGTCGGGTTGAGGTGGGTGAAGTCTCCTTGATCGGTGCCTCGATAGTTTATACAATACATTGATAAAGTTTTGCATATTAGGGAGTTATTGAGAATGAATCAAAGTAGACAAAAGTCTAATGCTGATTCAAGAGGAAGGGGTCTATAAATTAAAGTTAATGATTGGGTCTAATAGAAAATCTCAACAACGAAGTGTGTGATGAGATTTTTCAAGAATGGGAAACTAAGTCCCGCTTTATAGGCCCATATAAATTTTGAAACGCATGTTGAAATTAGACTATGTCTTGGAGATCCAACGTCCGTTATTCTATTTGAAGGGTTAGGAGACGAAGATATTCTATTTGAAGGGAGACGAAGATATTCTTCCATATGAGGAGGTTTTGGTCGAGATCCTAGACAACAAAATAAGGGGATTCGTCAACAAATAATAGCTTCCGTGAAGGTTTTATGGATAAATCTTTTTGTTAAGGGTTCTACTTGGGAGGTGGATGCTTATGAAGTCCCAATTTACGTATCTCATTCCTTTTACTCCTATTCAAGCTTAATTTAAGTAGTTCCTCTTGATTTTTCATAGTTTTGGATTCATTTGTGTTATATAAGTTTTTTTACATGATTTCATTATGTTATGCATGTTCTTGGGAAATTAATGTTTATTAAGTGATTTTTAAGGATTAATTCTCCTTATGTTGTTGTGCATTGAGTGTGAGTTGGCTATTTGACTTCATGAGAAATAGTGTTGATCATACTTTGTCGTGGTTGATAGTACTATATTGATAAATTCTCATTAAGGTTCTATTGAGCATACTTTTATATTTGCTATGGAAGTTCATCCCATGGATATGAGAAATGATGAGTTTTATGCATAATAGGTTTATAGATTTAGTTTCTACATCCTATAATTATGTTTGAGATGGAATTGATGTTTCCTCCTTTTAAATGTGCATTATTATGATGCTTCATGCAATATGGGATACATGTCTTAAGTTTTAACTTTTGTAAGGTGTCAAATTGTCATTCGAAGATGAATATTTCCAAGGCAGAGATATTGTAGCACTGTGGAAATTAGTAGGCAAAAAGAGAGCTTATCGTGAAGGTTAGAGTCTTTGATGTTAATCGCCGTACTTAAAAATAAAGGGATTTGTGTATGAATGTTAATGTGAGACCCCCCCAAGCACCAACCATGGGTCCATGGGGAAGTGACCAAAAATTGTTCAAAAGTACTAGACCATGACAAGACTTGCACCTCGTGGGTTAATTCAAGCCTACGGATGCGAGGCCATAGGTCATGTCCCTGAAAAAAGCTCTCTATAACCAAACCTTACTTTACCATCACGGGTCATGGGTCCAATCATGTCCTATTTGTGAGGCTCGTGGGTGGTAACCTGGGGACTATTTAATGGAGTTCTAGCAGGTTGCTTTAATGTTTTAATGTTTTAATTAGTATTAAACGGTGTCATTTTAGAGTAATTTAGACCACCTATACAAGTATTTTAGACTACTAAATTAATTCATTATCCTCATTATTTCTTAAACCCAAATATAATAGAAAAAAATAAGGTTTTCTAGTAAAATTCATTGGGTTTCATTGCTATGGTATGGTAACTCTTCATCCATGGATTGAATTCATCCATCGAGACCCTTCAAAATCCTAATTTCAGAGATATAAAACCGTTAAAGCTAAGTTTTGATTCAAAAGTCATTGGTGTTCATTCTTATGTTGATATTCCCAAGAACCCATAAAATCTCCATATTCCCAAGTTATGACCTTGTGATATGGGTGTGTTGCTGAAAGAAAGATATTATGATATTATGCTTGTAGTAATTTGGTTTCATTATTTATGTTAATATCCATTTATAACGTAGTAAATTCTAGATGTTTTGTCTTGATATAACCTTTGATCATTAAAAAGGGAAATTATGATATAATACATGTTTATGAATTCTTTGTATATGCTTTAAGAACACTTCATGGGTGAAATGTCTATAGTTTTGATCTAGTTTTTATTTATTTGAAAGATTATTCTCATATATACACTTATGTATGAGTACGATATGATATGAAAGTTTTATTTACAATATGATGATTCTAAGTGTAACACTCTGAAAGTTCAAGACCAAATCTAGAGTCTCACATGTGGAACTAAGGTTGGTAACATTGTTTCTAATCCTAAAATAATGTTTATAAACCATTTAGGATGTTTTAGAGTCAAAACATCAAGGAACGTCCATAACATCCGTAAGCTAGTGTAATTGAACTAGTGAAACGTCCTTAGGTTTCTTGAAGGTTTGGAGGTGTTGTATGAGGTGCAAAACATGTAAAATCACTTTAATAAAAAAAATCATGTATATAGATTGAAAACGTACAGGTCTGCTCTTCCAAAGGTTGCCCTAGGTGTCCATGAAATGACGTTAAAATTGGCCAAGCAAGCTGCCAAAGTAGTAACGAAAATACATAGAGATGAAGTCTGTCCACATGGTTGACTTGGTGGGACATTGGTCAAAAATCAATTTTGCGTCGCATCGTGGACAGATTTTCTGATAAAAATCTGAAAGTTAAAAATAAATTTGACTTCATTGAAGGGTCAATATAAGTGAGGGGTTTTTTGGGTATTTTATGGGAGGTATATATATTTATTTTAAATCATTTTTACATCATATTCACTCACTCATATCAAATACCCAAATGAAAACCCAAAAGTTCTCACCTCTCTCTACTTTCTATTTATATTCAACCTCCATTACAGGAAGAAGAAAGCTTGAATTAGAATGCCAATTTCCTTAGAATTTAACTTGAATCTTTTATTATGATACATTAATGTATAGGACTTCACTCTTGGGGTTCCTTTCCCAAAGAGTTCCTTTCAATGTTGATTTCTAAATCACTTAGTTCCAAGGGTTTTCTATATTTAATGGTTATCTTCTAAACTTGCAATTGATTATTGATTATGACTATTTATAAATACCCATGGATCATTAAGTGTACATTTTTTTACTAATTGATGTTTATTATAGGAATTTCGTGTCGATCATGTCTCTTTTTCGCATTTTCCTCAAATCTTGGATCTTGCTTATGAATTGATGGGAATTAAAGAATGTATTGATTGTTAGACTTGTTTTATCAATCCTATTTTATTTATGGACTTCCTAAGGTAATGTATTGTTGTGATTGGATCTAATTATTGATGAACTTCATTCCCCCTAACTCTAGGTTATGAATTGAAGTGAATTGGGAAAGGATGATGGAATTGACTTAGTGCTGGTGTTAGTTACTATTGTAAGATGTTGTGACACCTATTGATGGATGAATTTGGAATGGTTGAGGGAAAGACCAATGATAATGGCTTATGAAGATGAATTGGTAAGAATTTGTGATCTTTAACCTTTACTTCAATTGTGATGCCTTGTACTAGGTGATGAAGATCATCTGAAACATGCTTTGTGATTGAATTATGTAGGTGTTGGTATGATGATGAAATTGAAATGTCTTGATTATGTGATTGTGAGATCATTCTTAAGATGTAATTATATAAGGTTTGTTATGAATATCCAATGTGCCTTATTGTTACTTGATTATCATGATATACTAATCTCATATATGAGGGTTGTATTTAAAGTATATTCTCATGCAAAACCTAATGAGCTAAAGATATGATATACAAGGTGTTAGTTTCCTATGTCCTATTCTAAGTTATTATTGATAAAGAATGACTTAAAAATATTTCAAATGGACTCTAGTTTAGAAACGAGTGAACTGGTAATGAGGAGTTTCACTTTCCAAGTAGGGAAGGTAGGTTAATAATTGTACTTGTGAGATTAGACAATATAATGCAATGTGCATAAAGGGGTTCCAAAGTATATCCCCTAGATATTTAACGATGTTTCCCCCTTAGGATTACGAGCTAGTTGATCCACCTAGAATGTTATGATAATGTTTTGAACTACATTTGTAAGTAGTCCACCTTGTTTGGTGTAGGGTTTTATTACACTGGATTCTACATTTAGCTATTGTGGTCTATGTCGGTTAAGGAAAGTGTTCCTGAAAGTAAAATGAAATGATAAAGAGATCACTCACTAGGGTAACTTAAGGGGTTTGACTTAGTCTAGGTAGGGTATGAGACTCTACCTATACGTTGCACTATTTG
Organism: Solanum neorickii; assembly: GCA_027704865.1. Taxonomy (NCBI): domain Eukaryota; kingdom Viridiplantae; phylum Streptophyta; class Magnoliopsida; order Solanales; family Solanaceae; genus Solanum; species Solanum neorickii. Next base: position 12,575,026 of record JAKWJC010000370.1, read on the forward strand.
GCCTTGAGGAAGTCCTAGAAAGTTGTTCTTATGATATATTATGTAATTTTATGCATAAGTCAAATTTAGATGTTGATGATCCTATATGATGTTAGTTTTATTTATTAACATTCTAATGGTCTATATTGCTAAATATGACGATGACTACTCTTGATGTTAGGTTATGTAAAGATAGGCATTGTTTGTGATCCTTTCTTTGATTTACTTAGTTTAGTTAGGTTATAGGGATTTGCTTGGTCATTGCACATGAATACATGAAGTTTGATTACGAGTAAGGGACTTGTAAGTCATGTATTGTTAAGGATGCTATTACATATGTTGACTTTAATATACTTGATGATATTGATCTTGTGGAAAATATGATCGTCTTAGTAAATATGTGCTTATTTGGTTATATGGATTCTTGGTTGTGCATAAGGCTTTTCAAAATAACTTTGCATTTTTTTGACAAATGTTTCCTTTATCATCATAATAAATGTTTATGCGCAAATGCCTATATTTAGTACAAGTGATGTATTAACCCATGTTTCTATATTTATTAAAAAATGTAGGTTCCGACGGTTGAGATTTTAGAGTGATATGTAGATAACTTTAATTCTCATTATACAAGTTCGGTAGGTCCTCAATTTTGGAGGACGATGCCACTATATGCATATTTGATGTTTTAAAGTCTTAAAAACACGTTTATTCATTCTCTTTAATTTGAAGACTAATGCTATATATGCCTATTTGTGGATTTTATGGTATGAAGTATGGAGTATGTCCCATTTTGTACTAGTTCAAGATTTTTTTAATATGAGATGTATCAAAGAGTTCTTGTGAATTTAAATTGCTATTTCATGTATGTGAAATAAAAGTAGAAGCCTATGTAGTTCTTCCTATGTGTGGAGTCTATGTAAACTCAGTAGAAGTCTATTTAGTTCTTCCTACTTGAGAAGTCTATGTAAACTCCCTCAGTATATATATAAATTATGTGTAAGCAAGAGGTCTATGTAAACCTCAATATAAAAGTAGATGAATTTTTTTAAATATTCCACAATTTAATCAATGATATGCTATGACGAATGCAAAGAGGCTAGTCTAAATCCTCTTAGGATGACGACGCCGGTTACGTCTAGCGGTGCTCCCTGGATTATACAAACTTTGTATCAGAGCTTGAGGTTGAATATCATTAGGATGGATTTCTCATTCAACTATATCTATGTTTATTTTTATTGATAAATTTGAAGCGTGCCACACTTATTATTTAGAGACTATATGATGCTTAGGAAATTCTCATCTTCTTGTAATCCTATTTCGTTCCTCTAAATTCTACTTTATGTATGCTTTAAACTAAGCCTTTTATTGTGGTCATAGGTATAAATAATCGAAAATCAGGTGAACGAAGGGTCGAGGAAGGGATTTTGGATGTGGGGGCTCAAGGAAATCAAGCTCCTTTGCAAGACAATCAAGTCCCTCCACTTCAAGAGGTTTTTATGAGTGATCAAGTTTCGTTCGCTCCTTCACCGATTTGCGATGGAGAGTTAAAGGTATTACCTGTCAATTTTGCCCAAGCCATGACTTCATAATGTAATGCCTACACTTCATAAGTCCATGCAATGAAGAGCTAAGTGAATCGGGAAGTTGGACCCCGTGTGCCTTGTTATGCTAGAACTATGGCATCTTGTTTGAGAGATTTTACTAGGATTAAACCTCTTATGTTCTGTGGGTCGAGGTCAGATAAAGACCCTTAAGATTTCCTAGATGAGTTCTATATGATTCTATTTTCAATGGTTGTGACTACGCTTGAAAAAGTCGAGTTGGCCACCTTTCAACTCAAATATGTGGCACAAACTTTTTGTTCACCCAATGGAGAGACAATAGGGTTATAAGAGGTGGTCCGGTGACATAAGAGATCTTAAAGAGGGCATTCCTTGATCGGTTCTTTCCTATCTAGTTGAGGAAATATTAGGTGGAATAATTCATCAACTATCTTGAAGGAGGTATTAGTGTACTTGACTTCTCCTTAAAGTTTTAAAAATTGTCGAAGTATGGTCCATCCTTGGTGGATAACCCAAGGGATGAGATGAGTTGTTTTCTTACGAGAGTATCCGATGACTTAGTGAAAGAATGTCGTTCGGATATGCTTCATGACAATATGAATGTTTCCCGTCAAATGGTTCATGCTTAATAAATTGAATTTAGTACACTAAGAATGACGAATAGATAGGCCAAGATAACCAAGTCATTTGAAAGTGGTTCATCAAAGGGGAGGTTGCAATTCAAGATAAGCCTAGATTCAAGAAGAGGTTCTCTAATAAAGATCTTTCCAAATTCCCTAAGGCTCGTGACGATAGGGAGTATCAAAAGGGATGAGTTACTACTTTACCAAGCAACAAACAAACTTGTGGGAAGTGTGGAAAAAAACATGGGATGAGTGCCTAGTTGGAATGGAATATTACTTCGGATGTGGTAAAAGTGGTCACAAGGTTAGAGATTTCCCTAATGTAAAGGGTAAAGACAAGGGGAGTGGATAAGAAAGTGGTTCAAATGTTGATGCTCCAAAAAAGAATCGCTTTTATGCTCTCCGTTCTAGGGTAAATAAGAGAGTACTCCTGATGTGCTGACCGATATTTTACTAGTCTTTTTTTTAAATATTTATGTTTTACTTTATCCGGTCGCTAACTTTTCTTTTGTTACTACTTTGGCATCTAGAAAGTTTGATATTTTACCCGATACCTTGAATGAAACATTCATGATGACTACCTAGGTGGGAAAGTAGGTTGTTGAAAATAGATTTTATTGAAATTTTCCTATAATATTTCCCAATAGAGTTATGTATGTTGAATTGGTAGTACTTGATATGATAGATTTCAATGTTATTTTGGGGATGGATTGGTTGTGTGAGTTTTGCTTCTATTGATTGAAGGACAAGAGTTTTAAAGTTTTATTTTCCAATTGCACCTGTCATTGGGGGAAGTTCTATTCCTAGATGTTGTATCATTTCTTGTCTATTAGATTGTAAGATGATATCTAAAGGGGAGACTATGCTATACTATAAGAGTTAATGATTTAGACTCCAAACATCCTCCAATTGAGTTAGTCCCCGTAGTGAATGATTTTCCCGATGTCTTTTCTTATGATCTTCCCGGAATCCCTCCCTAAGAGGAAATTAATTTTGTTAGTTACTTGATACAGGATACGAATATCATTTCATTTCCTCCTAATTTAATAGAGTTGAAAGCTCAACTCAAGGATTTACTAGAAAAAGGTTTTATCCCACCTAGTATTCAACATAGGGTGCTCCGATGCTATTTGTGAATAAAAAGGATGGGTCCCTTAGGATGTGTATCGATTACCAGGAGCTTAACAAGGTGATCATTAAGAATAAGTATCTTCTCGCTTGGAAAACTTGTTTGATCAACTCCTAGGGCCATACTACTTTTCCAAAATTTACTTAATGTTGATATATCACAAACTTAGGCTAAGAGATGAAGATATTCCCAGAACAGCCTTTTTGAAAATATATGGTCACTATTAGTTTAGAGTAATATATTTTTTGTTTGATAATGCCCCAATGGTATTTATCGACCTAACGAATATATTGTTCCGAAACTACCGAGATGCCTTTTCTGATTATCTTCATAGATGACATTTTGGTATATTCGCAAAATGAGGGTAACTGTATGGTTCATATAAGAGTGGTATTACTAGTCTTTAAGTAACACCAATTATTTTCAAAATATAGAAAATATGAGTCTTGATTAATGTTGGTGGCGTTTCTTGGTCATGTCATTTCTAGTAAGGGTGTAGATGTTGATCCATAGAAAATCGGGGCGGCTAGAAATTGGCCTAGACCTTTTTCTCCAAAAGGTATTATAAGTTTCTTCGGTCTAGCTGGGTACTATATGATGTTTGTGGATGGTTTTGGGTTCATTGCATCTCCCTTGATTACATTAACCCAAAAGAATGTGAAATTTGAGTGGCTAGAGGCTTGTGAAAGAAGCTTCCAAAACTTGAAAGATACTTATACCACCGCTCCTGTGTTTACTTTACAAAAGGGTACTAATGGTTTCATGGTATATTATGATGTATGTCGAGTGGGATTGGGTTATTTCCTTATGCAACATAGGGAAGTTATAGCCTTTGCATCTGGACAACCTAAAATGTAACACATGATCTTGAGTTAGAGGTCATGGTGTTTGCCTTCAAAATATGGAGTCATTGCTTATATGGTGTTTATGTTGATGTATATACCGACCAAAAGGGTATTCAATATGTGTTTACTTAAATGTAGTTGAATTTACAACAACTAAGGTGGTTGGAATTGTTGAAATATAACGACAGGAGTGTTATTTACCACCACGGCAAGGACAACGTGGTTGCGGATGCTCTAATTCGTATGACCATGGAAAGTTGTCTCATGCTAAAGAGGGCAAGAATGTTCTAGTGAAAGGTTGGTTTGTTTGAGTGTTCGATGGAAGATTCTCCTAATGGTAGTTTTACGATTCATCATAACTCCGAATCGTCTTTGGTGGTAAAGGTGAAGTATAAGCATCACCTTGATCCATTATTGATGGAGTTAAAGTAATCGGTTGTTAATAAGCTTAATGAGTAATTATCCTTAGGGGGAACTGTGTTTTGAGGTACCAAGGGAGGTTGTATGTTCCCAATATGGATGATTTGAGGGATCGGATCCTAGAGGAAGCTCATGGTTTTCCTTAGTCAATTCATCCACCTTATACAAATTTGTATCTTGACCTTAAAAATATATTTTGATGGGAAGGCTTAAAAAGGGACATGACGTAATTTGTTGCAAAATGTCCAAATTGCCAACAAGTGAAAGATGAGCGAAAAAAATATTGTGTCTTACTTCATGATATTCAAGTTTCAATTTGAAAGTTGGAAGATATTAATATCAACTTTATAGTGGGATTTCCTCGGACTCGAAGGCAAAATGTCTCCATATGGGTGGTGGTGGATAAGATGACAAAGTCCGCTCAATTTATTCCCACTAAGTTCACTTACTCAGCGGAGGATCATGCCAAGATTTATATAGATGATATTGTGAGTCTCCATGGTATTCCGCCACCCATCATATCGGATAGGGGAACATAATTCACATCTTTATTTGGAGGTCATTTCAAAAAGGGTTGCATATAAGAGTGAAGTTTAGCATCACTTTTTATCCTCAAACGGCTGGTCAAGCGGAGCGTACAATTCAAACATTTGAGGATATTCTTAGAGTTTGTGTCATTGACTTCAAGTAAAGTTGGGAGGAGAACTTGTATTTAGTGCTTTTCTCTTATAATAATAGTTATCATTCATCTATAGCCATGTCTCCTTTTGAAGCTTTGTACGGTATACGATGTAGATCTCCCAATGGATTGTTTGAAGTTGGTGAGTCTTCAATCCTTTGTCCCAACTTTATTTATAAGACCTTGGAGAAATTCCATTTAATCAGGAATCAATTTCAAACATCCAATGTCAAGCAAAAGTCTTATGCCGACAATAGTAGAAGAGAATTAGAATTTGAAGAAGGTGATAAAGTGTATTTGAAAGATTCACCCATGAAAGAGGTGCTAAAATTTTGCAAGAAATGGAGATTAATTCCTCGTTATGTGTGTTCCTCTGATATATTGTAAAAGGTTGGTAAGGTTGCATATTAGTTGAGGTTACCTAGTGAGGTAGCTTCTGTTCACCGAGTTTTCCATGTGTCCATGCTTAAGTTTTGCATTATTGACCCCGAGTACTTTCTTACTGTTGAAGGTCTAGGAGGGGATGAGAATATCTCCAATGAAGACGTCCTCAATTGAAGAAGTTGATGAAAAAATAGGTGGCCTCCGTAAATGTGTTCTGGAGAAACTATATAGTTGAAGGGGCAAATGAAAGGTAGAGGACGACATGAAGTACCGTTATCCTCATCTCTTTTTTACTTAAATTAGTTGTTCCTATGAATAATGAAAATAAAAAGTTAATTACAATTTGTCTTGTTTTTCAAAGATATGATAATTATTGTAAAAGTTTATGCTAAAAATATTTTTTTATGAAAAAATACCCTTTTGCTTGATTAGCACTTTTTTGTGTATTTGGTATCATGTGGCGTTCATCATGTGATATTGAGCATGTTGGTGTGTTTTAAATGATTTTTTAGCATAAATCACTCTTTTATTTTATGTTGAGCTCATGTTGTGGTTGAGAAGTAAATTCCTCCTAATGTGAGGTTGAGCTCTTATATGAAGTAGTTGATGTTTTGAGTTGCTATGAGTAAATGGAATGTTGTCATGTGATTTGAGTTGTTATTCATGTTTATGATGTATGTTTTTGGTTGGGCTGTTAGTATTGACTCTATCTTTTCGCTTCAAAAGGTTTATAGTGTCGCGGCTCACATGTATACACTAGAAGTTAGGGCATTATTAGGTCACCACACTGCGTACTTGATCTCTAAGAGGTCTTGTACAAGACTCTTTATTATTACATCACATAATGCATAAATGGAGGGATTTTTTAAAAAAAACTTTCTTTAAACATATACAAAAAGATATTTTATAAAATCCGAAGTATCTCTAACAAATTTGTCTCAAAATCAATCTATGTTTTACATGAACGAAACATCCTAAGATGCAGCCCACATAAAATCAAAAAGATAAATAAAGATATAAAGGAACATAAAGGTTCATTCTCGAAGCTATAAGGACTCACAATTTATTCTCTTCTTGAAAACCTTCGAACTTTCCTTGAAAGCAACAGAAACTTCTGAAGACCCTACATGGACAACATTTAGGCAATATGCGTTCGTACGATATGTACTATGTATGGAAATTGTCAAACCAAACATATGAAATATCAAAATGTTAGTCAATAATAGACATAATCATAAAAGATAAATTCATAAATATATCATTAATATCATGATCATATTAAAGTACATAAGAGTTCATACTTACTTGTCCTTCTTACTCAAATGAACTAAACCACAAGCTACCTCTAAGTATACTAGTGCAAGGCTAAGGTAGCATCCCATACTGCTAGCAAAGCTAAGTACATCTCTTTTGTGGTCCTTGATCATTGTTAAATTTTATAATTAAGACCTAAGTTCATAATGTTATATGAGAACTTTTCCCCTAATCCAACATAAAACATACTCGTGCAATGCCTTTGAAGCATCCCATACTACCTCACACACTGAGCATATCTTTCAGTCACCCTATCTTATTTCATCAAGTCTGTAGAAGCCTTACTTCATACTAATAGTACTATACTCTTATGATTTCGTCATAACTTTCTTGTGCAATGTACATGAGGCAGCCCATACAACCTCACATACTAATCCTATCTTGAAGTCATCCTTAACATGTTTAGCCTCCATAGCCCTATCTCTATATAAATTCATTTATTAAGATTCTCTCATCTTAAGTCTACTTTTCTAAGAAAAGACAACTTTAGTCCAATCGTATCTTAAGTCTCTTCTTCTTTAATAAACCTATGTTATACCTTGCACAATGAACTTATGATTCCCCCATACCACCACTCATGCTAGGTACTACATTGGATCCTTTCCAATCACTTCTTAATTTGGATCCTAGCCCTATTTTTATCTTATGAACACTACTTCATTAAGCATGTCTAAGTTCCTTAATCATATGGATCCTACGAGATTCTTTTTAAGGTAAGTCTTGGTCCCTTAATATTCATGAATACTACGAGATAACCCTTGGGCATGTCTAAGTTCATTCACACACTATGAACACTGCGAAATACCCTTGGGCATGTCTAAGTTCATTCTTTTCTAATGAACACTATGAGATGCTTCTCAAGCATGTCTAAATTCATAGGATATAGAGATGTCTACTAGTATACCTTGACAGTACTACATGAAAGACTCCCGGCGCATGAGACCTACTTTGACAGTCATTAAATTACTAGGTGTCGCTCTACTTTCTACATGGAGTCTGGACCCTTCCTGGAACGTCCGTCTCACTTTGCATATGCCTTCGAGTCAAGCATATACTTTAAAGTTTACTTGTCAAGCCTTGTTAAACCTTCTCTCATGGAGGGATGTCTTGGAAAATCTCTCAATTTTCAAGTTAATTATATCACTTTAAATAAATAATCCTAAATCTACACCCAACAAAACCATCCAAAGATTCATAATTCATCAATTCATTCTATCTTCATTCATAGGTAGATTTGTAAGACACCCAAAATGAGTTAAGGTAACTAGATCCTAAAATATTCATCATCAGGTATAAGGTACTAAAATTTTTCAAAATATGGTATTGAGTCAATGTGTAAAGTTTGAGATGATTTGGAAGTCAAACGTCAAGGGACGACCAAGACGTTCGACGATTAGTCGCAAAAGCGTCTTTGATACTTTTATGTGTTTTTTAATGTTTCATGATATTATGAAGTCTCTAAAAAAGTTATCATGATTTTTATGGTCATTATATGGGGTTTCATGAACTTTAGAGGTCAAACATTAAAGAACGTCTATTACGTGCGAAAGTTAGCCCTTGGGACATTCAAGTATGTCTTTATGCGCACTAGCACATCTGGACATGTTTTAGGTGGAATTTTTTGTGAAACTTTAATGTAACGTCTTTTACTTGTCAATGTGCCTATTTAAGTTTGAAACACCCAGGTATGTCTTCATAAGGGCCATAGAAAAGAGACCACAAAAAGAACCCAAGGGTTGTCGATACAAGACCTTGGCAGTGTCAATTGACAAGCCAAAAAAAGCCCTGTTTGTTTATTGATGCCCTGTCGATGGGGAGGTGTCAATGGGAATTTATCCTAGAGATGTATTGGTCACATGAAATCCTCAGACCAAATAGACAAAGAGCACAAAATGGATCATCATTAGGTCCGTCGATCCAAGCTGGTGCCTCAATTCCTAGCGATTGGTCATTAAAGGGGTGAATAGGAAATTCACCTCACGTCCTAAACTGACCCTACATAATTTATTAAGATATTCTTTAGTGTATATAATTGATTAAAAAGTGATCAACCCATTCAAATTCCAATTCATAGAAAAAAAAACTTTCCCCCCAAAACAAATTCTCCCTAGAACCTTCATTGAAGGTGAAATTCAAGAAAAACTTAGTGCTTGGATTTACATGGATTATTCAACATGTTTTAGAGGTTTTATACTTGAAAAAGGTATGCTGATCCTTCATCTCAATTTATCCTTTTAGCTAGAGAGTTAATCTCAAAGTTTGTTAACAGTTTTCATGATCAAACTTCTTCTTCTTCAATCTAGCCATAGGTTCCTTCTAAAAACGTTTTAATTATGATTAATTGATGTTAATATATTGTTTTTAACATGATTTTCAATCCAAATTAATTATGAACCCATGTCCCTTCAAAAATTTATTTAGCCCTTGCATGGGCTTTCTGATCGTTGCTTATTTAGCAAAAAATATTAGGATAAAAAAAGGAATCAATTTCATTTGGTATTCATTCATTTAGGATTCATATGGGCTAAATTTAATAATGGCCTATGATCCCTCTCTGAATGTCTAACATAGATTTCTTTTTGCAGGACTAAGGGGGCGAGTTCTAGCAAGATACCAACAGTGGAACAATCAACATTCATCACCCTCTCTTAACATCTCATTACCCTATCACATTATCGGACGCCTAGTTTGAGTGTTATATTGAGGGTCATGCAATGGTTCATCTCCATGTCATTCTTAGAGCCAAAACATTCAACATTCATTATGCCTAATCATGCAAGCATTCTTTTTAAAACGTGATAAAAATCATATTTAGCCATCATGCCTAAGATTTCACATTCGTACTTTGTACATGATACTAAAAATGCCGGTTCAAAATAAAAAAATCAATCTCTTGGGGAAAAACAAAAAAGGAAAGAAAACCACCACGAGAGGATCGCCAGTAGGGTTACTCAGACTTTAGCGTAGTACTCACTTTCCATTTACCCCACCCCCATCAAAAAAAAGATGCAATTGTCCCCAATGCATAAGAAAATAAACAAAAGGCACTAGGTGAAGAAAACCTAAGTTGCATAGCGCCAACGATAAATAAGCCGGCGGGTCTGGTTTCCCGAAACCCGGTCCCTTAGTAGTTAGGCCACCATCTATGGTGCCCACATCAATATCTACATCCTCCGTGGTTTTTCTCTAAACATCCTTCAATTTGTTGTTAGACGACCCAACATCTAACTCTCTAGCCCTTTAATGACGGTCCTCGTCATCCAACAACAACGCTCCCCTCGAACCCTCCAAATATTTGCGCTCAATCTTCCTAAGCCCTAGACTCCTCACTCTCACTAGTGTTGCTTGATCGGTGCTTCAGGGCATTCTCACGTGGCGGGGGCGGAGGTGCGGTACTGGTAATGAACATTGGAGCCAGCATTGTATCCTCCGTAAGCTCTGCAGGTGCAAACTCAATGTAGGGAACTCTCACATCTAGTATAGTATTATCATCACCCCGCACACTTGCAACATCCACCTGAAGAGTAGTCCAATCAATGGTGGGGGATGGGCGTGCTAGGACACTCAACTTAAATTCATCGAGGAGCTGGTTGAACACCTAAATCTACCTCTTCTTCTTCTAGGCTACCTTATTCTCAATTCGGTCCTCATCCTCGACAATAGACTTCTGCATCAAAGGCTTAATATGATGCAGCAAGGTGGCCATTTAGGCCTCTTACTTTTGGACCCTAGCAATCGAGACAAGTGCTACTGAAGGTGGGTTAGACCGAGAGGAACTAGGTGCCACACTCGTGCCTGGTGCAGACTCAACCGGGGTTGCATGTGTAGACTCCGAAGTAGCATGATCAGCCACTTGGGCCTGCTCAACAGTAACCACCAAGTTCTGACTTAGAGGCTGCACCTCAACTCTATGCTCACGTCGAGGTGCCGCAACATTGGACTCATTAATATATCGTGGTTTCATGTTTTTTTTAATTCTTTTTCCTTAAGTTTAGTGTGTGTCCAAAATCCTTTTTGTATTGATTTTTATGTAAGTTTCCCTTTATTTGTAGGAAATCTGTCTAAACATGAATGCGGAAGTTTTTGAGCAAGAAATGCAGAAAAGTTACCACCTACGGATCTTGTGACGGTCCGTCGTGCGTGTGAAGATCCGTAGGTGGCATCGTAGTGAAGATGCTGAAAAAATATGGGGAAGTCTGAAAAAGTGTGGCGTTACGAAGTGCATGACAGACCATCGTAGCCATGACAGTCCGTCCTGCTGGTTCTTTGTGATGATCATAGAAGTATTCCTAGTACCCAAACTCCAAGAGTTTAAATGTTATGGAACGGAGACCCTCGACAGACCGTTGTGACTATGATGGTATGTCATACTTGCCGTCGAGGGTAGTGAAGAGTGAAACAGAAGAATTTTTAATGTCGTGGCCACGATGACCCGTCACGAGGTGCGTTGACCCAACTGCGTTTTGACAGATTTTCAGCAAATAGAGTCCTTCTTTTATTAGGTTTTTGCTTTTTATAAATAGTTTAAAAACCTCGTTTTTGCGGTTAGACTTTTGGTGGTTAAACACTTTTAAGCTAGATTCTTTGTAAGGATTTTTTTTTGGATATTAGACTTTTGATTGTTACACTTTTCTCTTGAGTTGATTGTTGGTTATTTTGTCGATAAATCAAATAAATTTGTGGATTATATTCTTTCTCATTGAAGTAATTGCATGAATTCTTATATCATATATATTAATCTTGTGATTATGACTATGGGTGGCTAAACTCCATCATTAGGGTTGTGGGAACCATGGGTGAATAATGAGCTGAAATCTAAATAAAATAACAACTCTAGAATAGTGTATTGCATGTATTGATAATTCTTTCTCTTAGAAGTCTTTTAAACGGAAGGCCAACATTAGAACTCGCCTTAATGCTACTTGTTGGACCAAGGAGGTAGATAATACGAAAAGAATTATAAACATAGATTTAGTGTATACTATCTAATAGGATAGTATTGATTGGTACGAGGTAATCACTTAGTCAAATATCGAATACAATGCTTAATATAAGGTAAAGGTAAGGGTTTCTATAGCAACACACGTATCCTGACCAAGGTGCGGAGTGAAAATTTCTAGACGCCAGACCAAGGATTTAGAATACATAACATATCACTTTGCATGCAAGCTACTAGGAAAGAATTGTTATAGTTAGAATTATCAAATTAGGAATTTGTGGGGAACACTTAGACCATAGTTACTTTTATTAATTGATTAAACTCCAACATTTGAACATATTAGTTGTCTACTTTAATTTATCTAGTTATTTTCATTCATTTTGAAATAACCCCCCCCCCCTTTTATTGTCTTTGTTTTCTAAGGAAATAATTGACAAAATAATAGTAATAATAGATTGAAGTTAAGTCTGACTATTATCCTCGTGGAGCTATTCCCCTTAATGAATCGAATGGTCCTTCGACCTTTGTTTGATTCCGACGGCCGGCATAGATCTAATGATACCGGCCCACTATTAGTACGAAAAAATCCCTGCCCTTTCCTTCGCTACGAGCAAAGTAAGGAACTTCTATTAGCGCTGCAACTTGAGTCGAATAGATCGTGTTATGTGCAACGTCCATCAGTGATGGTTCATTAATGTCTATTGATTTACACTCCTTCCCCCTTCTCAATTACGAAAAAGATCGAGAGGGCCTGAAATCCCCCAAAGAACGGATATGGAATTCGATTCACTCCCCATTCTATCTTAAATAAATAAAGCTTTCCTTAGGCTGGGTCTTTCCCTTTTGTTTTGTTCCCGCCAGTAAATAGACGCACAGAAGAGGTATTACCTGCGCGCGAAGGATATGTTGAGAGTTTGTCTCTGTAGGGAACTGTACCATCTTTTCCCCTATTTTACTGAATTAGTAAAAAAAAGAGTTTAGTACTATGACCCCCTATTGTTTGATCCAATATTGACCGGGGACGAGACCCCACTTCCATAGATTCTTGTTTTGACCTCCCGTAGTTGTCCTTGCTTTTAGAAAGCGGGCCAATTTATCGTACTTGCTCAGTGTGCCCCCTTTCTTCAAGTGCACCACATGGTTCACTGGGTTGTTGGCTTACCAAGCACTTGCCCGCTAGTAGCCATGCTACCTTCTTAATTTTACTTTGTTTATTGTTTTTGATTCTTGCAGAACTATCTTCCTTTTACGCCAATTACACGAAGAGGAAGATAATCCTTTTTTCCCTACGATCCTTAATTAGAGCGTACACTACACAACATGAATAAAAACTTGGGTATTAATGATAATGATCCAAACAAGAACATCCAAGATGCAGTTGATGTTCATGGTCCGTTATTACTCGATGCTCCGAGTGAAAAGCAACAGCGGGGAAAAAATACCGCTTCATGTCCTCAAGAGTACTACAGAGGCTATGGTACTATAGCAGACTCCTATGGGCCACTTGTCTTTCCCCCTCTACCATAAGGCCACACCTTTGTGGTATCAAGTAGCTTGATGCAAATGCTCACTTCCAGAGGTTTGTTTTTAGGGGTATCTTCTGAGGATCCACATGCCCATATAGCTAAGGTAAGGGCAGTGTGAAAAAGTTGTGTAGGGAGGTCTGATTTGGATTTGGATGTAATAGGTCTAAGAGTCTCTACTCTCTCACTGACGGGAGAGGCTTCTATTTGGTTCAGTGAGATCCCTTAGAACTCAATTTTCACTTGGATCCAACTAAGGGACCTTTTCTTAGCACGTTACTATGCGGTCTCCAAGAAAGTTAACCACAGAGACAAAGTGAACAACTTTGTGTCACTACCAAGAGAGTATGTTGGTGGATCTTCAGATAGATTCACCTCGTTATTGAAAATCATCCCACATCTTTGTATAGAATATTTGTCACTGAAGGAATACTTCTATCGGCGATAGGATGCTAATAATAAAATGGTGTTGGATACTACAGCGGGTGGTTCTTATGGGGAGTTTCCTTATGCTGTGATTGCCGAAGAGTTAGAGAGAATCTCCCAGAAAAATAAAGCTTTGAACTAGGAAGTCAGATACTGGGAGAAATACCTTTGTAGTGCAATCCACTCACAACCTAACCATAGATAAGATTTGTGAAGAGATGGCTCAGATGAGAACTGAGCTTGGGTTGGTATTAAAACATATTACTGGGGGTGCAAAAAAGATAAATTTAGTTAAATACTTGTCTAAACCATCACCACCAAATGATGAATGCTATTATGAGAAGAATTCTATGCGGTAAATGAACAGCCGGGGGCTTTTCGACAGAGTGCCCAAGGCTAAAATTAGGAGAATTTGAGTCAAGGTCAAGGAAACCAAGGTCGGATCTATGGTAACTATAATCGTGAGATTCATTCTGTCCTAGATGGAAGCTATAACCGCGATAACAACTTCAACAGGGGTAACTATGCTAACAGAAATGATAGAATGGGCCCTATGTCCCTCCTCAAAATTGTGAAGTTACTCCTAGGGATGGTGGAGATAGTATGTCACGAGTTTAGTATATGTTGCACAAAATGAAGAGGAGGTTCGATGCTAATGATGATCACATCAAAGATTTAAGGAGCGATTTAGTGGGTATTGGGAAGAAAGTTAATACACATGCAATATCGATTAAACAGATTGAGTTGCAAATAGCCCAATTATCTGCGACTGTGAACACATGGCAACCAGGAATCTTCCTAGCAACACTGTCGAAAATCAGAAAAATGACGGACATTGTATGACCATCATTACTCGGGGTGGTAAGCATACTGTTTACCCACCTATGCCGTCTAAGGAAGAAAAGGTGATTAAAAATAATGATAAGGCGGTAGAGGGTAGAGGTGAAGTAAAAGATAACACTAGAAAAAATACTAAAATGACTATAAAGGTAATTCCCATGCCTAGACTACCACATGCCTTTCCTCAAAGATTAGTGAAAAAGACCGAGGATGGTAAATATCTGCGATTTATAACAATGTTGAAGAAGCTTTCTATCAATGTCCATTTAGTAGAAGGTCTAGAACAAATGTCAGGTTATCTCCAGTTTATGAAAGATTTGGTTTTAAAAAAATGTCGGTCACTTTCGAGGATGATGATAGAATACATCATTGTAGTGCTATATCTACAAGATTTCTCGTACAAAAGAAAGAAGATCCGGGTGCGTTCACTATTCCCTGTACAATCGGGTCATTACATTTTGTAAAAACATTATGTGACCTGTGTGCAAGCATAAATCTCATTCCCCTCTCGATTTACAAAAAGTAGGGTTTGGGATACCCAAAGCCTACTTCGATGCGGCTACTTATGGCCGATCGAATAGTGAAAAGGCCTATAGGGATACTCCACGATGTTTGAGTAAAAGTGGAGTCGTTCATATTTTCGGTAGATTTTGTTATCCTTGATTGTGAAGATGATTTTGAAGTGACTATTCTTCTTGGGAGGCCGTTCGTTGCTACCTGGTAGAGCCTTAGGTGATATGGAAAAGGGGCAAATAAAATTTCGTTTGAACAATGAAGAGGGGACCTTCGACATTTGTAGGTCCATGAGGCAGAGTATTGAGCTCCAATCCATATCTGCTATATCCTACAAAGAAAAGATGAAGAAGCACCATGACCTAAAAAGTGAAAAACAAGAGTTTATGTTTGGGGATTTGGTGCTTTTTGACAATTCTGGGTTGCGTTAGTTTCTGGGCAATCTCAAGTCAAAATGGACTGGCCCTTACTTGATTACACAACTATTCCCTCATGGAGAAGTTAAGTTAGAAACCAAGGAGGGTGTGCAGTATAAGGTAAATGGACAACAAATAAAACCCTATTTTTGGCATGCTGAATCGGCGAATCAAGGAATCGAGGCATACAATCTTGATGAAGTCTGTGTAATCAAGCGTCTTTAGTCGTGCCGTGACATTAAATTATGCTCTTGTTGGGAGGCAACCCAATACGTATAGTTTTCTTTCAGGTAATTGTAGCATTTTCTACTAATGGATTTTAAATTTGCAGGCACATCATCAAGAAATATTGCAGAAAATCACAATGCAACAGTCATTGACAGACACAACGAGTGGCCGTCACGCGTGAGATGGACGGTCGCATGAATCCATCGTTCCAGGTACGTCTTTCAATTATTTTTAAAACTAGGGCACACGTGACGGAACAAATGACAGACCTTCGCATCTCCGACGGACCATTGTCGGGGTCTCATTGCGTCATCAATGAGCATACACGACCCGACCCGGTTGGGGGTAATTTAAAAAATTGGCAACCTTTAAAACCGCTACCCCTTCATTTCACCTATTTCCTTCCCTTTTTAACCCATTTCCCTTCCTTTTTCAATTTCCTACTTCCTAACATTCTTCTCTATAAACTGATCACTTCCCTAATTCCTAAAATCTACCCTTTACTAGTAGGAGTCTGCTGATGTGGTTCTGTTCTTCCTAACCAAGTACCTTCCTTGCTTGTTTTCTCAAATTGTAAGGTATGTGTTTGTGATTTCTACCCATTTACATTGCATTTTTGTTTATCAATTAGTATTAGCATATTTCATATTGATTGGTTCATTCTTTTATCCAAATTTTGTCTGACCTAGGTTGAGGATCCTCAAAATGGCCTTGTTAAAACTCTAGAAATAGGTGCTATAGCATTAATAGTTTACTAGGTATTTGGGTTAGAAACATATAGGTTATCACAAAGTATTCAATATGAGTCATAGGGGATGATTGTTGCATCCCCAGTTTTATTACTGAATGACAGAACGATACCCCGAT
Source organism: Solanum neorickii (assembly GCA_027704865.1). Lineage (NCBI taxonomy): Eukaryota > Viridiplantae > Streptophyta > Magnoliopsida > Solanales > Solanaceae > Solanum > Solanum neorickii. The sequence continues at coordinate 12,591,713 of JAKWJC010000370.1, forward strand.
GACGGACCGTTGTACACACGACGGACCATCATAGGGTCTGTTCCCACATCCCATTGTACGTTTTCTCCAAGTTTCTACCAATGAATATATGCGACAGATCATCGTTACCACGACTGTCTGTCCTGCACAACCGTCATGGTTGTCAGAGACCCTTGTTCTAAGGGTATCCCACTTTTTCTAAGTATCCTCTTACGGACATCTATGATGGACCATCGCTCCAACAATGGTTCGTCCTGCACAACTGTTCTGGTTTTTAGGGGCCCTTTTTTCTAAGTGTCTCTTACCTTATTAAGTGTCCTCTAATGGACATCTACGAGAGACCGTCGTTACCACGACTGGCCATCCTGCACAACCGTCATGACGGTCAGAAGCCCCTCTCCAAAGGGTCTCAATACTTTTTCTAAGTGTCCTCTCATGAACATCTACGATGAACCTTCACATCCTCGATTGTCTTTCCTGCGCAACCATCGTGACGGTAAGAGATCCCTCTCCTAAGGGTCTCCATGACAGACATCGACGACTGACCGTCATTGTCCCGATGGTCGATCATGATTATCTGTCATACTTGTTAGAGACTTTCCTTCATGGGTTTCTTATTCAACATAGTTGAAGTAAGACATGACAGACCTCATGACGGTCTGTCATACTCACGATGATCCATCACCTGGTCTGCCGTGTTACATTGTTATTGTAAAAAAAGTCATTAAAGTTTAGCTCATATGTTTATTTTGTTTCATTTTTGCTCGTCTTGTTTGCTCCTTCTCATACTAATATTGATAATTTACAGGTACTATCTCTTATGGAACAAAAACAAGATTGAGTTTACGCATGTGGATGATCAAAGTCTGTCACCAAGTCTGCCCGCCTGGTCATTGGCTCTGATAATGAGCGTGACCCCTAGTACGTTCCCCCAAGCACTGCCACTCCATCATGAGTTGAATATACTACCAGAGCTACGCCCAAAAAGCTGGCGTCCGGCATAGTCACTACCCCCAGTCTAATGGGGAGCGCACACTTACTGGCACACCTTCTAGGTCAGCTACTCATGAAGAAGGAGCGTCTGGCTCATTAAGAGTTTTATGGTCAATGGAAGCCTGCGGGTGTGCTGAAGTCCCTACACCCTCCACAGCTGCGCAGTCTGCCTCGTCTGATGAGGCTGATAGTTTTGATTCCACTCCCGGCTCACCGACTCGTGCTCTCACCCCGTTTGCCGACCAGCCCAACCGTTCGTGTTATGACGGGCAATATCACGTTTATTCAAACGCAATGTTTTTGAATGACAAAGGAGTCATGACACGGACACTTACACTTGAAAGGCGGGTCTTTACAGGAAATCTCCCTACAAAGCAAGAGATCCACAATTTCTTCACCAGACTCCGACTTGAGTGGAGAGCGCGTTCTTTGGGCCCTTATAGCGAAGAGTTTGTCCAAGAGATCTACACCTCTTATGGGGATACTCTCATATCACAGATTGATAGCTGGGATGCCTCTCGTCTAACAGGCCCCACTTGAGCATGTCCAAGTAAATTGCATTCAGGTCAATATCTTCCTACCAGCCATCCGCTGGTATCTATACGGTGATGATGTTGATGCATACCGGACCCCTCTCACAGTCGAGTTCGACTACCGGTAGAACGATAGTCGATTCATGCATGAGCTATCGCTGAGAGAGACCACAGAGAGGAGGATGGCCCTGCACTTGTCTGTTGATGGAGAGGGTGTCGACTGGGTAACAAAGCTGAACGGAGCCATTAAGAAGGATAACTTGACATTCACGGCTAAGTTCTTATGGTTGATTGTTCGCCACTGCCTTTTCCCCACGGCCGTTGATAATATAGTCACATGGGATCGTGCAGTTCTAATGGCGGCTATGATATCCAGGTTTGAGGTGGACTTTGCTTTTCTTCTATAAGTGGTCATGCAGGAGAGGGTTTCTGAGGTCACAACTACTTAACCTTTTCCGTGCATGATATTTTCCTTATGGAGGTCCGCAGGTGTGCCCATCTGTCACATTGATCAGCTCAAGACTCCGCTGGGCATTGTTGATATCGGCCTCATCAGGGATGAATCCAATGAGTTGACTCAACAAGGAGGGCCCCGTCTAGAGTTGCCTCCACTTGGTGAAAATCTGGCTGATACGGTAGCACGGGCTCGCACTGCTATGCAAGCTTCTTTTTAAACCACTGACACTACCCCGGTCGAGTCTATCTCGGGTAGTAGCACTGCCCAGAGCTCCTCTCACTCAGAAACTAGAGGCACAGATGGCTACACTTCTGCATCACATCCCGCCTTGGATGCAGAGGTCTATTGTTAAGGCAGAAGAGCTCTTGGAGCGGAAAATGGTTCAGAACACATAGCAGAAAATTGCTAAGGTTCATCGGTGCTTAGACGCTTTTGAGTTGCGGGTTCTAGCCCACCCAGCACCTCAGGTGGACGTGTTGACCCTTCACGCTACCGTTTAGAGTCTTCAAGCGGACATTGATATTATCCTAGAGGCTAGGGTGCCTGAGTATGAGGCCCCTTATGAAGAGCCTACTGAGGACACAGTGATGACGGCCTTATTCGCCACTTCTGAGATTCCACAACCTCCACCTCTAGAGCATGCCAAGAGGTATAAGGGTCGAGAGGAGGATGAGGCGAGAGCACGGAAGAAGGACCGCAGTGAGATGGAGGCTGCGACGAGAGCCTCCTTGCTGATGAATAGCCGCGTCAGATCAGGGATGTAGAGTAAACTGTTGGGGCATCTAGCTCCAGAGATGTGGCGATAGTGGGAGGCACTGATGATAGTGATGTTGCTTATGAGGACACTACTGAGGGTGTCCAGACTACAAAGGTAGTGGGTTTCGGGGAACCAGACCCGCCAGCTTGCTTATCGTCGTGGCTTTGCACCCAAAGTTTGCATCACCTACCACTCTCATATTTAAATTTTTTTATGAATTGGAGACAATTGCATGTCTTTTTATTGGGATGGGGTAAATGGAAAGTGAGTGCTAGGGTGAAGTCTGAGTAGCCCAATTCACTATCCTCTTTTGGAATTTTCTTGCTTGTGTTCTTTTGTCCCAAGAGACTGATTATTTTTATTGTTGAACCGACATGTCTATATCTTGTGTACATAGTTTAACTCTAAAGCAAGATGGTTAAATGATATCCTGATTAAATGAAAATGATGCATGACTAGGCATCGTAATTTATAAATGTGTGGCTCTAAGCAAGACATAGAGATACATCACTGCATGACCCTAAGACTAAAAATTTTAACTAGGTTTCTGATAATCTGGTAGAACTTGCCTGGTTAGTCTTGCTAAAAGTAAGTTGTAATAGAGAATTAGGAAAGGATCATAAGCCCTTGTTAAATATAGACCATTTTTAGCCTTAAAAAAATAAATGAAATTAATCCTTATTTGATCCAAACGATTTGAGCTTAAACTGGACCTTTCTTTTTCACCCCAATTTATCTTTTCTAGTAATAATGTGTTGGCCTTGGTCACCCTTGGACATGTGCACCTCATCTTATGCAAAAAGCATAAGTTGAGGGTGGCTAATGGAGTAAACAACCTTTTCATGGCCCTGACCCAACTTGGGTATTTTGTACTTTGAATCATGTCAAAGCCGAGTTGAGGGTGGCTATTATTAGGAATGCTCTTGAAAGTGGGGTTGAAAGAACAATGAGAGAGAAAGAACAAAAGTAAATTAACTCAAGAATCTGTTGAAAGAATAGTGAAATAAAATAAATAAATAAATAAATACAATACAATAAATACAAGCAAGAAAAGAAGAGACTCACTTACACAAATGAAGAAAGAGGGGAAAATAGCAAAGTGAAAGAATATGAGAAATTGGGCGAAAAAAAATGATGAAAAGAGTTATGTTTAGCCTATATGTCAAAGAGGGAAAAAAGAAAACTAAAGTATACCTAAATAAACCCTACCTGACCTTGAGCTTATGTTATAAGCTAAGAAAGTCCTATCGTGATCCTAAAAGTTGTATAGCGAACTTATAGAAGTGAACACAAGGTCAATCTTATGGAAATATGAATGAATGATTTGTGAATTTGTTTTGAGATTGAGTGTTGAAAATTAATCCTCATACTCAAACTTAAATCATTGTGTGAAAAATGAGGATGTTTTTTTGAAGTGAGGACACTAGTTGCAATACCGGAATTATTAGAACCTTAGTGAGAAATTGATGAAGATAGGTTTTAGTGTGTAGTGAGTCTGTGTCATGGTCTTATTCCACATAATTCAAGCATAATAGTGATAACATGCATAAAAATGATGAGATAGACCGGGATTGGTATCCAAATGATTACGAAAGTTAAAACATGTATACCATTGTAAAAAGATTTTTGTAGTAGTCATAGTGCGTCGCTTGAGGACAAACAACGAATTTAAGTTGAGGGTTTAGGTATATCGTGGTTTCACATGGATGCTTTTTCCTTTTGTTTAGTGTGGGTCCAAAAGCCTTTTTGTATTGATTTTTATGTAAGTTTCCCTTTATTTGCAGGAAATCTGTCTAAAGATGAACTCGGAAGTTTTTGAGCAAGAAATGCAGAAAAGTAACCACCTACGGAGCTTGTGACGGTCCGTCGTTCCTGTGATGATCCGTAGGAGGCATTGTAGTAAAGCTGCTAAAGGAAGATGGGGATGTCTGACCAAGAGTGGGGTTACAAAGTGCATGACGGACTGTCATAGCCATGACGGTCTATCTTGCTGGTTCGTCGTGATGATCAGAGAAGTAGTCCCACAATCCAAATTCGAAGAGTTTAAGTTGTATGGAACGGAGACCCTCGATGGATTATTGTTCCTGTGACGGTCCGTCTTACCTGCCTTCAAGGGTAATGAAGAAAGCAGCAGAAGAATTAGCAAAGTATTGGACGATGGAGTCCATGACGGCCCGTCGTGACCACGATGACCCATCATGAGGTCCGTCGACCCAGCCGCGTTTTCATAGATTTTTAGCAAATAGAGTCCTTCTTTTAAAAGGCTTTTGATTTTTATAAATAGTTCTAAAAATCCCGTTTTTGGTGTTAGACTGGTGGTTAGACACTTTTATATTAGATTCTTTGTTAGTAGATTATTTTGGATATGAGACTTTGGATTGTTACACTTTTCTCTGGAGTTGATTGTTGGTGATTTTTTTGATTAATCAAGTAAATTTCTGGATTTTGTTCTCTCATTGGAGTAAGTGCATGAATACAGAGGTAAAATCTAACTAAATAACAATTCTTGAATAGTGTCTTTCTTGTATTGATAATTCTTTCGCTTAAAAGTCTTTTTAATGGATGGCCAATGTTACAAATCTCCTTAATACTACTTTCCGAATTATGGAGGTAGATAATAGGAAAAGAATTATCAACATAGATTTAGTGTATATTATCTAATACTCTAGTATTAATTGGTACAAGGTAATAAGTTTGTCAAATATCGAATACAATGCTTAATATGAAACAAAGGTAAGGGTTAGTATAACAACACATGTAGCCAGACCAAGGTGCAAAGTGAAATTTTCTAAATGTCGGACTAGGATTTAGAAATACATAACTTATAACTTTGAATTCAAGATACTAGGAAACAATTTTTGTAGTTAGAATTATCAAATTAGGAATCTGCAGGATACACTTAAACCCTAGTTACTTTTATTAATTGATTAAACTCCAAAATTTTAATTTGTTAGTTGTCTACTTTAATTTAGGTAGTTATTTTCATTCATTTAGAAATAAAAAATTCCATTTTATTGTCTTTGTTTTCTATGGAAATAATTGACTAAATAATAGTAATAATAGATTGAAGTTAAATCTGAACTATTTTTCCTCGTGGGAACAATCCTAATCTCATTATTTGGGTTCTTACTTGATATGACTGTTTTATATCTTATTTGACAAGTAAGTTTGAGCGTTATTACTCATCCTGAATGAGACCGATATCAACTGTCCCGGTAGGAGTACAGAGGACATCTATGCCAAATGGGCATTCCTGCATCCCTACACAGCGTGTAGACCATACATTGAAATAGGTAATTGGTAGATGCCTTAAAATCCCTCTCATGGATTACAAAGATGAGCAACCTGGAAAAATCAACCTCAAATCCGTCTACCAAAGTTGGTACCAATACTGACCATTCCCAAGTCGGAATATTATCTGTAGCCATAGGGGATAGGAGGTGACGGACTTTAACCCAGAAAAAATTGGCCACGAATGTGAGGGTGGCCTTCTTGATAAGGCCTCTTGTGTCCTAAACCAAATCTGCTCCCTCACCGTCCATAGAGAGCCGTTGTGCAATCCATCTCTTGGTAAACTATCTCAAATCTCTACTCCACTAAAAATGACCACCATTCACCATGACCCACCTGTAGTCAAACTCAGGGGTTAGAGGGACCCTCGCAATGTCATTGTCCCTACCATATAGGAAACGACGAACGGAAGGAAAAGATATATCCACCTGGCAGCCTCGAACATGGACATCATTGAGTGGTTCCTGTTTAGAGAAGTTAGACTGTCTGTCTAAAGGAACTCGGAGAGACACCACGTAAGAGGCTCTCGCACGATCTCCTTATTGTACGGCCCCACACTTCTAGTCATCCACTCAAGTCGGTGACGGTTTAACAAATCCTGTACCGCTGGGACTGTCTGGAGGCTCTCAATAAAAAAACCCGTCGCTCAATTGTCAACAATCGAGTAATCACCCCCTTATCGTTCAAATCTAGGAATACCTTTAAACCTAGTTCAAAAAATCTGCGCACCACCAGTTGGTCTCATCAGTGACCGGCAAAGGGACCTCATGCTGGGATGTCGAAGAAGACTCTGAACCTTAGGCCTAATCAAAATAGGCATGGTAGGCACACATATCAAGGAGAGGGGCTCCCTATGACCCAAAACTGGAGGAAGTGGCCTGATTCGACCCTATAGTGTAGGTTAACTCAAAAACAGAGGCCTCCTCGGATCCAGATACTCCCTAAGAACCCGAGACAGACCCAGACAGTATGCTGGTAAATATTCGCTCCTCATTATACTGGGATGTAGTGACTTCACCGGGCACCACATTCTTGGGCGTGCACCGAGTGACAATAGGAGGTTGTGTGAGGGTGTTGTTGCCTGGGGGCACGTATTCTGGATCCCTCTTATAATAAGACAATACAATCAGGCATCGGGATGGTTCCACAGACTTTGACCGTCCGGTGGAATAGACAAGATCCGATTTGGGGGTTATTAGTACCTAAAAAGGGAGTTGTTAGTTTCATTGTAATAAACTCACACACAAAAGAAGTAAACAAAATCTGGAAAAATAGCACATATGTTAGTGCAGAATTGCAGACTCAGAAGACAGGCACCATCGACAGCCTGTCTATAGTGTCTATTGATAAGTAATTAGAAAATTTCATAAGTCATATTTCCTCAGAACGACCCGTTGATCAATAGATGCACCGTAGTCCACTTCCGTCTTTTGACACTTAGAATAATTTTAGAAAATCTGACAAAGCACAGTTTAAAAAAAAGACAAACGTGCAGTGCGGCCCATCGATCAATCGAAGAATCGTAATCCAATTCCATCTTTCAACAATTAGATGTTTTCAAAGAGAACCATCGACGGACCCCATTGATGATTCGTCGATAAACCGACGGTCCATAGATGGGGTCTCGTTAAGTTAGTCAGAGATAGGATTTAAGGCTTGGTTTTTAACCCACAAATGAGCACTTTCAAGCACAAATTAGCACACCCAACATCCAATATGAAGCCAAATACTAATTTTTTATTCCTAGAGCTTCGATTTTGCCAACTTCAACCATGAGTTCTAAGAGAATAACATGCCCTATGCTGGAATACAACAAAACAAACAACAAGCAAAGTTAATTTAGACAGAGTTCATCCCCTAACCTATCTAATTTATATCATTTTAAGGGACATACAACTCTATTTTAACAAGTTTAAAATTCAATTATGTCCTTAAGTTAAGACCCACAAAATAACTTAAAATCCAAAAGAAAATTAAAAAGAATTCATTGAGCAAGTGAAGATGAAATACATGTACGGTGTAGTGGATAGAATCGAGTGGGTGATCTTGAAAAACCACCTATGTGCCCACCTTAAAACACCGACCGTAGAAGCAGATGAAAATGGAGGAGAATTGGGGGACCATGATTTTGGGGATTCTGAGAGCAAGGGAGAATTTTAAATCTTATGGATATTAGAGTGGGTGATTGTTGCAATTTAATTGGGAGTTCAAAGAATGAGGGAGGGAACCGATTGGTTGGAATTTTAAAAGATGTGCGAGGGTAAATAAACTGTTATAATTTTAATTAGCCGGTCGGGTCGTGTTGTCTCATTGGATTTTATGAACTGACGGTACCCTGTCGACAGTCTGTAACTGAATCGAAGGTCCACAAGTTGTTCCCTAAATTACACGAAAATTTAGAAATATACCTCAAAACTACTGAAACCATCGACGGTCCGTCGATGTAACGATGGACCGTCTACTTATACGTCAATCTGTGCTCCAGAACAATTTTTGCAGAATTCTTGCGGTTTGGTGCCTCCACATTTTGAACCTATTAAGCCATTCTTTGTGTGTTTTCTTGACACCTTTTAGACACGGACCCTAAACTACTCTCTAGCCAAAAGACTAAAAAATATAAAAGAAAATTACACATGACATTGCGTAAATCAAAACAAAACAAAATAATGAAATTATTCCAACAAAGAAAACAAAAACCTATTGTTGGCTAGAGGATACACATTAGGTTGCCTCCACAAAAGCACTTGATTTAACATTGAGCCACGATGCAAGACCCTTGATTACACAGACTTCATCAATATAATATTCCTCATCACTTCATGGGCACTCTCCACATGTCCGAGTTATACCTTGATTCTGTTCCCGTTTACCGTGACTTTGCACCCTCTTTGTTTTCCAACTCAACCACTGCATGTGGGAGCACTTAAGAATCAAGAATGGACCAGTCCATTTGGACTTGAGTTTCCCGGTAACAAACGCAACCTAGAGTTATATAGAAGTATTAAATCCCCAACTACAAATTAGCGCTTCTCAATCTCTTGGTCGTGGTACTTCGTCATCTTCTCTTTGTAGCGGGATGATATTTCATATGCTTTTCGACGAAACTCATTAAGCTCATTCAACCTATTAAGTCTCTGCTCCACTTCTTCATTCCAATCCATCTTGAGTTTATTCATTGCCCACATGGCCTTGTGCTCTAACTCAACCGGCAAGTCACAAGACTTTGCATATACAAGTTTTTATGGAGATATACATATGGGAGTCTGGTATGTTGTCACGTAATCCCAAACAGCATCATAAAGCCTCCTAGACCTATCCATTCTACTAGCATTTACCTTTTTTTACAGATATACTTTATCTCTTTGTTGGACACCTCAACATGCCCACTAATTTGCGGATAGTACTGAGTGGCAATATTATGGAGAACCCATATTTCTCCAATAAACCTTTGAATAACTTGTTGTAAAATTTGGATCCCCCATCGCTAATAATGTCCCTAGGTGTGCCAAATCTAGAGAAGATGTTCTTTTTCAAGAACGCGGTGACACTCTTCACTTAATTGTTAGCAAGTGTTATGTTTTCCACCCATTTTGACACATAATCCACCGCCACAAGAATACATTTCATCCCATGAGAACTCACAAACGGGCACATAAAATCAATTCCCCATACATCAAATAACTCTATCACCTTAATGGTATTTAAAGGGAGCTCTTTCCTTCTCGAAATACCTTCGTCTCTGTGGAACCTATCACATGCCTTGGTGAACTCATGATCATCTTGATGGATGGTTGGACAATATTATCCACATTGCAAAATCTTCTGGATAATCCGAATACCACTATGATTCCCAGCCACAAGCGAGGAATGGGATGCCTTCAAACCACTCAGCATCTCAAGTTTAGGCAAAGAACGATAAATAAGCCAATCTACACAACTCCGGTATAAGTAAGTTCATCCCAAATGAACTTTTTCACATAATGCATGAACTTTTTCCTCTGATGGAAAGACAAGTCCTATGGGACCATATCACTGGACAGATAATTCGCAAACTCAGTGAACCATGGAATCAAGTCTTGAGAGGTGGCCAATCATGCTCATCAGGGAAGGTATTATTAACTGCAGCCTTTTAACTTAACTCTCACAGAACTTCTTCCTCTAATTTGGAAAAGTGATAGGCAACTTGATTTTTGGTCCCTTTTCTATCTTTAACCTCAAAATCAAACGCTTGTAATAGTATAACACATCTAATAAACCATGGTTTTACATCTTTATTTGCCATCAAATATCTCAAAGTTAGAGTGGTCGATATGCACTATGACTCTCGTGCCTAGCAAATAGGAGAAAAAATTTTCGAAAGAAAATATTACCACAAGGAGATCTTGGTCAATTCGCATTGTAATTATTTTGTGATTCATTTAAGGACTTACTAGCATATTAAATGGGGTGAAGGATTTTATCTCTTATTTGTCCCAATACCAAACCAAGAACAACCCCTCTAGCATCACCTATCACCTCAAGTGGCTTACTCTAAACGGGGGAATTAATTATAGGCGCAGACACCAACTACGCCTACAACTCTCTAAACGCCTTTAGATAGGATTCATCAAAATAAAATTTATATTCCTTCTCAAGTAACATGCACAGAGGATGTGCAATTTTTGAGAAATCCTTAATGATCTTATGATAGAAGATAGCATGCCCAATAAAACATCACATACCTTTTACAGATATGAGTGGAGGAAGTCTTTCTATAACCTCAACTTTGGCTCGATCAACCTCTAACCCCTTTTTTGAGATGCGATGGCCCAATACAAAACCCTCTTTCACCATAAATTGACATTTTTTTTCAATTTAGCACAAGATTGCAATCTTCACACCTGTTGATAACATCGGCCAAGTTACTCAAACAATGTTCAAAAGAGTCCCGAACAACTGAAAAATTATCCATAAGAACCTCAATAGTGTCCTCAACCATATCGTAACATATCGATATCATACATCTCTGAAAAGTAGTAGGTGCATTACAAAATCCAAAAGGTGTCCTCTTGACTGCGAATATCCCATAAGGGCAAGTAAAGGTTGTTTTCTTTTTAATCCTCCGATGCAATAGAGATTTGATTACAACCCGAATAAACATCAAGAAACAACAACAACCTTCCCCTGCAAGCCTATCTAACATCTGATCCATGAAGGGCATAAGGAAACTAAGTCCATGCATTCAACTTACGTAATCCATAGAAACTCTCCATTGGGTCACCAGCATCATTGCGACAAGATCATTTTTCTCAATCGGGACCACAAGCATTCCCTCATTTTTGGGCACACAATAAACAGGGCATACCCAACTACCATCTACAATAGGATATATGACTCTGGTATCCAAACACTTAATAATCTCTTTCTTTACTAACTCTTGCATAGGTTGATTCAAACGTCTCTAGTCTCAATACATGTCTTGTGATAGGGCCTAAGTTGGATTTTTTTGTAGCAAATGTCGGGTTGGATCCCAATAATGTCCGTAATAGTTCAATCAATGGCTCATTTAAACCTTTTTAAAACTTCTACCAAACACTACTTGTTCCACATTCAAATCCTATACAATGATTACTGAAAAAGTTACATTTCTTCCAAAGAATACATACCTCAGACGTGGTAGTAAAGCCTAAACCTTTAATTTTTTGGACTCCTCGATAGATTGTTTTGTAGGTGGAGACTCACGATGCTTAATATCTAACTCCAATTTCGTTCGTTTGAAACAAAAATTACCTCAATCAAGTGCCGCTACCAATGACGCATACTCCTCAATACCATCACTCTCAAAATTCATGATCCCCGTCGCTATTGCCTCAACATCAAGGCGCTCTTTGATTTGTACGTCATGAGTACTCTCAACCCAGTAAGATATAGCAAATACCATTAGGAGCTCACCAGTCTACTTGATGGACCAACAAATGTTGAATGTTGCTTCTTCATTTTTTAACCTCAACTTTATCTGCCCTTTTTCCATGTCAACTAAGGCACAACCTGTTGCAAGGAATGGCCTCTCAAGAACAATAGGCACCTCAAAATCCATCTCACAATGAAGAATCACAAAATTGAAAACAAATATAAATGACTCCACCTTTAACAACACATGGTGGAGTATCCGGATAGGTCTTTTCAATGTTCGACCCGCCCATCAGTAACCGCATCGCAGTGGGCTTTGGGTCACCCAAACCCAATTTCTATCCAATAGGGGGAGGCATGAGATTTATACTTGCATCAAGATCACATAGTGCTTTGGAAAGTGCAACAACCCTATGGTACATCAAATAGTGAAAGCGCCTGGATCATTTTTCTCTTGCACAAGAGACCTTGTAGCAATGGCACTACAATTTGCATTCGGTCAATATCCTCAAAACTCACCGATCTATTCTTAGTAACCATATCTTTCATAAACATGGAATTACTAGGCATTTTTTTCAAGTTCTTCTACCAAAGGGACATTAATGGAAAGTTGTTTCAACATAGTAATAAAATTCCAGTATTTACCATTCTCTGTCTTCTTTACCAATCTTTGCATAAATGGAGGTGGTGGTATAGGAACACATATTAATTTTTGGGGTATCTCTACTACTTTTACCCCTTTATCTACCGAATTAACATTATTTACAGCCACCTCATCTTCTTGCCTCACCTCATCTTACACACCAAACGACATAGGTGGATCTATTGTTTGCTTACCCCCTCGAGTAGTAACTACCATGCAATGTCCATTATTTTTCTGATTTTTGACAGTATTGTTTGGAATAGTACCCGGTTGACATGGGTTCACAGTAGAAGACAATTGGGCCATTTGCAACTCAAGATGCTTGACTGAGATTGCATGTGCATCCACATTTTTCAAAATTTTAGCCAAATCACCTCTCAACTCTTAGCAAGCTCATCACTAGCATCGAACCTCATCATCATCTTTTGCAACATGTCCCCAACTCGTGCCATACTACTTACACTATCCCTAGGAGCAACTTCCCAATTTTCACTTGGAACATAGGTCCCACGCAGATTGTTTCTATTACAATAGTTACCCTCGTTTAAGTCGTTTTACGCTTGTTGTTTCCATCTTGAAAATAATGACCCTCTCTCTTGTAATTCCATAGTTTCGACCTTGGAGCCATGGGCGTTTGATTGGAAACCCTCCGTCTGATCATTCACTGTATAAGAATCATCTTCATAGTAGAATTCATCTGCTGGAGGTGGTGGTATAGACAAATAATTCACCTCATTAGTTTTCTCTACGCCTACAGTGATATGTTTCAATATCAAACCGAGCTTATTTTTCATTTGAGCAAGTTTTTCACGAATCTCATATGAGGACAGGTTGTGTATAGCTTGCACTGCAAAAGTGTTTCTCTAGATGTCGGACTTCATAGTGCTAGAAGCCTTATTCTTGCGAGAGATTTTTTCCAACTTCGCCGCTATCTTTGCATATGTGCACTCACTATAAAAACCATCTGCAATAGTATGAAGTATTGTCTTATTATTATTATCATCTTTCCCACTATGGAAGTACTCTTTAAATGACTCTTAATAAATGCAGTTGTTTGGGACACTTATCACAAATAAGGTGAACCTATCCCAAGATCTACTTACGGATTCCCAAGCAATGTCACAAAATTGTTTAATCTATCTTTATGTTTGAGCTTTTTAGACACCGAGTAGTACCACGCTAGGAACACATCCCTCAACTGGTTCGAAGTTTAGATAGAATTATAGGGCAACTCAGTAACACAAATTGAGGCATGTCCTGTCAGTGCGAGAGAGAACACCCTTAATATGATGAAATCCATGTCCAAACCTGTCCTCCCTACACAAATCTTAAACACCAACCTCAGTTTAGCGAGGTGAGCATGTGGATCCTCAGATGTCAGCCCCGAAAATAAACCCCTTGTAGTGAGAATCTGCATCATTCTACTAGTTACCACAAATGTATAACCCTTTGGTAGAGGAGGTAGGACAAGTAGGCCCATCAGAATTAGTGATGTTAATATTGCCCCTATATTAATCTTAAGGGCGTGGGGCTGGAGGTTTCCTCCTCAAAGCACCATTACCATGGTTCTCCACAATCACTTGGTTGTGAGCATCAACTAGAAGAGGAAGTTGATGGTTTATCCCATCACCACGATTAGCTGGATTCTATTAATCAATCATTTTTCAGATTTTAAGATTCAGTTATGGATCGTATGGAAGTATTTGTTCTCCTCGACTCCGTGTATTTGACATAAATTAGAGCTAGACCTGAAAGATACAAAACAAAGAAAAAAGTAATATTAAGAATTTATTTACTAAAATTCAGTAGCTGTTAATATAAAAACTTCTTTCCCCGGCAGCGACGCAAAAATTTGACATGCTCAAATTACATTTCCTTAAAAATGTTTAAGCGATCGTATCTAGTAAAGAACCCAACAATGAGGTTGGGGTCGATACCACGAGGAAAATGGTCTACACTTAATTTAATATATGATTACCTCTATTTAGTCAAATCTTTTCTGAAAATAAGTAATTAAAAGGCGGGATTCTTTTTGAAACAAAAAATGATGTAATATTATGAAATCTAATAAGTTGCAAGAGTAAATTGTTGATGTTTATCAAGTTTTGAGAGAAACTAGGGTGTAAGTGGTCCCCATAGGTTCGTAACGACATAACCCTTGCTTATAACAATTATTTTCTAAGGTTTTGCATGCAAAGTGATAAGTTATGTATCTCTAAATATTTGATCCGGCATTTAGAGAATTTCACCCTTTACCTTGGTCTTGCTACGTGTGTTTAATTTACTAACCCTCACGTTTTACTTCATATTAAGCATCATATTTGATGTTTGGCTTAGTTATCACCTTGCAGCAACAAAAACTAGCCTATAGATAGTATCCACTAAATTTATGTATATAATTCTTTTCCTATTAACTATCCCCTTGGACCAGCGAATCGTAATATGGCGAGTTCTAACGCGTGCACTCGATAAAAAGACTTCTTGAAGAGAGCATTATCGATGCATGCAATAACCTAGTTGAGAATTGTTAATTAGACAGGTTTATTTTGTTAATACCCCATTGTACCCACAACCCTAGTTGTGGATATAGTTACTCATGCTTAGAAGAGAACAATTCATATTTGTTGAATAATATATCATGAACTTACTTTGACAAATTTGGTGAAAATCCATAATTTATACTTTAAAAAAAACCACCTGAGAATCGATTCTGGAAACTTGAATTAATTGCCGAAGTTGCAAAGTCAAATCTTAAAGAACAAAAGTATGAAAAATAATAAAATATCCAACAACTAAAATGAGGTTTTACATCCTATTTATAAAAACATTGTCCTAAAATTAAAGGAAACCAATTAAGGAATGTTTGTCCAAAAAACACGGATTCAATATACCCCACTTACGGTTCATAGGTCAAACGACGGACCGTCGACTGCCGTTGTCTGTCCATACTTAGCATCTTTTTAAAGCCTGCATGTCGCATCTTCTCTGATCCAATCGACGGACCAACAACATGGTCAGTCGATGAACTTGCTGTCCATCGATGCATATCGTCACTCCATCTTTGATTTTTCTTCAAAACCGGTTTTTGGGAAATTCTCTTATCTCATCCACAATTTTCTAGAACATTTAGTCGATCACTTAACGGACCGTTGATCCTTCCCTAGCCCCACAATTAGTTAGAATTCCCCAAGTTGCTTCTAGATGCTTAAATCTCCAGTCGACGATCACCATCAATGGTCCCTCGATGGCATCATGGGTCACGTTCGTACTGATTTCTGCATTTCCTATTTTAACAATTTTCCTACAAAACACAGATAAAAATACATTAAATTTAATACAAAAGGCCATAGAAATACACTAAACATAAGGAAAATGCATTGCAAAAACTGTGAAACCACGTTACATTAGTTCTAAACCAAAAAATTGTCCATGGACCAACCAACGGAACCCAAAGGACGACCAGTCTATTGACCAACGACCAATCGAATGGGTCCGTCGATGGTGGCATGTAACTACTGCCTTGCTTCTATTTTATTTAAAGGGTGAATGGGAAATTTACCCCACGTCCTAACCTAACACTAATTGATTGATTTACATATATTAGGGATTATATAATAAATCAAACATGTGAACAACCCATTCCTAATCCCCTCTACATGAAATTGAATTTTCCCTCAAAAAATCTTCTGCCTAGAATCGTCCATTGTTGGTGAAGCTCAAGAACATCTTGGAGCATGAATTCTTATCAGTTCTTCATCAAGTTTGAATGTTTTTTATAAGGATAAAGGGATGTTTATCCTCCATCTTTAGTTATCCTTCCATCTAGATAATTAATCTTATTGTTTTAAAAATTATAATATGACCAAATGTCTTCTTTATCAATCTAATCATCGGTTCTTTCTAAAACCATTTTAATGGTCAAATCATGATAAATTTATGTTAATGTATTGGTTTTCACGTAATTTTAGTCCAATTGCATGATGAACCCATGTTCCTTCCTTAAATTGATTTTGTTCTTGCATGGGCTTTATGATCTTGACCTGTTATCGATTGAATTGTAATTATATTACATTGAAGTTGTTATATCTACTGTTATTTACGTGAGTTAATCTTGAATTGATCATTAAGAATCCATGTGTATCAAATTGTGAAGGTAACATGCCTCGACTAGTTTACAATGTGATCATAGTAATGTGGGTCCATAATGGTATAAAAGTTGATTTCAATCTCTATAACTTTGTTATATCTACTGTTCTAGGTTTATATAATGTTTGAAATATGGATATGAATCTTCTATAACTGAAGTAAAGATGTCTTATATGAATTGAACTAGGTTCTTCTAGTCTATGGAATTGTAACTTGTAATCATGACGTTAGTTTAGTTGTTAGATAAATTGATCATGGTTAATTGTCCTTAGCTACCGCCTATAATGTAATGTGAGTATTAAATATATGTAATGGATCTGATGTTGATCACTTCATGAAAATTTGTATAGGATTAACAAATGTAAACTTACCTTCCATGATTTCCTAATATAAAGCATACTTACAATGAATTTGACTCTATCATAAAATTCTAGTAGTGTCTCGTTTAGGCTATGATTTCTTTGGATACTGCTCTACATGTACATTATCAATGAACCTATATTGATAATCAAGACTAGGGAAATTGATTGATGTTATATGCCTATCTTTTTTCAAGAACATTTGCACTTCTTGTATCATGGCCTTGTAGTGACTTTACATGATTTCTTTTATGATTAAAGTACATGTAGGTACTTCCCTATATATGAATGTTTGATAAACATGGTGTGTTGATCAATAATTATCAAAGGGTAAGAAATTGGTAAGAATACTTATCTCCTCTACTTTTTTTATTGTGTAGTAGTTGATAAAGCCTTGTATGGCATTGTGTTTTATGGTCCACTTATGGTTGCGGTGTTTACTTGAGTTTCACTATATATGTGTTTGCCATAGCTTTAAAGAATAATTGATGAACATACGAATCTGCGCTTATTATGATACTATGTGAAGCTTATGCCTACTTTCCTATTCTAGTTCTGATTTAGATTGTATAGCTATTATAGAAGCAATGTAAATCAAAAATTTCATAAATTCTATATGTGATCTAATATAATGTTTAGAATTTGAACATGTTTATATGAATTATGTGGATGACACAAATTCTATTGTTTAATGTTTTTACGAAGATTTACTCAAAAATGTATGAAGTATGATAGCAAGAAAATTTCCTTTTAAAATGCATATTTTTTGCATGATTTCCATAGTGCATTCTTTTACTTATCAAATTCTTATATACTTTTAACACAATGTTTGGGCTATGGATGTTTAAAGGATGTCTTGAATGTGAAGAACTTGATAGATGATTCTCAAGCTCAATGAAAGGAATCCTTATGATCAAATATCTCTTATTTATGTCTTTACTGTAAAGTGTATAAAGTTCTAGTAATGTTTATGTTCCTAATGTACTCTTTGTTATGGAGTTTAAGATGGAAAAGAGACTTAAGGTGTAAATATGTATTATATTTTTAATATATGTAGTAAAGTTTCTAGCATATTATGTACTATGAAATGTTTTAAATTTTTCGCTAAATTAACTATGTCAATGCGATGAATGAAAACAATGGTATTGTATAAGACCTCTCAGAGGTTAAGTACGCGATGTTACTTCTAGGGGTTTCTCCACGGATGTGACATGCTCTTTTTTTGGTTTCCGTTCCTAGTGAAGAAATGAGTCACTTTGTGACGGGGGTGTCAGATGATTTGCAAGAAGAGTGTCATTCAACTATGCTACGTGACTGCTTGAACATTTCCCGTCTTATGGTGCATACCCAACATGTGAATAAGGCAGGGGATAAGAGAAGATTAGAAATGTTAAGAGGGAAAAATATGTTGATGGAGGTTCTTCAAAGAATAGGCTTCAGATACAGGACAAGCCTAGATTTAAGAATAGGTTTCAGATAAATGGCTATTCCATATTGTTACAATAAAAGGTTTAGACTCTGAAATTTCTCCCATTGTGTCGGTCCCCGTAGTAAGTTATTTTTGAAGGACTTTCCTAATGATATTCCTAGTAATCCTCCCGAATGGGAAATCGATTTTTTTATCGACTTGCTACTGGATCCATTTCCTATTTAAATTCCTCCTTATCAGAAGGCTCTGGCCGAATTGAAATAGTTGAAGGCTCAACTCAAAGATCTACTAGACAAAGGCTTCATTAGACCTAGTATTTCTCCATAGGGTGTTCTGGTTTTTTTTAAGAAGCATGTGTATTGATTATTTCCAACTCAATCAAGTCACTATTAAGAACAAGTATCCTCTCCCTTGGATTGATAATTTGTTTGTTCAAATCCAAGGTAAAAACTATTTTTCAAAGATTGACTTGATATTGGTGTATCACTAACTTTTGGTGAGAGGTGAGGATATAACAAAGACGACATTCCAAACTAGATTTGGTCACTGTGAGTACCTAGTAATGTGATTTGGTCTCACTAATATTTCGGTGACGTTTGTGGACCTAATGAATAGGGTTTTTTAAACTTATCTAGAATCATTTGTCATTATCTTCATTGATGACATCATTGTATATTCAAATATGAGGGTGATCATATTAACCATTTAAGAGTGGTGTTGTAAGTACATAAATAACGTAAATTGTTTTCCAATTATTTTAAATGTGAGTTTTTGTTAAGGTCGGTGACATTTATTGGTCATATCATCTCTATTGAGGGAGTTAAAGTTGATCCAACAAAAACGTAATCAGTGAAGAATTTGCCTAGACCATTTACTCCAACTGACATTAGGAGTTTCTTTGTTTTATTGAGTTATTATCATAGGTTTATGGATGGTTTAACATCCATTGCATCTCCATTGAATACATAGACCGAAAAGTGTAAGAAATTTGAGTGGTAGGAGTCATGTGAGAGTGCTTCCAAATGTTGAATGATAGACTTACTTCCGCTCTAGTGTTGAACTTACCGGAGGGTACAAACGGCTTGGTTTCATATTTTGATGCATCCCGAGTGGGTTTGTGGTGTGTGCTTATGCAACGTGAGAAGGTAATATTACTTATGCTTCTAGGAAACTTAAGGTGCATGAGAGATACTATCCCACACATGATCTTTAATTAATTTCCGTGGTAATTTCCTTGAAAAAGTGGAGGCATGATGTGTATGATCTCCATGTTGATGTGTATACCAACCATAGGAGTCTCAAATATACGTTTACCGAAAACCAGTTGAATCTCTAACAAAAATGTTGGCTTGAATTGTTGAAAGATTACGACATCAGTTTTCTTTATCACCCTAGAAAGTCCAAAATGGTTGGTGATGCTCTAAGTAGTATGAATATGGGTAGTGCGTCTCACATATATTAAACCAAGAATGATCCAATGAAAGATGTTCATAGGTTGGCTAGATTGGGTGTGAGGTTGGAAGATTCTCCTAATTGCGGGTTGTTGTTCAATCATAACTATGATTTATCCTTAGTGGTTGAGGTAATTTCTAAACAACACGTTCATAAAGCATTGATTAAGTTTAAGTAATTGGTTTTTGGTAAGCTTAATGAGTCATTCTCAATATGGGGGATGGTGTTTTGAGGTACCACAGAAGATTTTGTGTTTCCAATGTACATTGATTGAGGCACCGGATCCTTGAGTAAGCCCATGGTTTTTGGAACTCCATTATCTGGGTTCGGTAAAAATGTACCATAACCTTAGAGAATTATTTTGGTGGATAGGTTTCATTAAGGACGTAGCGGAGTTTGTTTCTAAGTGTCCAAATTGCAAACAAGTGAAAGTCAAACATCAAAAGTCGGGTGGCTTACTACATGAAATCCAAGTTCCTACTTTGAAGTGGGAACAAATCAATATGGATTTTGTAGACGGTTCACCTCGGTCTAAAATTCAACATTACACTTTATGGGTGGTTCTGCCTAGGTTGACCAAGTCTACTCATTTTATTCCCGTGAAGTCTATTTATTCTGCAGAAGATTATGTTAGGATCTTCATAGATGAGATTGTGTGCGTTCATGGTATTCCGTTATGCATTATATCGGATCTGGGTGCACAATTCACATCTAGGTATTGGAGTTCATTCGAAGAAGTGTTTGGTACTAAGGTGATGTTAAGTACCACTTTTAATCCCAAAATGCATGGTCAAGCAGAGCGTACTATTCAAACTCTTGAGGATATTCTTAGGGCTTTTATTATTGATTTCATGGGACAATGCGATAAGCATTTGCCTTTGTGGAGTTTGTGCATAATATCAATTTTCATTTCTCCATCTCCATGGCTCCATATGAAGCCTTGTATGGTAGGAGGTGTGGGTCTCCTATTTGATTGTTTGAAGTTTGTGAGTATTCTCTTCTTGGTACCTATTTGATTTTTATGATTTTGTAAAAAGTTCATATCATGAGGAATTTGTTTCAAACGGCCTATAGTTGGCAAAAGTCCTATGCCGAGCATAGGAGAAGTGATTTGGAGTTTGAATAAGGTGATAAAGTCTATTTGAAAATTTTGCCAATGAAAGGGGTTCTTAGATTTGGCAAGACAGGGAAATTGAGTCCTCGTTATGTGGGTCCCTATGAAATCTTACAAATGGTTGGTAAGGTTGCCTATGAATTGAAACTTCCTTGTGAATTGACTTCAGTTCATCTGATTTTCCATGTTTCCATGTTTAATAAGTGTATTGGTGATCTCGAGTCTATTCTTCTTATTGAGGCTCTTAGTGTGAAGGATAATCTCTCTTATGATGAAGTTATATATCAAACTCTCGATTTGCAAGTAAAGTAGCTAAGAAATAAAGAGGTGACTTCCGTAATGGTTTTATGGAAGAATTAACAAGTTGAGGGTGCACCATGGGAGGCCGACGACGACATGAAGTCCCGTTACCCTCATATATTTGATAAAAAAATGAGTTGTTCATACTAATAATCAAAATAATTACAAAAATTGAAGTTTCGTATATTTATATAGATATTTTGCAAATGGGGCATTTTTATGTTTATATAGTGAATTATAGTGAAAAATTGTGCATTTTTACTTGAAATTGAAATTTTGCTTGTTATGGGTCACATTGTGCATTTTGATATAGTTAGTCGTTATGAAATGATATGTAGCATGTTGTTAAGTTGAATTCGACATAACTTACCCATAAATGTTAAGTTGAGTTCTTGTTGTTATGAGAAGGATATTCTTCATCATGTAATGTTTAGCCTTTATATGTGTTAGTTGAATATTTTAATTTCCTTCTGTCATTGATATAGTTGATGTTTTTATGTATTGTTGTTGTTTGGGATTCTAGTCTTGAGTCTATTCCTTCCTTCGAAAGATTTTTTTTCATTCGGGGACAAATGTTCTTAAGGGGGGATAATGTAACACTTCGAAAGTCCAAGACATGTTCTAGAGCTAACATACATTTCGTAAGGTTTGTACACTATTTTGACGTCCATTCTAATTAATATAAGTCATCTAGGGAGTCTAAAAAATAAAACGTCTAAGAACATCCATGACATACAGAAAGTAGTTAAACGAGGCAATAGCGTGCCTTAGCATATTTGACTAGTTTTTAAAATTTGGAAAATGATGAAAATTTGTAGAAGGGTGTCTAACATGTGTTAAAGTTGATTCATTATCGAAATGTTCAAATATGACTCCCCAAGGACCAATAAAGGGCGCTTCAGGAGGACCCTTGCGTTTGGAGTCAAACATTGCCTGGGCAGTGTACACCCAAGAAGGCAGTCTACGAGGCGTGTGTGGATCGACGGGGTGTCGATTCAATTCATCGACAGTCACTTTGACAATTCATTTAAGGGAATCTTATGCATACTGTGTGAACTAATTGATGGATGAGGAGCACGAAAGAGGGTTTGGTCCGTCAATTGAGACACGAGGCAGCGACGGGGTCTCATGGATGAGTGACCTATTTTTGCTGCACATTTTCACTAAGTATTATACAAATTATTAAGGGGTTTGGTTGTTATATAGGGATTAATGGAAGTCTAACTAATTTAATTAAACCCCCATATAAATACCCCAACCCCATTAGACTAATTTAAACTCTAAAAACAAAACTCTCTTCCTTCTCTTTCTCTCTCTATTGGAAGACACCATTAAGATAAAGCTAGGAGTGGGTTTTTTGTGTGATGTAAAGGGACGATTTTACAATCTATTCTTCATCAAACATTAAGGTATGCGATCAAATTCAACTTTCAGAGCACTTTCGTCAAAGAGTTTCTTCAAAGTACTTTCAAAAGTTGAATTTTCAAGTGGGTCTTTCACAATCTCAAAATTTATTGTATTAATTGAGTTGTTTATGATTTATTTTGGATAATATGAAAATATTAACATGTATTCTAACTTAATTATGATATATATTGATGATTCGGTTTAATTTGTAAAAGATGACCCTCGACCCTAGGTTTTGATCTGTATATGAATTAGGTTGTATTGGATCAACTGACTTTGTTATTGATTGAATTACTACTAGAGGATTTTGTAATACTAATAATGAACAAATTAGGGTTATTTTTAGTGTTCCAAGCTAGTTCTTGAGAAGATTATCGAGGTTATAATGTATGTTGTGAATCGACCTAAGTATCTTCTCTTAAGCTATGATCGAATATTGAATTGTGATGTGATGATTCTTATAGCCTTATGATAATGTTGGTTATTTAATTATTATGATGTAAACACAAATTTGAAAGAATTATGTGTTTATGGTAAGACATTGATGATGAACTATGAAGGAGACTTGGTAAGTCTTATGATCCTTGCCCTTTACTTCAATTGTGGTTAATTGTGATAAAATCATGATGTTGTATTGAAGTATGACTTATATAAGCATTGATAGGGTGGTATGATGTTGAATTCAAATGTCTTCCTTTTGATTGTGAGGTTTTGGCTTAAGATTTAAATTTTATAAGGAGGGTGCATGATTTAGCAATGTGCCTTCTCATGAAGTGAAGATGCTTATGTACTAACCTCACCTATATTAATTGTAATGAAAGGGTTTATACGCATGAAATTATTAATTAGCTACAATTATGATGAATAAATAAAAGGGTATACCCTTTAACATAAACTAAGCTATGATTGATAATAAATGCTTAAAGAAATTTTTAAAAAGGACTCTAGTTTAGCACCGAGTGAACAAGAGTGAGGAGTGTCCCTTCCAACATAGTGAAGGTAGGATCATTAATGTACTATTGAGATTGGAGACTGGAATGCATCATAAAGAGGGTCCAAATTATATCTCCTAGTTCTTGAACTATGTTTCCCCCATAGAATTACTAGCTAATGGATCCACGTAGTGGCTATGTTCATGTTTTGTTAGTACCTTTGCCAGTACTCGATCTTTCTTCGCTGTAATGTTCCATGACAATTGATTACACATTAGCTCTTGTGTTCTTTGTTTGTTAGTGCAAGATGATCCCAAAAGGTAAAATGAACTAACAGAATGAACTCTAACTATGCTAACCTAAGGGGTCTAGGTTAGTATAGGTAGGGGTATGGGACTCTACCAAAGCATTGCACTAACTATCCTTGAGTGGAGTTTTAGGTTGATTTTCTTATGTATGATTATGACTATGATGATATATGATATGCATATAATGAACTTGCACATTGTAAATAATATCTGATTATTAGTTTCACTTATGTATTTGTGGTTGTTTATATGCTTAAAGTAAGATCATATGTACTCTTAATTGATATGTTATTTGAAGTAGGATGTTGTTCATGATTCTTGATGGGTTACTTGATTGAGTAAGCTTATGGGGTTTTGCTTGGTCATTGCACTTTTTTACTTCATAGGGGTTCATGGGTAATTGTCTTGCTTTGGTTATGTTGAAAGGAAATCATATACATCCTTGTTGTAAATATGATTGATGATGGAGTTACTTGCATATGTATTCTATTACATGATATGAGTGAATGAATTTACTAAACTTAATGTTGTTTTTATTGTGATGTACATGCCTATGTCTACATAAACATGCATTATTGGTTGGTATGGTCTTGTTGAATGTGCATAAAGGTTTTAAATTATAAGTTCATATTTTATGGAAATGTCCCTCTTTCTTAGCATGTTTTCATATATGTGTTCATATGGTCTCATACTTAGTACAAATGATGTCCTAACCCCATTTGTTTCTTTTCCCCAACAATTTAGGTTCTGGTTGTTGAAAGTCTTTTGGAGACGACATTGAAGAAGACTGTACTATCCTGATCATATAAGTAGGGTATGTCCTCAACTTCCTAGGGTTATGCCAATATCTAGCTTATAAAGTTGTTTTTAGTTAAAAACTTCTATGAATCTTTCTTTCCATTTAGTATGAAACAATGTATAGCTTATGTGAGGCATTCTTACTTTGATGTTTGGATTATACCCAAGATCTTACACTCTTATTAGAAGGTTAAAAAAAACCACGACTTTACGACTATTATGACTATATTATCTTTTATATAGTTATGTACAATAAAATTAGAAGACTATGTTATCTTCCTATAAGAAATGTCTATGTATACTCGATATATATATATATATATATATATATATATATATACACACATGTATATATATGTGACTGTGTGGGTAAATTTCTATGTAAACCTCCAAGTATAATTAATTAATAGTTTTAAACCTCCAAGAGGACGACGGTGCCGATTACGTCTACGGCGTAAACCCGGATGTGACATTCAGACCACTCTCACAAGAAAGCAAAAAAACACATAGATGATATAATTCTTGCAACAAAAACCCCAATAAATTCACCCACAACTATTAAAATAAATCACATTTAAACTACAAATAAAGTATCAGCAAGCAAGACGGCAACTAATATAATCCATATCCATAAAATTATACCCCAACAATTGAGGTTTTAGCTAGACAAGTACAACAAATAGAATTTTATATCAAATGAGCTTTCATTCAAATGGATATGAGTATTTAAGTCTTTTAAAATTCCAATAGTGAATAGTCCAAGAGACTTAAGTATAAATTCTTGGAGATAAAACCCTTTTAATCTTCAAGGTCTTCTAAAACCCTCTCCAAATTGAGAGGTCAAAAATAGAAGCTTAAATTGATAAAACTCTATAAAATATAATTAATTCTATTCTATTAAATAAAATTTGTTATTAAGCCAAAGAAACTCAACAAGTATTTAACCGTGGATCACTTGGCACACTTAGTCAGAATCACTGATAAAATTTATGATTCACCCTTTAGTAATTCATCGTCATCTTGTACTTTGTCCCATCATCTTCATGTTTTGGACCATTGGGCCATACCATATTGCTTCACATAACTCCTCGATGATGCGCCAACTAATCCTTTTTATTGTCTGTTTGATGCTTTCCTTCAGGCGTCAACACACTATAATAAAACACACTCTTTAGACCTATTGGTGTTTCACCAAGTGGACTTGGTGATCCTCAAACCTTCATTTCTTCGTTCTTTTCAGCCTTATTTCTCCTTTTTGCCAAGTAGTATCTATGTTTTTTCTCAAACTCAAAGTACTTGAAACTCGATGTTATTCATCAGTAATTAATAAAATATGTAATTATGGACACTATTTCTCTCAAAGTATAAACTTAAAAAGTCCAATCTATGCACTCATCTATAACGTTACATCCCGAGACCACACCCTAGAAGATATGGCACTCTTGGATTGCAAGCGTCATACTTGACCTCTCCGAGGTCTTGTGTAAAACCTTTCGTATTTTTCATCGCATATAATCAAACAAAAAGTAATGAGGAATTCAAACTTTTCTTAAACATTCTATAAGTCATTATAAACTCTTTCATATAAAACTCGTACGAAATACTAAATATCATTTAATAAAATCTTAGACACAAGAATACTTTGGGACAGGGCCCATAAACAATAGAAATATTGAAATACTTAGTCTATTACGATACTTCAATCACAGAAATAAAAGAGATGTACGCCCTCGAGTCAAATGATAACATACATCAACTTCACTTGAATAATCTACGATCCAAGTCTTGCTTCCCAAAGCACCTTCACCTATGAATCACTATTGAAATAGATAAAACTATGGAATTAGTAGAATCACATGTACTAAGTATGACATAAATGCATAAAAATGATGAAACCGGATATTAATTTAAAATATGAAATACGCATATTTTTTCATTAAAACATCATAATATAATAATTACAATAAATTTAACACCTTTGAAACACATAAAAAGTAAATTAGTTTAGAACATTTTCAGAAACAATATAGTAATACCATGTCACTTTATAGTGAATCAATTCACTGTTACAATGAAGATTTAGTGAAGTTTTATTCTGCTTAGACACCTTCTATCATGTAATCCTCTCACAAAAAGATATCCTAAGACTCACTTATGTAAGAAAAAGAGAGACCACCCATACAAACTCTCTAGGAACACCTAAATGATCCTTAAGACCACCTATAATGAAATATACACACTTACAAAACACCAACCACATCAACATGAGATTTCTCGTACAAAGGTGATTCTAAATCTCACTTGAGTGAGTTGTGAAGCGACCACCCATAATCCCTTACACACACACTTAAGATATCCTATAGACTACCTAGAATTGAAATATTCTCACTTAGTACTATAACATATATATAATATGGCATTCTACTTCTAAAGGCTACCAAAGACTTACTTAAGTAAATAAAGAAGACAACGTCCATGATTAACCTCTTCAAGATTACCTAGATAATCCTTAAGACTACCTAAGTCTTAGATCATGTCTACATAATAATTCATCTTCCCTAAATAGAGTCATTCTTAAGACTAATCGAGGTAAGAGACGAAGTGACCATTTCTTTGCTCCTTCACACCTTAACTATACAACCCTTAACTACCCTAGATAAGTACTTATTCATTCAACATACTTTCTTAACTTATGTCATTACATTTTTTAGTTAAATTAATACTCATTAATCACATAAATACATTCAAGTAGTGGTCTTGAACAAGACCTAGACAGTCTAAATAACACCTTCAAAGTCTATTGTGTAATGTCAAGATAGCGTCCCATACCACCATCTAAACTTCATAGTACTTCTCTAATACTCGAAATTATCCCATTGTTTTATATGAGTTTTCAGAAAAATAATATATTATAAGTTTCTGAAATGTCTTTGAATTTTTAGAGTAGTCACTTAATTTTTAAAGAGAAAATCAAGAAAACTATTCTTTCAATTTGACTAAAACAGAAAATCAATTTGAATGATTTTTTAAAGAATTCGGGGATTCTTACTAACGTCATAGGATGGTTTGAAAGTACCTAAGACGTCCGCTTACTTGCTGTTATCCAAAAATTGAAATATTTGGCTAACAATCGTTTAACTTGATTTGAATTGAAAGTTTACTAAGAACCTGCCAAGAGTTATATTCAATACTAACTTATCATTTTAAGTGAGTTATTTTAATTTTCAAAATTATCCATCCTTTTAGGATTCATTTGAAATTAATTTTAAGATTATAAAACATTTACGACGTTTGCGGAGATTTGGATTCTTAAAATTTAAAAGTGACGACCAAAGAAGTAGATAAATAAACATAAATAAGGGAGAGATAGAGAGAGAGAGAGTAGGTTCCAAATTCGGGTTATCTGTCCATCTGGACAGGTAATTGGACCGATTTTGTTGTGGTTTTTTGACCCATTTATTTTGGGTCTTTGGACCACTTCACGTGTACATGTCATAAATTCTAAGGATACAATAAATAAAATAATTAAATCGGCATAAGCCCAAATGACAACATAATACCAGACTTAAAATAAATTTTTTATCTGAAAGACCCAAGTTCTTTTATTCTTCAATTGACTCCATATTCTTCTATTTTGGTGACGTGCTTGTCGATTTTACAAATTTATCCTATGAAATTCCTAATCGGCTGACTCGATAAGATTAATTTTTGTGCCTTCATGTCCCCTTGGGGAATGCAAAGAGAGAGTCCGCTAGGACTTGGGAAGATTACATGCAACAAAACATGGAATACATTTAACATATATGACTCAATTAATATGGAAGAAAAGAAAATATACTAATTTGTGTAAGGGGAGAGTCATGCAACGTTTATTAAAGGATAAGGTCCTAAACTAGCAAATAATGAAACAAAAATGCTGAAAATTAAACATGTTTATCATGCAGTTACTCTAAAACGAATAAGGACATATAATCAGACAACAACATTCCACGAGAAACAGAGAATGAAAACTAATTTGGCTAAAATGTGCATTAATCAAGATCCGATTAAAAAACAAATATGGAGACTTCAATCAAGTCACTAAATCGAATGACTTAAAAAAGACAAAAGCTGCCAGCAAGCTTCCTTGAAGAGAAATATAATAACAGAGTCATACTTCATTGGGATTTCCGAACAATTCGAGGATAACTGTCATTTTCAACATATATTTAGTGTTAAATGAGATAAAATAATGACACAAAAAAATCATCATGAAAATAAAGAAACAAAACAAGGCAAAGATAAAGCAGATACGCCGTAAAAATCCAATCTAGTACTGTCAGTGATAGGCTTTTTCGACTAACACTTGAGCATGATTCGGACATGAAGTTTGATAAAGAAGAGCGAGGATAGGCAAGAAAATACTATACTTTCGAAAGCTCAGAGGAGACGCCGAAATTAAGGGAGATCAAGAGGGGGCCCATTAACATATCTCAAAGTGTTAAACATTCTCAGAGGTAAGTAATAAACCTAAACAAGCCATTACATTTCTCCGGGTTTAGTAAAAGAGACTTGAAACCTCGAACTAATAATCTACCAGCACAAAGGGATAGACATAAATGACTAAATAAATAAAATACAACACACTTTTGTTTTAAGGAACATCCGATTGAGCAATACAACCTAAAACACTACAGAGACATGATGCCAATTCTTTATATAAAAAAACAAAACAGAACAACCAAAAAAGAATATAATCCTTTAGTGGAAAACGAATAGAAAAAAAATGAAACCTTCAGAGGTAAATAAGAGAAAATCCATATAATCTAAAAACACACATCAGAACAGCGAGTTACCCATCTAAACACATTAAACTCAACGAAGGGAGAATATCATGGCACTCACAGATTCTTATCCACGCTTTCAACGAGCAAACAACAAGCGAAATTTTAACTATTCTAAATGCGTACAACCATTATACATGATGGATCTAAGGTTATAGCCAAGAAAAAGAAGGGATGAATGTTGTGTTACCTTGTTATAAGATGCGAATGAGGACAAAAACGAGCAAAAATCAGCGGCTTCCATTGCCGAGGTTGGATTCGGATGAACTTTAAGAGAGCAAGAGACGATCGAAGAAACGTAAAAATGGAATCCTAACGAGAAATATTCTCTTTCAAAGTGTATTTTGAGCTATTCTTCTATGCAAAAGTTAAACTCAATATCCCTCTTTCCTAAGAACTTTTACACTCCAAGTTTCTTCAACTTCTGTCTAATGTTTATTTTTTTTAGTTTGTTGAAACAAAAATTCTCTCTATCTCTGCTTAAAAAAGAACAAAAAGAAAAACCTCAATTCATCCAAAGAAAACCCTAGAACTAATGACGAAGAGGGTTGTTTATAGAGATGAAAGTTAGGGTTTCCAATCAAGCAGAGGCGGTTGAATTTCTTTAGAAGTTGGGGGAAAAAGTGGACACTCACTTCAATTCCAAAATTGGAAATCTTTTTCAAGGAAAAGGATATAGATGAATTTTCACGACATTCGTCCATATCCCTTAAAATCCGGACGAATAAGTAGGTTGGGTGGCTCGAATTAAACTCATTGTCCTTGTGCTTGACGTGGTGCCCATATACGCAAGCCAAGGACGATAGACGGGGTTGCTCTGACCTATTATACGATGAAAGAGGACGTCCATGGAATAAGACAAAAGATCATTGTTTCCCGCTTGGAGCATCGTTCACACATGGAGGGAGGAGGATGCACGTAGAGGCCCCCCATGTGCCATTCAAACGTCGCTGATGTTGACGCTGGAACGGTCGAGGTTGGGAATCGAACGTTGTTTGGAGTATTCTTTTTTTCTCAAGGGAGAAAGGGATGGGTCGGATTGTTAAGTGAATTGGCCTGAGAGATGATGTAAAAAATTGGAATGGGCTATAGGGTGGGTCAACTAAAATCATAAAAATGGGAATAGATTACTGATTTAGTAAAAGGGGAAAGGGTTTGGGCCTCATCTTTTTAATGGATATGCTGCAAGGGTTGGAGAAAAGGCCCATCCTCTAACCTTTTGATGGGTTGGGATGGTGTCCAAACGAATTACAATCATAGAAAAATTGAGCTATTGAGTAAAATTGGCTAAAATGTAATAAAGACGGATTAATAAATTAATTAAGAAGCGTCTTAATCTTAATGAAATAATATATTCGACGTAGTCATAGTAAATTATTATATCCTAAACTAATTAGTAATATATTTAAAACAACAAAATCTTTTTGAGAGGATTTTTGGAATGTCTAAAAAATATGCCAATTATATATGAAATTAAATAAGACATATATCACTAAAATACTATAAGCGCTAAAACATAGTAAAATAATTAGTAAACTTTATATTCTTCTTACAATTTCATAAAACTAATTATTTTAGCTTGTTTGAAATTGATGAAACTTGAAAATTAATTATTATCGGGAGGGTGATAATTGGGTGTATACAACTGTCCCTCATTTCACTTGCATTGATACGAAAATTCGAGGAAAATTAAATTGACCAACCACAAATTCATCTTTCAGAAAAAAAAAATTTTACTAACTTTATCAATTATGGCCGAGGCATGAAAATGAGTTCCCTACATATCTAAGGTTATATGAGAATTCATGCCACTTATAGTTCAATATGCTTGATTTAATGCATGATGTTAAAAGAATTTGTAAGACATTTTGATACCGAATTATAAATCGACCCAAATGCTCGTGGGGTTGATTTAAGAGCGAATGTTGGAATATAGTCGAGTTTGAATGTTGAGATCTCCAACGTATCCTTAAACCTTGGAATCAGGCTGCTTGTAGTTTGACTCGATTGGTGTAAAAGGTAATCTATTACGCTAGATAACCTTTGGCTCTGCACGAGTGACAAAGTAAATCTAGTATGAAAAATCCGCTTGTAACCTCTTTGTTATAAAAGTGGCGCGCTTCACACCCATATTAAGAACTTACACAAACATAATTTCCAAGTCTCTTGGTGCATTGTCACTAAGATTGGAAACTTGCTTCTGGTAAACACAAAAATTTTCGGATGCGAAACTGAAAAGTAAAAAAGCGAAACAAAAACTTAGAAGCCTTCTGATAAGGGTGTGTTTGATTGTGGTGGAAGTCACTCCTCTTCTCTCGTCTTAAGAATTTTACAATCCTCTTTGGACTACGTACCAGTTCGATGCTAAGAAAAAGTTCCATGTTGTGCTGCATCCTTTTTTATTTCGTCCGCACATGTGGTTTTGTTTTTTGATAATGCATTTTTTCGGATTCTCCTGACAAAGGCTGAGATAAAATTCATTAGCATAAAAATGCCACTCAAATGGTAGATAGTGTATTTTACCGCGTTCACACTTAGTTGCTCTCCTTCCCATTTGGCGTCAACTCGATCGGTTTGACATAAAGAATATAAAGCTTATGTTGTTTGCAATATAATCTTCAATATACTCTTCATTTGATGTAAACATAAATGAAAGTTGATTCAGTGCTAATATTTCTCTTGATGTCGTCTTCGATGATTCTCTTGGCATACGGTCTTGCAAAATAAAAGATGCATTAGATGCCGATGGTTATATACTTTTCTTGAGATGATCGATTTCCTTTTATGGCAGTGAATGATTTTTTCGGTGCATGAATATCATCCCACGATGTATAATTTTCAACGAGGCATATATGTCTTCTCCCGATGCATTCATTCTGTGACACATGAATATCTTCTTGCAATGCATAACTTTCTTCGAGGCATGAATATTTTCTCACGATGCACAATTTAACTCGAAATGCATGAGTACTAACTTGTGATTCATGGTATTCCACAATGCATGAATATTGACTCGCGATCCATGATCTTCTGCAATGCATGAATATTGACTCATGATGCATTATCTTCCACGATGCA
Source organism: Solanum neorickii (assembly GCA_027704865.1). Classification (NCBI taxonomy): domain Eukaryota; kingdom Viridiplantae; phylum Streptophyta; class Magnoliopsida; order Solanales; family Solanaceae; genus Solanum; species Solanum neorickii. The sequence goes on from JAKWJC010000370.1 coordinate 12,624,401, forward strand.
TGAATATTGACTTGCGATGCATAATTTTTTGTGGGGCATGACTATCATCCCGTGATGCATAAATTTCTACAAGGCATGAATATCTTCTCACGATGTGTAACTTTTTGAGAGACACGAGCAATGTGTAACCTTTTGCTAGGCATGAATATTTTTTTGCGATGCGTATCTTTTTGCGATGCATGAATATCTTCTCTCGATGCATGAACTCGCGATGCATGATCTTCCACGACGCATGAATATTGACTCGCGATGCATGATCTTTCACGATGCATGATATTGACTCGCGAGGCATGACCTTTCGCTATGCATGAATATTGACTCCTGATGCATGGTCTTCCATGATGCATGAATATTGACTAGCGATGCATGAATATTAACTCACGATACACGATCTTCCGCAATGAATGAATATTAACTCTTGATGTAATCCTTGGTGCCAAATGAAGATAGTGCTTCAGTCGAGCAACGTAGTTATCTTTTGGGTGCCTTCTACATAATCATGTTGTCTCAATTGACAATAAAACTAAAATGAACCTTCAGGCAGTGTATCGTCTCGAACGATAATATCAAAAATGACCCCTCTGTGTAGTGTATGTCTTGATCGACAATAAATAACTGACCTCTCAATGTAGTGTATCGTCTCTAACAATATAATGCAGATAACGTCCTTTACGAAAGCCGTAAACATTTTCTTGAGATTTTTACTTGATTCACCTTCGATATGAACAACATAAAAGAATTCCTACGTCCATAGAAAAAAATTCCAATTGAGAGAACTTTTTCCTCCTTGACTTCTCCCTACCGTCGATCTGAGAAATTCGGCAATTTGCAAAGAAAATCTATAAACATGCATCCAGAAAAAAATCGTTCATTTTAAAATGAACTTATCTGTGTTGATTCTTCAGTTATCTGCTCCCTGTCCTGCTATCTATAGTTGATTTTCCTGATCCCCCGTCTCTTGATATACAAGACAAGATTTTATGTCAAAACAAATGAAACATAAAAGGAAAATATTTAAGAAAATATATTTTTGTGAAGTAGTATTTTGAAAAAGGTTATTGTCGAATGTCATGCCACGTTAGGCTTAGCGAACTTCTTTGAGCCTGATGCTTAGAGGTAGATGTGATTATTTGATGGGGAGTATTCAAAGCCACTCTAGACTGTCAACGAACCCATGTTTAAATTTTGAGGCCATCCTCAAAATTTTTGTCACAGATAATTGTCTTAAACTTATCTTTGACAATTGGTCAGCAAATCACGAAATTTTTGAGATCCTTAAAAAAATTTTGTTCCGGTTGCAAATATCGAAATATCTTCGGTCCTGGCTTGTTGATGAAAAATCTTATCCCCGAGAACTTTTTAGTCTCTCTCAACAATTCTATTAAAATTTCTATTGTAAAAAGGAATAGAAATCTTACGGGAAATATGACCAAACACTTGTGGCACCTTCGTATCCCATTAAGGATGGAATCCGGTCAAACGTAGTTCCTCATCAAAGGTTGAAAAAGATAAGAGATTTACAAAGGAACCGATCGAGGTCGACATAGGCCGCCTACGTACCTGTAAGTTCTCTCTTGATATTCTTACCCTTTCCCATAGAAATGATTCCTGAGAAAGTAGAATAACGTTTTGGGATTTGGATATAGGATTTTTTTTTTAATTGAGGAAGTGATCACTCGGAAAATTTAGGCAAACTATGCAATACTGACTTGTATATTTTTTGATAGTTTCTGACAGAGAGTATGTTTATGATGTCCTCATTTGCATCAACATAGCACATAAGGAGTCAATTGAAAATATATCGTGTCCTAAAACATACATGGGACCCTTTTTTTGTGAGAAAGGGTAGGCCTAGCGCATTTGAATGATCTGCATGTGAATTTGAACCATGTAATCAACCCCTTCCCCCAAAAAAAATGCACAAAGTAATACTTAAGTTCACAGGGGAAATAAAAGAACAAAATACAAAGACCATCCCATATAGGGGAAATTTAAATGTACGGAAGTGCGATAAAAACAGGGCCATACAGAGGCTAACAATGACATTAATACACATAAAAAACCAGCAGAGGGGCGAAATCCATTATATTGTCCCTGACAGTCCTCCTCCTTCGCTGCCTTCCTAAGCCTTGTATTGCTGAAACATATATCGTAGCATCAACAAGAATCCTTTACCCAAGCGTCCTATGTCTTCCTTGTTTTTGTATCGCATCCTCTCAATCTTATCTTTTACCCATGAGTCAAACTCATCATAACCACGTCTCAGTCTTTCCACCTCTTGATTTGCCTTCTAAAGATTATCTTGGTTCTCGACAAACATGTCATTTATTTCATTGGCTTCCCTTTTTTACTTCTCTAAACTCGACCACCGATTTGGCCTCCTTGTCTGTTACGCTGCAAAAGCTGGGCGGGATTGGTGAGGAGATACAATGTATGTTATCTCTTAGTCTAACTTTGTAACCTTCATCATTTTCAGCGTTGAATCGGTCTAAGGCGATGATGTCTTTATCCATCAGTTTGGCACCTTTCGGGCATTTCTGAAGCTTCGTTTTCTCTATCATCCCCAATATCGTAGACATAGGCGCCATAGTACGCCTCTCGGGGTGTAGTTTGCATCCTATCAAACTGTCGCAAGACTCTAAATGGTGTAAGGGTGGATTCCCCGAATACCTGGTAGAGAAAGAACAAGCTTTCTATGGCCCTCTACAATGACTTATTTTGAGATAAAGTCATCAAGCATCCATTGGAGATCTCTCGATTCGGAAAAGATATGAGCCCAACTTCCCCTAGTTCTCCGATTATCAAGATTTTCCTAGTACAACATGTAATTAATAAAAAAAACGTCCATCAATCTTCTTTGAAGAGAAAATATAATACCAAAGTAATACATCATTTCAATTTCCAACAAATACGAGGCTAATTATCATTTTCAACACATATTTAGAGTTACATAAGATAATATAATTACACAAAAAAAAACATCCTTATGAAAATAACCAAACAAAACAAGGCAAATATAAAGAAGATACAGCATGAAACTCCTACCTAGCACTGTCAATGATAGGCCTTTTTTACTAACACTTAAGCAAGATTCGGATATGAAGATGGATAAAGAAGTGAGACTAGGCAATAAGAAACTATACTTTCGTAAGCTCAGACGATACGCCGAAACAAAGGGAGATCAGAGTGGGACCATTAACATATTTAAAAGTGTTAAAGATGCTCAAAGGTAAGTAATAAACTTATACAAGTCATTACATTCCTCCAAAATTCATTAAAGAGACTTGAAACCTCGAACTTATAATCTAGTAGTAAAAAGGGATAGACAGTAACGTCGGGAAAACAACAACATAAATAAATAAGTAAATAAACGACATCACCCTTTCATTTTAAGGAACATCCAACTTAGCAGTACGACCTAAAACACTATAAAGACATAATACCAATTCTTTATATAAAAAAATAGATCAACCAGAATAGAAGATAATCCTTTAGCAGAAAAACAATTGAAAAAAAGATGAAACCTTCAAAGGTAGATGAGAGAAAATTCATATAATCTAAAAACACACATAAGAACAGCGAGTTACCCATCAAAACACATTAAACTCAAAAAAAGGACAATATCATGGCACTCACAGATTCTTATCCACGCTATCAATGAGTAGAACAACAAGTGAAACTTCAACTCGGCTAAATGTGTAGAACAATGAGACATGGTGGATCAAAGGTTAACATCCAATACAAAGAAGGGATGAAAGTTGTGTTAGCTTGCTATAACCAATGAATGAGGACGACTACCGAGGTAGGATTCAGCTGATCTTCAAGAGAGCAAGAGACGATCGAGAAAAAATGAAACTTGAATCCTAATGAGAGATCTTCTCTTTCAAAGCGTATTTTGAGCTATTCTTCTGTGAAAAAAACATAAAATCACTATCCCTCTTTCTGAAAGAACTTAAACACACCAAGTTTCTTTAACTTCTGTGTGACATTTTTTTTCATGAAATAATTCTCACTATTCTCATCCTTAAACCAGAACAAGAAGAAAAACCTCAAATCGTCCAAAAAACCCCAAAACCAATAAAGAAGAGGGATATTTATAGGGCGAAAGTTAGGGCTTCCAATCAAGGGAGGTGGGAGAATTTCTGGAGAAGTTGGGGGCAAAATCGGACACTTCCTCAAATTCTAAAATTAGAAATCATTTAAAAGGAAAAGAAGATAGTTGAATTTGCACGAGATTCATCCATATCCCAAGAAAATCCAGACATATCAGTAGGCTGGTACGGCTTGGATTAAACTCCTCCTCCGTGTGCTCGACGTGGCGCCCATCCACGCGAGCCAAGGGCGATGGATGAGGCTGCTCTGACCTACTGTACAATTAAAAGGGACGTCTAAGGAAGAAGACGAAATATCATTGTTTTCCCTCATGGAGTGTCGTTCACACGTGGAGAGAGTAAGATGCACGCAGAGGCTTCCAATGTGCCATTCACGCGTTGCTGATGTTGACGCAGGAACACTCGAAGTTTGAAAATGAACGTTGTTCTGGGTAATTTTTTTTTTCAAAGGGAAAGGGATGGTTCGGGTTGTTAATGAAATTGGGCTGAGAGATAATGTAAAAAATTGGAATGGGCTATAGGGTGGGTCGACTAAAATTATAAAAATATGCTGAGATTGCTGATTTAGCAAAAGGAGAAAGGGTGTGGGCCTCATCTTTTGAGTGGATTTGGTTGAAAGGGTTGGAGAGAAGGCCCATTATTTAGCATTTTCATCGGTTGGGGTGGTGGCCAAAAGAATTACAATCATAGCCAAATTGAGCTATTGGGTGAAATTAGCTATAAGTTAATAAAGACGGATTAATATAAATTAGTTAAGAAGCTTCTTAATATTAACGAAATAAAACAATGGACGTAATCATAGTCTAACCTAATCTGATGAGGGCGTTCTACTTTCTAAGGTTACAACTAGGACACATACCATGTAGGCACATGGTTAAGGAATATGAAGGGCTTTAATGCACTCTAGTATCATTCTCAAGTAGAGATACATTGTACTCGAGTATCATTCTCAAGGAGAGATACTTCTAATAATATACTCACTCGTGTAGCCTTTGTTCTGATATAGTCTTTTACATAATGGATTACATGAAGAGGTTCATTATATGGTTTATAACCTAATCACATTCACCCTACCAAGGAGTTCCACTAGGGCTACCATACAATGGAGACATAGATAGCTCATTATGAATTTCCTAAGGATTATATGATGTTGGTCCATCCAATCAACCGTAGGTCCGCCATTCCTTTACATGAAAGATACCATCATGTCTCTAGACTTCAACATTCATAACCTTTCAACTAGGTTTAAGGTTCCACGCACATGACCTTCCACCACTCATACATGACAAGGTTGCGCTAAGCAAACCTAGTACAGACATCTCATATTCACATATCATTCATACATCTATCAAGTAAAGCGACACAAGTCTACAACTACAAGATAGAACATTTTTTACTTTATTACATATAGCATATCATTTTTAGAAGCACTTAGGAATGACCCTAATCATCATTATGAAATCTTATACATTACCATATCATCATAAATATAACCTTCATAGACTAATAATAAAAAACCATACCTCAATAAAGCTAATACTACAAATGGATGAAGCATCTCCACTCAATTCTCAAATGCAAGCCCTTCCTTGAGTTTTGTCTCCAATGTAGTTCTAGAGAATTTCTAAGGGAATTTGGGTTTTGATTATGAAGAATGAAATACTCTACGTGTTAAAGAATTATAAAAACTTTTATAATACTCAAACGACCCTTAGTAATCCGCCCAAACTCCTTTTTGTATGTGGGAATAATTTACAACTTCACCCCTAACTTAATAGTGAACTGCACGTAGTAGAGAGTCCATCGACAGATGGCCACCGAAGGACCATTTTTTGGGTCCATATTTAGGGACTCAAGATGTTCGTTGTATTGAATTCTCTCACACCTATGTTTCAACCAAATCCCCTACCTTACGAGATGTCGACTGACCCACTGGGCGTCAATTGTCTCCGCAGGTTGGGCTGGTTTTGACAGCTTGGGCACTCATGAAGTGTCCTTCCTCAATGACCCTTGGTTGGTCCTTTGGGACTTTCACCAGAACGTTTTCAACACGAATTGTTTAGTATACAATTTTAGGACATATCACATGATTTTCATCAAAAATGAACACGTAAACTACATCAAAACATGCCAAGACACAAGGTAGTTTCAAGGCAAACCTTTAAAACGTTATGGACGTTCTTGGACGTTTGACCTCCAAACTTAAAGAAAATTAACACACTTACTATGTACACTATTATAAATCATGTAAGGACCACATAAACTCATAAAAGACACATATAGGCACATTACCACATAAGAGGCACATAGGTGACTTAGTCGTCGAACGCATTGGTCGTCCCTTGACGTTTCACTTTCAAATCACCTAAAATTATAGACACTACCTCAATATCACATTATGGAAAATTTTAGGACCTCATAAGCACATTAAAATCCTGTTCGGATCTAGCTTCACCTAAGTCATGTTCGGGATCTTACAATCTCCCCCACTTGGACACCATTCGTCCTCGAATAACAGTTTGCTCTTTTTAAACACTTCCGAGAATAGAGATTCAATTATTATATCATAAACATAACATATAAAATCTTATACAATTAAAACATCTATTAGAACATCAATTTCACATAATCAAGATACTCACAACACAACAAGAATTCACAGTAAAATCTATAACTCATTATGCCATAAAACTCATATCCTTCATTCCAAATAGAAACAACTCATTTTATATTCAAAATCATACTCATATACATAAGTTCTAACAACATTAAAACATTTTCGACCAGAGAATGAATTAGTCAATTTCTCAAAATTTTCACTATGAGAAAATATCCGTGAATTTTTTCAATATTTTTCAAAAATGCATTTTTTAGGCAATTCATGATAGAAACATGTTAAAATTAAATATAAGACTATATAAACACATTTTAAAACATAATCATAAATTCATGGAATGCACAATGCAATGAATCAATGAAATTCAATTCCAACAAGACCCTTAAACATAATGCTCATGCAACATGCTTCCATGACACTTTACTCTCAAGCTTGAGTTGAATTGAGGATATGCGAAAAATCAATCAAAATACCTTTAATCACCATACTCTCCCACTTAGAAGAAACTCATACCACTAAAGAGATACAAGGGCTTGACATCATCATCATCCTCATCTGGCTTTGTTCCTCTATTCCGAAATGGATAGAAACGCTTCTTAGTTGGAGTATCATATTCTGGAACATTAGGAGCAACTGTCTTACCCTCTCTTCCTCTAGCCGCAATGGTAGGACAATCTTTAACCTTATGACCAACCTACCCACAACAAAAGCAACCAATAGTACCGGCTAAACACTTACCATAGTGTCCTTTTCCATAAGTGATACATGAATTATTAATGTCCTAAGATTGTTTATAATGATGTTTGATGTAGTTTTTAATGAATTTGGTGAAGTTTGAAGTCAAATTGCAAGGGACAACTGTGACGTTCGACGACTAGTCACCTATGTTTCTTATGCGTTTTCATGTGCTTATCTGTGAGTAATGAGTTTATGAGGTTCTTATATGGTTTATAATAGTGTTTCGAGTCAGCATGTTTAGTTTAATAAGGTTTGGATGTCAAACGTCCAATGAAGTTCAAAAGATAGCCATTTGACGTCCTTATGTGTTTGGATTTGTTTTACCATGTTATGTGGATTTTTGACGTCAAAATTATTTGGAGATGTTTCTTATACATAGAAATGCATGTTTAGATGTTTTATCGTTTGGGTCTGACTCAAACAAGGACCCACAAGGGGCCCTAGAAGAACGACCCCAACTTAGAGCTCAATACTAATTGGTCTTGGCAATTGACTGCCCCAAATGATGGCTAGTTGATGAGATGACGGCCTATCAATGCATGGTGTCGATGGATCTAAGTAGCCTAAAGGTTAATTAGATGCATAAAAAACCAACGGACCCCATAGACGGGGCGTGGTCTCACCAACGGACCTTTGATGATAGGGAGTCGACGGTGCTGCAATTTATGCCAGCTTTCTGTTTAAGACTAGGTGTTTTTCAGAAAATTCACCCCAAGTTTTATAAAAAAGGAGGACGGTTGTTTTAGGTATTTATAGGTGTTTTAATAGTATAGGTATTTTAAGAGTAAATAAGTCACTGAACTCTCATTTAAACCCTAACACATAGATCAAAAAGTCCATTCCCTCCCAAAGTTTCTCAAAAAACCTCCATGAGAGCTCAAGGTGAAGATGATGATTGAAGATGGATTTTCAATGGAGTTTCTTCCTCAATTATCATTGGGTTCTTTAAAATAGGTATGAGATTTCTTCATTTTAGGCTTGCTATCACCTTAGAGTAACTTTAAAAGATCATTTTCAAAGATTTCAAAAAGATAAAATATTCCAATTTCTACTAAAAGTCTTGGGTTTTTGCATGAACGTTTTCAAACCTTCAAATATGATATTATTGATGTATAATTGATATTTTCCAATTAAATTATCCATGAATCCTTCACCTTCTAAAATATCCCAATTTGACTAAATTATGGGTAAATTGATTATGGCTAACTAGTAATGAATTCATGTATAGATTGATATGGGCTCTTGGTTTATGTATATATTATGACTGTATGGTTTATAGGTTGTCTCAATTTATCAATTTAGTTATGTATATTCGTAGATCTAATGTATATTAAGCTTATTAAATTGAATTGATGTTCATCGCATGGGTAAGGTCCTTTGAGTATTGTATTGGTTGATTTGGCTATGGAAGGAAGTTCTGAGATTCGATGGGTGGTATGCTGTCCTAGCTCTATTAATATTATGTTTAGATTTTTTATTACAATGATGATTTTTATGGTCAACTTACGGTGGCAGTGATATGTGATCTATGTGGCCTTGTCGACGTTACTTTATGTATTATGATGATCATGGCCTTATCGGCAACTACTTGAAGTATTATGTTAATCAATGTAGTTTTTTTATGTGAAGTATAATCATATTCATCTAATTGTCACTAAGGTGAAAGGATTTGTTTCTTGTATTTGTTTTTGTTAGGTGACCATGTTAGAATATGATTATGTTCTTATGTGTGCAGTCTAAAAGTTGATGCATGGTTATTCCTATTTGACTATATGAGTTTATGATGGTTATATTCATGATGTTATGGTAGTGTGTACGATGACTTAAAGATAATAATGGTTAATCCTATGTGATATAAGAATGATATGCTATCTACGATAAAATGAAGTCATTGATGTTTTGTGTGGTTGACTGGTGTCGCTTTATTGATACATGTATGAACGTGAAAATATAATGGCTTCACTTTGGAAGCTAAATCCTCTTAGTCTTTTATGAATGAAAGATGTGAGACCTTGAATGATTATAAGAAGGTCATTTATGTTGAACCTCGAACGTAGTGGTAATGTTATAAAACTTGAAGTCGTATGTCGTAATGGTATCCTTCGAGTAATGAATGATAGATTTAATTTTGATTTGTTCGAAAAGCATCATATCATAATTATGAAATTCATTATGAGCTTGATATGGGGTCCTATTTTGTAGGGTAAATGCATTTCGGTTATGAACTTGATGTGGAACCCCTTTGTATGAACTTTTAATGTAAATTACTCTATGAGAACAAAGGCTAGCACCGAGTGAGTATGGTAAGGAAAGTAGCTATAGTTAACTGATGAGGCTAGAGTACGAAGTAAGCCTTTCATATTCCTTAACCATGTGACTACATGGGATGTTTCCATGATCTATTATTGGAAATTAGAAGACCCTCCAAAGGAGTATGTTACAACTCCGGATTCCAGTCTTTGCTACCATAGTCTATGTAAGTTATTGCCTATCCTCATCATTTGGGATACCTACTAGTATTGAAGAAGGTCTATGAAGTTTAGTGGTTATATGGGACACTATCTAGACATTTCACAATAGGCTATGAAGATGTTAGTGAGAGACCATAGGTCTTCTCAAAAAACATTACGTTAATGTCCTTATGTGATAAATGAGTACTAAATGTACTAAGGAATGTAATGACTTAAATTATCAAAGTGTATTAAGTGAATAAGTACCTACCTAGAGTAATTAAGGGTTGTATAGTTAAGGTATGAAGAGGTCATATGAATGGTCACTTCGTATCTTACCTAGATAAGTCTTAAGAGTGACTCTAGTTAGGTAAGTTAGTCGATTATGTAGACATGTTCCAAACATAGGTAGTCTTAAGGATTACTTATCTAATCTTGACGAGTCTCTACAAGGTAAATGAGACTTCAATAAGTCTTACTTAAAGGCACTCGTATCATTCATTGCATCTAGTGTAGGTTGCTAATTATTTTATGAAGGTGAATAGTGAGTATGTCTAAATTGTTATATAATATTGGTTTGTTGAGCATTTATATGGAATTTCTTAAGTATCGCATTGTTAGATTGTGAAACATGTTCACTACAAGGAAAAATGGTGGTAACAATAAAGATTTTGTGAAAATGAATAAGTTGTTATTTAACTTAAAATGGTTTTGTGGTGTCTAGAATTTATGTATATGATCATGATAGCGTGTTGAGAATGGAGTTTCTCGTAAATAAAATAAGGAGTGTGAGTCTTATCACATGATTAGTCATAGATTAGTTTCTAGCTTCTTGTTGTGTTGTGAATCTCTTGTTTATGTAAAAGTGATGTTTATCCTATAAGAGTATTTTGTGGTATGGTTATGTGCTGCTAGTCTTGAGTTAACCATCTTTTCATAATGTGTAACATGAAGCAAGTGTCTTTTGAGGACGAATGTTGTCCAAGTGAGGGAGAATATAACAACTCCAAAAATGACTTAGGTTAAACTAGGACCTAATGTCTCTAACATAAACTCTTGAAGTCCTATTATTGTTTAAAATGATGTTTGGGGCAGTGTCTAAAGATTTTTAGGAAGTTTGAAGTCAAACATCAATGGACAACCAAGACTTTCGGTGACTAGTCTCTATGTGTCTTATGTATTCTCATGAGCTTATGTGTGAGTAATGAGTTTATAAGGTCTTTATATTGTTTATAATAGTGTTTAGACCCATGATGTTTAGTTTGGTACGATTTGGACTTCAAATATCCAAGAATGTTCGGTGAAAGTCGAAAGATAGTCGTTTGACGTACATGTGAGTTTTGATGTGTTTTAGTATGTTATGTGGTTTTTTTCATGTTGAAATTGTTTGGATATATTTCTAATACTTAGACGTACATTTTAGATGTTTAACGTCCTGGTAGGACTCCACCTAGGACCCACAACGCCCCTAGAAGGATGACCACAGCTTAGAGCTCAACACTGCTTGGCAGTGGCAATCGACTGCCCCAAACGACAGCAAGTTGATCAGACGACGGCCCGTCGATGGGTGTAGTAGATGGATCAAAGTATACTGCAGGTTTTTTAGCTTCAAACACAACTAACAGACCCCATCAACGTGCAGAGGTCTGACCAACGGAACGTCGATGATAGATAGTCGATGGTGCTACAATTTCTTCCAGCTTGTTTTTAAGACATGGTGGTTTTTGCAAATATTCACCCTCGGTCTCCTAAAATAGGAGGACGGTTGTTTCTGGTGTTTATGGGTATTTTACGAGTATATAATTCATTTAACTCTCATTTAAACCCTAGCACTTAGATCAAAACCCATTCCCTCCCAATTTTTTCCCAAAAACATCCATGGAACCTCAAGGTGAAGATGGAGCCTAGATCTTCAGTGGAGTTTCTTCTTCAATTATCATTGGGTTCTTATAATAACGTATGTAAGTTCTTCATCTTATTCTTTGTATAACCTTATATTCATTTTCAAAGATGATTTTCCAAGATGAAAAAATGATCAAAAAGTCCAATTTCTACTCAAAGTCTTGGGTTCTTGCATGAAACGTTTTCAAACCTTAAGATATGATATTAAATATGTATAATTTATATTTTCCAATGAAATTATCCATGTACCCTTGACCTTGTTAAAACTCCCAATTTGACTAAATTATGGGTAAATTGATTATGTCTTAAGTAGAAATGAATTTATGTTTAGATTGTTATGGGCTATTCATTTATGTGTAGATTATAATTGTATGGTTTATAGGCTGTCTTAATTTGATCAGTTGAGTATTTTATATTCTGATATCCATTTTATGTTAATCTTATTGAATTAAATTGATGTTGATGGCCATGAATAAGGGCCTTTGAGTATTGTATTGGTTGATTTTGCTATGGAAGGAAGTTGTGAGATTGGATAGGTGGTATGCTTCCCTAACTTTCTTAATATTATGTATAACTTTTGTATTATAATGATGGTTTGTATAGTCCATTCATGGTGGTGGTGCTATGGTGTTGATCTGGCCTTGTCGGCGTTAACTTTATAAATTATCATGATCATAGCCTTGTCGGTAACTACTGGGAGTATTATTATGATTTTTGTAGTTGGTTTATGTGAATTATAATTATATTCATCTACCTGTGACTAAGCTTAAAATATATGTTTCTTCTATTTGGTTTTGTTAGGTGATCGTGTTAGACTATGACTATGTCCTTATGTGTGTACTGTTAAAGTTGGTCCATGATTATTCCTACTTGACTATATGAGTCTATGATGATTATATTGATGACTCTATATTAGTGTTCATGATGACTTAAAGATGATAGCGGTTCTAGAATGATATGATATATATGATAAAGTGAAGTCATTGGTCACTTGTGTTGTTGACTTGTGTCCTTTACTTGATACATATATGAATGTGAAAATGACAAGTCTTGACTTAGGTTGCTAAAGCCTCTTAGTTTTGTATGAATGAATGATGTGAGACGTTTAATTGTTGTAAGAAGGTCATTTATGTGGAACCTTGAACCTAGTGGTAAAGTTATAAAACTTGAAGTCGAAAGCCGTAATGGTATCCTTCTTATAATTAATGATGGACATAAGTTTGGTTTACCGGAAGGACATCAAATCATCCTTAGGAATGTAATTATGAGCTATCATTGTCACCATAGTAAGGCAGCCTTAGGGGACCTCTTTGATAGAGTGAATGTGATTGGGTTATGAACTTTATATGGAACCCCTTTTGTGTGAACCTTTAATATAAATTATTTTATGAGAATAAAGTATATCACTGAGTGAATATGGTAAGGGAAGTATCTCTAGTCAAAGGATGAGGCTAGAGTACAAATTAAGCCCTTCATATTCCTTAACCATGTGTCGATATGGGATGTACCCATGTTCTACCATTGGCAATTAGAACACCCTCAATAAGAGTAGGTTACAACTCCGGACTCCATGGTTTGATATCATGGTCTATGTCGGTTATTGCCTATTCTCATCATGTGGGATAACTACTAGTATTGAAGAAGTTCTATGAAGATTAAGTGGTTGTATGAGATACTATCTAGACATTGCACAATAGGCTTTGAAGATGACAGTGAGAGTCCCTAGCTCATCTCCAACACCAGTACTTGAATGTCCAAATGTGATGAGTGAGTATTAAATGAACTAAGGAATGTAATGACTTGAATTAAGAAAGCATGTGAAATGAATAATTATTATTTAGAATACTTAAGGGTTTTCTTATTATTTTAGAAAAGTGCATATGAATGGTTACTTTCTTGTCTTACTTAGATAACACTTAAGATTGACACTAGTTAGGGAAGTTGGTTGATTATGTAGACATGATCAAAACTTAGATAGTCTTAAGGATTACTTTGATGGAGTAGTATTAATAGGTGTATTATAGAGTTTGTTGTTAAGTGCCTAAATTGCCAAAAAGTCATGTTCGAGCACCTAATACCCGATGGTAAGGTTCAGAATATATAGATTCTAAAATGGAAGTGACAGATGATTATTATGGATTTCGTTACTAATTTTCAGTGATCTTGTAGAAAACATAATTTTATTTGGATGATAATAGATTGAATGACTAAATCAACTCTATTCTTGGCGATAAAGACTACCCATTCAATAGAAGATTATACCATATTATATATTTAAGAGATAGCCATTCTTCATGGAGTTCTTGTATGTATTTTTTCAGATAGAGTTGTGCTATTCACTACTCAGTTTTTGAAGTCTTTCGAGAAATGTTTGGGGTTAAAGCTAAATTTGAGTACTTCTTTCGATCATAAGACTAATGGTCAAATACAACGTACAATTTAGAATTAAGAGGATATTTTTAGGGCTTGTGTGATGGGATGATCACTTACCTCTCATAGAGTCTTCATACAATAATCGCTATCAATCTAATATTCATATCGCTCCATATGTGGCTATTTATGGAAGAATATATAGATCTCCTACTCGTTAATTTGAGGTCGATAAAGTTGGCTTTATAGTACCAGACTTGGTTCGTCAAACTATGGAAAAAGTGAAGATCATTCAAGAAAGGTTAAAAATAGAGCTAAGTTGTCAGAAATCCTATATAGATGTTAGTAGAAGAAACTTGGAGTTTTAGATTTATGAATGGGTTTTCTTGAAGTTTTTGCCCAAGAAGGGTGTTATTTGGTTTGAGAATAAGGGAAAAATAAGTCCCTGGTATATTGGTCCTTACAAGATATCCAAGTGGTTTGTCAATGTAGTTTATGAGTCTGAGCTACCGCCATTGTTAGAAGCAATTCATCCAGTGTTTCACATTTCTATGATGAAGAAGTGTATGGGAAATCCTTAACTTATTATACCTACTGACAATCTTTGTATTAAGGACAACCTATCTTATGAAGAGATATCCATTTATATTCTTGATCCTAAGGTTCTTAAGTTCATAACCAGGGAGGTAAAATCTGTCAATGTCTTATGGAGGAACCAATGTTTTGAGGAAGCTACTTGGTATGTTCAGTAGGATATGAAGAAGTAATATATACATCTTTTTTCTTCATACTCAATTCGAAACCAACATAAAAAATCTATCTTGGCACTCATTAAGTTGATGTGTTGAGTGCATGTAAGTTGCATGCTGTGTACTAGAGTTGGAGTTGTTAGATGCTTTATATTTTTTCATGTTGTATAGGAGTGATCTAAATCAAGGAAAAATGTTCCCAAGGGGGTGATATTGTAAAACTAATTCTTAAGGTTTTGTGTTCATTTTTAACAATGGATTAATGTTGGATTGATAGAGTGAGGGATTTGCAAAAGAGTTTTATTCTTGGTGTAAATGAAGTGAGTTTTTGATGAATTTCGTTTGGTTTCTTAATTTACATAATATTGGGGTTTAATCATTTATTTAAAGATAATTTACGTCATGTACTGAACAAGGAAAATCATCAAAAGTTCTAGATCAAGGCACGGCTATTGTGCGTGAAAGTCTAGTGCAATGGGCCAGCAGTGCACCCAATCAAACCCTTCTTAAATGGAGGCTGGCGAGATGTACCTGTAGTGTGCTCAATCAGATCCCTAGTGAATGAAGGCCTGGCAGGATGATTAACAATGTTCAAAAGACACTTCTTCTGATTCTAACTCTCAACGATCATAAATCAGTATACAATCCCACTAAATGATTTGGGTCTAATCCAAAAATGAGTTGTGTTTTGAATTCAATTAAGAAGTATAAGCGTGGTCTAATCAGTCATACATATAAAATTTATCTAAAAAAGATATTAAATGAAAAGGGTGACACAAACTTCAAATGGGGGTTTTTGGTGTTACTGTCAACTACAAATTGTCACAAACAATTTGAAATAACAATAAGGAGATAGATTCTTTGGATGTGATCGATTAAAGGTAAATATAGGCATATGGGTAATTGAAACTACTAGTAAAGAAGAGAAATTAAGTTAGTAGGCTAGACTATAATGGAGAATCGGGTTATTTCTTTTGAAATCAACAAGCAAGAGAATGAAGAACAACACAAAGCTTAATAATCCACTCTTTTTAGCAAGATAGGTAGGATTACGTTTAGGATTCACTCTATCGAGCTACCCTCACTCAACCCAATACCCACAAATCATTAAAAATAATCTTAGTATCAAACCTCTCTCTCTCTCGCAAGACAAGAACACAAAAGTAGAAATGTATTTCCTACTGCAATTCTTAAATTAAACCACAATTAATAATTAAACTCACTTTAGTTAAGCATTTAAACTAGTAATGAAAAATATCCAAAACAAATTCAACCCATAATTACACTATCACCCCCGAAGAATTAGAGTTTTAACTAAACATCATAAAAATATCAAAATAAATGTTATCGAATGTTTTGGCACTCAATTGGTGTAACGAGCTTGGACTACCCCCTAAACGTAAGTGGAGTAGTCGACCTCTATAAGGTCACATACAAGACACATGAATCCATAATTTCATACGATACTTAAAAAATAGAGAAGAATTAAATCTTTGTTTATAAAAGAAGAATACTTTCATTAGTTAACAAGAAGAGGTCTTTAAAACATCTAACTTTACAATATATCTCATTAAATCATATAATAGCTTTTGGAGTGCAACATTTTGGACTAAGCCCAGACAAGATTTAAAATAAAGACAAAAAGACCATAAAAGAACATGTGGGTCTTTTCGTCGAATCTATAAGTACTCACCAAATCTTCATCTTCAAGCCTTATAAACCTATCCATCATCCATAGCATACCAGGACCTCTAATGCCTACACATTAGTCGAAATGGGAAAAGAAGGGGTTAGGACATTTAAGCACCAAGTATGAAAGCCATGCAAAAAGACACATTCAGTATAGAGACATGCTTTAATGAAATTTTGATAAAAACCTTCATCATATGAGTTTAAGAAACACAATGCAAGTCAAAAATCATATATAAGACTTATTCAACTAGTATCAAAATAATGAACTTAATTTCATATTTATCAAGTAAACCTTTTCAACATTTAGAGTCTCTACCTAAGGTTACTCTAAGACCCACCTGACAAGAACATGAAGATACCACTCATATAACCTCTTCAAGCACACCTAAGTGATATTTAAAGCCACCCTAGATAGGAACCTTTTTATTCAATATAGTTTCACAAAATGAACTTTTTTCTTTAAGACATTAAAGAGACAACTAAATAAATAGGGGACATCACACAATGGTCTTAGAAGATCTAGGGAACTCACTTTAGTATCTGAAAAGACTACTCGTGACATATGTAAATAGAGTCCCGTTCCACTACCAACTCGTTATAGAACCTATCCAATAACTAGAGTGCACATCCCATATGCTGAGAATAGGCATTAACGACATAGACCATGCTAGCTAGGTATGTAATCCGGTGTCATAAGAACCCACACAGTGGAAGGTTTTCTACTTGACAAAGGTAGAAATAGGACACACCCCATGTAGGCACATAGCTAAGGGATATGAATGGCTTCTTTGCACTCTAGTCTCAAACTTTATGTAGAGCTACTACCACAAACATATCCATTGACTAGTTTGACGTGTTTCTCATAGAGTAAGTTGATTTACATATTAGTATTTGAGAAGGTACCATTATGTAGTTCTACAAACTTATATAGTATCACTACCAATAAGGGTTACACAAGGTCTAACGATAAAGGCTTATAAGGATAGCTGTTATGACTTTCTTAGAGATGGTTTCATGTCGTTGCAGACAACCTAACTCTAAGTCCATCATTCATCTCAAGAAAGGGCACCATTACGGTCTACTATTTCAAGGCTTCGTTATTAACCTTCATTTTGTATTCAAGGTTTAATATTCTTAACCTTGTTTTCATATTGAAGATTTCAAATTCTTAGCCTTCTTATCATATTCAAGGTTTCACATTCATATGATTCTTTTTAAATTCAAGATTTCACATTCGTAAAATTCTTTTAATATTCAATGTTTCACATTAGTCATTCATTGAAGGGTACCACTTTAGGTCTACCAATGCTAGAATTTCACTCATTCATAAATACTGTAACACTCCGGAAATGCCATGACTTACACTAGACCTTAATCTATTAAATAATTTCTAAAATGATATTTCCTGACCTATATTAATCTAGTAAGTTTATTTTGAAAATGTTAGAGCCAAAATGACAAAGAAAGACCTTGCTGTCCGTAAACAATTTGAACTAGTTGAGGTCCCTATTTTCGGTGAAGGTTTCGAAGTGTCAAAGGTATTCAAAAACATTAAAAGATACCTCGGATAGCTAGTATTTAGTACAAAGTGTCCAGACGTCTTGTAACGACACCCCAAGACCAATCGAAGGGTCTTTAGAGAGGACCCAAACATGGGTGAGCAACCTGTCTTGCAACCTGCAAACTGGCAGATTGGGGGACAAGGTGCACCAAGCAAAGACCTCACAAGGTGCGCTTCCTCAAGATGTGACGGGCAGCCTCATGATGTGAGGTTGATACTCACCTCACTGCCTCAACCAAAGATTTTAGAAAAATAATGGGAAATGTCTCTGCGACACGCAATCACTTCCCATATTAATTAAAGTCGTATTTTAGTAATTTAACTTTATAAAAGACCCATTTAAATGGAGGGACTTTTAGGTATGTTATAATACAACAATGTATTGAAACTAGGTCAGTTCTAGAACACATTTTACATGCCTAAATAAAATTCAAATGCAATTACCCATCTATCTCAAGAAAAACTCTCTTTTTAAAACTCCATTGTTGAACAAGAAGAGCTTAAGCAAGAAGACGACGACTCCATGGTTTCCAATTAAATTTTGTGGATTATTCATCTCAAAGGTATGAGAGGTGTCCCTTACCTAGTTTGAAGATAGGTTCACACTAACTCTCGTGAGATAGAGTCTTCCATGTAATGTGGAATTATGGGTATCCAATACATCTACTAGTTCTTGAACATTGTTCCAAACATAGGATACTGGATACTGGATCCACTTAGAAAGCTATGTAATGTTGGGTTCTACTTTGGCCAGTAGACCAACTTCTTTAGGTGTGGGGTTTTATGACATTGGATTTGATGTTTATATCACTTTGTCTATGTATTTTAATGTGTATGTTCCCTTATGTAAAATGAAAGACAAGTAAATGGATGTTGACTAGGAATGGATGTTGACTTGGATACCTTGACTAATCTACTTAGTATAGGTAGCGTTAGGAGACTCTACCTAAAAATTACACAAGTTGACTCTAAGGGAACTCCTAGGAGATTGTTCTTATGTGTAATGATAACATTCAAGGTATGATGATTATTATAAATGTTGTTACTCTTATATGAAGATGGTTACGTTAATGAACATGTTATTGGCATATATTTCTTTATAAGGTGATGACCATTTATGTTACAAGTTACATAAAAAATACTTTATTTATGGTCTCCACATGACCATTGCGCCTGTAGGATGGGTATGAAATCATGATTAAGTGTTATGTAAGTTATGTTTGTATGATCCATTGAATATGAAAACTTATAATGACTCTATGATAATGTATTTACTTATGTTCAAGTTTTATGTTGATCGAATCCTTAATTTGTACATTTTCTTTTGTATGTGCATTAAAAACATTCATATGACTTAGCATCTATTGAGAAGAAATGATAAATGATCATTTTTCATGTAATTCGTTAAATGTTATGTGCATATACACATACTTAGTACATTTGGCGTACTAACCCCAATACCTTGTATTACTACAAATGTAGGGTCCGCCCGTTGAAGATGAAGAAAGTCGATTGAAGAACCTTAGAACTTTTTTTCCAAGTATTGGTAGGAACTGATGTTCGGGGATGCTATCTTTTAATACTCTAGCTTATGAAGACTTTAGTAGTTTTAAGAATATTCAATTTCCATTTATGTTCTTTGGATTCTTTTGTATTAAGTCCTCTATTTATTCGTATTCTTTAGATTGTTTTATACATGTGAGACATTTTTTTAAAATATTGTATGCTAATATGAATTTTAATTATGAAGTCCAAGTATACTTCACATAGTTGTAATGTTTTTAATTTTCCGCAAATTTTAACTTATGACATCTAATGAAGAACGCTAAGAGGTTTTTATGAGTTCTATGAGAGGACGTCACCGCCTGTCGCATATGGGGTGTACTCTTCGAGTGTGACGAAACTGGTATTAGAACATGAGGTTAATATCCTTAGGATAAATGTGTCACTAAACCACGTTACATACTATCTTGTTCATGGTTGTGAAGCGAGCCATAACTAATAGGAAACTTCTCTTTTCTTGATAATCCTATGTCATGACTTTAGAGTTTTGACACTATGTGTGTTTTAGTATCCAATCCCTTTCTTGTGGTTTTAGGTGATGAAAACAAGATGGACAACACTGAGGAGAGTGGGGGAGGAGATTGCGAATGCGGGAGCTATTCCCCAAGGCAATCGAAATACTCCTCAAGTACAAGTTTCTGCAAATGAACATGTTTTTGTCAATCCTCCGACAATGATCGATTGTGAGGTGAGGGCATCCATTCTTCAAATGGCCCAAGCCATAACCACCCAATCTTAGTCCATTATGGCACAAGCTAACATAGAGGTTGTTTCTCGAGAAAACCAACATGCTAGACTTATGGCTAGCCGTTTGAGGGACTTTACATGGATGTATCCACCTATGTTTTTTGGATCTAAAATTTATGAAGACCCCTAATCTTCCTTGATGAGGTTTACAATAATTTGTTTTATACGGGGGTGAGTACTATTTAGAAGGTTGAACTTCTTGCCTATCAACTCAAGGACGTGGCTAAAACATGGTAAGTGGAAGGATAGTAGGTCTTTAGGAGTTGGTCCCATGACCTGAGAGATCTTCAAAAAGACCTTTCTTGATAGATTCTTCCCAAGGGAACAAAGATAAGCTAAGGTAAAGGAGTTTATCAACCTTCGTCAAGGAGGTATGAGTGTAAGGAATACTCATTAAAGTTCATGAATCTATCCAAATATTCTATTTTTTTGGATTCTAATGATAGGGATGAGATTAGCCATTTTGTAACGGGAGTGTCCGAAGAGCTTGAGGAAGAAAGTCGTACAGCCATGCATCATGACAATATGGATCTTTCTAGGTTGATTGTTCATGCTAAACAGGTTAAGGATAGTCGTCTAAAGAAGAAGAATAGGGAAGCTAATAAGGCAAGGTCTTTTGAAAATAGTTCCTCTGAGAATAGGCTTGATGTTCTTGACAAGCCTAAGTTTAAGAAGATGTTTTCAAATAAGTTTCCTTTTAATTTCTATAAGAATCACAATGATAGATGTTCTAATCCTAAACCTCAATGATGGAGAAATGTTTATCCACCATAAGAGAGACTAACCTGTGGTTAATGTGATAAGAAACATATGGGTGAGTCTCTTGTTGGGACTAATAATTGCTACGGTTATGGCAAGGGTGGCCATATGGTGAAACAATTTACTAATGTGAGAAGCCAAAGCAAGGGGGATGACCAACCTCAACCAAGCGTATCTAGTTCTGAAGCTCAAGAAAGGAACTGTTTCTATGCACTCAAGCCTAGGGGTGAAGAAGGGAACTCTCCCAACGTTGTGACGGGTATGTTACATGTTTTCTCTGATAATGTTTATGCAATGCTTGATCCAGGTGATACTCTTTCTTTTATTACACCTTTGGTATCTAATAAGTTTAATGTACTTCCTGATGTTTTGATGGAACCCTTTACGATTTGTATGCCAAGGGGTCAAATCATTTATTTTTTAAAGGCTTGTGAGATGATAGCCAAGGGTTGTCTACATCATGTTGTGAGGGTTAAGGACCTAGAATGTGAAATTCCTTCTATTGAGTCAGTCCCCATAGAAAGGGAATATCATGAGTTTTTTCTAGTGATGTTCCAGGGATTCCTACGAATGGGAAATTGAATTTGGCATTGATTTTTTCCCAGACAAATCCCATTTCAATTCATCCATATAGGATGGCTTCAGCTACATTGAATGAGTTGAATCTTCAACTCAAAGATTTACTAGATAACGGTTTCATTCAACCTAGAATATCTCCATGGGGTGCTCTAGTCTTGTTTGTGAAGTAGAAGGATGGGTCTCTTAGAATGTGCATTAATTATCCGTAACTTAATAAGGTCGCCATAAAGAAAAAGTATCATCTCACTCAGATTGATGATATATTTTATCAACTCAAAGGTGCTAGCTACTTTTTCAAGGTTGAGTTCAAGTCGGAATATCACCAACATAGGGTGAGAGGTGAAGATATTCCCAAAATAGCTTTTCGAACTAGATTTGGTCACTATGAACTTCTAGTTATGTATTTTGGATTAACAAAAGCCCCGACAGTTTTTATGGACCTAACGAATAGAGTTTTCAGAGAAGACCTCGACTCATTTGTGATTTTGTTCATTAATGATATTTTGTTATACTCCAAAATGAAAATGAGCATGAGAGTCACGTGAGGTTTTCTTTAAAGACCTCAAAGAACACCAACTTTAAACCAATTTTAGCAAGTGTGAATTTTTGTTAAGAACGACTTCTTTTCTTGGCCATATTATATCTAGTGATGTTGTAGAGGTGGATCCAAAGAACACCGAAGTGGTCATAGATTGGCCTAGACCTTTGACTAACATAGGCATAAGATGTTTCTTTAATCTAGCCGGGTACTATTGAAGATTTAAAATTAAATGTTGTCCTACAAGTTCTCCTTTAAAAACATTGACCCAAAAGAAGGTGAAGTTTGAATAGTCGGAAGATTGTGAAAAAGGTTTTCAATAAATGAGATACAAGCTTACCTTCGCTGCAGTGTTGACCTAACTTGAGGGTGATGAAAGCTAAGTAGTGTATTGTTATGCTTCCCGAGTGGGCTTGGGATGTGTCCTTATTCAACATTGAGAGGTTATAGCTAATGCTTCTAGGCAACTCAAAGTTCATGAGAAGGATTATCCAACTCATGACCTTGAGTTTGCTGCAGTAGTTTTTTCCATGAAAATATGGAGACATTATTCCTATGGTGTGCATGTTGAGAATGAACCATGAGATTTGAAATGTTGATGTTTACATGTAGCATAGCCGAATAATACTCTTCTAGCAAGTTATCCGACACTCCCATCACAACGCAAATTATTTTATACCTAAGATCGGAAACCAAAAAAGGAGCATATTTTGACAATTTAGTTAATTTCAAGAAGTATTCAATCACACTCATACCACCTTGATGAAGTTTTATGCACTCCACCACTTTACCTTCCCGCTTCTCCCCAGGAAAGAATATTTAACTAAAAGCATGTTTAAAACCTCCAAAGTCACCGGTCCACCTCTCAAAGGCCTATTGTCCCTCCATTAGACGTACCAAGTTTTTGGCACATCCTTAAGTTGCTAAGTGGCTAACTCAGCTTGCACACTAGTAGTCAACCCCATAGCATAATGGATCTTGTAGATTTCATCAATGAACTCTTGGGGGCTTTCCTGAACTTGAACCCATAGAGTGTACGGGGATTAATCCTAGTGAAGTCCCTCAATTGGGAGGCCATGGTACCAACGTGTTGGTTGGATTGGTGTATAACCTCCCGATTAGCTTGGGCCATCATGGCTTTAGATTGGGTTGTGACGGCTTGTGCTTGAGTTGTATTGACTTGGGCCATGTTTAGAATGGCAGCCCTTATGTCACTATGCACCAAGGAGGAGTATTTACCGGAGCTTGGTCATCATTAACATCTTCTTCAACAGGAGGGACTTGATTTCATCGGGGAGGATCTCCCGCATTGGAAATCTCTTTATAAAGTATTCGTGTTGCGTTCCTTCGATTATTTATTGCTTAAAATCACAATATAAGTATTAGAGACTACAAGCACATAGTGTACAAGACTCTAGATGTACGATATTAGATTTCAAAGAAAGTGAGCGTTTTCCTAAGAATCTAATAGTTTCCTATTCATAAGTGTGGTACTCAATATTATGAGTAAGAATCTACATAGACGTTGTTGAGAGAGACATCGACTAAAAGATATTCAACCTCATGCTCTTGTACCAAGTTTGTCACATTCAGGAAGTATTCCTTGACGTAACTGGCATCATCGTTCTCTTTGACGAATAAGACTAGTCTCTTAGCTTACATCATTAAATTCACTGGCCAGAAATCCAGAAAAGTTTTAAACTTTTTATTTCATCTATATTGAGGTTTACGTAATCCTCTACATAGACATAATATTTATATCTAGTATACATAGACCCTTAGGGAAATTACATAGTCTACTACTTTTGTTGCACATAGTTATATAAAATATAAAATAGTCTCAAATGGATGTCTTATCTCATAACCATCTAACAAGATATAATAATTTGAGCCTAGCCCAAACATCAATGTAATAAAGCAACATATAGGCTATAAAATGTATATTGCTCAAATGAAAAGAAATAACATTGAATTTTAAAAATAGAAGAAAATCGTAAACTTGATAGTGGAGTTGCCCTCAGAAAGTGAAGACCTACCCAACTTGGATGAATGATAACTCCATGTCTTCCTTCAAAATCATCTCAAAAGCTCTTCGACGATCGTAACCTAAAATGTTTTGGGGAAAAGGGAGAAAATCGAGTTAGAACACAACATGTAATAAGTATGAGACCATATGCACAAATATAATCATGCTAAAAATAGGATATTTAAATTAAAACATGCTATTTTACATTTAGAAAGTCTTGTGCACATTTAAGAACTAATACAAGTTATTAATACATATTCGACAAGTCAATACCATGTACTCTACAAGACCAAACAACCTTAAGTCAAATCAAGTCACATGAATATCAATATACTTGAGCACTTAGTCAAGACAACTCTATCATCAAGTTATAGTAGCAACAAGCATACATAAGAGTTCATTGCAACATAACCAAAGCAAGACAATAGCCCATGAACCCCTATTGATCAAACAAGTCCAATAACAAAGCAAATCCACATAACCTTACTCAATCAAGTAAACTCAACAAGACCCATAACAAATGTCCAACTTCAGATAGTGCATTATTAAGACTACATACCATCATACTTTAACAATGAATACCAACTCATATTCATAAGTGAAACCAACTATCATATAGTATCAACAATGTGCAACATCATCATATGCATATCATATACCATTATAAGCATATACATTTATAAGATCCTCCTCCAAAGATTTCCCTCAAGGCTAACTAGTGAAATGATTAGGTAGAGTCACATACCCCTACCTAGACTAAGTTAAACCCCTTAGGTTATCCTAGTTGAAGTTCTTTATTTTAGTTCATTTTACCTTTTGGGAACATCTTGCCATAAAAAACACAGAACACATGAGCTAATATTGAATTATGTGTCTTTAAACCCTACACCGAAGGAAAGAGGACTACTTGCCAAGGTAGTACTAAAATATGAACATAACAACTACGTGAATAAGCTATCTAGTATTCCTATGGGGGCAATATAGTTCAAGAACTAGGAGATATTGTTGGGATCCTCTTTTTGATACATGCATTATAGTATCCAATCTCAAGTATACATTAGTGATCCAACCTTCCCTGTGTGGGAAGGGACACTCCTGACTCTAGTTCACCCAGTTCTAAACAAGAGTCCATTTTTGAAATATCTTTAATGTCTTTATTAATCATTATAACTTAATGTAGGTAATTGGGTTTATCCCTTATATAATCATAATCATCATATCTCAATAATAATTGCATAAGTATTAACCTTTCATTCTAATTCATATAATTGAGGTTAGCACATTTACACAGCCACATCATGAAAAGGCACATCGGTAAGTATCACCACTCATATAACATTACATAATAGTCAACACACCATAATCCACAGTCAAGACATTTCAATTCAACATCATATCAACCCTATCAATGTTAATACAAAGTATAATTCAATGCAATATAATCACATAATCACAATTTACCATAATTGGAGAAAAGAATAGGGATAACAAGACTTACCAACTCTCCTTCATAATCCATCATCAAGGTATTACCATCAACCCTTAACTCAACCGAATAATAGTGTAATATCATCAAACATCAATAACCAACATGACAATAGAGCCAATGAATCACTAAATCACAATCCAACTGTCACATCTGGGAAAAACCCCTAGACGTAACCGGTTTCCTCGTCCTCTTTCAGGAGTAAGAATAGCCTCTTATGTTACATCATTAAATTCATAGGTAAAATTTAGCGGAAATTTAAAACTTTCTATTATTTGTAATTGGAGGTTCACACAGATCCCTACATACACATAGTATATATTTATATCGGGTATACATAGACCCTTCGTATGCAAAGATCACTTAGTCTTCTACTTTTATTGCACATAGATATATAAAATATAACATAGTCTCAAAATAGATGTCACATCTCACAACAATCAAATAATAGTATATCAAATTGGTCCTAGCCCATACATTAATACACTAAGACCACATATAGATCATACAATGTTTAGTAATCAAATGAAAGGAAAGAAACATACGAGTAGTACATCAAATCGGTCCTAGCCCATACATTAATACACTAAGACCACATATAGATCATACATTGTTTAGTAATCAAATGAAAGGAAAGAAACATACGAGTCTTAATACTAAAACATCTTCATATCTTGATATTGGCATTTCCATTGGAAAGTGAGCACCTATTAAACATAGATGGTCAAGATATCAAAGCGTAGTTCAAAGTAGTCTCAAAAATCCCTTCAACGACCAGAACCTAAAATGTTGGGAAAAATCAAGAAATGGGGTTAGTATACCACTTGTAGTAGGTATGAGACCATTTGAACACATACTTGAAAAACATGCTAAGAAAAGAGACATTTAAATAAGAATACACTTTTCATTAAAAACCTTTATACATAGACAACAACACCATACCAACTAATAAAACATGTGCATTTAGTCATAGTCATATACATCACATTGACAACTATACAAAGCATAGTCAAGTTAATGAAAATATCAACATACTTGCATATATAATCAAGACCACCCTAATCATAAAGTTATAAATTCAACAAGTATGACTAAGGGTACACTTCATTATAACAAAAGTAAGACAAATATTCACGAACCCCTATCGAGTCAACGAGTGCAATGACCATGTAAAGCCCCAAAAACTTACTCATAAAAGTGACACAACAAGAATCATTACTATCATCCCACTTCTCATAACATGGAATTTCAGAGTACATATCATCTTACTTTAACAATGTAGACCAACACATATTCATACAGGAAACTAATCAACATATAGTATCAACAGTGTGAAAATACATCATATATATATATATAATATACCCTTATAAACATGTTCATAAATAAGAACATCCTCCGAAGAGTCCCCTCAAAGCTAACTAGTGCAATGTTTAGGTAGAGTCCTATACCCCTACCTAGACTAAGCTAGGCCCCTTAGATTATCTTAGTTAAAGTTCATACCTTTAGTTCAATTAACATGTCGGGAAAATCTTTCTATAACCGACATAGAATACATGAGCTAATGTGAAATTTGGTGCCCTGGAACCCTACACAGAAAGAAAGCGGACTAATTGCCAATGTAGTACCAAAACATTAACATAACAAGTATATGGATCCACTAGCTAGTATTCTTATGGAGGCAACATAGTTCATAAACTAGGAGATACAATTGGGACCCTCTTTATGCTACAAGCATTATAGTCTCCAATCTCAATAGTATATTAGTGATTCTAGCTTCCCTCTGTGGGAAGGACACTCCTCACTCTACTCCACTCGGTGCTAAGGTAGAGTCCCTTTTTAAATGTCTTTAATGTCTTTATTAATCATCATAACTTATTGTAGGTCATAGGGCATAAACCTTATATAAACATAATCATCATCATCATAGGTCAATAATAATTGCATGAGAATTTTCCTTTCATTACAGTTCATATAGGTGAAGTTAGCACATTAACATTTTCATATCATGATAAGGCACATTGGTTAATCATTCAACATCCTTATCACATTTAGTTCTTAGACAACACCTCACAAACCATAGTCAAGACATTTAAATTCAATATCATACAACTCTATAAATCCTAATACAAGGCATACTCCAACAAAACATCATAACTTAATCACAATTAACCATAACTTGAAGTAATGTATAGGGATCATAAGAGTTAGCAAGTCTCCTTCATAATTCATCATCAAGGTCTTACCATTAACCGTAAATTAAACCCAATTAGGTTATAACATCACCATAATTCAATGATCAAAATTATTATAAATCTAAAAGAATCACTACATCACAATTCAATACTAGTTCATAGCTTAAGACAAGATACTTAGGTCAAACTCACACATACTTCATAACCTAGATCACTCATCAAGAACTAGCATGAAAGGACTATAAATCAAGCTAATTCATTCATAATTATTATAAATACATCATCTAGATGTAATTCAACCAATAAAAAAGTCAATCAAACCAATTTAACATAATTCATATCAAGATCATCATCACCTAGGGTTAAGTGGTGAAGGTCAGCTTCTTCACTAGACCAAACCATCAAGATATATCATAATTAAGTTAGAATACATGTTAATATATAATATCCAAAATAAATCATAAAAAATACAATTCACAACATCAAATTCGTATTGGATGAAAATCCACTTGAAAATACAACTTTTGAAATCAATTTGATGGAACCCTTTGAGGAATAGGTATCAAAGGTGAAATAGATCCCATAAATTACTAATTGATTATGAATTAAGGATTAAATTGAACCTTTGCAGCCCTTGAATCCACCTCTAGATTGATAATAAATGGGGGTGTCTTTGAGAGAGAAGAAAGAGAGTTTGGGTTTCTGAGTTATGCGAGTTTTGATTAGTGTAATGGTGTTGGGGGCTTTATATGGGGTGTTAATTAGCTTAATTCGACTCCCCTTAACCCCAACTAAATACCTAACCCCTTAATTAAATAATTCGAACTAATTAAAACCGTTCAGTGAAATAAGGCCTTCACAGACGAGACCTCGACAAAAAGGTGAATTTGTGAGTCAACGATCACTACCCCCTTCCGTTCTGCACATTCGTAAGTAAGGTCATACACTGGTACAAATGGGCCATTAGTAAAAATGGCTAAGTGTAGGTTAACATATGGCATCGACACCCTGTCGATCCACACACACTCTGTTGTTTCCCTTCATGGGTGCACACTGCCAGGCAGTCTTTGACCCAAAAACGAAAAGGGTTCTTCTCAAGGGCCCTTGGTTGGTCCTTGCTAAGTCGTAGCCCAAATTTTCGACAATGAATAAACATAAACACATGTTAGATACCCTTACACCAATTTTCATAATTTTTCTTCTTCTAAAATCTAGTCAAACAGGCTAAGGCACGTTAGTACCTCCTTGAACTAGTTTGTGGACGTCATGGACGTTCTTGGATGTTTTTGTTTCTAGACTTCATAAATGACTTATATTCATAAAAATGGAACTCAAAACACTGTCTACACCTTATGACACTTATTTTAGGCTCTACAACACGTCTTGGATTTTCGAAGTGTTACATTATCCCCCCTTTAGGAACATTCGTCCCCGAATGACATTTAAATAGTTTGAAGGAAGGAATAGACTCAAGACTATCATCCCAACAAACGGAAATACATAACAACATGAATTATACCATTTACTTAAGGTAATTCAAAAAGCTTCAATTACCACACCTAAGCTCAAACATCACAATATGAGGAATATCCTTCTCACCACAACAAGAACTCAGCATATTATGAATCAATTATAACAAAGTTCAACTTATCCACATGATACATATTATTTCATAAAGATTCCCATATCAAAATGCAAAACATAACTCAAATAAGAAAAATTGCAAATTATTGGCATACTTCACTATAATCAATGTAACAACATTCAAAAATGCATATTTTTCATAACATACACCAAAAATCAAGAAACTTCATTTTAGTTATTATTTTCATTATCTGTAAGAATAACTAACCTTAGTTGTTAAATTGATGAGGGTAACAGGAATTAATGTCGGCCTAGGCCTCCCAAGTTGCACCCTCAACTAGGTGATTCTTCCATAAAACCTTTACTGAAGACACCTCTTTCTTCCTCCATTTCTTACTTGTCTATCAAGGATTTGAACCGAACTTCCTCATAAGAGATGTTATTCTTTACAACAAGACTCCCAATAGGAAGAATAGACTCGGGATCAATGATACACTTCTTAAGAATAGAAACATGGAAAACTTGATGAACTAAAGCTAATTTACTAGGCAACCTTAACTTCATAAGCAACCTTACAGACCCTTTGAATAATTTCATAGGTACCCACATAACGAGGACTCAACTTCCATTTCATGCCTAATCTTACAACCCCTTTCATAGGCGAAATTTTCAAAGACACTTTATCACCTTCTTCAAAATCTAAATTTCTTCTCCTATGATCGGCATAAGACTTTTGCCGACTATAGGCAATTTGCAAGTGATTCCTTATAATATGAACTTTCTCCTAAGTTTTATAAATTAAATGTTGACCAAGAAATTAAGGCTTACCCACTTCAAACAACCCAATAGGAGACCTTTACCGCCTACCATACAACGTTGCATAAGGAGTCATAGATATGGATGGATGGAAACTATTATTGTAAGCAAACTACACCAATAGAAAATATTTGTCCCAATTTACCTTCAAAACAATAATACAAGACCTAAGAATATATTCAAGTGTTTGAAAGTATACTCCGTTGGAATATCCGTTTGGAGATGAAAAGTGGTGCTTAACTTTACCTTAGTATTCAACCCTTCTTGGAATGTCCTTAAAAATCTAGATGTGAACTGTGCACCACGATCCGATAAGATCAATAATGAAATACCATGGTGATACAAAATCTCATCTATGAAGATCAATGCATAATCTTCCACCAAATAAGTAGACTTGACTAGAATTATATGAGCGTATTTGGTCAACCTATCCACAACAACCCATATTGAGTCATATTGCCTTTGAATCCGAGGCAACCTTACTACAAAATCCATATTGATGTCTTCCCACTTCCAAGTAGGAACTTGGATTTCCTTTAGTAAACCACCCGACTTTTGATGTTCGGCATTCACTTGTTCGAAATTTGGACACTTAGCAACATATTTTGCTATAACATTTTTCAAACCTTCCCACTAAAATACTTTCCTAATGTCATGGTACATTTTTATTGAACCCTGATAAATGGTGTAACGAGACCCATGGGTTTCTTCAAGGATCCGATTCCTCAACTCATATGAATTGGGAACACAACACCTTCCTGTATACCTCAAGACACTATCATCCACAAAGGATAGATCGGAGTTATGATGGACCATAAAACCACCGTTCAGAGAATCTTCTAACTTAATACCCAATCAAGTGAAAGTATGACCATCTCTCACTAGGTCTTTCTTAGCTTCCTCTATGTGAGACACACTACCCATGGTCATATGACTTAGATCATCCGCAACCAAATTGGCCTTGCCGGGGTGATTGAGAACACTCATGTCGTGGTCTTTCAACAATTCCAACTTCCTTATTTGTTGAAAATTCAACTCCTTTTAAGTAAACACATATAGGAGACACTTGTAGTCGGTATACACATCAACATGGACATTGTACAAGTAATGCCTCCATATTTTCAAGGAAAATACCACGGCTGCTAATTCAAGATCATGAGTTGGATACTTTCTCTCGTGCATATTAAGTTGCCTAGAGGCATAGGCTATTACCTTCCCATGTTGAATAAGCACACACCCTAAACCCACTCTAGATGCACCACAATACACAACGAAACCCTTTGTACCCTCCGGTAAAGGTAACACCGAAGTTGAATTAAGCCTATCTTTCAAGATGTTGAATCTTCTACCACATGCCTCCGACCATACAAATTTCTTACTCTTTGGGGTCAAAATAGTAAAGAGAGATGCAATAGACGAAAAACCATCCAAAAACCTCTAATACTAACCCGCTAGACCCAAGAAACTTTTAATGTAAGTTGGAGTCAATGGTCTAGGATTTTTAACCGCCTTCATTTTTGTTGGATCAATCTCAACTCCATCACTAGAGATGATATGACCAAGTAGTGTCACCAACCTCAACCAAAACTCACTTTTGCTATATTTGGCAAACAATTGATTCTCCTTAAGAACTTGTAACAACACCCTTAAATGGTTCATGTGATCACCCTTATTTTTCGAATATAATAAGATGTCTTCAATGAAGACAATGACAAATGAATCTAGGTATCTTGGAAAAACCCTATTTATGAGGTCCATAAATAACGCCATGAATTCATGAGACCAAAGGACATTACTAAGAACTCATAGTGACCATATCTAGTCTTAAATGTTGTCCTTGGAATGTTCTCACCTCTCACCCTAAGTTTGGTGATACCCTGATCTCAAATCAATATTTGAAAAGTATCTTGCCCCTTAGAGTAGACCAAAGAAGTCATCACTCCGAGGGAGAAGTTACTTGTTCTTAATAGTGACTTTAGTGAGTTGGCGATAATCAATGCACATTCTAAGGGACCCATTCTTCTTGTTTACAAATAAAATTGGAGCACCCTATGGAGAAATACTTGGTCTAATGGAACCTTTGTCTAGTAAATCTTTAAGTTGAGACTTTAACTCATTCAATTCAGTCGTATTCATCCGATAAGGAGAAATTGAAATGGGATTTGTATCCGGTAACAAGTCAGTACGAAAATTAATTTCCCGTGCGAAAGGAATACTCAGAAGATCATTAGGAAATCCTCCATAAATTCCCTCACTACGGGGACCGACTCAATGGGAGGAATTTCAAAGTGTAAATCTTATATTCTTACTATATGGTATAGACACCCTTTTGAGATCATATTTCATTCTTTCAAATAAGAGATGATACGACCTTTAAAAATAGAAGTTTCCCCTTCCACTCTAAAACGGGCTCATTATGAAAGTTAAACATCACCACCCTTGTCATACAATTAATAGAGGCAAAGCAATCATGCAACCCGTCCATACGCAAAATGATAACAAATTCAAGCATATCAAGTTCTACTAGTTCAATATAAGAAACTCTATTGGGCAAAATTATAGGACAATTTCAATACACCCTTTTGCAACAACCAACTCACCCATCGAGTTGACATTATAAAAGGTTCATGCAAAATATCAAGTAAAATGTCAAACTTTTTAGCTACTAGAGGAGTAAAAAATTATAAGGTAGCACTGGGTCCAGTAAGGCATATACATTAACGAAGAATACTTTCAACAAATCGGCCACCACTTCGGGTGAAATCTCTTGCTCACCCATATAGTGGACAGCATACAAGTGGTTCCTCTTAATAGAATCATTAGAATAACTTGCTTGATATTGACAACTACCGTTATCTTGACCCCTAATATTAGGGCAATCCATAGCCTTGTGTACACTCTTACCACAAAAAAAACAATTATCCGTTCCCTTAAGACAATAACCATAGTTCTTCTTGCTACATGTTCCACAGTCAATCTTGGTAGGTGAACTAGTATCCTTCCATTATTAGGTTTAGGGTTAGACACCCTATCATCAGTATCCATAGGGAAGTTTGAAGGAACAGGATTAGAAACCATATTGTTGAACTAGGCTCGTCTTGAATCTCAAGCCTTTTCTTTGAAGAACCACCATCAAAAGATCTTGCCCTTTTGGCATCTCTACTCTTCCTCTTAGACCTTACCTCATGCACATGTTGAGAATGAACCATGAGACGAGAAATGTTCATGTTGTTATGTATCATAGACATAATATTTATATCGAGTACACATAGACCCTTCGTATATGAAGATTACAAAGTCTTAAACTTTTATTGCACATAGTTATATAAAATATAACATAGTCTCAAATGGATGTCTCATCTCATAACCAACTAAAAAGATTATAACAATTAGTAAGGATCATGATTAGGAACCTTATTCTTGAACCTAGGCTCGTGTTGAATCTCAAGCCTTCCTTTTGATGAACCACCATCAAAAGATCTTGCCCTTCTGGCATCTCTACTATTCCTCTTAGCCCTTGACTTTTTGACATGTTGATAATGAACCATGAGACGAGAAATGTTAATGTCATCATGTAGCATAGACATAATATTTATATCGAGTATACATAGACCCTTCATATATGAAGTTTACAAAGTCTTCTACTTTTATTGCACATAGTTATATAAAATATAACATAGTATCAAATGGATGTCTCTTCTTATAACCATCTAACAAGAGTATAACAATTTGGAAAGAACATGATTAGAAACCATCTTGTTGAACCTAGGCTCGTCTTGAATCTCAAGACTTCCCCTTGAAGAGCAACCATCAAATGGTCTTTCCCTTTTGGCATCTCTTCTCTTCCGCTTAGACCTTGCCTCCTACACATTTTGAGAATGAACTATTAAACGAGAAATGTCCATGTCGTCATGTAGAATAGAATAATATTTGTATCGAGTGTACATAGACCCGTTGTATATGAAAATTACAAAGTCTTCTACTTTTATGAAACATAGTTATATAAAATATTACATAGTCTCAAATGGATGTTTCATCTCATAACCATCTAACAAGAGTATAACATAAATATAAACATATATTTGAACACTTAGTGAAGACAACTCTATCGTCAACTTATAGTAGCAACAAGCATAGATAAGAGTTCATTACAACATAACCAAAGCAAGAGAATTGCCCATGAGCCCCTATTGAATCAATAAGTGCAATGACCTAGCAAAGCCACATAACCTTAATTAATTGAGTAAACTCAACAAGACCCATAACCAATGTCCAGCTTCACATAGTGCATTATTAAGAGTATATATCATCATACTTTAAAATAAAGACAAACACATATTCATATGTGAAACCAATCATCATATAGTATCAACAATGTGCAAAATCATCATATACATATCATATACCATTATAAGCATATACATATATGGGATCATCCTCCTAAGACTTCCCTCAAGTCTAAGTAATGAAATGATTAGATAGAGTCACATACCCCTACTTATACTAAGTTAAACCCCTTAGATTATCATAGTTGAATTTCATTCCTTTACTTAATTTTACCTTTTTAAAACATCTTTCCATAACCGACATAGACTACATAAGCTAATATGAAATTCGGTGTCATGGAACCCTACACCGAAGGAAGGAGGACTACTTGCTAAGGTAGTACAAAAACATGATCATAGCATGTAGGTGGATCCACTAGCTAGTATTCCTATGGGGCAAACATAGTTCAAGAACTAGGATATATAGTTAGAACCCTCTTTATGCTACGTGCATTGTAGTATCCAATGTCATGAGTACATTAGTAATCCTACCTTCCCTATGTGGACACTCCTTACTCTTGTTTACTCAATGCTAAGCTAGAGTCCATTTTTGAAATGCCTTTAATGTCTTCATTAATCATTATAACTTAATGTAGATCATAGGGTCTATCCTTTGTATAATAATCATCATAGATCAATATTAATTTCATGAGTATTATCCTTTCATTCAAAGACATGTAAGTGATGTTAGCACATTTAAATAATCACATTATGATAAGGCATATCGGTGTATATCACCACTCTTATAGCATTACATCTTAGCCAACACCTTATAATCCACAGTCAAGATATCTCAATTCAACATAATACAAACCCTATCAATCTTAATATAAAGTATAATTCAATGCAATAGCATCACTTAATCACAATTTACCACAATTGAAGTAAAGAATAGGGATCACAAGAGTTATCAAGTCTCCTTCATAATCCATCATCAAGGTCTTACCATCAACCCTTAACTCAACCAAACAAGGGTGTAATATCATCACACATCAATAACAAACATGACAACAACGCCAATTGAATCACTACATCACAATCCATCTGTCACATCTGCGAAAAACAACATAGATGTAACCAGCGTCCTCGTCCTCTTTTAAGAGTAAGACAAGTCTTTTAGATTACATCATTATTTTCATTGGTCAAATTTAGCAGAAATTTAGAACTTTTTATTACTTATAATTGTAAGTTTACATAGACCTCTACATACACATAGTATATGTATGCATACGAGTATACATAGACCTTTCATATAGGAATATTATTTAGTCTTCTACTTTTATTGCACAAGATATATAGAATATAATATAATCTCAAAATAGTAGTCTCATCTCATAACCATCAAATAAGAGTATATCAAATTTGGCCTAGCCCATACATTAATATAGTAAGACAATTATAGGTCATACCATGTTTAGTAATCAAATGAAAGGAAAGAAACATAAGAGCTTGAATATTAAAAAAAACTTCATAGCTTGATATTCGTATTGCCCTCGGCTAGTGAGGACCTACCCAACTTGAATGATCAAGAAATCCAAGCCTTCTTCAAAGTAGTCTCCAAAATCCCTTCAATGATCGGAACCTAAAATAATGGGGAAAAGAAAGAATTGTAGTTAATACACCACTTGTACTATGTATGAGACTATACGCACACATATTATAAACCATGCTTACAAAAGGGACATTTCGATAAGCATGCACTTTTCATTAAAAACCTTTATGCGCATACAACAAAACCATACTAACGAATGGAACATGCTCATTTAGTCATAGGCATGTACTTAAAAAGGACAACAATACCAAGCATAGTCAACTTAATGAAATTTGAACATACTTGCATATATAATAAAGACCACCCTAATCATGAAGTTATAAATTCAACGAGCATAAATAAGGGTACACCTCATCATAACCAAACTAAAACAATTACTCAAGAACACCTATCGAGTCAACAAGTGAAATGATCATGAAATAATAAATTCAACGCGCATAAATAAGGGTACACCTCATCATAACCAAACTAAAACAATTACTCAAGAACCCCTATCGAGTCAACAAGTGAAATGACCAGGCAATGACCCATAACCTTACTAAATCAAGTGACCCAACAAGAATCATGACTAACATCCCACTTCTCATAATATGACATTAAGAGGACATCATATTACATTAACAATGTAGACCAACACATATTCATAAGGGAAAATAATCAACAAATAGTATCAACAATGTGTAAATTCATCATATACATATCATATACTATCATAAACATGTTCATTTCTTCAGTTAATTTTACCTTTTGGGAACATCTTTTCCAAACCGACATAGACCACATGAGCTAAAAAGGAATCTGATGTCATAGAACCCTACACCGAAAGAAGTCAGACTACTTGCCAACGTAGTACAAAGACATAAATATAGCAACTACGTGGATCCACTGGCTAGTATTCCTAAGGGGGAAACATAGTTCAACAACAAGGATATATAGTTGGAATACTCTTTATGCTACATGCATTATAGTCCCCAATCTCAAGACTAGAGTAGTGATCCTACCTTCCCTTTGTTGGAAGGACACTCCTCACTCTAGTTCACTCAGTGCTTAGCTAGAGTCTATTTTAAAATGTATTTAATATCTTTATTAATCATGAGAACTTATCATATGTCATAGGGTTTATCCCTTGTATAAACATCAACATCATCATAGCTGAATTATAATTGCATGTGAATTTTCCTTTCATTACAATTCATATACGTGAAGTTAGCACAATAACATATATTATGATGAGGCACATTGGTAAATCATTCACCATCCTTTTAACATTTACATCTTAGCCAACATCTCAAAAACCATCGTCAAAACATTTCAATTCAGCATCATACCACCCTATCAATCCTAAAACAAGGCGTACTCTAATACAACACCATGACTTAATCACAATTCACCATAATTTGAAGTAAAGGATAGAGATTTTAAGACTTACCAAGTATCCTTCATAATTCATCATCAAGGCCTTACCATACACCCTTAATTAAATCCAATTAGGGTATAATATGATAACAAAGTCTAAAATAATCACTACATCACAATTCAATACTAATTCATATCTTAAGACAAGATACTTTATTCAAACTCACAACATGCTTCATGACCTACATCACTTCTCAAGAAATAGAATGAAAGGACTATAAATAACCATAATTCATTAATTATTAGTGTAAAAACATCATCTGGTAGTAATTCAACGAATTACCAAGTAAATTGAACCAATATAACATAATTTATAGATCATCACCTAGGGTTAAGGGGTTAAGGTCACCTTCTACAAACTAGACCAAACCATAAAGATATATCATAATTAAGTTAGAATACATATTAATCTACTCGTAATATTCAAAATAAATCATAAACAAGTCAATTCACAACATCAATTTGGTATTGAATGTAAACCCACTTGGAAACCCAACTTATTAAATCAATTTGATGTAACCCTTTGAGGAAACAAGTCTTAAAGGTGATATAGCCTAATAGGGTTGGGTCTTTATATGGGGTGTTAATTAGCTTAATTAGAATCCCCTTAACCCCCAACTAATTACCTAACCGCTTAATTAATTAATTAGAACTAATTAAACTCGTGTAGTGAAATAAGGCCCTCACAGATGAGACCTCGACCATCGGTCAGTTAGTGAGTTGACGATCCCTACCCCCATCCGTGGTTCATATTTGTAGGTAAGTTCTGACACTTATCAAAATGTACATTAACAAAAATGTCTAAGTGTTGATTGACGAATGGCATTAACACCTCGTCGATCCACACATGCTCCGTCATTTGCCTTCATGGGTGCACACTACCCAAGCAGTCTTTTACCCAAAATGAAAGGGTCCTCCTCTATGAACCTTGGTTGTTCTTTATGAAGTTGTACCCATATTTTTTGACCATGGATTAATTTAAACACATGTTAGACGACCTTCAAGCAATTTGCATCATTTTCCCACTTCTAAAAGCTAGTCATATATGCTAAGGCACTAGTACCTCCTTGAACTAGTTTCCAGAAATCATGGACTTT
Source organism: Solanum neorickii (assembly GCA_027704865.1). Taxonomy (NCBI): domain Eukaryota; kingdom Viridiplantae; phylum Streptophyta; class Magnoliopsida; order Solanales; family Solanaceae; genus Solanum; species Solanum neorickii. The sequence goes on from JAKWJC010000370.1 coordinate 12,663,275, forward strand.
TTGGTTTATAAACATCCTAAATGACTTTTATTTATTTAAATGGACTTGAACACAGTGTCTAGACCTTAAGACATTTATTTTAGGCTCTATAACACATCTTTGATTTTGGAAATGTTACACCATCACTAGTTCATAGCTGAAGATAAGAGACTTAGGTCAAAGTCAAAATCTATGTCAATCACTCAAGAAGTATCACGATAGGACTAAAATTCATCTTAAACTATTTTGAATTGATACAATAACAACATAGGATAGTAATTCAACCAATGATGAAGTCAATTGAACAAACACTGGACAATTAATATCAAAATCACAACCTAGCGACAACGGGAATAGGTCATCGTCTATAAACTAGACCAATAAATCAATAAATAGTGTACTATTGTCATAATTCATCATAATATAATAAATACAATCCAAAGAAATGATAAACAAATAAATTTGAAAGATCAATTTTAAGATTGGAAAAGACCCACTTGAATCTCATACTTTTAAAATCAATTTGATGGAGCCCTTTGGGTAAACAAGCCCAAAGGCTAAATGAATATCATACCTTATTGTTTGATTAAGATTGATGGAGAAACATTGATTATTGCACCCCTAAAACCCACCTTGGTCTTGTATCCAATGGTGTTCTTCAACTTGGGAGAATGAAAAAAGAGAGAAGGAAGAGAGTTTGGGTTTGGGAATTATGAGAGCTTAGGTTAATTTAATTAGCTTAGGATATTTATATATGTTGATAAATAACATAATTATACCACCATGAACCCCTAATTAATTAACTAAATTCACCAAACATAAAACGTGCAGTGAAACGCCTCATTTATCAAACAAAGACCAAGAGACAAATTGTCTAGCTGGTCCTTCATTGAGTTCACAGACCTGTCAAATAGTCGTTGGACAAATATTCTAACTTTACATCAATGAAGAAAATTGATGTCCTATCGATTGGAACACAGTCCATTGATAACAAGTGGTTGGTGCACCGTGCTTTGGGCAGCCTTCAACCCAAATGCAAAGGTTCTCCTCAAGGGCCCTTGGTTGATCCTTGAAAAGTCGTGCCAGGACGTTTCGACTATGAATCAACTCTAATATATGTTACACACCCTTCCACAAAAATTCATCAATTTCTGACTTCTAAAACATAGTCAAATAGGCTAAGCCACACTAGCACCTAACTGTACTAGTTTTCGGACATCATGAACGTTCCTTGACATTTGTGTTCTAAACTTCCTAAATGACTTATTGTAAGATCTCAAAAAATGATATAGGTGAAGCTAAAGCCTAACTTGGTTTTCATAATATTCTAAGGTCCTGAAATGGTCTATAATGTGGTATTGCAGCAATGTCTAGAGTGTTAGGTTATTTGGAAGTGAAACGTCAATGGACGACCAAGGAGTTCGATGACTAAGTCACCTTTGTGCCTCATATATTTTTATGTGCCTAATTGTGTGCTTCATAAGTTAATGAGGTCATTACATGTGTTATTATAGTATTTATAGGCAGTATGTCATGTTTCATAAAGTTTAGAGGTCAGACATCCATGACATTTGAAAGGTTTCCCTTGAAACGACCTTATGTTTCTTGGTTTGTTTCATCAAGTTTTTTATGTTCATCTTGGATGAAATTTATGTAGTAGGTCCTAAACTTGTATAGGAACATATTTGGACTGGAAACGTCCAGCTGAATTTCCCCAAGGACCAACCAAGGGTCCTTGAGAATCGACCCTTTCCTTGATGCCAAGATTGCCAAGACAAAACAACGAAGGAAGTAGACGACACGTGGGTCAATCGACACCCTGTCGATGGGTGTCCAGGGTCAGAATATAGGCGTGGGAGGATAGAAGCCAAAGACTAGCCTCTGTCCAAAACCATGGACCAACAGGACGGTCCACTAGTTGGGAAAAGGGTCATTGATGGCCACTCGTTTGTTGAGGTTGTTTCTGCATAGCTTACTGTAATGTCCAGGGGTGAAGTTGTAAATTCAACCCACGTGCAAATAAGAAAAAGGGAAGCTATGTAGGGGTCTTTAGGGTATTCTAAACATGTTTATGAGCTTTTAACACTTTGAAGATCTCATTATTGAAAATCAAAACCCTTATTCCTTTATAAATTCTCTAGAATTCAATTGGAGCCGAAACACAAGGAAGGGCTTAGATTGGAGATTTAAGTGGTGATTATTCATAAAAATTAGTATATTAACATAAGTAAGGTATGGTTTTTGATCCTTTAAACTCTATTCATCAAGGAGTCCAACATTCAAAGAAGTTTTCTAAAGTTTTCAAAGATGAATTGTCCAATTTTATGATCTATCTATGCGTTCTTGCATTAAAAATTTAAAAGAATTGTATATAAATTGAAATATTGTTAATTATATGATTGTCACTCAACTAAAATATAAACCTATGTAATTGATGAACCCTAGTTTTTGACTACTTTATGAGTTGCTTGATATTGAGTTAATGCTTATGAATTCTAGTGTATACTCTTTGGGTTATTGAATTATATAAGAATTGTATTCAATTTATGTATAGGTTTTATTATTTTGATAAATATATATTGAATTGACCTAGTTTCATTTATGATCATAGTTTTTTATATTGAATTGATGTTCATGATCATGGGTTAGGGCCTTATGATATTGAATTGGATTATTTAGCATCTGATTAATGTGTTGAGAATGGATTGGTGGTACTATGCCATAATTCACTTTATTTTATGTTAATTAGATTTCAATTATGTTGTGATTGGTATGGTCCACTTATGCTGGCGGTGTGCTTTGAGTTTTACTTGCAATCAATGAGGCCTTGTCGGCATTACTTTATATATGATGATGATAATGGACTCTAATTGAGGTACTATAATGACTTATGAAGTTGATTTATGTGAAGTATTATCATATCTATCTGCATGTGAAGTAATGTTAGAGTATAAGTTCTTCTATTGATATTACATCATGTTAGACTATGACTATGGCTTTATGTGTATAGTCTTGGGGTTGATGAATGATTCTTCTTAATTGGTTATTGAGTCTTATGATGGATACGTTGATGATGTTATAGTAGTGTATAGGGTAATATAAAGGTCAGGAAGGTTGTGCCTATGTGCTTCTTGAATATGATATCCAATTTGTGATAAGGTGAAGTCCTAGTGTCTCTTTTATGGTAGATTAGTGTCCCTTTCTTGAGGCATGTATGAATGTGCATATGAGATGTCTTGAATTAGGATGCTAAAGCATCTTAGTCTTGTATTTATGGATGACATAAGACCTTTAATGATGACAAGAGGGTCCTTTATATGAAACCTTGAACCTAGTGGAAAGGTTATGAACATTGAACTTGAAAGTCGTAATGGTATCCTTCTTGCAATGAATGATGGACTTCAAGTTCGTTGGATGGAACATCATCATATAGATCCTTAGGAAAGTCGTTATGATCTTGTTGTCGCCATTGTATGGAAGCCCCAGTTGACCCTTTTGGTAGGGTAAATGTAATTGGTTTATGAACTTGATATGGAACCCATTTATATGAACCTGTAATGTAAATTACTCTATGAGAACAAAGGTTAGCACCGATTGAGTATGGTATGGCAAGTAGCTCTAGTTAATTGATGATACTAGAGTACAAAGCATGCCCTTCATATTCCTTAACCATGTTTCTGCATGTGCTGTGTCGAAGTTCTACCATTGGAGTAGGTTAGCACTCCGGATTTCCATGCTTTTCTACCATGGTCTATGTCAGTTATTGTCTATTCTCATCGTGTGGGATACCTACTAGAATTAGAAAAGTTCTATGAATTTTAGGTGGTAGTATGGGACACTATCTAGACATTGCACAATAGGCTTTCAAGGTGTTAGTTAGAATCCCTACAACTTTTCCAAGACCATTACTTGAATGTATTTATGTGATGAATGAGTCTTAAATGAACTAATGAATTTAATGACCTAAATTAAGAAATCATGATAAATGAATAAGAACTTGTCTAGAGTAGTTAAGGGTTGTCTAGTTAAGGTGTGAAAGGGGCATAGGAATGGTCACTTCTTATCTTACCTAGATAAGTCTTAAGAATGAATCTAGTTAGGGAAGTTGGTTAATTATGTTGAAATGATCTTACACCTAGATAGTATTAAATATTACTTAGGTAATCTTGAAGAGGTTAATCATGGACGTTATCTTCTTGATTAACTTATATAAGTCATTTGATAGCCTTTGGAAGGACAATGTCATATCATCTATATGTTGTTGTATTAAGTGAAAATGATTCTTTCTTAGGTAGTGTATAGGATCTCTTAAGTATGTGTGTAAGGGATTGTATGGGTGGTCGCTTTACAACTCAATCAAGTGAGACTTCGAATCACCTTTTTTTGGACGATCTCATGTTCATGTGGTTTGTGTGTTGTAAGTGAGTGTATATCATTTAGGTGTGCGTAGAGAGGGTGTATGGAAGGTCTCTCTTTGTCATAATTAATTGAGTCTTTAAATAACTTTCAGTTAGAGGATTACATGTTAGAAAGTGAAGCTACGAATTTTCACTGTAACAGTGAAGAAATTCACTGTACAAAGAAGTAGTTTACTATAATGTTGCTTTAAAAATTAGGATAAATGGTTTAAGTGATTTGTTATTTGTTATAAGGTTATCAATGTTGTTCTTATGATTATATTATGATATTTAAATAAATAGATGCATACTTCCAATAAATGTTCGTTTTCATGATTTTTATGCATTATCTCTGACTTAGCATATGTGGTTTCACTAATTCCATGCTTTTATCTATCTCTATAGTGGTTGGTAGGTGAGGAGCATTTGGGAAGAAATATTTGTATCATACCATCATTCAAGTGAAGTGAAGTATGTCCTCATTTTACTCGAGGTTATAGATGTCTTCTATTTCTTTATCGAAGTATTGTAATACAGTTAGTAGTACTATATTTCAATTGTGTATGGGTCGTTTCCCAACGTATTCTTGTGCGTAAGATTTGATGAAATGAAAGTTAGTATTTCCTATTAATTTTATATGAAAGAGTTTTTAAATACTTATAGAATACTAATGAAAAGGTTTAATTTCGCACTACTTTTCATATGTTTATATGAAAGGAACGATACCAAAGGGTTTGTACAAGAACTTTTAGAGGTCAATTACGCAGGTTGCACTCCGAGAGTGTTATATATTATAGGGTATAGTCTCTGGATGTGAAAAGCTTGGTATCACATCATACATTATGAAAGTGATCTTAAGAATCAAAGAAGTCTCATCAAGTCACGTCTAGTAAAGTCTTGACCATCGCTGTGAGTCGCGACACATCAATGGATGAGAGGCTATAGAACGATAGAGTTTTCTTTCTTTTCTACTCATATGTCATGTCGTAGAGTAAAAGTTTATGAGTACTCTTTTCTTATGGTTTTCCTTATGTTTCTAGGAAGATGAATACGAGAAGGACACCGGCTAGGAGGGTTGAGGAGAATAATGTGAATGAGGATATTCCTACTCAAGTTGATTAAGATCCTCAAGGTTATCAAGGTGATTAAGTCCCAATTGTGGATAGAGGTACTGGTGTTCCGGTCGTTTCCCCAGAATTGACTAATAGAGAGATTAAAGAGGCTTTGCTTGCCTTAGCCCGAGTGATGACTACTCAAGTGAATTTGATTACGGAGCCTAGAATGAATGTTGTGGAGAGAACTATGACATATAGATTGAGAGTTTTTGTGCGGATGAATCCTCCTATTTTTCTTGGCTCTAAGGTGGAAGAGGATCCCCAAGAGTTTCTACATTGTGTGTACAAGGTGTTGAGTGTTATTGGGGTTACATCTAGGGATAAGGTGGAGTTGGCTTCATATCAATTTAGGGATGTTTCTCAAGTGTGGTACACTCAATAGAAGGATAATAGGCCGGTTAAGTCAGGTCCGATTGAGTGGAAAAAATTTAAGGAAGCTTTTCTAAGAAAGTACTTTCCCTGTGAGAGGAGGGAGGTGAAGGTAGGGGATTTTATCCATCTCAATCAAGGTAATATGAGTTTTGAGGAATACTTTTTAAAATTCTCAATGTTATCTAGATATGCACCATACTTAGTGTCTAACCCTAGGGATGAGATGACTAGGTGTGTGATGGGTGTCGTCGATCTTGTGAGGGTATAATGTCATACGGTCATGCTAAATTATGATATGACCTTAGCAAGACTCGTGGTGTATGCTCAATCTCTTAAGGAGACTAAACTTGGAAGGATTGTTAGGAACTTGAAGAGAAGGGGTTAAGTGATCAAGGTCAACCTAGGTTCAAAAAGAGGGATCAAAATGAAGAATAACTTAGGAGTGCTAAGGTGAAATTTTAGAAAGGAGGTGGTTTTCAAAATGGAAAATTTACATGTGTTTCATGTGGAAAAAGACACTAAAGGGAATGTCTACTGGGTAGCGGGAGTTTTTATGGATGGGGTAAATATGGACACAAGGTGACATATAGTCCTACCATTTCGACTAGAAGAAGAGAGAGTAAGAAAGTTGCTCCTAGTGCTCCAAAAGATGATGTGCCAAATAAGAGGCATTTTTATGCACTCCAGACTAGAAGAGTAAAACTAGATGAGCATGATGATGGTAGGTCCTTGTATCTATGTAGTGGTATGAGTTCCTTCTAAGTGGGGGAGTATGGTAAGTAGATGGGATAGAAAGTCATAGAAGAATGTTGCATATGCATTGTGTTTAAGGGTCTTTGTTGACATTGAATGTCATTGATTCCTTGTATTGTGCATCTCATGAAGTTATCATTATGTTTTAAGATGTGTTTATGTGATTTTATCTTGCATATTAGCATGTTTCTACCATGAATTACCTAAAAGTTGCATTTTTAAAAAAAATTGAAAAACTCAATGTGAAGCTGCTAGAAAAAAGAATTTGTTCAGTGTAAGATTTTTATAATATAGAATATAAAAATTATTTTTTCTATTAGGAATAAAGCATGTGAGTTTTATATCATCATGAGCTATAGAATTTCTTCTAGTTTCTTGTTGTGTTGTGATGCACTAGATTATGTGAAATTTATGTTCTCCAAGATGATTTTCTTATAATGTGTTGTATGGTATTGTCATGAGCAGTCAAATTGAATATCTATACTTGAAAGTGTTCTGAGAGTGGCAAGTGTCATTCGAGGATGAATGTTGTCCAAGTAAGGGAGATTGTAAGACCTCGAAAATGACTTAGATGAAGCTAGAGCCTAACTTGGTTGTCATAATGGTCTAAGGTCCTAAAATTGTGTATAATGTTGCATTAAGTCAGTGTCTAAAGTTTTAGGTGATTTGGAAGTGAACCGTCAAGGGACGACCAAGGCTTTCGACGACTAAGTCACTTATGTGCCTCGTACGTGGTTACTAATTGTGTGTTTCATGAGTTAATAAGGTAATTATAAATGTTATGATAGTATTTATACAATGTGTGACAAATTTTGTGATGTTTTGAGGTTAAACGTCCATGACGTTTGAAAGGTTTTCCTTGAAATGACCTTGTGTTTCTTGTCGTATATTGTCGAGTGTTCATTTTGGATGTATTAATGTGGTAGGTCACAAAATCGTATAGAAACATATTTGGACTGGAAACGTCCGGGTGAAATTCCTCCAGGACCTACCAAGGGTCCTTTAGGATGGACCCTTTCTTTGAAGCCAAGACTGCCAAGATAGCCCCAAGCGATGGAGGTAGTAGACGGCTCGTGTTCCAGTCGACGCCACATCGATGGGTGTCGTGGGTCAGCAATTAGGCGTGAGAGGAAATCAGCCAATGACCAGCCTCAGTCCCAAATCACGGACCAACACACGGTCCGTTGGTTGGGAAACGAGTCGTCTATGGCCACTTGTTGATTGAGGCTGATTCTGCTCAACTTACTATAATTTCTAGCGTGAAGTTGTAAATTCAACCCACGTCCAAAAAATATAAAGGGCTAATAGTTAGGGATATTTTTTATATTCTAAACATATTTATTAGTCTTTAAAACTTAGAATATCTCATTCTTCAAAAAGGGCTTGGATTGAGATTTGAGTGGTGATTATTCATAAAATTGGTGTATTAGCATAATTTAGCTAGGGTTATTTATCCTTGAAACTCTACTCATCGAGAAGTCCAACATTCAAAGAAGTTTTCTAAAGTTTCCAAAGATGAATTGTCCAATTTTATGATCTATCTATGGGTTCTTGTATAAAAGGTTTTCAGCCATTGTATATGTATTTAATTGTTGTTAATTAGATTATTTTAACTCATTTTACCTACGAACCCATGTAATTGATGAACCCTAGTTTTTCACTACTTTACGAGTTCCTTGATATTGACTTAATGCTTATGAATTAAAGTGTATACTCTATGGGCTATTGAATTGGATGATTTAGTATTGGATTGAAGTATTGAGAATGTATTGGTGGTAAACTGACATAATTCTATTTATTTTATGTTAATTAGATTTCAATTATGTTGTGATTGGTATTGTCCACTTATGGTGGCGGCGCCATGTGTTTTACTTGCAACTCATGAGGCATTTCGGCATTACTTTATGTATTATGATGATCATGGACTTGTCAGCACTAATTGAAGTACAATAATGATTTGTGAGGTTGATTTATGTGAAGTATGATTATATCTATCTACATATGAAGTAATGTGAGAGTATGTGTTCTTCTATTGATATTAGATAATCATGTTAGACTATGACTATGCATATGTGTATAGTCTTAGGGTTGATGCATGATCCTTCCTAATTGTTTATTGTGACTTATGATGGATATATTGATGATGTTATAGTAGTTTAAAAGTTAATCTAAAGGTTATGAAGGTTGTGCCTATGTGCTTCGTGAATATGATATGCAATATGTGATAAAGTGAAGTCCTAATGTCTCTTGTGTGGAAGATGTGTGCTCCTTACTTGATGCATGTATTACTATGAATATGAGATATCTTGACTTAGGATGCTAAAGCCTCTTAGTCTTGTATTTATTAATGACACGAGACCTTGAATGATGTCAAGAGGGTCCTTTATGTGAAACCTTGAAGCTAGTGGTAAGGTTATGGACCTTGAAGTCGAAAGTCGTAATGATATCCTTATTGTAATGAAACATGCACATAAGGTTGTTTGGCTTGAATAGAATTACATAAATCCTTGGCACATTCATCATAAGCTTCTTGTCATCATTGTAAGGTAGCCCAGTTGATCTTTTTGGTAGAGTAAATGTGATTGTGTTATGAACTTGATATGCAACCCCTTTATATGAACATTTAATGTAAATTAATCTATGAAAACAAAATCTAGCACCGAGTGAGTATGATATGGGAAGTATCTCTAGTTAAAACGTGATACTAGAGTACAAAACACTTCCTTTATATTTCTTAACCATGTGCCTACATGGAACGTGTCCAAGTTCTACCATTGGCAAGTAGAACTCCCTCTATCAGAGTAGTTTCTCAAGCTGAATTCCATTATTTTCTACCATGGTGTATGTCGGTTATTGCCTATTCACATTATATGGGATACCTACTAGCATTAGAAGAGTTCTATGAAGTTTAGGTGTTGGTATGGGACGATGTCTTGGCATTGCACAATACGCTTAAAAGGTGTTAATTAGAATCCCTAGGTCTGGTCCAAGAACATTACTTGAATGTCTTTATTTGAAGAATGAGTCTTATATGAATTATTGAATGTAATGAATTAAGTTACAAAATCATGTTAAATGAATAAGTAATTATAAAGAGTAGTTAAGGGTTGTCTAGTGAAGGTGTGCAGGGGGCATAGGAATGGTCACTTTGTATCTTACCTAGATAAGTCTTAAGAATGACTCTAGTTAGCAAAGTTTGTTGATTATGTAGACATGATATAAGACTTAGGTAATCTTAAAGAGTTTAATCATGTACATTATCTTCTTGATTTACTTATGTAAGTCTTTTGATAGCCTTTGGAAGGAGAATGGCATATCATCTATATTTCGTTGTATTAAGTGAGAACGATTCTACCTTAGGTGTTCTATATGATCTCTTAGGTGTGTGTGTGTAAGGGATTGTTTGCGCGGTCACTTCACAACTCACTCAAGTGAGACTTAGAATCACCTTTTGTAGGAGGATCTTTTGTTCATGTGGTTGGTGTCGTATAAGTGTGTGTATCTCACTATAGGTGGTCTTAAGGATCATTTAGGTGTTCTTAGAGAGGGTGTATGTGTAGTCTCTCTTTGTCATACTTACATGTGTCTTAGGATAGCTTTTAGTGAGAGGATTGCATGTAAGAATTTGTTAAAGTGAATCAAAACTTCATTGTAACAATATAGAAGTTCACAGTACAGTGAAGTAGTTTACTGTAATGTTGCTTTTAGAAATGTGATAAATGTTCTAAGTCATTTCATATTTATTTTTAAGTTAATAAATGTTTTTATTATGATTTTATAATTATATTTAAATCCAAAGATTCATACTTTCAATAAATGTCCATTTTCATGTTTTATGCATTATGTCATACTTAGTAAATGGTGTTGTACTAGTTCCATGTTTTTATCTATATCTATAGTGGTTGGTAGGTGAGGAGAATTCGGGAAGCAATACTTGGATTGTAGTATCATTAACGTAAAGTGAAGTATGTCCTCATTTGACTCGAGGGAATAGATGTTTTTTATTTCTTTATCGAAGTATTGTAATAGACTTAGTAGTACTATATTTCTATTGTGTGTGGGCTGTGTCCCAAAGTATTCTTTTGTCTAAGATTTGATGAAATGAGACTTAGTATTTCCAATGAATTTAATAAGAAAGACTTTTTAAAGACTTATATAATGTTTATGAAAAGTTTTAACTCGGCACTACTTTTCATATGTTTATATGCGACAAATGATGCGAAAGGGTTTGTACAAAACCTCCTAGAGATCAAGTACACCTGTTGCACTCCGACTGTGCCTTATCATCTAGGGCATGGTCTCCGGACGTGACACTTATATATATTAAAATAGACCTTAACATAGTGTCTAAAGCTTTTGACACTTATGTTAGGCTCTAGAACACGACTTAGATTTTCGAAGTGTTACAACGTGCTTCACAATTATTAATAAGAATCAACATATATTTCATTTAGTAAGACATCCATCCTCATGATATTAAACCTTATGCTCTGATACCATGTTTTTCACATCCAGGGAGGAACCCTGAGAAGTAACCGGTGTCAATATCCTAGATGATGAATAAGGCTAACCTCTTAGGATTTCTCATTACATTTCATAGGTTTAATGGCGGAAATTTCAAAGCTTTTCATCTATTTCTACATTGAGGTTTACATAGACCTCTCATACACATAATATATACATAGAGTGTTTACATAGACTACTCGCAGAAGAAGCACTACATCGGCTTCTACCTTTATTTCATATACGTAATATAGTAATATGATATCATAGGATGTCAAGGATAAGCCTCACAGATCAACAATCTAACTCGAGTACAACATTCGGACATAGCCCTTAATTAATTACAATAAAAACCACATCTAGGCATATACGACAATTGTCTTCAAATGAATAGGGAAAGAATTAAAATATCTTTAAGACTAAACAACATTAATATATAAATAGTGGTATCGTCCTCGGAAGTGAGGACCTACCAAACTTGGAGAATGAGGATCTATGTTATGTTAAAATGGCAATTCTAGGAGCGCAATGGTCGTAACCTATATAATTGTAGAAATATAGTTGTATGGGAATCTACACATAAAACTTTGAAAGAATGCATGAGAAAGGGAAATTTACTTTTAAAGACATGCTAAGTAATTCAGAAACATTTAATGTACATACAAGAGTACATACCATATGAGGAATCAAAATGAGTTTTGTGCACGACCTAACAACTCTTTTGGGATTTGGAGTTTGGAGTCGCCACCTAACGAATTAAGGCGCGTTAGGGAACCTATCTACTCTTACTAGTCTAGTTAAGGTCAACGAGTCAGAGATTAGTGTAAGGGTTCAAATTATCTCAAGGGAAAGGTGTTAGGCATCTCTCGAGGTCCACAAATGTGGGTCCCGACCGTATCTCATGCAATCTATGTGGGGGTTACAAGTAATAATTAAGGTCATTTCATTTATTTATATTATTTAAGTAGCATGTTTGCAAGGTGATAAGAAATATAAAACAAATGAGGCCATTTTATTATTTTTGACCAATTAATTAATAAAGGCCAGGTGATAGCAAATCTTAACAATTAAAATCATTTTATTAAATCTAACATGTGAGACTAGGTGATATAGCAACAAGTTGAATCAAATAGCTCATTATTATCTTAATTAATATTTAAACATGCGATACTAAGTGATGGCAATAAAATAGATATACTAAACAATTAATATAGAGGTAAGCGAGAGGATAGAAAAGAGACAAATAAATAAGCTAAAAATTTAATATTTTTGTAAACTACCCCAAATAAACAGAATTATTAAATAAGTTAAAAGGTAAAATGGGAAGGGAGACTCAAAAGAGACTTTTTGGATCAGCACTCGACCTTTCTTTTATTTTCCAATATGATGCCGTATGGGGATAGACAAAAGCAAAGTTTGTCTCTTTTGGATCAGCACTCGACTTTTCTTTTTATTTTCCAATAGGCTCCATTATAGGGATAGACAAAAGCAAAGTTTGTCTTTCAAGCCTGAGTCGATGTCATCATCTCTGTAGGGCCAACTACCCCTACCCCACCACCACATGCATTTCCTACCTAAAAAGGTGCCTAATCATCCCAACTTGATATTCCAAGAGGCATAGGACTCTTAAAGGGTGAATTTAGACGAAATAGAATATAAACCCCTCCTAGACACACGGTCACACAAACAAGACAAATAAAACGGTCATTTTAGCACAGTAGGTTTCAATTTGGCCTCTAAATTTTAATTAGACATACTTGCAAGCAACACATAATTATAGGAGGTCTCATGTTAGGTGTGTGAGTATACAAACAGAAAATTATAGTAACGGCCATTTAATTATGAGAGGGCAAATATGATAACATGGATGTAAATTTTAGCATTAACTAATTTAGAGTGAGCAATGATTAATGACATAATAACTTTTTCTTGATATATCAAGTATAGCAAAGGATGTGATTACACATGTACATATATTAAAAATAGTAGTCGAATTAATTATTATGGTAGAAAATAATATTTTATAACAAAAGACTTAATTTGTTTAAGGCAGAAAATTATTTTAAGGACACCAAATTTTATTTATTTAAGGCATTAAATTATTTTTTAAGAACAACAATAAATTAATTATTAAATACAACAAATTTTAGATAAGTGACAAATTTATTATTAATTCAGAAAATTATTTTTTAGAATATTAATGGATTTACAGATAGGTTATTTATGTAAAAAAATTTATTTTAGGCATAAATTAATTACAATAAAAAAATTAATTAATAGCAACTTTTTGATGCAAAAGAGTTTAATTATGATGTAGTAAAATATTAACTATTATTTATTTTTTTTATTTTAGATTTTCATAGGCGAATTAGTATGACAGTTTTTTTAGGAAAAACACCAAATAATAATGTATGCGGAAAATTTCTCTTTCTTATAGAGTTGAAATATAGATGGAGTATCTAGTTGTAAAGCATGCTCAAAATTATTAGGGAGTGACTTTATTACACAATCTTATTTAATTAAATCTTATATGCATGGTTTCTAAGTGAACATATTCAAACTTATTAATAAGAATTCATATTAACAAACAAGGGACAAATTGAAAATTAAAGCTCTTGCTCCTTTTAACGTATGTTAGCATACTAGAGATTAGCTTATAATTCCCAGTGGCGGACCCACATGGTGTCCGCCGGGTGCTCGAGCACCCATTATCTTCGTTACAAAATATATATCTATGTAGAAATCGATAGATATTTGTATAAAATTAACTTAGAGCACCCAATGAATAAATCATATAGTTAGCTCAATGGTTTTAGGATGGGTACTTAAAACTCTTTTAGTGTTGTTGTACCAAGGTTCGAATCACATTGTTAACATATATTTTTTAAAGAGCACCCACAACCTTAAAATCATAGATCCGCCACTGGCGATTCCTATGATTTTAGGCGATTGGAAAGTTAAAACAACATATATAGATGAAGCAAAAATATTTTAAACCTATAAGCATGTTTTCTAACACAAAAAAAATTACAAATTTGCATATAATCCCCCTCCTCTTAGACGATCCCCCAACTTCATTTCATATATATAGAGTTAAAGAGTTGTACAAACATTACAAGTAAAATTAAAGAAAGAATAAACATATATATAACAATAAAATGAACGAGGCTTCGTCCACAATTTCTTCTAGGCAAATCTTCAACATACACATATACGATGAGGAAATAGTTGTAATATAAATGCTCATAGAAACAAATTACTTTCATATGTACATATATAAACAATACACATAAGAAATAAAAGGGACAAAGCATAGATGAAGACATATTACCACACATAGGGAGAAAGTATAAGAGAAAATCTTGGATGCTACCTTTTGTTTCCAACAACAACAATGATAATTATGCAAAAAATGAGATTTTAGAATAGTAAAGAAGGCTAACCAATTACGCAGAAATTTTAATCAGCAATGCAGTATTAAGTAAGGTTTCAATCTGCAACAGCAACACAGCAAGAAAGAGTACAAAGGATGATTCAAAGATTTACAAGAGTTCTTACTTTTTTAAGAATAGGAGACTAATATTTGAAGTATTAGGTAAAAAAAAACAAAGAGGGAATGAGAGAGCAAAGTGTAATGTGAGAATTTCTTATTGAGAGAACTTGTGTTGAAAGTGAATGAGTGAATGAGTTAATGTTAGTGTCAATAATGAGAGAATGTGAGTTCTTTTCAAGATGTGTAATTTTCCAAAAGCGTGAAAGGGCTGTCTCTTTATATAGTAGTAGAGGGGGAACAAATAGGAAAATAAACATTTAAAGGAATAAATAATAATACTATTTTCCTTATTTTAAAAGAGACCAAAATCAGAAAAAAAAAATTAAAAATATATCATTACCAAATATAAGCAAGTAAGAATAAATTAGGAAGAGTAATATTAATTTTGCTTAAATGAGATGAGCCAAAATTGATTTTTTAAATTATGATTATTAGTTTACCATATAAAAAACAAGTAAAGGAATCAGTCAATTTTCAAGTAAGGAAAGAGGGATACTATTTTCCTAAATAAGAGAGCATGAAATCGGTAAACAATAATTCTCAAAATGAGTAAATACATATATATATTTTCCCAAAAATAATAATCAGACATAGAGAATATATATATATATATATATATATATATATATATATATATATATATATATATATATATTAAAATATAATAAAAATCAAGAAAAAGAGATAATATGTAAAGGAAACACATGAATATTACCCAAGTCAAGTGTCAAACTTACAGTTTACATACTAATTCTCAAGCAATTGGCATGACAAAGCAACACAAGGATATAACAAATTTCTAATGGAAAAGGGGAATCATCATTCACCAACTAAAACAAGTAAACACTCCCCTTAAATTAAGCTTGCATTCATCCTAAGAAATGAAGTAATAACCTTACCGTAAGCTAGGAGAATCAAAACCAATTATATTACTATAAGAACTAATTGAAAAAAAATCCAATAATAAATAAATTTAACCACAATTAAGCCACTTTTAATAATCATCCAATTATTTCAACTAGTTTCTCAAGTCAAGCTTACCAAGACACAACCAAGACACAAGGGCAGCAAACCAATTTCTATCTTATGGTGGAACCAAAAATTTTGTAGAAATCGAAACGAAATAAAAAAAAATTTCAATAAACTTGGTGGCACATTTCAAGGATCAATTAGTCACTGACAAACAAATGAAAAAACAAATGGTAGCAATTTTTACGAAAATACTAAACTCATAACATTATTGATATATATATTTTATAATAGCACTAAGAAGATAAAACATATCGAACAAAAGAACTGAACCAAGACGGATCTATCATAGATCCGTCTTAAAACTTGGAAGAAAACCTCAAAGGCGCTTGATGGAGTTCGCTGACCGAAGCTGCTGTCCGGAGAAGAAAGCAGCTCGTCGGTCGGAGCTGTTTCTCGCGTTGCTGTTGCTTCGGCTGTCCTCGCGTGGCTGCTGCTGGCTAGAATTGTTGTTGTCCCTCCTTGCTTCTGTTCGTCCTGCGGATAAAAGAGAAAGAAGATGGACAAAAAGAGGGGGAGAGATCGGATAAGAGGGGGAAGGGTGGCGTCGCTGCTCCTGGTCGCCGGTGGAGCTTGCTGGACGGATGAGCTCGTTGGTCGTTCTCCTTACCTGGCTGCTGCTGCTCCTAGCGAGAATCTGTTGGAGAAGAGAGGAGAAAAAGAAGAGTAAGGAGAGGAGAGGAGAAATGGTCATTAAAGGAGGGAGGAACGAATGAGGGGAGAGAGAGTGATTTCACCGCCGACTGGCGGCTTTCACCGGAAAGAATGCGGAGAAAGAGAGAGGGGGCTTGCGGCTGCCAAGGAGAGGGGAAGGAGGAGAATGAATTGAACTTTTAGGTTTTGGGGTCTTTTGGTGTTAAAGAAAGAGAAGAGGAGATTTAATCACTACCGTTAATTTAATAAGAGATAAAGGGCTAGGATTCAAGCTAGGATTAATTTCAAAGATGGACGGATGAGATTAAAAGATGAAGAATTAAAATCAAATTGGTTGGCGGATTGGAACGGATAAAATTGAAATTGAATTGGCTAAAATTGAAATGAAAAAGTGGCTATGATTGTAATAAAATTTGAATTAATGTGGCTAGAATTGGAAGAAATTAGAATAGAATGGGTTAAGATTTAAATGAGTTTGAGAAAAAATTAGAAATTACTATTTATTTAAAATACTACATATATTAAAATTATTTTTATATAATTGAAAATCACTAAAATTTTAAAACATTCGAAATTCATTATTAATTTTAAAATATTTATAATAATTTTATAAAGCATACTAAAATATAAAATTTTCAGGCAAAATCGACTAAAATTCTAAATTTTAAATAAAATTTAAAATACGTATTTAATCGAATAGTATTCCCAAAAATGGTTAAAGATCGGTGAAAATTGGTGTCAACAAAGATACTTGAAGATTTGTAATTAGGACAGAATTTTTGAGAGGGACTCAAAAAGAAGATTTTCCTCAGCAAGTCAAGACTGATGATACTTCAAGATTTGCAATTGGGACAATAGTTTTGAGAGAATCTGAAAAAATTGTGGATTCATGCACCCATTGTTAAAGATAAGATGACACATGTAACTGGACAGAAATTTTGAGGATAGCCTCAAAATTTCAACATGAGTTTATCGACAGTCTAGAGTGACTCTGAATACTCTCCAGCGAATAATCGGATAGACCTTCAAACATCAGACTCTACGAATTTCGCTAAGCCTGACGTGACATCATACTTGGCAGTAACCTCTTTTTCATAATACTACTTTTCAAAAGATTATTTTTTTCTTAAATTTCTCCCATTATGTTTTATTTATTTTGGCATGGAGTCTGGGGATCAAAATTCAATCGGAGATAGAGGGACAAGGAGATGATCACTGAAGAAATCGACACAAATTAGTTCATTTTTAAAACTAAATTTTTTTATGTGGGCGCAAGTTCATAGGTTTGCTCTGAAATCACCAAATTTCTCCGATCGACAAATAAGGAGAAGTCGAGGGGGTAAAAGCTCTCCCCAAAATTTACGATTTTTCTGTGGATGCAGTCTTATAAGAAATATTCTATTGCTTAGGTCGATGACTTGGGAGTGTTAACGTTATTGTTTAATTCAATCCCCAACAACATGAAAGCTGTAATGAAGATATAACTGTGTTGATAGATGAATCCAGTAAAATCTTGAAAAAGCTTTCCTAAATTCACAGTTTTTCTGTGGCTACAAGAATTATTTTTTATACCTTATATCAAAGACTTGGGAATATGAATGGTTTTATTTCATCCGACTTCCAACAACATGAAGTCTATAAGAACCATCCAACTAGATTCAAAGATAAATTGAATTAAGTCCAAAAAGGAACAGTTTATAGTTTTTCGTCAAGGACGTCATCTGCATCACATTATAAGACACAATAGTGTCATTACCAAACAAGTCATTTTATTGGTGTTGTCGTTTGAGACGATACACCACCTGGAGGTAAGTTTATTTCAATTGTCGGTTGAGATGATACACTACTGGAGGGGTCATTTTAGTTTTATTGTCAATTGAGACGATATGATTATAGAGAAGGTACCTATAATATAACTATGTTGCTCGATTGAAACACTATCTTCATTTGGTATCAAGGATGGCATCAAGAGAAAATAATCATACATTGCGGGAAGATATTCATGCCCCGCATAAAATCACACATCGCAGGACGATATTCATGCCCCGCAATATTAATGCATCGAAGGATAATATTCATGCCCCACAGATATTCATGCATCGCGAGTTAATATTCATTCATCGCGAGTTAAATACATGCATCGTGAGAAGATATACATGCCCCGCAAGAAATCACGCATCGCAGGAAAATATTCATGCCCCACAGAAATCACGCATCTCGGAAAAATATTCATGCCCCATAAAAAATCACGCATCGCGGGAAGATATTCATGCCCGCAAATATCACACATCGCGGGAAGATATTCATGCCCCTCAGAAAATCATGAATCACGAGTTAATATTCATGCATCGCGGAAAGTACTGCATCGCGAGTTAATATTCACTTATCGCGGGAAGATATTCATGCCCCGCAAGAAATCATGCATCATGGAAAGATATTCATGCCTCGCAAAAAATCACGCATCGTGGGAAGATATTCATGCCCTGCAGAAAATCACGCATCGCAGGAAGATATTCATGCCCTGTAGAAAATCATGCATCGCTAGTTAATATTCATGGATCGAGGAAAGCATCGTCATGAGTTAATATTCATACATCGCGAAAATCATGCATTGCGAGTTATTATTCATGCATTGCGGAGAAGAAGTCATACATTGCAAGAGAAAATTAATGCATCGTGTGAAAGTCATGTATTACGGAAGAGAGATCATGCACGCTCGGATAAGAAAATTGTGCATCTCAAGAGAAATATTTATCCATCAACATCAATTGCATCTTTTATTTGGGGAGATCGAATGCCAAGAGAATCGTGGAAGACGACGTAAAGAAAATACTAACACTACATTAGTTTTTACTTATTTATTTCGAATTGAAGATTATATTGCAAACATGAGACATAAGATTTATTTGCTTTACGTCAAACGGATGAGGTTGACGTTAAACATTGAAGGAGAGCAATTAAGTGTCAGGTAAAAGATATTTTCTCCTATTTGAATTGCATGTTTATGCTAACGAGTTTTATCTCAACTTTTCAAGAGCATCCGAAAGGATGAATTCTCCAAAAAAAAAAATCACAGGATCGGACGACATCAAAAAGGATGCAGCATAACATGAAACTTTTTCATAGCAATGAACTGGGACATAGTCTAAAGAGGAGTGTCAAACTCTTCATAAGCGAGCAGAGGAGCGACTTCCACCATGATCAAACCACACCTCTATCTGAAGGCATATGGGTTTTTCTTTACTTTACTCTATTTCAGCCTCGCATCCAGAAATTTTGGTGTATGCCGGAGGTAATTTCCCAATCTAAATGACAATGCGCTAAGAGATTTGGAAATTATGTCCGTGTAAATTCTTAACAATGGTTGTGAAGCGCGCCACATTCATGGATAAGAGGTTACAAGCCTCCTTTTTATAATCAAATTATTGTTACTTGTCCAGAAACGAAGGTTATCTAGCATAATAGATTTCCCTTTTCAACCGATCCAGTCAAACTACAAACATTCTGATTCATAAGCTTTGACGATATGTAAGTGGGCTAAATGCTGAAAAACTAGGTTGTATCCCAACAATCACTCTTAAATCCGATTCCCGAGCATTTCAGTCCCTTCATAATCCAGTATTCAGATGACTTTTGAATTCATTCAAAACTGTGCATTAAATCGAGCCTATCAAACTACAAGTGGCCTGAATTCTCATATAGCCTGAAATATGTAGGAAATCTATTTCTGGGGTTCGGCCCTAACTCTTAAAGTTCATACCAAGTTCTTTTACTAAAGATGAATATGTGTTCGGTAAAAAATGGATTGGTCAACTTCACTTTCCTCGAATTACTTGCATCAATTCATGTAAAATGAGGGACAGTTGTTGACATCTAATTTCGACCTTTCCCGGTAGGAATCAATTATCGAGCTTTATAATTCCAAACGATTTGAAATAAGTAGTTTTATAAAATTTCAAAAAGAAAATAATAATAATAACAATAACAATAATATATAGTTTGCAAGTTATTTTAATAATTTCGTCACTTTTTTTGTAGATATATTTTTTTACATAATATGTATGTTTTGAATAATTTTATATAAAATTAGTTTATTTTATAAGTATTCGAAAATCGTCCCAAAGGATTTTTTTTTTGATTAATAGTTTTGTTAAATAAATTTTGTCTGTATTATTAAGTTTCATTCTTAGAATCTTAGGTATATAACTAAATCAATAACTTTATATCGTTAAAATATAAAATCTCATTAATTAGTTTTTTGTTAATCCATCTTATTTAAAAATTTAGCTTAAATTTAATTTGGTTAGAGATATTTTACTTTAAATACATTTTTTTTTTCTTTAAATCCATTTGAAGGAACCAAGAATGGGGCCTTTTTTCTAAATTTTCGGCAGGCAATTTACTTTCTTTTTTTAAAACAAAGTCCAGCAATATCCATTACAGCAAGACCATCCCAATATTTCCGCCCCCAGCCCCTTTTCATTTTTATAAAGACCATTTTCAATTCCACACCAGTACAATTAAATACATCCAATCCCATCCGACCCCTAAATTTTAATAAGACCCGCCTCGATTTTCTTATTCTTCTTCACGCGCAAGCAGTCGCAAACGAACCAGAAAATCCAGTAATGTATCGCAAAGCGCGAACCCCATTCCCATGCCCTCTTCTTCTCCCTCTTCGCGTGAGACCCAACAATGGGCACCTACAAAGTTCTCTATGTTCGCCCCTGTTTTCATATGAGTCACAGCAGCAAAGTGAGACACGTAAAACCATCCTTGCTCATATAGATTAGTCCACATGGCAGCGAGGATGGGTAGATCAATACTAGGCATCAATTTCCCCTTCCATTTTGGGAATGAAGTTGAAAACTTCAGAAAAAATGTTTATCCAGATCGGTGAAATTTTTTTGGATTTCAAAATTTGAATTGGGCCCCCTCTCATCCAAATTTTGATGGTTTTCCCCCTATTTTCGAAAACCCTAGCCCCCTTGGCTATATATATTCGTTACTGTTTTATTGGTAAAGGGGAGCGAGAGATTTAACTTGAAATTTTTTTTATTTTTGTTAAGAAAATTATTCTTGCGAGAAAATACTCACAACATAAAAACAAAAATATATACAAGAGCATATACACAAAGGCGTCCTAGTTCGACTCGAAGCTTGGGATTTGGCTGTTAATTCCCGTTCGTTTGTATTCCGAGTCTGGTCGCAAAAATCGCTGCCTCCGTTGCTCATCTTACCTCAATTCGCTGCACTTAGAAAGGTAAGCTATGTTTCAGTTCCAACCCCTTGTTAGATATGTTGTTTGATGAGTCATGGTTGTTTTGATCGATTCACTAGCTTTATCTTTCTCTCTTGCCTGCCTTCATTCTCCTTGGTTCACTATTGATTATTCTATTGCCTAGTTTGGTGTTTCAGATGTATGAAACATGAGACATGCACTTATTGATGTCGTTGTTTGTATGAACAAAGTTGGCTAGCAGGTTTAGAAGCTTGTTTCCATCCAATGAAATCTCTAACATATGTAGTGTCGATTATTACCTCATGTGTAGTATATGATTATGCTCTAGTCTGTGATATTCTACCTTAAGTTCCCTCGTTGAAATGTTTCGATTTAGTTAAAATCTCGCTGCCTAATTATTAAAATGTCTTCTCGTGTTGATAGGATCGAAGTATCTATTGTGAGTATCAGTGTTTCCTCAAGTTTAGTTGTGTGTATTTGTTTAATGCTACTTCCCAAAGCGTTCTGCATATGCTTCCATTAAATATGTTAGATTAGGTGATATTATCATTGTATTTTGTTTCCGGACATCACTAATTTTTTTGTTTGCTCAAAATAATTTACTTTGCTAATATCTCTTACTTCCTGTCTTGCTAGTATGATGATATGGTGCCATTGGAATTTGCTAGGAGAGTTAGATTTATGTTTTCATGAGACATATTATGTTATCAATAGTACGATAGACTCTCTTCTCCTCGTTATTTTGGACTGCTATTGTTTAATGACGGTTTCCTAGTCACATATTTTGTAGTGTAATTTGTTCTTGTTTTCTCTCCCTTTGAATGACCCCCTCGTATTATTATTCAAATATATGTGTTTGTTACTGTTTGGTGCTGAAAGTTATCTTAGTGGTCATGGATTGCCTTAGTTTCCAATTTTCTAGCATTTTGTTTATGCCTTGAATTTCCTGTTAATATATATATTTTTTGTTTTTGTTGTTGACTAAATGGCTTAATTTCTTAGAGTAAGTTGGTTGTTGGTTTTGGTATTCATGCCATATGTTACTCTACATGGGTCAAAGATTATGTTTTGAATAAATATGTTTTTTAGGGTATGTATTAATCATCTTTCCTTTGTTCTTCCATGAACCCCTTTGAACGAGTTTATCGGACTTCTTCGTTATTTCTATGCATCTCATGTTGAGCCAAAGAGGCTCAAACTATCCCCCCTAAGTTAGTTAGCCTCTAAAAATTGCGTACAGGTCGAAAAGCAACAACTTGTTTGCTGAAAATTAATTTTTCAGCCCCGGAAGGCCAAGAACAGGTTGATGTACAGGATGTATACACCAATATATGATCGGAATATATGAAATACAGGTGCAAAAAATTTGAAACACAAGCACTAAATACAGTATAACAACATAATTAACAATAGAAATCAATCATACAACTCATTACAATCACAATTCCATCAATATTAGGTTATAATCAATAAACCCACTTCATAACCAAAATTTAGGTATTTGAGAAGATCAAGAGTGAATGTAGGATTACATTGGAAAACATCAATTTAACATGAACAATATCATATCTAATGATTTGAAATCGTTTCATTCAAGAACCCTTGAGCTAGAGTGAAAATTAGACTTTTTCATAGATCATTAAGGTGATAGCAAGATTTAGATAAAGATGTACAACATATTATTAGAATAAATAGCATGAGAATTGAAGAGGAAACCATAGAAATCTACAACTCTAGCTCAATCTTTGACCTTGTGATGCAGACCAAAATGGCAAACCCATTGACCAAATCTACATCACATTTCTCATTTTATATTTGGAGAACTTCCTTCTCCACATCACACCATGCTCATTTAGACATCACTTATCACATCATGAAATTTCTCATCAAATTACTATCATGCAACATTTTACAGAAAGCACATTTAGAGCAATTTTCCTCATACAGGCTCAACATGCAATTTATCAATAACACATTAGGCATGCTCAACAAGTCAACTCATGTACTATTTAGGCATGTTCACAATTTCACCTCATGAAGCAAATAGACAATCTACATTAAATGCACAACAACATGAGTGAATTATAAGTATGAAAACTCATTTTCTCATTTAACAAGAAACTAATCAAAACATGCATATCGTAAGGAGAATATTTGTAAATTCATTTTTCACAAAAGACGCCATAACATGAACAAAGCTACTGAGACTCCTTAGATTTAGGCTTCAATAGGCACATCAGGAAAATATAGGGATATATCACTCCCTACACCCTAATTGTTCACCATACTCCCCCACTTGGAAGAAACCAATCTAATACTACCCCACTTGGGAGAAAACCCTCTAAGGTCAACATGAACATACCATAAGATTGTCAATCAAGAAACATCAAACTAACTACACAATTTTAACCCAAATTTTCAATTAACAAAAACTCTTGAAACTACAACATCAATAAACCCAATCTCATGAACACCAGAGACTTTGAAGGCCTAATCCTCAAGCAATAATATCCCCTCCTAGGAGAAAGTCAAACTTGAAGTTTCAAACATCATCTATTCCTATTCTAAGGTCAGAGCCTACCAACATAAAACCTTATCACACATCAAACCTATAAATTTGTAACATCATAATTCATCATCTCTTTCATCCTACCTCGAAAGCACAACTTATCCAAATCGGGATCTACCACCAACACTCACCATTAAAAGGTAACTCATCCAACCTAAGGTCATCATCAAAACCTTCTATATCCCATATATCAAGTCACTTATAATCTTTTGTCTCCCTCAACTTTGCAACACAACCCTAAAAGGGAAATTACCAGTCAAAGGACCATCACATAAAGAACAAAGGAAACACATCATAGAATAAAACTTTTAGGCACGAGTTGAAGAATGAATAAGTGAAACTTTCTTACCACCTAATATCCTCCTATCATAAGGTAGCGTGCTTCACATTATGAATAAGACTCTATTAGATGTATTTTGAGACAATCTAAGACCATACTTGAAACTTGATGTTCTAATATCAAGTTTGTCACAACCCAGGAGTACTCCCTAGCCATAACCGGTGTATTTGACATCTCAGAGGTCTCATACATTACACATGGATTATTCATTGCATAGGGTACTTAAAAAAAGAGAATAATTTAAAATTTTCTTCACACATGAAGAATACTTTCATTAATTCACAAGCGGAAGACTTTAAAATATCTTACTTTACAATACGTCTCATTAAACCATCTAATAGCTTTTGGAGTACAACATTTGGGACTGAAGCCATGCAAGACATAAAGTCAAGACTAAAAGACCATAAAAGAACATAAAGGTCTTGTGCTTGAATTTATGTTGACTGACCAAAGCTTCATCGTCAACCCTTAGAAACCTATCCATCATCTATAGCATACCAAGACCTCCAATCTCAACAGTTTAATCAAAAAGGGCAAAAGAAGGGGTTAGCACATTTAAGCACTAAGTATGGAAGTCATGCAAAAAGGGACATTTAGTACAGAAACATGCTTTCATGACATTTTGATAAAAACCTTCATCATAAGAACTAGTATCAACATAAAGAACTTAATTCCATATATGAATATTCAACTAGTATCAACATAAAGAACTTAATTCCATATTCATAAAGTACGTATTTTCATCATTTAGACTCTCTACCTAAGGTTACTCTAAGACCCACCTAAGTAATAAATGAAGATACCACCCATACAGCCTCTTCAAGCACTCATAAGTTATCCTCAAAGCCACCCTAGATAAGAACCTTTCTATTCAAAATAATTTTACGAAGTGAAAATTATTTACTTAAGCCATTTAACAGATAACTAGACAAATAGGGGACTTTAGATAATGGTCTTAGAAGACCTAAGGAACTCACTTTAGTATCTTCAAGCCTACTCGTGTGTAAATAGCTTCCCATTCCACTACCTATACGCTGTAAAACCTATCCAATAACTAGAGTGCATATACCACATGATAAGAATAGGCATTAAATGATATAGAACATACTAGATATGTGTGGAATCAAGTGTCATAAGACCCCACAACATGAAACGTGTTCTACATGCCATAGATAGAACTAGGACAAATTCGATGTAGTCACATGGTTAAGGGATATCAAGGGATTCTTTGTACTTTAGACTAACATTTCAAGAAGGGATACTACCACAAGCATATCCACTCGATGCTTTGCCTTGTTTCTCATAGAGTAAGTTCATTCGCACATTATCATCTAAGAAGGTACCATTTGTTAGTCCTATCAACTCATAGTACCACTACCAAAAAGGGGTCCACAAGGGCTGCCGACCAAGGTTCATTAGGATAGCTCTAATGAACTTCATAGAGATTGTTTCATGTCGTTAGAGCCAAACTACCTCTAAGTCCATCATTCCACTCCTGAAAGGGAACCATTACGGTCTACCACTTCAAGGCTTCATTATTAATCTTCTTTTCATATTCAAAGTTTCACATTTTCAATCTTCTTTCATATTCAATGTTTATCATTCTTAACATTCTTTTAATATTCAAGGTTGCATATTATTCATTCATAGAAGGGTACCACATTAGGTCTACCGATCCAAGACTTTCATTAATTCATACATTGATGACAAGGGTTCCTAAGCCTACCATGTCAAGAGATCACATTCACATAACTTTAACGCATCCAGTAGGAATAACTAGGTCTACCTAAAAAAGACACCATATCAACATGTAAAAACTCTTCATTGTGAATTAACATTGCATGCTAACATTTAGAGGAACATGTTTTAATTCACAATATCTCATAGATTTATACAAGATCGCCTCAAGATCACACGAACACCTTCACATTATGAACATTATAAAAGATCACACATATATCACATAATAACTTCACTTTATACATTCATGTATGTATGTAATAACACCTTGCACATAATCACATTACTTCATATAACCAACTTCAGATTATACCTTCATATTTACCCTAACATGATACTACTATACTTCATATAATAATGCTAGCAAGTCCATGATCACAATAAGAAAAAGAAGTAAACACCCCCACCTTAAGTGAACCATAACACACAAAAGTATTTCTACATCAATTCTACGTTAGTAAGGGAATCATATCATCTTACCCTCTTCCAACAGAAAATATTACCATTCCTTAAAATCTCCAACAATTCACAATATAATAACATAATTAACAATATAAATCAACCATAAAACTCATTATAATCACAATTCCATCAACATTAGATCATCAGCAATAAACCCACTTCATAAGCCAAATTTAGGTATTTGAGAAGATCAGGGTTCATAGATATGTTCATTGGAAAACATCAATTTAAAATCAATAATATCATATCTAATTATTTGAAATCATTTCATCCAAGAACCCTTGAGTTAGTGTGAAAATTTGACTTTTCCATAAACTTTGAAATCTTAGAAATCACGTTAAAACTGGCTCTAAGGTGATAGGAAAGCCTTAGATAAAGAAGTCACATACCTTATTAGAAGAAATACCATGATAATTGAATGAGAAAGCTCTACGAATCCACAATTCTAGCTCCATCATTGATCTTGAGATTTCATGGGTTTTTTTTGGAGAGAACCTTTGGAGGGAAGGGTTTTGATTTAGGTGCTCGACTCTAAAAGAGGGTTTAATAAATTTTTAAAATACTTAAAATACCAAAATACAAAAAAAAGTCGTCCATACACTTAGAAAGTCTACAGTTGAATTTACAATTTTACCCCAAATTGGTCGGACGACTGCAGAAAATGGCCGTACCATTTAACGCCCTTAATCGACGGACCTCAATTGATTGACACCATGTCATTAGGATCCGTCATATTTGTCTGTAGCTCAAAAATTTAAAGGCTTTGCAGGTCAGATGGACGCCCATCATTGATGAACTGCCAATGCATTGACTAGCTGTCAATTGGAGTCGTCAACCATGTTGTCCAGGCAGCTTCTTGGCTAGAAGGTAGGGTCCTCCTCAACGGCCCCTTGTGGGTCCATGTAGGAGTCGTACCCGGACGTTTTAACCATAAACATGTTCTTCTAGGTCATAGGGTCAACACCAATGACTTAGACTTGAAATAACACACTTAACTTTAACCTAAACATATAACAACACACTAGTACACAAACGACTAGTCTCCGAACGTCTTAGTCGTTCTTGACGTTTAGCATCAAACTCAACCGAACTGACCTATACACTCATTTTAACATTAATTTTAAAATTTAATATCCCTTAAAACACAAGTTAAGATCTAGTTCATACTAGTTCATTTTGAGGGTCGTTACAAGTTGGTAAGGGAGATTTTGTCTTTACAATGCTCAATTTGAAAAAAATTTGAAATACCACTTCCAAAATCTCCAAAGGGAACTTTGAAATATTCAAAGATAAGGAACACTATAGAGAAAAGTTCTCTAAGCTGAAATTTCTAACAAAAATATCAAAAGATGAATAATGATAATGAAAACCCGTAAACTAAATGTTTAAAATATAGTTTATAGTCACCCAAAATAAAATACAAAACTCCATTTAGTGAAGTAAGTCGGGCTCGCCGAACTCATCGGTGAGCCACATTTTGATCTCCTCTATCACCTTCTCACCCTAGTATTCAGCATCCTCAAGATCTGTAACTTTGGGCGATCTATCACTGCTTTGCGGAACTGCTTGGTGATGCGTCGATTGCTCATTTGTGTCACCGACTTAGTTTCCTTCTTCAGGGATTGATATACTTGAACTTTAGGCGGTCAAATAGCGACTCATCGTTTTTCCAAGTGACCTTGACGATCACCAAGCTCGCTGGTCTTTAATTCTTCAGCTTTTTTTGTTCTTTTTTGTATGTTAATGTCCTTACTTTGTTCCTCAATCCATATTCCTTCAAATCAAGGATTTAATATCTATTATTGAAATATATTAAACATTTGAGGAAACTAAATCTATATAAACAAAGACATAAATGAGTCCCAAACTACAACTCATCAACACCCCCAACTTAATCTTTTGCTTATCCTCAAATAAAACTCAAGTTTAGTTCAATAAAGATATCTCAAACAGTGTCACATAAAAGTCAATCATGTATGCACACAATAAGACTTAACTTACTCCTGGATCAATTGTGCACTCAAAGATTCAAATTGTGACTCACTATTATCAAAGATGCTCAATTTCACAATACTTTCTTCAAATGCAAGTTCAAGCTCAACAAAGGTACTCAAATTTCCTCACAGCAGGGATGGTTCCATATTCACACAAAATTATTCAACAATTTAATACAACTCTCACACTCACAAGGATGAAAACATGCATGATTTTGATCATAGGTTTGCCCTATTTTTCCAATTAACACTTGTTTTAGCTCACTGGAGATCACAAAAGTCTTTTTAAGGTAGTAACGGGGTTGAGTGTAAAGATATTGTCATTTAGGCTCAGTTGTTGCTACCCTCATAAAATGTGGTCTACACATCACTTTCTTCCTTTTTTTCGACATTTTGATCATGTTTATAATTCACCCCATTATTCACTTTCACATTGAAATCCAGTACTCCGTTTTTTTTTTTTGCAATCAAAGTGGGATTGTTTTCACACTTCATGAATTAAATTGTCTTTTCACCACGCCTCATCTTAGGCTTTTGATCAAAGTTACCTATTCAAACAAACCACACTCCATGAGAGTTATGAGTGAATGGATAAAGAAGGGTCACAATTCTTCAATTTTTTTCGAAGAAAAGGATAAGGCTCAAAGGGCTCAAGCAAAGTTCAGACATCTCACAAGGTTGGCCAAAAAAATTGTATATTTTCCAATCATTTCACTCTTTAAATTTGTTGCCTACGATCATTTAAGAGCTTGTGTCACTTAGTCAATCGGACCAGTGGAGCAACTTCTAGGTGACATCACAGAGTTTTCAATGTAAGCTCATTAAACAAGGCATTGACACCTATACCAAACGAGAATCCACATTTTCTAGCTAGTTTGAATGTTCATCAAAAGAAACTCATTCGATAACCGGTTAGTCACAATGAGATGCAAAAAGTTCACACATTGTCTATGCAACTTCATTTTGCCTCATAGTAGTTGCACATCAATTTTGTTCAATTAACAGCACTATCCAAGTCATTATGTTGATCATAACCAATACACAAATTTTCAAAAGAACTCCACAATCCCTCACAAAAGAGGTGGCACAAAATATTCAAAATGGACCAAACCCACTTACTTTGCAAAAAATGAGCCATGACCTCAAATATCCACAAAATTAACATTAACAAACATCAATAGATCAATACATCCGATCAATATTCCTAAATAAAATATAATCAAAAGTTCTAGGTATGGGAATACCTCACCTCGCCTACAAAAGAAAAACGGTTGTCTCTAAGTGCAACTAACAACATAAAAATCACCAACAGAACTGAGAGGGAGGTAAAGATTGATCCTTTCTACATAGTCGCTATCTCTGTCGGGGAATAAATGGTATGTTTCACACTTTGGTCTTACGCATTAGTTCCTGAGGTAAATGTAACATTGACTCTACTAGATTCTTATATGGAAGTCTCTCTCATTGAATTCTAGATGGATGAATGAACCATAGACTCCTCAACCTCGGCAGGACCTCATAAGTGGTCTCCTTCTAAACACCAAGTTTCTCCTCATAAGTCTCAAGCTCGGACTCTGCAGCTACATCATCAACTCTAATCTTATCTGTTGTGGTAGTTGGAGGCATATCTGAATAGGCTAGAATATATATGCCCACGTCATAAGGGATCTCCACGATCCCAAAAGTCATTGACATATCAGTGTACTTTAGTTGGTCCACATCCTTTCTCAATTCAGTTATTGCATCCTTTAAGGTCGTCACCTCATAAGTGGCACCCTAACCTCTCACACATCTCTATCCTTGTCAAAAAGGCATCAATTAACTCTATAAGAGGTGTCACAGCAGAACTGAGAGCTCTCTCAATCATCCCAGGGACTATGGCCTCTAGCCTAGAGGCAGATATTTCAGCAAAATAGTCTAGATGCCCCATCCATTGAATCATGGCTTTAGTGGATGTCGGGATGCAAAAGAAATAGCAACACACAAAGGAGACAGGAGAGTAATAGAACTCAGATTCATACAAGGGGAAGTAATAGAGATAAATTAAGGCCCAATTGATAGAGTAGGCAATTCTACTTTTACAGGTAGTTTCTCAATGTAAACAACAAGGGATGCACCTACTTGGGCTGCCTTCTTTTTCTTTTCAGCCTCATCCTTCAAGTAATCATCATTAATGCATCAGATGTCAGTTGATGAAGTACGAATCACTTCCATGTATGTCTTCTCATCATGTGGCACCCTAGCTCATCTGAATAACTAAGTGATCAATACCTAATAAGGGAGAGAAGTGTGACAATCCCTGGCCCTCATAGCTATCGCATGTCCAATGATCATACCTATATTCATTTCCTTCCCTACAATGATGGATCCAATGCAGGCTCCAGTTGTGTGGGGGAGAATAGACTCTTTCTTGGACAACATAAGGGTGTTACTAATGAAGCTGAACCAATACCTCGCTTCCACATTAAGGTCTTTCTTCTCAATTCGCACTACGGTGTTGATCCAGCTAGGAGTAGCGTTAGATAAAAGAAGGGCCAACCATCCCTTCATATTCTCCCGAAAAGCTTTCTTCATCATGTGTTTGTAGTCATGTATAATATTGTGGGTGCATGCCAACACATCATTTATATCATCATTGTCACACTTTACTTGCTTCCCCTGACAACTACCTGGTCTACTGGCTTAAAAGTAGAAAACTTCCTCTTTGCGTGTGTCACTAGAGCTCCATATGTAGTGTAGAACTCTAGGAACCAATTAGGAATGTAAGAACCCAGGGTTTAGTGAACATCTCAAACTTGCAGGCCTTTATGGTGCACAATATTTTTGTATAGAGGTCAATCATTTCATACATAAACAACCAATTCTTCTCAATGATAGTCCTCATTACCTTGGTCATTAGTCTGATGAGAGATTGGGGTAGGACCCTGTGCAGGTTGTGTTGGGACCAGAGCCTTGGCTGGAACTGGAGAAAGAGTACTGGATGGAGGTACCTGAATCTTAGACGGATCATTCATCTTCTTGGAGAGCATTGCAGCTCTCCAAGCTAGTGCAAGCTAATCATCCTCAATCTTAAAATTGTTAGCCTTCTGAGGGTCTTGGTGTTCCCTTTTTGCTCTCAAAAGTCGTGAGGTAAGTAACGTAGACTCCCTCACTATCGTAGATGACCTCCGATGAAGCAATTGTCTCTTTGCACTTTCCTTTTCCCTTCCCACCTGTTGTAGGAACTTTGGTCGTGTTTTCTTTGGATGTAGCTGCATCCTCATTGATTATGATTCCCTTTGCCCACTTGAGGGTCAAAATGTATCTTCTGGGTACCTTTGGTCATTCATATATAGAAAATACAGTAAAGAGAAAATTATTAAGAAGATTCACAGAAATCATGTTGCAGTAAGACTAGTCGAATGAATCGACAAGTCGTCAAGTCACTTTGGTGACCTATATCAGGAACGCCGGAAGGATCTTCCTAAAAATCCAGAAATTAGGCAAATCAACAAAATTAAGATCCCTTTGGCGATACACCAACACTACTCAGCGAGCTCATACTAGGCCGCCGAAATTAACAGTGTGTTTTAGGGGTTAAGTGCACAGAAAGAGTCATCAAGGGAGAATTTTGGCGAGTGTTTGAGGTTAACTTAGCGAGCTCAGCCTTCCTTCCACAAGTTACAAACTCTAATCTAGAAAAAACACGAAATTAAGGGCGACAAAGGGGACATTTGCAAATAATCGAACAGTTTGGCCAGCTCAACCCGACTCGCCAATAGGCCCAACGTGCAAACTTTCAACCCTATTTCCCAAAATCAAGGCCAAAATTTGTTATTTGATGACTATTGCCCATAAGAATGACGTCGAACGCTCCATCATTGGGGAAAATATGTAATTTAGCATAATTTGGGGTTACTCAGACTTCACCTAACTATACCTAACATCAATTTCCTGCAACCCAACATTTTATGATCAATTTTTATGAACAATAGTGGGAAGCAATTTAGGCACGATTACAAAACTAATATAGGAATATACACACATCAAATACATTTCAGTACAGGTCAAACACACAATAATAAGATTTTCCCAAATGCATTCGAGTTCAACTACTTGTCAATAGTTTTTAGTTCGGAAAACCAACCTTTAAGTTAAATGAGGAGTTTAAGATGTTAGGAGGCAATGTAATCCAAATCCGAACACGAGATCAAGAGCAAAAACAAGAGAAATGGCAAAATTATGTGAAATATGAAGTGTGGTTATTAATGTACAGGGTTAGAACATAGAGAATATGAAACTTTTGAAATTTTAAATAATTTGGCCTTTTAAATCCTTCCATATTGCAACCTTTTCACCGGTATCGGTCTACCACGCCAAACCACTCGGTTATATTCCGAGTAGGGACTTATCTTCATAAGTTTTAAAGGACTTCCAAAAAATTTTGGGGTCCAAATAGCAAACAATTAGGGCTCGTAGACGAGCTCGGTGAGTCACTGATTCATCCATTGCCCCCCAAGTTTTACAAACTTTCACCTTAAATTTTTATGGATCTAATGGTTGTCCATGTAGGGCACTCTAACCTATAGACTCTTGCCTCACCAATCTTCACATTTTTTTAAAAAAAATCCACCTTTCAACTTGTACAATCAACACCTGTTATTCAAAAAAATACAAAGCACTAAAAACATGGGTTGCCTCCCAAAAAGTGTCTTTGTTAACGTCATTGCATGACACAATTATCCATGCAAGCTTCATTTTTGGGGTTTGCCATAGTATCACTAGGAAACACCTCCACCCCAACCCCGTGCATTTTCTTGGGTTAAGATGAGAAAAAATGTGACCCATTTGGGTCTTAAATTGCTTATTAGTGATGGAATGAGAGGTCACCATCTGGCTGAGAGTCGATATAGCTTAAAACTTTATCAAAACCTTCAACCTTGTTGATAATGTGTGAGAGAATATATTCAGTATGTCCACCCTTAGAGTATCGTTGGGCTTTTGACGCTCATGGGGAAGAACATACCTATCCTTCGCCCCTTCTCTTTGTTTCCACGTGGAGTTACAATAACACCAATCTCTATCACGGTCTATCATATCCTTATCTCTATTCCAACCTTTGTTTCCACATGGCCTTGGGTAGTTAGAATGATAGCCTCCTCCTTGGTTGGTTAGCAAATTCATTTCCTCATTGTACAACAGTTAAAATTTTACCTCCTCGAGGTTTACACCACCAACACCGACAGCATTAACACTCTTTGTAGTAGCACCCATGACATGCTTGGCCAAGATATATAGTTGGGTCATCATCTTTGCCATGTTTTGGTCTCTTTGTTGATCCTTTTCTATATTCTCCTTTGTCAGTTTATAATTAAGATAAGAGACTTTGTCCTCACGAGTGTACCATGCCTTGTTAATTTTGGGCATGCCATCAAGCAGTTGGGATGCGCTTGTATAGGGTTGTCGCATTGTATAACCCAGAGAAAGTTTGTCAATCACTCCTCTGTTTACCGATTCAAGACATTTACAGAAATATTCCAGTAACACTTTATTAGGAAACCCATGAGTTGGGCATTGAAGCACCATCTTAGTAAACCTTATCCATGTCTCATGGATTGGCTCACCCCTCAAATAGCTTGAAACTTTTGACACTATCCCTTAGTATCATCATCTGCAATGGAGTAAAGAATCTTACTTGGAACATTATGATCAGTTCCATCCTACAAGTGATTGAATCTCTTGGCAAATCATTCAACCACTTGCTTGCCTCACCTATCAGAAAAATGGAAAAAATCTCAGTCGGACCGATTCTTGAGATATGGTATAAAAGGAGAACGGTACGCAAATATCAAAAAATTCATAATATGCTCATGGGGATCCTCTTAAGCCATCCCACCAAAAAAACCATTCAGTTTGAGGATCTAAGCATGGTGCTTGTGATGTGAAATACAATGTTTCCTATAGCTTGAGGTAAACGAATGGCACCCACCACCCATTTAGTTAATCTAAAACCCCGAAAATGACTAAGGTGAACTAGAGACTAACATGTTTATTTTTATGGTCTAAGGTATTAAATAGGACTATTATATGGTATTGAGGCAGTGTCTAAAGTATTAGGTGCATTGGAAGTCAAACGTCAAGGGACGACTAAGACGTTCGACAACTACGTCACCTATGTTCCTCATATTTGGTTCTATGTGGTTGTGTGTGATAAATGAGGTTTTAAGGTAATTAAATGATTTATTATGATCTGTATAGGCAGTGTGTCAAGTTTAGTGAATTTTGGATATCAAACGTCAAAGAACACCCATGACATTTGAAAGATAAGCTATGAAATGACCTTGTGTGTCTAAGCATGTTTTATCGAGTTTTACATAATCGTTTTGGATGAAATTCGTGGGAGAGGTCCTAAACTCATATATTATAATGTTTGGGTTGTAAATGTCCAGGAGAATATCCCCAAGGACCAACCAAGGATCCTTGAAGAAGGACCCATGTTAGTGGCCAAAACTACACAAGGCAGTCCAACCTGCGGATGGCAAACGACAGTCAGTAGCCTGGTCAATACCCGTAGGTGGTGGGACTCATCTGGTACTTTGTATAGGGAGATAAAGGTTCAGTTTCCAGTCTATGAACCCATCGACGGAGAAAAGGATAGTTCGTGTGTGGACCTACTCCCCGTCGATGGGCAACCGTCGTTTGGGGTCTGTGTTCCTACGCAGGCTACTGTTAAGTGAGGGGTGAAAGTGTAATTTCACCCCACGTCCAAATATAAGGTTTTCCGGTCCCATAAGGGTCTTTTGGGTATTTTAAATGTGTATATAAGTCATTAACACATTGAATATTTCATTCTTCTAAATCAAAATCCAAAATCCCTTAGAAATTTCCTAAGACTCCATTGAAGTCCAAAGTCAAGGAACAACTTGGAGAGTCGAACTGAGTGGACATTCTTCATAAAATTGAATAATTAGCTTAATTTACGTATGGTTTTTTATCCTTGAAACACTCTTCATCAAGGAGACCAACTCTCAAGAAGTTCTCAAAGTTGAATTGACCAATTTTGATGATTCTACCATGGGTTCTTGCATGAATTGTTTTTAAACGATTATTATGGATTAAATTGTCATTGTATTGGTGATTTTAACCTAAATAACTTATGAACCCATGTAATTGATGAACCCTAGTTTTTGATTTTAACCTAAATAACTTATGAACCCATGTAATTGATGAACCCTAGTTTTTGACTACTTTATGGGTTACTTGATATTGATCTAATATCTATTAATTATGGTGTAGATTTTTATGGGCTATTTAATGAAGTAATAATTGTATTCAATTTATATATACGCTGTATTAGATTGATGATTCACATTGAACTGACCTAGTTTCATTGATTATTATAGTTTTATGTTGAATTGATATTGAATTGGATTATTTAGCATCAAATTGAGGTGTTGAGGATGGAGTGGTGGTACGCTTTCCTATTTCCTTTGTTTTGATGTTATATTTATACTTCAATTATGTTGTGATTGTTATGGTCCACTTATGGTTGCGGTGTTATGTGTTTACTTGGAATTGATGTGGCCTTGTCGGCGTTACATTATGTATTATGATGATCGTGGCCTTGTCGGCACTACATGAAGTTATGTGGTTATTTATGTAGTTGATTATGTGGAATATGACATTATCTGCCTACATGTGAAGTAATGTGAATGCATATGTGTTCTCCTATTAATTCTATTTAGGTGATCATGTTAAACTATGACTTTGACTTGTGTGTATAGTCTTAGGGTTGAGTCTTTTTTATTCCTACTTGACTATATGAGTCTATTGTCACATTCCAAAACCACACCCTAGAAGTTAGAGGCATCTCGAATTGCAACAGGCTTACTTGACCTCTCGAAGGTCTTATACAAGACCTTACATATCATTCATTGCATAAACATAGTGAAAAGTATTGTGGAGTTAAGACTTTTCACAAACATATCATAGTGATTAAAAGTCTCTTCCATATAAAGTCATAGGAAATACAAAGTATCAATCTCATCATCTTAAGACACAAGAATACTTAGGAAATGGCCCATACAAAATACAAATATAGAAATATTTAGTATAATATAATACTTCGAATGGAAAACATAAAAGACTTATATACCCTTGAGTCAAATGAGGTCATACTTCAAATTCTCTTGAACGATGCTACGGTCCAAGTCTTCACTTCCCAAATTCTCCTCACCTACCAAGAACTATATAAATATATCAAAGCATGGATTAGTACAAGCACATGTACTTAGTATAGCATTATGCATAAAAATCATGAAAATGGGCATTTATTGAAAATATGCATGTTTCTTTAAAATATCATAATATAATCATAAGAACAACATTTATCAACTTAGAAACACATAAGGAAAAAATTAAACCAAATGTCACATTTTTATGAGTCACTTTCCAGTAATTCGAATCACTGTTACAGTGAAGTCCCTATAATGTACAGTGAAGTGCTTAACCTTCACTAGACACACCTTCTAGCATGTAGTCTTCTCACTAAAATCTATACTAAGATTCACTTAAACCACACAAAGAGACACCTCCCATACACCCTCTCTAAATGTGCCTAAACAATCCTCAAGAGTACTAATAATGAGACACATACATATCTACAAGACATCAAAGTACCAACACATAGATAATACGGCATTTCCTTATCAAAGGCTATCAAAAGACATACTTAAGTAGATCAAGAACATAACGTCCATTATTGACCTCTTCAAGACTACCTAAATAATCCTTAAGACTTACTAAGTTTGGATCATGTCCATATAATCAACATCTTCCTTAACTAGAGTCATTCTTAAGACTCATCTAGGTAAGATATGAAGTGACCATTCATATGCCCCCTTCACACCTTAACTATACAACCCTTAACTCCTCTATATAAGTACTTATTCCATTAACAAACTTTCATATTTAACTTAAGTCATTACATTCATAAGCTCATTTAAGAGACATTCAACACACAATGGACATTCAAGTAATAGCCTTGGATAAGACCTAAGGACTCTAAGTAACACCATCAAAGTCTATTGTGCAATGCTTAGATAGCGTCTCATACCACCACCTAAACATCATAGAACTTTTATAATGCTAATAGGTATCCCTTATGATGAGAATAGGTAATAACCGACATAGACCATGATAGCAAGACATGGAATCTGAAGTTTTATCCTACTCCGATGAGGTTGTTCTACTTGCCAATGGTAGAACTTAGACACATCCATGTAGGCACATGGTGAAGGAATATGAAGGGTGTGCTTTGTAATCTAGTCTCATTATTTAACAAGAACTAGTTTCCTTACCATACTCACTCGGTGCTAGCTTTCTTTGTCATAGAGTAACTCACACATTAGGTTCACATAAAAGGGTTCCATATCTAGTTCATAACCTAATTACATTTACCCTATCAAATAGGACCTTTAGGATTACCTTAGAATTGTGATAAAAAGTTCATGATGATTTTACTAAGGTATGATATGATGTCGTTAAAGACAATCAACCTTAAGTCCATCATTCCTTTACTTTGGAGGACACCATTAAGACTTTTTACTTCAACATTCTTAACCTTACCACTTAGTCAAAGTTTTCATATAAAAGACTCTCTTAACATCATTTAAGGTCACATGTCATTCATACATACAATAATAAGAGTTTTGACATCCTAAGTCAAGACATCACTTATTCATAATCATATCAAATAAGGGACACAAGTCAACCAAGACAAGACACCACATACTTCACTTTTAACTCATAATGCATGTCATTCTAGAAGCGCATAGAAACGACCCTAACATCTCAAGTCATCCTATATACTATAATAACATCATAAATGTGACCAATATAGACTCATATAGTCAAGTAGGAATAATCAAGACTCAACCCTAAGACTATTCGCATAAGGTCAAAGTCACATGATCACCTAAGACAACATGGATAAATGAACACATATATGACTTAACATGTAGATAGATATTGCCGTGATTCACATAATCAACTACACGATTAGGCACATTACTTCAAGTAGTTGTCTATAGGGCCCATGATCATCTTAATACATAGAGTAACACCGATAAGGCCACGTCAATCGCATGTAAAACACATAACACTGCCACCATAAGTGGACCATACCAATCACAATATAATGAAGTATAAATAATAACAAAATAAATGAAATAAGGAAGCATACACCCACTCCATCATCAACACCTCAATTCAATGCTAAATAATCCGATTCAATAACATAAGGCCCTTACCAATGGCCATGAACATCAATTGAACATAAAAACTATAGATATCAATGAACTAGGTCAATTAAAAGTAAATTAATCAATCTAACAAAACCCAGATATTAATTTTACTACAATTACTACATCAATGAATATCCCCCATAAAACTGCATAAGAATTCATCAACATTAGATCAATATCAAGTAAACCACAACATAGTCAAAAACTAGAGTTCATCCATTACATCGTTTCATAGGTAATTTAGGTTAAAATCATCAATACAATATCAATTTAATCCATAATAAGCATTTTTAAGCAAATGATGCAGGAACTCATGGTAATATCATGAAATTGGACAATTCAACTTTGAAAACTTTAGAAAACATCTTGAGAGATGGTCTCTCTGATGTAACGAGTTTAAAGCATCAAAATCCATACCTAAATGATGATAATTCCTCACTTTTATGAATAATCTCCACTCAATTCGTCACACCAAGCTCTTCCTTCACTTTGGACTTCAATAGAGTCTTTGGGAATTCTTAAGGGATTTCGGGGTTTAGATTTGGAAGAATGAAATCTTCCAAGTCTTAAACACTCATATACATGCTTAAAATGCTTAAAAGTCCCATAAAGAACCGCCAAAGCTCTTATTTGGAAGTGGTATGAAATTACAACTTTACCCCTTAACTTACAGTGAAGATGCGTGCAGACACACTGCCATCGACGGTTGCCTATCGACGGGGAATAGGTCCATGCACAGGACATCCTGGACTTAGTCTATGGGTTCAGATAACTGGAACTGGTATCTTAGATCCCCAGTATAAGTACCAAAGGATGCCCACCACCTACGGGGCAACGACCAGGATACTGGCCACCAACATGGGTCCTTCCTCAAGGATTCTTGGTTCGTCCTTGGGGATGTTTGAACAGAATTTTCCAACCCAACATGATATTCTATGAGTTAGCACCTCTCACATGAATTTCATCCAAAATGAACACATAAAACTAAATGAAACAGGCCTAGACACACAAGGTCGTTTCAAGTCACATCTTTATAACGTCATGGACGTTTGACCTCCAAACTTCACGAAAAATGACACACGGACTATATATGTGAATAATAACTAATTAAATGACCTTAAAAACCACATGAGTCACACATAAATACATAGAAACACATAGGAGGAACTTAGGTGACTTAGTGTTCGGACGTCTTGGTCGTCCCTTGACGTTTGACTTCCAATGCACCTGATACTTTAGACACTGCCTTAATACCATATAATCGACTATTTAGGACCTTAGACCATCAAGAACAACATGTTAGGCTCTAGTTCACCTAGGTCATTTACTAGGTCTTACATCTATGATGGTCATATTGATGATGTTATGATAGTGTATAAGATGAAAAAGATGATGATAGTTACTTCTATGTGTTTAAAGAATGGCATGGAATGTGTGTTTAGGTGAAGTATGTGATGTCTTCTTTTCATTGACTTGTGTCCCTTACTTGATGTATATATGATTATGAATATATTATGTCTTGACTTAGGATGTTAAAGCTCTTAGTCTTGTATGTATGAATGACATGAGATCTTAAATGATGTGAAGAGAGTCTTTTAATGTGAATTACTCTATGAGAACAAATCCTAGCACCGAGTGAGTGTGGTAAGGGAAGTAGTTTTAGTCAAATAACGAGACTAGAATAAAAAGTATGCCTTTCGTATTCCATAACCATGTGCCTACATGAGATGTGTCTAAATTCTACCATTGGTAAATAGAACAACCTCATCGGAGTAGGATAGAAATCTTGATTTAATGTCTTGCTATCATGGTCTATGTTGGGTATTGCCTATTATCATCATGTGGGATACATACTAGCATTAGAGGAGTTCTATGACGTTTAGGCGTTGGTATGGGATGCTATCTAGACATTGCACAATAGGATTTGAAGTTGTTGGTTAGAGTCCTTAGGTCTTGTCCAAGGCAATTATTTGAATGTCCCTTATGTGATGTATGAGTTTCTTTAATGAATTAATGAACTAATGAATTATGTTATGAAGCATGTAAATGAATGAGTACCTAATCTAAAGTGACTTAAGGATTCCTTAGTTAAAGTGTGATGAGGGCATATGGGATAATCTCTTCAGGTCTTACCTAGGGAATTCTTGAGAATTACTCTAGTTAGGAAAGATGTTTGGTGTTGTATACATGATCTAAGCCTTAGGTAGTCTTAAGGACTACTTAGGTAATATTGAAGAGGTCAATCATGTACGTTGTGTTCTTCATTTACTTAAGTAGGTATTTTGATAGACTTTGGAAGGAGAATGTCATATCATCTTTATCTTTGTGTATTAAGTGAGAAAGATTCTATTGTAGGTGGTCTAAAGGATCTCTTTTGTGTGTGGGTAAGGTATTGTATGGGCGGTATCTTCACAACTCACTCAAGTGAGACTTATAATCACGTTTGGTAGAAGAATTTTACATGGATATGTGTTATGCCTTGTAAGTGTGTATGTGACTCACTATAAGCAGCCAAAACGGTCGTTTAGGCACATCTAGAGAGGGTTATGGGCGGTCTCTCTTTGTGTGACTTAAATGAATCTTAGTATAGATTTGAGTGGGATGATTACCTGCTAAAGGATGTCTAAATTGAAGGTATGAAACTTCACTCAATGAAGGAATTAACTGTAACAGTGAGTCGAGGTCACTATAAAGTGACTTCAGAAATTATGATGTTTGGCTAAATGTTTTCTTATGTGTTTCTAAGTTGATAAATGTTGTTCTATGTTTTTATTACGATATTTAAAAACAAAAAATGCATATTTCCAATAAATGTCCATTTTCATGATTTTATGCATTATGCCATACTTAGTACATGTGGTTGTACTAATTCCATGCTTTTATCTATCTCTATAGTTGTTCATAGGTTAGGAGCATTAAGAAAGTGAAGACTTGGACCGTCGCATTCGTTCAAGAGAAGTTGAAGTATGTCCTTATTTGACTCGAGGTCATGTATGTCTTTTATATTTCCGTTTGAAGTATTGTAATAGACTGAGTATTTCTATATTCATATTTTGTATGGGTCGTGTCCCAAGTATTCTTGTGTCTTAAGTTTGATGAATTTGAGACTTAGTATTTCCTATGATTTTATATAAAAGAGTTTTTAAAGACTATGATTTTATCCGATGAATTATATATAAGGTCTTGTACAGGACCTCCGAGAGGTCAATTATGCCAATTGCAATCCGAGATTGACCCTATCTTCTTGGGTGTAGTTTCAGGATGTGTCAGTTAGTGTCATTCAAAATCGGGTCATTGACATCATTAAGATTCTCGATGTCATCTTAGTGACCCACTTGTCTACCATTACTTCTATTGACTCACATTTCCTACTCTATTATAACATGTAACACAAAAACCAAAACTAAAAGTAAATAGATTAGAGTGTAGCTAAAAGAATACGATTCAAGTTCACCAGAAGAATTTCAAACAACACCACCACCTAGCAGCAGCACCATTTTGATTAATAACGTTTCAAAGACACTTTTTCAAATTCTAAGTGTCAACGAACTTAAATCATTATAAAACCTAACTAAATGGGTCGGGTCAAATCCCATAGGGGCTGTACATGTTTAGATTTCAACAAAGAAGTATGAATGTGGTATAATCAATCATGGGAATAAACATTATAAGAAAAAGGCATATTAAATTAAAGGGGCGAAACAAATTTAAAATGGGAGGTTTAGGTTGTGATTATAAACTACAAACCGTCACAAACGATATGAAATAACAATAGGGAGATAGAGTATCAGGATGTGATAATTTATAGGCAAATATATGCATATGGATAATTGAAACTACTAGTAAAAAAACTAAAAATTAGTGAGTAGGCAAGAATATAAGCGAAATAGCTTTCTGTCAGATAACTACCACAAATCAGGTGATTTCTTTCGAACATTAACAACTAAGACTATGAAGAACATCCTACATCTT
This sequence comes from Solanum neorickii, assembly GCA_027704865.1. Taxonomy (NCBI): domain Eukaryota; kingdom Viridiplantae; phylum Streptophyta; class Magnoliopsida; order Solanales; family Solanaceae; genus Solanum; species Solanum neorickii. The sequence continues at coordinate 12,706,232 of JAKWJC010000370.1, forward strand.
AATACATCCCCTCTTTCAAGCTTCATAGGTAGGACTTGTTTTAGGATTCACTCTCTTGAGCTAAACCCAACTCAACCTAATACCCACAAATAATTAATCAATAATCTTATTTCTAAATCCTCTCTCTCAAGCAAGACAATAACACGAAAGTACACCTTCATTTGCAACTATATTTCTTAATTAAACCCAAAGTAGTGATTAAAATCACTTTAATTCAAAATTTAAACAAGTAATTAATAATACCTATAAAAAAACAAACCCATAATCATATGATCACTACAAGAATTGGGGTTTACCTAAACATCATAGAAAGATAAAAACTGTTAACGAACCGATTAGCCATCAAATGGGTAAGATAATTAAACTTTTGCAATGCTCAATTTGAAGAAAAATCTAAAAAGCCACTTCCAAAAACCTCCAAAAGAAAAATTTTCAAATCTTAAAAGATAAGGAAAAATATAGAGAAAAGTTCTCTAAGCTCAGTTCTAATTTCTAACAAAAATATCAAAAGATGAATAATGATTTAAAAAATACCTCAACCAAATGTTCAAAATATAATTTATTGTCTCCAAAACTAAGCTACAAAATCCCATCCAGCAAAGTAAGTGGGGTCGCCGAACCACTAGGCGAGCCACCCTTTGATCTTTTCCATTCCATTTTCGCCCTCGCATTCAGCATCCTCAAAATTAGTATACTTTCTTTGCGGTACTACTCGGTGATGCTCCAACTGCTCTTTTTTGTTGCCAACTGTGTTTCCTCCCTTAGAGCATGGCACAATGGAACTTAAAATATATAAGATAGCTACTCAGTGATTCGCCAAGTGACCTTGGTGATCACCAGGCTCGCCCTTCTTCATTTTTTCAGCTTGTTTTGTTTATTTTTTCATGTTAGTGTCCTTGCTTCATTCATAAATCCATATACCTGAAAATCAAGGATTTAACATCAGTTATTGTCACAAATCAAGCATAGACGACACTAATATATTTAAACAGAACCCAAAATGAGTCTAAAACAAGGATTCATCATGCGACACGCGAATAGTGTTCCCAATAAGATCACCAGTAAGTGTAGGCCTGGTGTGACGCACCGACAATATGCCCAATCAAACCCTAGTAAATATATGTCTGGCACGATGCACCGCGATAACCCCCAGAGTGTCAGGCAACTTTCCTTCTCTATTCTCATTCCATACTTTTTCCTTTGAGCTGAGTTTTCGTTGTTTTCTTGTTACCCACTATCAAAATAATTATATAGCACTTAGAAATCTTATACATATCTTAATCCTCATTCTTTGTCACGACCTAAGGCTAACACTCTAGATGTTACATGGCTTACTTGACCCCAAATGTGTCTCATACAAGCCCTTAGGATATTCATCATTGCATATGACATAGAATAATGAAGAAATTTAAAACTTTTTACAATCAAATCAAACTGTTTTCAAAAAGGAAAATATACGATTTCTAGACTTTATCTCGTACCCAATCTAAGTGCAACAGAGAATCTTAAATAGGGACAATAGACCTTTTACAACATAATATTCTCATAATGGAGAGTACATGGAAAGTCTACAAAGTCTATTTCAAAGGAAACACATAAAGTGGAATCAACTACTTGTCATTGGATCTTGAGAACATACCAATGGTCTTGGAGAAGTCTAGTCCAAGCTTCAACTGTTAGTAGCACAATCACTTTCGGAACCCACACTTAGTAGTAAAATAAAAGAAATATATGTTAGCACAATTAATGAAATTACTATGGAAGTCATGCATAAAAATCATTAAAACATGCATAAAAGGGATATTTAGTTGAAATCATGATTTTTTTTACTTTAAAACACATAATGCACATTTCGGCAATACATAGTCAATCCATACCACAATGTAAAGATACAATCATACTCACAATTCATATAATGCTTATAAGAGTTCACATTACTTCATACTATGAGCAAACCACCCCACAACCCCTTCATAAGTCTATTAGTGCAATGTTCTAGTGAAGTATGATACACCCTGACACCAAGAAAACTCATGAAGAAGTCATAAGTGTAGTTCATGTACATATTCAAAATTTGTATTAGGTAAAGTCATCCTTAACATTCTTATATTTCATACATACCTTAATCATTAACTTTCATAATAATAAAGAAGCTAACCATAACCTCTCTTAAAGTCTATTTATGCAATGCATAAATGGAGTCACATACCCCAACTCATACACAATTAACGTCCATATTCATATTGTAAATTCATATTCATATCATAGTTCCTATTCTTAAAATATAGGGAGATTCACATAAGAGATATAAACCATGTAAGCTACATGAAATCCATTATTCTACCCTCATACCGAAAAGAGGTTTTTCACTTATGTAAGGTGAAACTAACATATTTATCGTCAAGGTGGATCCACTAGCTAAAGACCTATGTGGGAATATAGTTATGGGACATGGAGAATTCCTCTCGAAACCCTACTACTAATGTGGCGAAATAATTCTCGTATTCATATCCCCTCGGTTCTAATCACAATTCCCTTTAAAGTAACTTTATGTCTTTACTCAAGTTTATGTTTATGGAAGAATCCACATAGGCACACAATCCAACATCTATCACATTAGCTCATAAATTCATTAGGTGATAATGTCCTTTGAAACTTTGATTCAACAACATGTGAGAAAGTCTTCCACATCATTTTCATAGTGTTCATGAGAATAGGCATACAGTCATTATAATAACACAACCATAATCACAGTATATCATATTATTCATATCGTATCAAACTTAGCCATATCTACTATTGTAGGAAAAAGATATCTTGTCTCAGCACGATAATACACATGACAAGTATGCACCTCCACCTTTCACGTTGATCAATACATCCTATGTAAGATACAATATACGTAAACACCTCCACACTTTCTGGTGGATTTAGAATTCATACATAGAAATCTTCAACATAGAATTCCTTCAAACAAGGCCTTCAAGGCTATTATAATTATTTAACCCTAATTCTTATAATTTAAACATTAGATAGAGTAACATTATGATAAAATATCCTAATCAATGTAAACATACTAGATTGTTACCCTTTATTAATCAATCAATCCATACAAGGATTTAAAATTGAGAAAGTAGAGCAAAACATGAGTCATATGGGGATTTTCTTCCAAAACTATCCATACACTATAGATTAGGCATACAAGAATTCCAACCAATTTTCGTGGAATTGTGCACTATTTGTTTACATCTATTAGTTTGCACATTGATATTGGGAGCGCTTGCTTGAATTTTGACTTTCTTCTTCAATGGAGACCTAAAGAGAACTTTCTACAGAGATGTAGTTCTTAGATTGAGTGATATGAGTTGTGAGGTGTTAGATTAGGGGTTTAATGACTCAGAACCGTCCCTTAGCTCTAATTAATTTACTAGGATTTTACTAATTTACCCTTCTCTAGCCGATATCCACACAGAACTTACAGGTGTGATTTACGGACCCCATCTACTAATTGTGGATAAGTCCACAGACCATTCTGTGTAACAATGGTCTTGGTCTGAGAGGGTGGTACAAGAGAAGTCTTGGAGAAACGAGGTATAAGAGAAGTCTTGGAGAAACTACGTGTCAACCCACGCTTCCCACTCACGGGGCGTGAGTCAACCGACGACTCGTCGGTTGCCCAATCATAAGTCCATGTTGTTTTGGACAGCATTTTGGACCTTACCTTTTGTCCTCTTAAAGGTTCATTGGGGGCTCCTACCTAGATATTTGGGAACTAAAACCTAGTATTAAGTTAGGAACATTAGTTTGGGGGCTCCTACCTAGATTTTTAGGAACTAAAACCTAGTATTAAGTTAGGAAAATTAGTTTAGGACTTCAAATCTTTAGTTTTAACTTTATTAGGCTACTAGATTTCATGCATAGGTTGTTAGATTTCTGGGGTGTTACATTATCTCCCCCTTCGGAACATTTGTTCCCGAATGACAACCTAATCACCAAACAAAGTAAGAGACTGAAGACTACAAGATCATCATACATAAGACATCAAAACACACAAATGTAGTATTCACTGAATGCACCTATTCAAAGAAGGAAACTTCAACTCCAATCAAAACATGATCAATCCATTTAAAGAAAGTAGAAACTACATCTACCAACTCAATATGCATGAAAGATAATATATATCAAGTTCATAGGAGGAACTACCTTCTCCAATCAAAGACAAGTTCAAAACCACAATATGGAGTCAACATATCATTTTATTTAAATATAAGTAATCATGTTCATCATTTTACCTCATAAGTCAAATACGCAACCATCATACCAAAAGCAATTCAATTCCGAGGGACATATATATCATGAGAAACTCAAATCATGTGATAAATGATTTCACACATGTACATGAACCATATAAAGAAAAAAAATCATGGCAAAAACTCATATAGTACACATAACTCCCAAATCACTAAAACACAAGAGGAACTAGTTATCTCAAGTTTGAATAGGACTAGAAGGAAACAGATGAGGATAAAGTAACTTCAGATCGTCTTTTGCCTCACATGTAGCACCCTAAACTAAGTGATTCCTCCATAGAACCTAAAAAAGCTACTGCTTTATTCCTCAACCTCTTCATTGGCTAGTCCAAATTCTCAATTGGGACTTCTTCATGAGAAAGATTTCATCAAGTCCTAAGCTTCTTAACAAAGGATAGATACCGGATCGCCGATGAACATCTAAATCATGGAGATATGAAACACCGGGTGAACCGGATCCAATTCACTAGGCAAGTTAAATTCATAAGCAACACTCCCTACATGTTCTAAGATTTCATATGGGCCCACATATCAGGGACTAAGATTCCTCTATTTTCCAAACCTCATCACACTCTTCGTTTGAGAAATTCTCAAGTAGATACAATCACCAACCTAAAACTCTATATCCCTCTTTTTATGATAGGCATAGGATTTACCAACTTTGGGCCGTCTTCAATCTATCTAAAATAAGTCAAACTTTTTCTATGTCCTAAGAAAATACCCGAGACTAATAATGGAAAAATAACCTACTTTAAACCAACCCATCATATACCTACAACTTCTCCCATATAGTGATTCAAATGGATCCATAAAAATATTTGAGCGGTAATTATTTTTGTAGGAAAACTCGATCAACAGTAGATGGCCATCCCAATTTCCACCTTTGAAATAAATAACGCATTACCTCAACATGTCCTTTAAGGTTTGAATGATGTGTTCTGCTTGACCATCCATTTGAGGGTGAAATGCGGTACTAAGATTAATATTGGTACCAAGCCCTATTTTGAATGCCTTCAAAAAGTTAGAAGTAAATTGAGTACCCCGATCTAAAATAATAGAAAAAGGAAACCATACCACCTTAGTATTTCCTCATGTACAATTTAGCATAATTTCCTACCGAATAGGAAACTTTGACGGGAATAAAATGGGCTGATTTAGTCATCCTATCAACATTGAACCAAATAGAATTATGTTGCATTCGAGTATGAGGCAGACCCACGACAATAGAATCATGTTGCCTAAGTTCCCCATCTACCCCTTGGAGAAAGCCTCAACGCATTTCCAAAGCACGAAATCATGCAATTCAATCAAAATAGGGTACAGGTGTTTGTTAGACTTCACATCAACCACTAAGGAGGATTTTAATCTATGATGGACCGTGAAACCACCTTTTGAAGAATCTACTTATTAGACTCCCAACCCTGCCAACCTATGCACATCACTGACTAAGTTCTTATTCTCATCTTTTGTATGAGCCACACTACCCATAGACATATGACTTAAGGCATCCACTATCACATCAAGGTTTACCCCCTAGACATAACAGGCGTCGTCCTTTTCAAGGACTAAGACTAGCCTCTTAGTCTCATGTCATTATATTCATAGGTTGAAAAATACAGAAAAATCTAAAACATTAATTATCACTACTTGGAGGCTTACATAGACCTCTACATACACATAATATATATTCCTATCGAGTATACATAGACCCTTTGTATAGGAAGGTTACATAGCCTTCTACTTTTTATAGCACAAACATATATAAAAATATAGAATTAGTCTAAAGATTGTCTCATCTCATACCAACTAAACCAATATCACAATATGGGCATAGCCGTTACATCAATTCAATAAGACCATGTATAGTTCATACGAAAGTACAATACTCCATTAAAAGAAAAGGAATAAAAGATTCAATAAGTTCATAACAAAATCCGTAAGCTAGAGGATGGCATTGCCCTCGAAAGTTGAGGACCTACCCCACTTGGATGAAAAAAAGAATCCAAGCCTTCAACAATGTAGCCTTCCAAACTCTTCAACGAGCAGAACCTAACATGTTTGGGAAAAAGGGAAGAAAATAGGATTAGTACTCCACATGTACCAAGTATGAGATCTTATGCACATTCGCAAGCAAAACATGCTAAAAGGGACTTTTTAGTCAAAACATGTCATTTTACCCCTTTAGGGACTTTATGCAAAGTCAAGTAAGTCATATAAATTAACCAAACATGCTTACTATCTCAACAAGTAATACTTGTTAACACCCAATTTTTATCCTCCCCAATAATAATTAATTAACGAGTTTCTTAAATTCCAAACGAGTGAAATAGTTGACTTTATTAGATTCAAATGTTTTCAAGTCATTCTTAAAGTACTTTCAGTTAGATTTTTTTATAATAATATATATTCTACATGTTTTTATAGAATTAATTTATTTTATAAAATATTTGAAAATCGTCTCAAAAGGATTTCAGTTTTATTTAACGATTTATTAAATTTGGTAGCTTGTAGTTTTGACCCTTAGTTATAGTTATAATTATTAGTTCATCTTGTTATAATTTAATTAATATGTTTTTCTTATATAATTCTATATAGTTAGTTTATTCTAAATCTTTGAAAATTGTCTCAAAAGCTTTTCGGTTTTACTTAGCACTTTATCAAAGCAATTTTGCCTAAATAAATATCTTACGTTTTGAGTCTTTAATTATAATTAAGTTAACTATTTGATCTTGTTAAAATTGAGAAAACTCATAAGTTAGTTAAATATTAATTCTTCTTGTTCATATTTTGGCCTAATTCTCCAAAATAAATCCAATTTTGTATAAATCGTTATTTTGGTTTACCGAATTTTATCTAGTCTTAATTGTTGGATTACATTTGATTTCCCTCAGCCCAGATTTCTACCGGAACATTCCCATCCTACTTGATTCCTCTCATCCCATTTTATTTTTCCAGTAAGCCCATCCAACCCCAAGTAACCAGCCTAAAATTGTGACTCGGCCCCATTATTTCTCTTCTTCTCTAAAATTGTGATTCACGCGCTTTGAAGACTCAGCACTGTAACGTAGACACAAGGCGAAAGAGTAGCGAGGAAACGCAAGGTACACTGCTCCTCCCTGTCATTTTCTCCAACGTTCTTCTCAAACTTTTAGTTCCAGTAGCAAAAGCAGCGTTCTTTTTTGTCCTTGCATAAGCGGATGCGCGACACGTCAAGAGGAAACGACGACGGAATTCATTTAATTTGTTCATCGCCCTTCCTATATTAGAATGGTTTGAAAATTTTCAGAAAAGGTGTTCATCCTTTTTAGTGAAAGTTTGGAGAATTCGAAATTGAAAAATCGTCCTCTCCTCATTCGACTTTCCCCCAATTTTGGAGAACCCTAATCCGTCCCCCTATATATTGTATCTTTCTTATTGCTGATCAAAGGGGAATTTTTTTTAGAAGACAATTGCTTGAGAAAAAAAAAAGGCAGAAAACAGAGAAAGGAAAAGAAAGATTTTCTTATCGAGTCACGATTATGTGAAAGGCATTAGCGATAAGAGGAGAGTTGATATAAGATATATATTTAAAGAAATCAGAATAGAAAATAAAAGTTCCTAGACGAATCCGATTTTGTCTATTTCCAATCGGCATAGTGTCGTCTAGGGAGCAGATTTTCATTTATCGTTTGGTTTGTCGTTTGTGTTCGAGTTTGTTCATGTGCTCGCGTGGTGGGAGTTTTTCAGGCAACTCGTCATCTCTGTAACACTGCACACAAGAAGGTAAATTCTCCTAGACCCCAGCTCCTTAGTTGGCGTTCTTATTTTTTTCCGATTCGCGAATTGAGATATTTTGTTGGTTCGCTTTATGCATTTCCTGAATATGTTTGATATCCTCTGTGTATCATGTGTTTGGTAGTCAAGTAATTAGGTTCGTGAGGGTGTTCTAGCCGTCCTCATGAATTAGTTGTGAGATTGAGCAAGTTTTCATTCTTGCTCTAGTTCATTTTTATTTTATTTTATTTTATTTTCATGGAAAAGTGACGTCTATTCCCCTTTTTAATTATTACTTAGCATGCTGAAAGTACTTACCTAGCAGAGCATCAGAGTGTTTGTTTGGTTCTTCTTTTCTTTAAGTCATTTTGTTGCCATAGGTTATGCTCTCGTTTCATCGTCTCTCGTTTGGGTCTTTTTAGATTGGCAGCATGTCTCTATATTTTTTTTATGCCTGTTGCTTAGTAAGGCATTTCTTAGAATAATAATAGTTCCATGATATGTGAGTTTGTTGGGAATTAGGGGGGTAAAATCAATCCGTTGTTTTTCTTTGTGACAAATCTATTGCTTACGTTTCAAATATTTCGATGCTTCCGTCGGAATGTGGTTCCGTTTTTATTTGGTTTATTTGTTTGATGGACTGAGAGAATGCCCTAGCTCATGAAGCATGTTCCTTTCTTTTATCACTGTGAATCAATGTTTCTGAATTTTGTATCACGACTTACTTGAAAACTATGTGTTGTTGACTGGTTTAGTTTGGTCCTTTATGTATTAAAGCTTAGTAATATGTCACCCCTTTGTTGATGCAGCATGTCGTCATGTGCTTATATTGGTTTAAAATTAAAAAATGTTTGATTGTCTTGTTCCCCTTTCCCCCAACCTTTGTCTCATTTCATCTCATGTTTCTGTGATTTGTGTGTTGGGTACCTTAATATTATGTCTATCATGTATCGTTTGTAGTAGTAACTTTCAGCGGAAAAAAAATAGAGGGAATCTTTCATAGCATCTATTTAATTGAATGTCGTCAAATATGTATTTCTTTATTGTCATCGTCTTTAAGTTGTTGTTGATGATATTAAATTTCCAAGATTAGTGCTAAAGCTTAGGATTGATTAGTGTGGAAAATGCATATGGTTAGGCCTGTTGTTTGGCAAATGTGACACTTCATTTCTCCATTTGCAAAATTTACAACTGAATTATTGACACTCAAGATTATGTCTTCTTTCCGTCTATATTTTTGCCTATGATACTTAGATTGGTTTTTTTGTTAGTAAAAGACGAGATAAATCGACTATTTCTAGTTGTTGTGTTTCTCTCAATGAGTAGTTGCGACATGAACAATATTAACTATACATGTTTGATTTACTTACTATGATTTTGAATAGAAATAGTGAGTTACAATGATAGGTTGATTTTAATTTTCCTGTGACAGTAGCTCTTACCAAAATTATTCGTTTTTCCATCTAAACTCTTACACAATACTTTTAGCTTATTCTTTTTTAATCATCCTCTTTTATATGTGTTCATTTATGGATTTATTCTTCATCAAATATGGTTAAATGTATTAAATTTTCCTTTGTTTTTTATCCGTTATGTGTGTAAGACATTCCTTAATTCGAGTTTAAATTAGAAATCTAGTAAATTTTGAAATAGTTCCTTCCATTTGTTTGTGGTTATTTGGTCTTTTTCCCCTTAGTCATATTTCCTTTGTTATTATTTGTTGAGAGAGGTTATTCTTTTGCTAATCTAATTTTGTCTTTTCTTTTGCTTGTTGTGGAACTTGCTTGAGTTTGCTATGAACTCTTGTCATCCCTTGCATTTTGAGAGAAAACCCCAAAGGCTCAAAATTCCCTCATTAAGTGTGTCTGATAAAGTGATGAACAGATCCAGTAGGCAGAGAAATTCATAACAAATCGAGAAGAAGAAATTTTGGGCTAAGAAGCCAAAAAATTATAATTTATTTTTTCTTTTCTTGTATTTTGTTATTTTTGGGCTTAAGCCCTCGTCGTCCTTATTTTCCGTATTTATCATTTATTATTGTATGTTTAGTTTAGGACAGGTACAGGTCTAGTGGGCCTATGACCCACAAATAAAAGTGTCTAAATGACAGTCCAGGCGGACAGAACCCGGATTTAGGCTCTCTCTCTCTCTCTCTCTCTATCTATCTATCTATCTATCTATCTATCTATCTCTCTTACTTTGTTTCTTATGTGATTTGTTTCATCGTCAGTTTTTAGGTTAAATTTCAAATCCCCGCAAAGGTACCATTTTGATTAGTTAAATCAAGTCGATTAAATAAATAAACCTACAAAATAAAATTTTATAAATTAAGATTCACTTAACGAATAAAATTAGTACTTCTTTTTTCAAACAAACTCTAAAATAATATTTTTATCTCAAGATAAGTTAAGATTTTCATCAAAATAGATCAGTTGTTGGATAATCACAAGTTAGTAAATATTTTAGGTGTCGTAAAACCCTACCTAAAATATAAATAGGAATCCCTGGACCCCCTTTAAAGGTTTTTATTAGATTCCCTGTTCTAATCTCTTGAAAACTAAGTTTTCTGGATTTTTCTTTAAAAATTAAGAGGCGACTCTAAACAAGTCCAAAACTTAAAACTTAAAAAATATTTTTCTTTGAAATAAAACAAAAATGGCGACTCTGCTGGGGACATGGAGGATTCTAACCTTAAAACTAATTCTATTTGGGTACTTGATATAATTGCTTACTTGTTTTCCTTGTTTTATTATTGAAACTGTTGCATTTTCATGGCAATGATTCCGCCAAACGGTAAATAGCTTGCATCAGGACAACAGAAGTTACGTAGCTTACCACATCTTCTTTCAGAAATACACAAGATTTCATTTGGAAGTAACAAACGAATAGTTGGAATGTGGTCATCCAACGTCGTTTGTTAGCTCCACCCCATTGTCTGTCCGACTAAGGTAACCGTCACTTTGAAACAAATTCTACTCTGCCTAAGATAGAGCAAACCCAAATCAAAATATAAGAATTTTCCTAAGATGAACCAACACCTAAGGTGTGTTAGGCTCATTAGAAGGACCACCTTGAGTCCAAAATAGTCCACGACCTAAACGTATGATCATACTTATATGTTTTCATTTGTGGGTTGTATACGTTGTTAGACAAACCATTGTCTCTTGGGGGGAAAGTTTAATAGTTTGTTTGAGCCGAAGAAGAATCAAGTCACCATTTCATGAAAAGCGTGGACATTTGGAAATGGAAAGAAAAGAAATCAACAAGGCAGAACCTTTCGTGGAGGCATATCTTCGGATGGTACTCCTGCGTGGGACTGACTATTTGTATTCCTTTTTCCTTATTATGTATTACTATTAATAAAATCTGTATAATATGGTTTTAAGGGGGCAACAGAGTGTTTCAAATGACGTATACATCCCTAAAATCATTAGGCCTACCCTTGGCATAAAAGGGTCACATATATGTTTAGGAACGTGCAGTATTTGTTTATGTGTTATAACTAATTGTGTGATTATGTTGTTTCATTTGAGGATGTCTCAGCCTACTCATTTTCGAAAAATATTTTCTAGAGCCCCTTAAGCATAAATATCAAGTCACGATCAAAATTATATCCAAATTCTCTTCGAGTCTTTAGTTTCCCAATAAAATTCAAACTTTATTTTTCAAAATTACTCTCACATATTAGAAAAATATTTATTATTTCAAGTCAAAAAAAATCCAAGTGGGTCGAACTACGTAGGACCTGAATTCTCTTTTGTGAGATACGTAGACACCCTTTCAAGGTTTAGTCCCCATTTTTCTAAAAATTTTTATCTTTCCAAACACTTACAATGAAATTAGAGTTACATCTCAATCAAAAATCAGAAGTACGACAACTTACTTTGTCTTGACGCAAGTCGACATTTCTGATTCATAAGTCCTAAAATCAAAATGACAAATTACTGTCTATTTAGTTATCTTTCTATATACGTGGGCTAATTTATCTTCAAATGAAGCAAATCTTATGTGTTACAATAATGTGTATGATATTTTGTACAAACTATCATCGACAAAGACTAACATGTTTGCCTTTGAGTTGTCTTTCTTTGTCAATTACTCAAAAACCGATCTGTGTTGAGAAACTGACTGAATATCATACTTCACCAGGTCCAAAGACCCCAAAAATTCCTTCTCCGACCAATGCTTATCAAAACGCAAAGATAAAATGCTTGAAACTGTTGAGAATACCGATTTGAATAAAATTACTGTGAATGAGACTACCATTGCTGAACAGAATAAGTTGATTGCACAATTGTTCCAACAGATTGCAGAAATGAGGGAAGAGGTAGATAAGACCCGAGATTGACGAATGTGGCTATCATTGCTAACACGCCTACTCCATATTATGAGAGACCTACACTCCATTTTCCTACTTGAAACCCAGCATCTGAATATTTCCCGAACAACCCAATCATCTTTACTATTCCAAAACCTTCCATCATAGACTTAAAAACCCCTAAACCACACCATGCTAGTTCCTCACACCAAAAGTCACCTACTTCTCAAAATCCAGATACCAACATTCTGCAGAATTTTCCTCTTAAACATCAAATTCATACTCAAAATTGTCCGAAACCCACCTACCACTAAACCCAAACCTCTAAAAACCACATTTCATCTGCCAATATCACCTGAATCATACCCTCCTCTTACCACACATTTTGAACCCGAAAATGCATAGAAGAAGGAAAATTAGTGGAAGGTCAGAAAAGGAAAGGTTGGGTAAAGCATTAGAGAGAAAGTCATGAATGCTATGAAAGTCTTACCATACTCCAGACATTGTAGGATTCAATTATGAAGATTTGTGTCGTCATCCACATTTGGAGATTCCAGGAGGTTTTAAAGTATCAAAGTTTGATACATTGAGTGGAGTTGAGAATCCTTTGACTCATTTGAGAGCTTATTGTGATCAACTTATTAGAGTTGGGAAACATGAGGCTTTGCTGATGCGACTCTTTAGTCGAAGTTTGAGAGAAGAAGCTTTAGAATGGTTTATTTCTAAAGAAACCAAACACTTCCCAAGTAAGAGCGCTTTGGCTAAAGACTTTATTGAAAGGTTTGGTTATAATGTAGAACTCATTCCCGATCGATACTCTTTGGAGAGAATCAAACAAAATTCTACTGAAAGTTATCGAGAGTATGCCTATCGTTGGAGAAGAGAGGCAGCAAGGGTTAGGTTCCCATGACCGAGAAAGAAATTATTTAAATCTTCATGCGCATTCAAGAGTCGGAGTATTAAAATAGGATGTTTCTCATTCTAGGAGGAAAGTTCAGTGAGATAGTCAAAATTGGTGAAGCTATTAAAGATGGTCTTAGGACCGGAAAAATCATTCGAATGTCCCCCCGAGATGAATCCCCCGGACCATTCAGGAGGAAAAGGGAAGATATTTCCTCTATCTCATTTGTATCGAGCCAAAGGTCAAAGAGGCATGCTGGTCTCGATGTGCCAAAGTCGTTACCATCCAAAACCTACCCTTTAGCTCCGCAAAATCCTTACCTTGTCCAACCAAATTACAAATATCCACCATCAAATCATCCGAATTAACAAGCTCCATTTCCAAATTACCCAAATGCTCAATCAAAATACCAAACTCCATTTCCAAATTACCCTAACACTCAATCAAGTTACCAAGTTGCATTGCCAAATTACCCAAAGGCACATCATAGATACTGAGCTCCACAATACTCAAATCTCCAAATACCAGCACCTACTCACCATAATCCTCCAAGTTACCGCCAAGTATCTCAATTTGCACGAAATGATCATAATCTTTCTTGTCAGAAACTTTTTAAGAAGCCTTCTCGAGTCTTTAATCCTTTGGTTGAAAGTCGAACCTAACTTTTTATGAGTTTGAAAACAGCTGGTCATATACAAACAATTGACCCAAAAAATGTCAATGTGAATTCCAAGCTTTACAAGCCCAATCTTCATTGTGCTTACCATCCAGGAGGTGCTGGACATACCACTGAGGATTGAATCAATTTGAAGCATAAAATTCAACACTTGATTGATCAAAGAATTGTCATTCTTCAAACAGTCATTTCCAATGATGATGGTAATTCACCGTTGAATAATGGAGGATTCACTGTTAACATGATTGACCTAAAGTCTCAAGTACCTTTTTGTCAAAACGATCCAAGTTATCATCAATAGCCTTCGCCTCAACAAGGTCATTATGATCCTCCTCATCCAATATTCGAGAAGACACCTGCTCGGAATTTTATGTCGCTCATCAATAGTCGGGCAAAATTGTCTGAGCAATTGAATGTTGTAGGTATTATTCATCCACTTAGGCAGAAGCCTGTAAAACCAACTCTCAATTTTTCCGAGCCAATCGGATATGTGCATATCATTCCAACAGTGTTAGGCATGATACCAAAGACTACATCAATTTAAAGGACAAGATCCAAGATTTGATCGACCAGAATGTGGTCAAGACCATTGTACCCAACGTTAAAAGTAATCCTCGGTTGAACTATGGAGGCATAAATATCAATATGATAGAGACGGAGGATGAATGGTGCATGGTACAGGAGATAGTTCAGTTTGATCCGGACAATCTTGAGAAAGTTGTGGCTTCTTCGAGCATATTGAGAAACACAATTTTACGAGCATGACATCCCATCAAGTTATGGCTTCTGTGTCAAAAGAAAGTCAAAACAAAAGAGAGATTAATCATGTTCCACCAAATTCTTTTCCTCATTTATGTCAATCCTTTGTGGTAGAGGACTATGCCAAAGATGACGGTATTGGAGAATGAATGGGGAGTCTTTGGGAAGAAAGTGACGTTGCACCTAAAAAGATGATCGAGACACCTGGCATACAAGACACCAAGCCAATGGAGCGAATTCTTAATTATACTTCCACTCTGCTCTTTATCTCTCGCTCAACTTGATAGACAAATATGAATCTTATGTTGTTTTAAAAATTGGTGATGGTTCGAACAAGGATCAAAACTACCTTTTGTTTTGTTTTACCTAATTATGTTTTAATTTCCCTCGTAATGTTTTGAAAAAGGAAAAAGGACTCATGGTCATGGCCAAAGTTCGTATTTCCTTACCTTCAATTAAAGTCTCTCCTATTGCAAAAATTTAATTTACTTTTTTTAATTGTGTTATCTATCTGTCATTGTCTTTGTTTCAGTAAAACAAATATATAGTTTAAAAAAAAAACAGATAATAAAAAAATAAAATAATAAAATAACTGTAAATATCACGTCATGTCACAAGCTAGATGAACCAAATGAGATAGATGAAGATGGATTGTAAGAGTATGACAATGAGGTCCTGATATTCAAATCACTTGTCAAAATTTGAAACAGTTTGATACTCAGGGTAAGTCAAACTTGGAGGAGAAAAAAACTGTAAGCCTGCAAAAAGATATGGCTATGTCGAATAAGTCAGAATCAGGGTCCATCAGAGAGGAGCTCAGAAAAAAGAACTCAACAACTTAATTATAAAATACATTGAATGCATTTGTTTGATCACAAATTTTGGTGGAACATAGACGTTCCTCTCAAGTTTTCAAGTGACTAAGATGCTATCAAAAGCTATTATACTTGAAGATTTAGAGTGTCTTTTATGTCTATCCTTGTAATCGCATCGTTTGTTTGTAATCATCTAATGTTCTGTAGGTAGAAAAATATTTCTGTAATGAACTCCGTCTTACCTGAATTCTCAAGAATAAGATACGTAGGCGTCCTATGTCGTCCTCGCTCACCCCATTTATCCTTTTTAATATTTCTCTGTATTCGAGCTACATTCGACCTGAATTCTCAAGAACGAGATATGTAGGCGGCCTATATCGGCCTCAGTCGTTTCTTTGTACCTCATCGGGATATGTACGCGCCAGAACGGCTCGGTCATATCTCCAACAAGTCAAGACTAAAGTTACATTGAGACGTATAACTGGGATAGAATTTTTGGGAAGGGCTAACAAATTCTCACGAAGAAGATCTCTCCAACTAATCAAAACTTAAAAGTCACATTGAGAATTGAAACTGGGACAAATTTTTTGGAAGGATCTCAAAAATTCCATGGTTTGTTTAGCAAAAGTTCAAGATAAGCCAAGACCATTAACTGGGACAAAAATTTTTGAGGATGACCTCAAAAATTTCGACACGGTTTATCGGCATATAAAAGCAACTTTGAATACTTCCCTTCAAATATTCAAATACATCTCGACATATCAAAAGCATTCATCAAGCTTGACGTGACATGATGCTTGCCATTAACCTGTAACAGTTACAACTTTTTGAAACTCTTTTTCTTAAAGATTTTATCTATTTATTTAAAATATTTTGCATAAATTTTTTGTCTTGTCCATCGACAAGCAAGAGATGGGAGCGATCGATTGAAGATAGAAAGTCAAGGAGCAGGAGTTTGAAGAAGTCAACACATATCAGTTTGTTTTAAAAAACTAACAATTGTTCTATGGATGCAAGAAAGTCATTAAAATTTTTCAGAGAAAAAAGAAGAGTTCAAAATACAAGCAACAACATCCTATTCAAATTTCCATCAATGCATGAGCTACAATGAGTACAAATGTTCAAACATGAACAAGTGAAAGAATCCATCTGAACATGTACAAGCATCTACAATGATATCAATCACCTTTTTCAACAACAAGAACATTTGAAGAAAATTCACAAATCGCATCCATATCTGACATGATAATGTGATACCCTAGCAGAGGGAAATTTCAACAAGTATAGTCAAATGAGATAATACCACCATCCAGAAGGTTATCACCGTCATTTCATCGATGGAATATCATCATCCTACCAATAGATCAACAACGTCCTATCAACGGATCATCAATGGAACATCATCCTCCTATCACTGGAGCATCAACACCATCTTACCAATGAATTATCAATGAAGAATCATCATCCTATCAATGGAGCATCAACCTTATCCTACCAATGAAGCATCATCACCCTATAAATGGAGCGTCACTATCATCCAGCCGATGGATCATAAATTAATATCCTATCAATGGAGCATCAATGTCATCATCCTATCATGTAGCGGCATTATCCTACCAATGGATCATCATCGTTCTTTCACTAAAGCATCATTTTCACATCATATCAAGTCATCATCTACTGCGTCAAGACCGACAGAGGCTGATGCAGAACATCTATCGAGTAAGGTAAAGCATATCACTTTCCTATTTAAATTACAATGTCTGCTAAGAAGTTTATTTCATTCTTTGTCGAGATCATCCAAAAGGATGAATTCTCAAATCAAACCATAGGTGCAGAAGGCATCATAGAAAAGCAGCATGACCTGAATTTTTTTAGAAGCAAATATTATCGAGCCATCTACCTCGTTACAGTTGGATAATCATTGAGTCATCCACGTCATTATAGTGGATATTTATCGAGTTATCCACCTCGTTACAGTTGGAACATTATCGAGCCATACACCTTGTTATACTTGGATATTTATCGAACCATCTACCTCATTAAAGTTGGAACATTATCGAGCTATTCACCTTGCTATAGTGGATAAATCATTGAGTCATCTACCTTGTTATAGTTGGATAATTATTGAGCTAGATCGTTGTAGAGATCACTAGAGTTTGCCATGCAGAAAACAAGCAATGACATCTCTGAAATCCTCAGCAAAGCAAGAGTTGTTATGGACATACTGTGTTTGAAAGTGATATGTACTGAACATACTTATGTGACATCTTTCACATCAAGAGAAACTGAAAAGCATCGTGTGGATGACATCAGTGGGGGGATGTAGCACAACGTGGAACTTTTTCTTAGCAGCAAACTTGGACATAGTCCAAAGAGGAGTGTCAAACATTCAGGACGCGAGCAGAGGAGCGACTTTCACCACATTCAAACCACACCCCTATCAAAAGTTATGTGGGTTTATCTTTGGTTTTGTCGGTTTCAATTTTGAGTCCAAAAATTTTGATTTGTCGTCAGAGGTATCTTTCCAATCTGAGTGTCAATACACCAAGAACATTGGAAATTATGTCAGTGTAGGTTCTTAATTATGGGCGTAAAGTGCACCACATTCATAACTAAGAGGTTACAAGACTCTTTTTATACTCGATCTATTTGTCTCTCTTCCAGAACCAAAGGTTATCGAGCATAATAGATTTTCTTTTCAATCTATCGAGTCAAACTACAAACAGCCTGATTCCATGAGTTTAAGGATATGTAGGCGAACTCAATGTTGAAAACTCGATTGTATTCCAACATCCTCTCTTTAATATTACTCCTAAGGCTTTTGAATTATTTCAAAATTGTGAGTCAAATATAGCGTATGAACTACAAGTGGCCCGAATTCTCATATAGCCTGAGATATGTAGAAAACCCATTTCTGGGGTTCGACCATAATTCTTAAAATATGTACCAAATCCCTTTTTCCAAAAGATGAATGTGTGGTCGGTCTAAATTGGTTTGGTCAATTTTATTTTACTCGATTTTTTTGCATCAATGCAAGTAAAATGAGGGACAGTTGTTGACACCCAATTTTTACCCTCCCTAATAATAATTAATTAATGAGTTTCTTAAATTCCAAATGAGTGAAATAGTTGACTTTATTAGTTCAAATGTTTTCAAGTCATTATTAAAGTACTTTTAGTTTGATTTTTTTGTTAAAATAATATATATTTATATATGTTTTTATATAATTAATTTATTTTATAAAATATTCGAAAATCGTCTCAAAAGGATTTTAATTTTATTTAACGATTTATTAAATTTGGTTGCTTGTAGTTTGGACCCTTAGTTATACTTAAAATTATTAGTTCATCTTGTTATAATTTAATTAATATTTTTTTCATATATAATTCTATATAGTTAGTTTATTCTAAATCATTGAAATCGTCTCAAAAGGATTTCGGTTTTACATAGCACTTTATCAAAGCAATTTTGCCTAAATTAGTATCTTACTTATTGAGTCCTTAATTATAATTAAGTTAACTATTTTATCTTGTTAAAATTAACAAAAATCGTAGGTTAGTTAAATCTTAATTCGTCTTCTTCATATTTTGGCCTAGTTCTCTAAACTAAATCAAATTTCAGCTAAATTGTTATTTTGGTTTACCAAATTTTATCTAGTCTTAATTGTTGGATTACAATTGATTTCCCTCAGCCCAGATTACTGCCGGAACATTCCCAGCCCACTTGATTCTTCTCATCCCATTTCAATTTTCAAGTAAGCCCATCCAACCCCAAGTAACCAGACCAAAATCGTGACCCGGCCCAATTATTTCTCTTCTTCTCCAAAATTCCGATTCACGCGCTTCGAAGACTCAACAGCGTAACGTAGACACAAGGCGGAAGAGTAGCGAGGAAATTCAAGGCACACTGCTCTTCCTTGTCGTTTTCTCCAACGTTCCTCTCAAATTTGCAGTTCCAGCTTCAAAAGCAGTGTCCTTGTTCGTCCTTGCGTTAACTCACATTGAACTTATTTTCTTTGAGGTTTCCTAACCAAGTTATCCTAAGACTCACTAAGGTAAGACATGGAGGAACCGCCCATACAATCCCTTCAAAACAAACCTAGTGATCCTCAAGACTACCAACCATAGGCTTACCTCGCATGCATAACAAGTCCACACTCTATAACAAGGAACTAGAGGAACGTACATGCATTAAAAATTTCACATAGTTGCCCTTCTCCAAGTGGACCTACAAGTTTCACTAAGTTGAATGTGAAAGTAGTGTCACATACTACTACCCCACAAAGTGCTCCTTGAGGATTCCCTTGAATTAAGCACACCACAATCATTATTCATAACTTCATCATATACGACATAACTTCAACATGATTCTTTAACATTAGAGATAAGACCTTCATACTTCATGAACATTAGACATAGAATCAACATACATCATAAACATTAGACAAAAAGTCACATTACTTCATTAGCCTTAGACTATATTCATCGTGCTTCATTTCCTCATATAATGACCCATTCATATATTTAATAAAAGGACCCACCAAGACTCCCTCCAAATGCCTACTTGTGCAATGGAAAAATAGTGTCTCATTCCACTATCTACCCTGAGTAGTACACACTTAAGAAGATTTAGTTCATAACATTCATTTGTGGGGGCTGGTTTTAACCAACATAGACCATAAGAACTAGACATGGAATACCACTACTAACCCCTACTAGATGAGGGATCCCCACTTTCCTAAAGTAGGGTCATTCTTGAGCCTTTATACGGGTTTCCAATAATTACTCCTATGTGGGTGTAAAGTTATTGAATAAGGAAATTGTTTCTAAGTGACTCATTCATCTTCTAGTAAGGACCACCCATCTCAAAAGGTACATTGGATACATCATCTCTACTAACGATGTGTATCCACCACTTCTTATAATCCTCTGGTGCTATGCATAATTCCCCACGGAGTCTGAAACATTCATTGCCTATAGGTTAAGGGATATCTATTTAGTACAACATCTCAACTATCGAAGTTTACTTATCTCTAGAGGTTAACTCACGAAGGAATCTAACCTCCAAAGTATCTTGGATTTCTCTTGGTAATAGTGAGAATGCTAGTAAACACTTCATCTTAACTTACGAAGAGTGTTCACCCCAAAGTCCCCCTATTCATGCGATGGTAATAGTAGAGATGGTCTAGACACTTCATCTCCACTCACGAAGAGTGTCTACCCTACAAATCCACCATTTCATTCATTAGAATCTTATTGAAAAAACCTTCTGTAAACTCTCATACATACTCTTTCATAAACTTCATTTATTCATTCAATCTAGGTGTGTGTGAGAGTACATGTGACAACACCTTTCACATAATCCCTATCATGCATAACATTGATATCTATTCATCTTTCATTGCATTCCTCATAATCACACACTATCATGATTCACATACACATATACTTTGTTTAAACCTAACATCTTCAAGATACACAATTTCAACTTCATAGATATCACATGTATAATCAACATACTTTCGCTTAACTTCACATTCAATACCTTTAAGGCCGTAAATCACAATATACACATATATTCACATACTTCAAATAAACATAGCCACAAAAGGTGGACCATACCACTCAAGATCATTTCATAATAAGAACTAAGAAAGATTAGAACAACTTACCCTCCATCCATGCCTTTACCACCTTTTCTCAATTTCTTCAACAATACTTAATAAAAGAGCATTTATGGCAGTATCTAAATCTCATTATAACATAAATAAAACCATATTTCTAACATTATCAACAATGTACATTAAACCAACTTCATAAGACAGAAGTTGAGAATTGAATGAGCATGCCTTCATTGGGTTTTTGACCTTAAAATTATCAAGTAACATCAAGAAATATCATATTACGTTCACTAAAAATTTTTCACGCAATACCCATTCTTAGAGTCAAAAGAGAAAGAGTTTGGAGTTTAGAAACCCTTTTTGAAGTCTCTTTGGAATGGCTCCTTGAATGAAAGAGAGTTCAAACATAAACTACCATACCTTAACATGAAGAAAACCACAAGAATTAAATAATAAATCATTTTGCATCCATATCCCACGCTCCAAGACCTTGACCTTCAATGGATGCTTGAGAGGGTTTTGGAAGAGAAGAGCTTTTGATGGTTTTGTAAATTTTGTATTTCCAAATGAGGGCTTGGGGTTTTTCTATTTAGGGAATGAGTGTATAATGACCTAAAATAAGTGTATAAAACACCCCCAAAAATACCATAAACACCCCTACAGTGATTGGACCATTTTAGACAAGTCAAACTTCACTTAAATTTTCGGAATTATAGTCGGGGAACAAGTCTGTGTAGGGGAGCTGTTCCCACAAGTTTTTAGAAATTAATTTCAAAACAGGGGAGTGTGATACATGGCCGCGTCACAGACCAAGTCAGTGACGCGCCAGTGTTTCACCTAGGAACAAAATTGTTCTGCCTTGGGCAGCTTGCTTGGGCAATGTTTGGGTCCTCCTTAGGGACCCTTAGGGTAGTACAAGGTAGTCATACTCGGACGTTTTTACCCTAAACATTCCCCTCTAGGTTCTACAATCATAGCCACAGATTTTATAATCCAAACAATACATATAACACATACAACATACAAGGACACAATAGCACACACACAAGACTAGTTTCGAACATCTTGGTCATTCCTTGACGTTTGACTTCCACAATTCACCAACTGACTTCTAATGCTAAAATACAACATTTAAACTAATTATTAACTTATGAAACATATTCGAAGCTCTAGTTTGAATTATTTCATTTAGAGGGTCCTAACACTCACTCAAGCTGCATTACTCCAGGTAAGGCAGCTAGACCATTATAAGATTTTCATGTTGCAAGACTTGAGTCCTCCATTCCAGGAATGATTCGCACAATCCTTTTTGATGCTTTGATACCATTGAGTGCTACCATTGATGCCCTAGTTCCTATTATAGCGATGTGTCAGCGTGGCCAAGGGACATCAAGGAGGCGACAACTCTAAAAGCCACCATTGTTGCATTGAGAAGAGATGTGAACCAGTTGAAGTTCACTGGTATGTCTATGATCTTCGAGATGGTGGAGATACCATATGTGCCAGTTGAGAAAGACATACCTTCAGCTATCATCGGAGATGATATTCAAGTTGAGGAGGTAGTTGAACCCGAGTCTGAGGGGGAGATAGATGAGAGAATTCTTAGGGTCATTGAGGAGGATTCTTAAGAGTATCTTAAAGAGAATGAGGAGGACATGGTATATGAAGTTGTGCAGTCTTCTTTGGCAGATACACCCTTGGTTGACCCTAGTAGAGCTGGTATTGCTTCTAAGTTGACTCCGGGCATTGTTGCCCCGATAGATGCGACTGTTTAGACAAGATTCCTGTTTACCTACCTCTTTGTCTTTAATTTTATTGTCTTTGGATATTTAATATCCTAAATTTAAGTACAAATAGATTTTGTTTGTGGTGGGTTGAGGCACATATTTTGTGATGATTGTTATTTTTATGTATTTGGGTTTTGTGCTATTAATAGTGTTTTGGCACTATTTGTGTGGATGATTGAGCTTTTTTTTCTCGTTGTTTTAATTATAAATAATTTTTGTACCCTTCCAAAATATTTTGTGCCACCTCTTGTTTGTGTTTGACAGCGGTTGTTATCTTGAAAATTATAGTACTAGTGTTGAACAATATCGATGACTTGAATAGTTCTCATAATCGAACAAAAATGAATGTGCGGCTACAATGAGGCCAAATAAAGTTGCATAGGCAGTATGTAAGCTTTTTGCATCTTGTTGTGTGTCTCTTGTGATAAACATTGCTCACTAGAGAGAGTGTGGAGTATTATTTGATATTAGTGCCAATACCTTGTATATGATGATCTTACCATGAAGTATGTATGATGACACATAGAATTTTCCCCGTTGGTCCGGTGAGTATGTGATGCAATCTTATGAATTGATCTTAGGCAACTATGAAGAGTTTGAAATAATTTGACATTATACATCTTTTGTTGCCTACCTTGTGAGTGTGTGAAATATTCTTGAACCCCCTATTTATCCTTATCCTTTCATTGGAAGAAACTTAATGAAATTGTGACCTTTATTAATCCCTTTACCCGTAATCTTCATGAAATGTTGTTTTTTATGAATAGCCAACTTAGAACAAAAGCCTAAGT
Organism: Solanum neorickii; assembly: GCA_027704865.1. Lineage (NCBI taxonomy): Eukaryota > Viridiplantae > Streptophyta > Magnoliopsida > Solanales > Solanaceae > Solanum > Solanum neorickii. The sequence continues at coordinate 12,729,965 of JAKWJC010000370.1, forward strand.
TGGGGTATGGTGAAAAGAGAAGGTAAATGAAGAAGTTAAAATGTTGATTTATCTTATGGGTATTGCTATTTGATAGTTTAAATGTTGTTTAGAAGTGATTCATTCAATAATTGTGGTTTAAATTAAAGGATTATAGTTGCAAATGTAGTCTTACCTTCGTGTATTTTGTTTGCCCTCGGGAGATATTTTAAAATCAACATCACTGAATTGATGGTATGTGGGTATTAGGTTGCCATGGGTTCAACTCGAGAGAGTGAATCCTAAACCCTTTTCCAAACATTCATTTCAAGAGATTAAATGGACTAAAACGTAGGCCGTTCTTAATTGCATGCTTGTTGGTTTTTGAATAAAAACAATTTGAATGGGGGTAAATTGTTCTAGAGAAATCTTATTCACTGATTTACACTACTTACTTACAACTACAATTACATATTTGTCTACCTTAGCCTATAATCCAATCACATCCCAAGAACTCGTCTCAATATTAATATTTTTGTGTTATTTGTTGTTTCTGTAGCTGACAGTTCAAACCAAAACACTCTTATTTGACACTTGTGTTACCCTTAAATTTGAATTATGTTTTAATCGTAAATATATATTCCTAGATTAACTTGAACATAGTCGTACTTTGCTCTTGATTCTCAAACGTGTACTGCTCCATGTGGGATTCGACCCCAACTCAGTTAGTTGGGTTATATAATTGACTAACTATCGTTGATACTTAGAATTTGAAGAAGTGTCGTGAAATCACTAACAAACTCAATACAATACAGAGCTTATTTAGAAAACAAGCATTTGATGAACTTGTCTCTCAACTAGAACCCAAACGTATAAATGAGGCAATGGAAGATGAATCTTGGAGACAAGAAATGAAGGAAGAACTTGACCAGTTTTAAGGAAACAGAGTATGGAATATCACTGAAAGACCTAAAAATGTTCCACAATCAAAGGGTTTTTTTAAAAAAAATCTAAATAAAGATGGAAAAGTCTTTCACAACAAAGAAACATTAGGATATTTACAACACAAAGGTATTGATTACAATGAAAATTTTTCTCCGATAGCAAGGTTATAATCCATCTTAATTTTTAATTGAATATGCTTCTTTTAAGCATTATAAATTTTTTCAAATAGGTGTAAAAAGTGCCTTTGAAAATGGTTTTATAAAACAAAGTGTTTTTGTCAAACAACTCCATGAGTTTAATAATCCTTCGTGCCCGGATTTTGTTTTCAAATTTTCCAAATAACTTGATGGTCTCAAACAGGCTCCCAAAGGTTGGTATGAGAGACTAAGTACCTTTTAATCTAAAATAATTTTCAAAGGGGGAAAATCAATGTCACGATCTTAGCACACACCCTGCACGTGGTCAGCTCTCGAAAATCATTTATGGTCCCTAAGCGAACCCTCATTTTCATTGAATAAATGCAGAATCTAACCCAAGCATAGAAAGCATAAAAAAATGAATAAAAATCATGAAACTTAAGTACAGAGTTTTAACTCAAACGAAAATTCTAAATAATATAATATATTCAAATCACCCTAAAATAGGCCACTTAAGTCTTTAAACATTTAACAAAATAAGTTAATAGACTTCTAAAACTCTATTATCCATCTATGAAGCCTCTGAATCAAAAATATAGAAGTCGGGACAAGACCCATGACAGCCTGACAAAACTAAAAAGTAAATGAAATCCTTCGTACGCAAGGAGGCTCACCATATCTAATTGAACTCCATGTGGTATCAATCAAACTGATGTTGATGACCCTTAATACCTGTATCTACATCATGAAATGAGGCAGGCCAAATGGTTCAGTGCGTGGAATGTACGAGCATGTAAGGGAAATTATAAAGTATGAACATAAGCTTGTACGAGTAAAAAAGAAACATAATCAAGGCATCTCCAACCTTATCCTCTATTTTACTCTATAAACATAGAGTTCTCTATTTTCCAGACAATCAACTTTAACCCAATTATCAATTTTACTCTCTAAAAGGAATCTTTTTACTCCCCCTTCAATATTATGTTATAATTTCTATTTCATTTTTATGTTCTTATTTCATAATATAAATCAGTTCATCTTTTTAAAAGTAATCACTCTATATTCTTTATTTAATACAAAATTTTATTTTTTTCAAATTCTTCATCTAATACAAAATTATATTTTATTTTAAATAATATAAATTTCAATAAATGTTATATATAATACATATTAATGAACAATTAAAATAAAAGTGAAATCATTCATGAAATATAATTGCATCTTAAATATTGTATTATCATAAAATTTATTTTACATTTTACATAAATACTCATCTATCAAGACTATTAAGTTACTTTCGTGAATGTTATGTTAATGTATTACGGAGTTCAAGGTGAACATTTTTTGTCCTTATTTTTATAGGTGGCTAAAAATGTATAAATTAACGATTCCATCTTGTATACAATTATTTTGTGTACTAATTAGTTCCCATATTTCACTTTGAACTATTGAATCAAATATTTTCATGCTATTTAAAAAGTGTAGTTTAATAATTTATCACTATAACATAAAAATTAGATTTTTTTGATTATCATGTATATTTTTTGCACATTTATAATGAAAAATAATTATAATCTAAATTACATATTTAAAATGACCAACAAAAACTAAAAATCTATAATATTTTTAGATATTACATAGAAAATAATTACAAATATTATAGACTTAATTAATAATCTTATATAATATAAATAGTATTTAAATAACTTCAAGTTACATATTTAAAGTGACAATTTCTTTGAAAAAATAAAATAAAAATCATTAATTTGACGGAAGTAGTAACTTGTTAAATGTCATATTGCATTAGAAAATAATTAAAAATGCTAAAGATTAAATTAGTAATATTATAAAAATAATATTATAATAATCAAAAAGTAAAATAGAGAGGTGAATAGTAGTTCTCCAAATTTGGAGAACTACTATTTACCTCTCTATAATTGATGAATAGAGAGCGGTTGGAGAACCCATTCTCTATTTCACCCTCCAAATTTAGGGAATGGAGACTAAAACAGAGATGGATTGGAGATGGTCTTACCTCTTATCAACTCACTCAACTAAACTTAATTCAAGAATAATATACTCAACTAAAAGATTAGATACTCAACTCAAATATATTATACTCGACTCTCATACTCAGTTCTGGATATTCAACTTAAGATAAAGCAAAAATACACATGTAGTATATGGAAAGCTTTTAGAATAGTAGAAAGCAACTCAATGTATTGAAGAATATAATAAAAACTCAATCTATATATAATAAAATATAATATAACTATGTGGAGTTTCTCGAACAGGCAACCATCACTATGAGCTATGTGATGATATATCGTCTCACCCACGATCCAAAACATATCCTATACTTTTCCATGATATAAAACCTCTCAACCTTGTGGATCCACAAGTTGACGCTAAAAAGCATCAAGGAATCATCTAAAAAATACGACTCTTTCTACTCATGTTAGCTATATGGTTTATGAAATTTTGAATTATCTGAACTCGTATCCATATTGGTGCTCAATATTTCCCCAAAATGTACTCAAATCATACGTTTTGAAACTAATTCTTTCTTTGGTTTGAGATAATTACTCCAAATATTTTTCTAAAAGTGATGTTACTCAAATGATCAAAAGACTTTTTGGAAATCCCAGTCTCCTTCTCTTTTAAATGTGAAAACATTTTCTTTTGGGAATGCTTATGTCCTGCCCAAAGCCTACACTCTGGAAGGGACTCGCACTCGAGAACCATTATTGGCCCTAAGCAAACCCTTGGACTGCTTACTTACTCAGCGGAAGACATAACCATAAGAAATGTAACTCATGCAATAACTTAAGATATGATAACTTGGCCAAAATGGAAACTCAAGTATTAATCGTATAAAACTTAAATGAATAATCCGTCCATGAAGCGTCTAAAACAAAGAGGGATGTCGGGACAAGACCTCTGGTCATCCTAACAACTAAAATAGTAGGAAGTAATGTAAAAAAGATCCCTCCGTAAATCAAAGAGGCTCACCAACAAACTCAGAGTGCTCAACAGGATCAATAAGGCGCTTGATGTTGGTCCTTGTTCCCTTTGTCTGCATCATAAAACTATGCAGGTCAAATGGCATCAGTAGATTAAATGTATGAGTATGCAAGGGGAATACTAAACATAACATAAGATTGAAAGTAATCCTAAAGAAAAAATTACCTTGGCTTTATTCAAGTCATGAATTTTTTAACTAAATATACAACAATAAACACATGCAATATATGAAAATCTTTTAAAACGTTAAAAGCAAATTAGTTCGTTAAAGAAAAGGCAATAATAAACTCAAAGTTATGCATATAATAAAGTAATATAATTTCTGTGGGAGTTTCTCTAAACGAAAATTACCACTATGAGCTTAAGGTATAATACAACCGCTTGCTCATGCTGACAAAACTGTCATTTCCTTTGGCGTCATATAGGACGCCTTAACTAAGTGGATCCACTAGTCTACTCTTAAAAAGAACTTTAAAGATTGATCTAAAAAATATGATCCTTTACTACCCATAATGGGTACATGGTTTATGTAGACTTGACTTATTATGAACTCATGTTCCCATATCACTGCTCAATACTACTCCCCAAAATGTAGTTTTCTCATATGTGTTCAAACAAAACTTATATCTTTGGTTTGAGATAATTACTCAAAACTTAGCATAGCAGCTCCTTTGGAATCGATGTTCTCTTTATTGCTCAAGTGTGAAAACATTTCTAACTTTTGTGAATACATAGTTCTTATACAATATTTGAAGAAATAACCTTTCCTCTAAACTCTTTAGTCAATTCCAAACTTAAGTCTTAAGACAAAGTTAAAATGTTTGCAAAGACTTTTGAAAACTTTATGAATTTTCTTGACTTGATTCTTGACTTTCCTTGAATTGATATATGGATTTAAGGTACATGTTCTCGTGTTTATGGATGATTTAGTGATATCTACACATACCTTAGAGTGTTGGAATCAACTATAAAACATAAGTACGTCGCTAAGGAACTAGTACGGAAAGATTGGGGAGGAATGGTAAAAATTGGCGTCCCTGGCGCTGTTGGAGGCGCATGCTCCAAATAGTGAAATTTAGAGAACATGGTGGGTGCTTGACTGGTACGAGCCCCCTTGTTGGGGCGCTACGGGAGGCGTTTTGCCCTAGCCCCCACCCCTTAAAACCCCAAACTTTCTTCTCATTTTTCAACTAGAAACCCTCTAATTTCACTTGGTTCTTTTCCGAAACACTTAAAAATAACTAAATCAACAATATATGCAAGTTTCAACTCGAATTCACACATAAATACATGAAATAATCTCAAGAAACTTCAACGACAATAATTCAAATGAATTAACTTCAAGAACTCATAGAATTTATTTTCAAAACTAAATAACTTTGCTGAATTGAATCATGATTGGCGTGTGGGAGAACTAATGCTATGTGATCTCACATACCTCGTAGCGATCACCCTTGAAAAAATCCACATGCAAACCTCCAAAAAATAAATGAATATTGAGCTTTCTTCTTGTTTCTCCTCTTTTCTCTTTTCTCCTATCGCTAGCATGAAATTTCAAATTGACTAAATGGATCTAATTCTAGTTAGGCCCCAAAAAAAACCCTAATACTAATTAAAACATTTGGGTAAGGAATAGACTAACGTACCCTTCAAAAATCCAATTTTTGACTTTCCTTTTTTGAACAACTCAACTTCAAATAGGCATATCTCACACATACGAACTTGGAATCGCGCAAACTCGGCGGTGTTAAAAAGCCTATTACAAGATCTTTCCTATAATAACGGGAAACACACTTAAATTCTCTTGATATATGAGTTATGGGATTTTTAAGTTTACAAAAAACTCAACTTGACATACTTAGGAAATTTTTACCAGATTTCTATTCTTTCCAAAAATGACTACTTTCAAATTTTTAACTTCTGACTAGTTCATTCAACTAGAGGGATGTTACAACTTAGTTCCCATATATAATTTTAAAGAAAATTAACTCAACTTTACTCTTTCTCAACTCAAGTGCTCAAGTATTAAAAACAAGTTTAGAAAAATTTGGAAAAGAATTCTCAAAATAAGGTTTATGCCCGAATCATGGACGTGAACGATTCAATTCAAGGTTTTCAAATATCATAGGTAAAACTCAATACTTGGAACCCAACAAATTAAATGATAATACTCATTTAAAGAATGCACAAATCGGAGGGTTCACTCGGAATTATGAGCAGAACTACTATCCCAAGGACTTAAAGATACTTCTCATCTCTCAAGACTGCTTGACTTATAGGGTTCACGTGGAGTTTGGGCCTGAACTAGTTAACTGAAGGACTTCATGGGTAACATCTAATAGTCTCATGATTTGGAATATACTCACAAAATTATTATGAACTCAATACTCAAGACTTAGAACTTGAAGATACTACTCATCTCAAAGATACTCAACTTATGGAGTTCATGCGGATTTATAGGGCATGAAAGATCGAGATCAAGGGTATGAATAACAGTATGAAACTCATGAATCCGACTCTTCTCATTTTCATACTTACTTCCTCAAGACTTTCCTCAAATATATATTTGATATCAAAGGATCCAATAATAAACTCAAAGGCATTCTTAAACTCTACTCTTAACTCTCTTTTGAATAAGAATTATGAATTCAAGAGTTCTGGTTCATGCTATGAACGGTATCGTGATGACAAAGTAGACTCATGAATGCATTCTCATACTCCCTTGCTTGAGTCTTGAAACAAGTTACTAGAAGTTGTAGAAGTCTCCTCAAAAGGACTTAGACGAACTTTCTCGAAATGTTTGAATTAACTCTTAAGACATAATTCTTAACTCTACCTTAAATTTGAATTATGTATTCCAGGTTATGATTCATGTTATGAGTGATTTCAAGGTACTTATAAGTCATTTAGAATAGCTATAGTCAATAGGAATTATTAGTACACTTTAAAATGACTTAAACATGATAAACGATGAAAATCGAAGTGGGGCGAATTGACCTGGCGAAATGATAGCGCGGCGCGCCAGCCCCAACGTTCAGAGAGCCATTTCTCGCGCACTACTGGTGCACCACCCCAGTCTTCCTGGCGCTACAGGGCGCATCGCGACAGCATCCCTCAGAGAAAACTAACAAACTTTTCCTCTCATTTTGTAACCTTAATTCGATTAATTTCTATTGTTTTTCTCAATATCTCTTTAGATTAAGGTACCTAAAACATATACACAAGAATCTAAATCAAAGTAACTCTAATAATCAACATTAAACTCTCAAGAACTCCTCAATCTCAACAAAAATTGAAGAACGAAAAGCAATTCAACAACACCCTCAAGAACATTCAAACTTTCAATATTTTTAGGATTAATTCACACTAAAATAAACATGTTGGAATATGGGTGAACGAATCAAACATTATGAAAGTCTCACATACCACTTATGTATCAAACCCATGGCGAAAATCCACAATAACTCTCAAGAATTTTGATGAACAACTCGACCATTATCTTTTCTCTTCTTTCTCTTCTCTCAAACCCTTAACTTATTTTCATGAACCGTAAATTGAATCCAATCAGTTTTTTGCCCCAAATTAATTACCAAAAATAATTTAATTAAATGGATAGTGAAAAGACCATAATGCCCTTCTAAAATCTGATTTTGACTTTTTTTATCTAGACAACCCAACTTCCAATGGACATATATACCTCATACGAACATGAAACTAGGAAAACTAGGTGGAGTTAGAAAGATAATTCAAAGATATTTCTTATGGTTTCTGGTATCACATCTTACTCATCATGAGGTAGGAGTTATGGTCGTTTGAAGTCAACCAAAAACTCATACTTAACCATAACTTGCAAAATTTCTGATTTTGCTATTTCAAATTTAATTCTTTTTGGAACACAAGGTGATACATTTAGTGTCATGACATAAATACTTAAGAAAATTTAAATTCATTGGTAAAATCCCACTCACAACGAATAATGGTTTGAGCCATAGTTCAAAATTTTTTTGGAGTGTTACGAAGCACGAGTCTTTTCATTTAAATATAAAGTTGATATATTCTAGTTCAAATCTATGTTGATGAAATTATCTCTGGAAGCTCTACCCTTCATCATGTGAGAATTTTGTAAAAAATATGGAAGAAGAATTTGAAATGAGTCTAGTGGGAGAGCTCACTTTATTCATCGGACTACAAATCAAGAAGTAGACTAATGGAAATACCATTAGTCAACCCAAATATACTAAGGAACTAATCAAGAAGTTCGGTCTCAAAAAAGGAAGAGCTTTTGGAACTCCAATTAGATCCTCTGCATTCCTTTTAACAAATGCACCAAGAAAATATGTGGACAAAATGATGTATTGAGGAACATTTTTCTCACAACTTGACCTCACCACCAGTCGACCAGATAGCATGTATAGCGTATGCAAATGCGCAAGATTTCAATCAGCTCCGAAGAAATCATATGTCACTGCAGTAATATGGATTATTCGATGTTTTATTAGACCTCCGAATTAGTATTATGGTACGCATACTAATCTCATTTTGATTTAATTGGTTAATCGGATGTTGACTTTGCAGGTGATAAAAATGATCGAAAAAGTACCAGCCGAACACATCAAATTTTAGGTCAATCTTTGATCTCCTGCACAACAAAACACAAGCTTTCATCACATTATCTACTGCAGAATCTGAATATCTAGTTGTGGGAAGTTGTGGCACTCAATTATTATGGATGATGCATCAATTACTTGATTATGATCTCTCTTATGAAGTTCTCCCTATTTTTTGTTATAAAACTAGTGCTATTAGTATCTCTAAATATACTATGCATCATTCCAGAGCTAAGCATATTGATATCAAGTATCATTTTATTTGAGATCATGTTGAGGATAGAGATTTTCGTTAGAGTTTGTTGATTCTAAAAATCCATTGACTGACTTTTTTCACGAAATCCTTGCTTGAAGATATATTTGGTCTCCTCAAAAAAATTTCTTGATATTATGTTCTTTAGCTAAGATGTTTTAATTTCCTTTATGTGTTTGGTGTTCTTTCTCTTTTGGATCTGATGCACTATTTCTATCCTCGCTTTTTTTTCCTACTATTATCCTTGCCATGCTTTCTTTTTTATTATGTAAAAGGGGGAGAGTATTATTGCTTCCACAATTTCCATAAAATCAAGGGGGGCCAACACATACAGAGGAATCTTACCACATGAGGAGCTACTAGACCAACGAAATTCTACAGGAACATCACGAAAGTTTCATTGTCTCTCAAATTACTATATTGAAATTGTAAATTTAATTGTCATTATAAAAAAGGGGGAGATTGTTAACTTGTTAGCATTTGTTATTTTGATAAATCACATTTACACATTCAGTCATACTCTTCACAGGCAAACATATCAATAAGAAGGGAAACCAGGCATAAAGCATATGTATCAAAATAAATATATGTCAAGATATCTCAAATTAATTAGAGATTCTAGAATCTATATTCAAGCAGCTCATAATCAGACATTCCAGAAATCAATCAAGCATATGATTATTGATATGACAAAACAAATTGTCAGCCAAGATTCAAGCAAGCTATCAAAGGAAGAAAAAATCAGTAATCCAACAAGAATCAAACAACCTACCTGAGGAAGAAAAAAAAACAAATTAGGCCAGCATCAACTAGGTCGTGACCAAGAAGGAATCAAAGAAACTATGTCATGCACATATCTTATAAGGACATGAAAGAGCTAATCGCCTCAATCAAGAGATCTCTCAACATCCTTGATGGATATAAACTCCCTTTGATTTACCTTTCAAGGGCATCAACCTATCTATGTAAACATCCCTTAATGTTAGTTGTGAAGTACGCACTTCACTTGAGCTTATTATTATAATCTTTTTTTATTTTTCATAAACTTTGTACACATTTGAGTGAACAATTGAAAACAAAAGAGAAATAAAGATGTGAGTGTAGGTTATCCAAGTAGAGGAGTGTCGAAGAAGAAGATTTGATTTTCATATCAGACAAGGCTCTCAATTGTAATATTCTATTACACCCAAATTGTCAACATGCTCTTAAGGAAACCCTTGTAACCCAAGGGGACTGGAAGTAGGCACCACATCGATTTTTCGAACCAGTACAAAATATTCTATGTCGTTTTAATTCCTTTTATTATTATATTTTATATTGTGATCCTAACTTGCAGGTGAGTCGACTGCCCCATTCAGAAAGTCGACTTAAGGAATTTTAATTCACCCCCCCCCCCCTCACCCTCTTTACTTTCAATTGAATAAAATCGAAATGCATTTATGAGTACAATTACCTAATACCTTCTCTCTTTTCTTATCTTTCTATAAATAGTAAATATCAGGAATATAACTATAAATTCTTAATAAGGTCGGAACTATAGTTATTTTTAAAGAATGTTCTTAAAATAAGGGAAGACTCGTTATCCACTTAGAGGTTATTTGGTGTGAGTTATAACATCAAATAGTCTTTGTGATTAAATTATCATACCATCTAGTTTGTTATTTGGTTGGCAAGTCCAGAACAACTTATCTATGATCAAAATTAGTGCCGGAATAAGTTATCCCTCTCCGTGGGTGGTTATGTAATTTTGGGATAACTTATCAGTGTCATAAAATAGGTATATGAAAAATATATCACTATATACTTTATTAAACATAACTTTTCACATTCATGCATATTTATTTTTAACATTCACAACCTTTATTATTTCTTATTTTATGATAATTCTTCATATTTTTCAATTAAAAAATACACTATATAAAAATATTTTTTATTGAACTAATTCTTATGTTTATTTAGATTTTTTATTTCTCATTAGTCTTGTTTTACTTCAAATAAAAGTTATATTTTTATTCTAAATAAGAAGAAAGTTTTATTTTTAAATTACCTAACCCATCGGTGGCCCCCTAAAGTTGGCACTAATTTTCACTTAGACAGTCCAACTAGACTTTGTTCATTTTAGACACACCTCATGTCATGCTTCGTTGTGTCATTTGACACTTTTTGCTGAGATGATACAGTTAGTCACATACACTACTTACCAGCACGCGGAGAGCTTATATATAACCTATTTTTATTTAATTTATTTCTTCTTCTTCTTCCCCATTTCAATCACCATTTTTCAAAACTTAAACTCCTTCTGTAACATCTAATATTGTATATAAACTATGGTTAATCATAGAAAAACAATAAAAAAAACAAATTTTAAAATAAGTAAGGAAATCAGGAAAATTTCTAGATTTCAAAAGTAAATTTTTGTCAATATAAAAAGGCCATAAACCCCAGCTCAGGATTAATTTGGGTAATTTATTTATATGGATGGAAATATCGTTGGAAGATCTTTCCAATGATATCTTTCCAATGATACCAAGTTTACGAATTTACAAGGTTGTATGAGTGAGATATGACCTTCGGAAGATGGGATTTTGAGCAGGCAAAGTTCCAAAACCGGATATATTAAGGGTGTGTAAGTCTTTTCCTTAATTCAACTAATTATTTCATTTTGGAGTAATATGTTGGGGTCTAAACTGATATCACTCAGTTTACGCACTTAGAAAAATTGACTAGGGTTTTGAAAGCAAGAAGAAAAGAGGAGAAGGAAGAAGAAGACGCAAGAACACCAAGTTTAGCTTCGTGAATTTTCATCGGGGGTGATCCCTAACATGGTATGGGGGTTCTTTTGTGTTGGTTTACTTCACCCACACACAAATTTCATTCAAATCAATCAAGTTCATGAATTAACTCATGTTAGAGGTTGGAATCTTGAAATAAAGTTTGATGTTCTTGTTGATCGATGTTAGCTGTAAACTATGTTTTAGGACTCTTTTTTGGTCTAAATCAATGGGTAATAAGTTAATTAGGGATACTGAGTGTTTGGGGTGGGATCCATAGGAATTTGGGAAGGTTTAGATATGAAAAACAATGAAGAATGTCGGAAAATCCGTTAGGGGAATGCTGGGGAGCGGCGCCTCACGACAGAGTCTTTCTTTCAGGATCTTGCATGCCGCGCCTCTCAGAGTGATTTAGGACAACCTCTTTCCATAAGGATATGGCGCTCCATGCCTCTCAGAGAGCCAGGACCCCCTGGAGACCCCGACCTTTCCCTATCTTTTCGTACTAGTTCCTAAAAGTGACATACCCCTCATTTCTAGTTGTTTCCTACACTCTAAGGTCCATCGAAACATCATGAAAAAATTTATAAACATGAGATCATGATCCTTTAATACATAATTCAATTCAAGGAAAGTTAAGATCAAAGTCAAAGAAGTTAAGAGCCATGTCTAGAAGTTAAGAAGCAAGTCAAAGTAAAGCTATAAGTTCTCTAAAGTCTTTCACAAATGTTTTCACTTTGTTTTAAAACTTAAAGTTCAAAGTCAAGTAAAGCGTTGAGTTCATTTATCAAAAGCTATAAGGTAACTAAGTATTCCGTAAGAGTTAAAGTTTAAAGTTAAGTAAACATCATGAGTTGAGTTCATTTCTTTAAAAACTATAAGGAAACTAAGTATTCCCTAAGAGTTAAAGGTTCAAGTTAAGTAAAGAGCAAGAGTTGAGTTCATTTCTCAAAAGCTATAAGAGAACTAAGTATTCTTTAAGATCTATAGTTTCAAGTAAGTAAAGAGAAAGAGTTGAGTTCATTTCTAAAAAAGATAAGGGAACTAAGTATTCCCCAGAGTTTGACAAATGTTTCACATTTGAGTAAAGAGGGGAACTAGAAGTTCCAAAAGATTTTTTAATTAAAAGGGGAACATTGATTCCAAAAGCAACTTTTTAAAGCTAATGGGTTCAGTAAATTATCTCAACTCAAAGTAAGGAAGTTTTATTAAAAGAATGAGCTAAAGTAAATTTTTGGGAATAGTATTGAGTACTGATGTTGACATGAGAGTTCATATTAACTCAAGTCTCTATGTAAACCATGTGTCCAACATGAGAATTTACGTGTCATACTTTTTAGATGATCACGCAAGGAGAGGTAGTGGATCCACTAAGTTCAGTAAGGTCCTACATCGATTGTAAGGTGTAGGATGGTCCTCTTGTAACATGAGTTAAGACGTTGTACCATCATTTAGGCTCATAGTGATGGTTGTCGGTTTGAGAAACTCCCACAGAGGAGATATTACTTTCTTATATGAGTAAATTTGAGTTTGTTATCCTGCATGTGTTTTGATACACTAAAATTTACTTCTCGAAAAGAAGTATAAGCGGTCATATCAAGTAAAGAACCCACCTATGAGGTTGGGGTCGATCCCACGAGGAAATGATTTAGACTTAACTTAACCTATTATTACTTCTATTTAGTCAAATCTTTTCTGAAAACATGTAACAAACAGGGGTTTTTAATCAATAAATGTAATTAACTATTTCTAAATAAATAATTGACAGGTTAGATTTGATTTTTATCAAGTAATGAGAGTAACTAGGGCTTAAGTGTTCCCACAGGTTCATAACGCGGTAATTCTAGCTACAGCAACCCTTTCCTAGTATCTTGCATGCGAAGTGGCAAGTTATGTATCCCTAATTCCTTGGTCTGGCAACTAGGAAATTTTACTCAGCACCTTGGTCCGGCTTCGTGTTTATGCTTTACTAAACCTTACCTTTACCTAATATTAAGGATCATAATCGATGTATGGCTTAGTTGTTACTTCGCACCAATCAAGACTAGCCTATTAGATAGTATATACTAAATCTATGTTGATAATTCTTTTCTTATTATCTACCTCCTTGGTCCGTCAAGTAGCATAAAGACGAGTTCTAACGCGTGCACTCATAGAAAGGACTTCTAAATGAAAGAATTATCAATACATGCAAGACTCTATTCTAGGATTATTATTTTGGCTAGTTTTTACCTTGTTAATTACTCATGATTCCCACAACCCTAGCTCTGGATTTAGTTACCCATGTTAATAATCACACAATTTATATTAGTTTGACAAGAATTCATGCACTTACTTTGATGAGATTTAAGAAAACCCAAAAAATTACTTAAATTAATCAATAATTTTGCAATAAACGATTTCCGGAAAATTGAATAATTTCCCAAAATCACTAGTTCACAACTAGAACAACAAAATCTGAAAAATACCCCAGAGTCTCACCCCAAAAACAAGGTTTTTACAAGTATTTATAATACTAGAGTCCTAACATAAGAGGGAAATCAATTTAAGGAAAATCTACCCAAAAACCGTGCCTGAGTCGATGACCTAGATGACGGACCGTCGTGGTCTTCCGTCATTCCACACTTATCTTCTTTTCAAGATGTGTACTGGGGATACTTTCAGTTGATGATGAGGATGTGTAGGATGGTTCACCGTGGACATAACGGTCCGTCGAGAGCCTCCGTAACCCAACACTTAGTTAGAATTCCCCAATCTTGATTTAATGTTTTCCTTCATACGATGGTGTCAACCTACATACCGTCGAGGGGTCGATGGACCGTTGATGTCTCCGTAGGTAGTCACTTTTGCAGTTTAAATGCAATTCTTCCGCGTTTTCATTTTGGACAGATTTTCTGCAAACAAAGAGAAAAATACATCAAAACTAATATAAAAGGCCTTAGACACACACCAAACTTAAGTAAAAAGCATTGAATGTACCGTAAAACCACTAAACATCAACACCCTCAACTTAAATTTGTTATTTGTCCTCAACCGACGCAATATGACTCACCACGAAATCTTTGTACAAGAGTATCCTTTTTTTATCTTTCGCAATCATCTGGTTATCAATCCTGATTATTTTTATTATTTTTATGCATGCTATCACTATTACGCTCGCTCATGCGGATTAGACCATGACACAGATTCACCACACACTGACCCCTATCCTCTTTGATCTCTCATCAAGGTACCAATTTTTTCGATATTGCAACTAGTGTCATCACTTCAAAACAAGATCCTCATTTTACACACAGTGATTTCAGTTTGATTATAAGGATTATTTTTCAGCACTCACTCTCAGAACAACTTCACACCTCATTTAAACTTATTGCCATAGGCTTTCCCTTGTTTTCACTACTTAAGTTCACCATAATAGACTCTTAGCATCACTATAGGACTTTTTATCTTGTAAATTAGTCTCGGGGTCAAGTAGAGTACATGTAGATTTATTTTAGTGACTTATTGCCCTCCTTGACATAATGGCTAAGCGTCCTACCTTTTCATCATGTTATTCCGCCCTATTTCTAAATTTTCATGCATTCTTTCACCTTGCTATTCTCCCTTGTTTATTCTTTTTTATAACTGACTCCTTTCTTTTCTTGCTTGTATTTTTATATTTCAAATATATTTTTTTCACTTTTCTTTCATCTTTTCTTGAGTCACTATTCGTTTGTTCTTTCTCTCTCTTTGTTCTTTCAACCCTACTTTCCAAAGCATTCCTCATAATAGCCACAGTCAACTCATTGTTTTGCCATGAGTCAAGGTATACAATACCCAAAGTTGGTTCATTGAAAAGACAAGGTTGTTTTCTAAATTAGCCACCCTCAACTTTTGTTAAAGCTTAGGTGAACATGTCAAGGAGGGACCAGAGCCAACACATTGTTCGTAGAAAAGATTAGTTGGGGTGAAAAAGAAATTTCTTATGTAAGCTCAAATCATTTGGATCAAGAAGGGATTAATTTCATTTGGTTTTATGTTATTAGGATAAAGATTGACTATATTGAATAAGGGCCTATGATCCTTTCATAAATTGTCTATTACGGCTTACTTTTTGCAAGACCAACTAGGCAAGTTCTAGCTCAGTACCATTGGTGGAATATTAAAACTTTCCTCGCACTCACTTGACATCTCATTACTCTACCAAATTATCAGAAACCTAGTTTGAGTTTTAGATTTACGGTCATGCAGTGGTGTATCTCTATGTCATGCTTAGAGCCACACATTTATTAGTTACTGTGCCTAGTTATACAGCATTTTTTTAAATCAGGATATCATTTTGTTTAGCAATGAACCTTTGCATCCAAGGCTGGATGTGATGCAGAAGTGTGGCCATTTGGGCCTCTAGTTTCTGGATCATATCAAGCGGGACCAGTGTAGCAGATGGGATAGAGCGGGAGGATCTCAGAGCGATGCTACCACCTGGGATAGACTCGTCCAGAGTAGTATCGGTAGGCTTAGATGTAACCGGATTAGACCCTTTGTCCTGCTCTATCGTGGCTGCCAGGTTCTCACCTAACGGTTGCACCTCTATACGGGGCCCTCTGTTGCGAGCAATTCATTGGCCTCATCCCAGATGAGACCAATATCAACCTGGACAGACTGGGTCTTGATCACATCAATGTGCGATAGGGGAACTCCTGCAGACCTGCACAATGCAAAAACCATGCACGGGAATGGGTAAGTAGTAGTGGCCATAAAGGTCCTCTCGTGCATCACCGCTTGTAATAGCCATGCGAAGTCCACCTCGAACCCCGCAATCATGGAAGCCATCAGCAGTTCACGATCCCAGGTGACAATAATATCAACAGCAGTGGGGGAAGACAGTGTCGGACAAATATCCATAGGAACTTGGTTGTGAAGGTGAGGTTGGCCTTCTTTGATACACCCCTTGGGCTCCCGCACCCAATAGGCAGCCTCACCATCTACGGAGAGGTACTATCAATCCACCGCTAGGTGGTCTCTATCACCTATGCCTCATGCTGGAACCAGCAATCTTTGATCAATTTCCATCGATAGTCAACCTCAATTGCGAGAGGAGTCCGGGTGGAATCAATGTCCGCGCCATAGATAATTCTGTGGATGTCGTGCAACAAAATGTCAAACCACTTGCCGCATACACGAACGTACTCCAACGGTGCATGCTTGGCGGGGCTGCCCTCCTATCCAGCTGAGATCGGAGGGTCGCCGCATAGGATGCATAGTACTCTTAGACCATATCCTCGGTATAGTTTCCTACATCTCGAGCCGTTCGCTCCAGCCGATGTTGGGTGAATAACTCATGAATGGCTGACACGGTGTGAAGACTCCCCGTGAGAACCTATCACTTAAGTGTCAGGGTCCGGGTCATGACCCCCTTGTAATTGGGAATCGTGGCATCAGTGTAGATTTGGTACTTCCCCTCGACACACCACTGGTTGGTCTGATCAGTAACCAGAGCAGGGACGCCAGTCTGGGGTGCTGGTGTTGATTCAGTACTAGCAGCATCATCAGACGAGGCAGAAGCATAAGCCTCCTCTGATCCGGAAGCCTCCACAGAGTCGGAAGCTTCTTTAGAACCGGATGCCTCCATAGATCCAGATGCTCCCTCGGACTGTGCAGCCAACCCATAAGGTGTGCTAGTCAGTTTGATCTCCTCGTTAGACTGGGAAACAATGACCACGCCGGGTGCCACCCTAATGGGCGTGGCTTTAGCGGGGAGGGCAGCATGATTTGGAGTGCGGGCGCCTGGTTGCATGTACTCTGGGTCACGCCTATCATCTGAGCCTATGATAAGCTGGTTCGACAGGGCGACTGACTTGGAATAGTCTCGTGAGTAGACACGGACGTGTTTAGGTGCCATTTGTACCTGTAGAGAGAAGTAGTTAATACCATTGTAAGCATCAAAACATAGAAAAGGAATGACATTACATAACTACGAAGTGCAGGACGAACCCACTGACGGCCTATCGAAGGCACGACGATCTGTCATGGGGGTCCATCGAGGGACACTTAGAAATGATTTTCAAAACATCAAAAACAAAGGTTCTTACAGTTTCGACGGTTGTTCAAGATGGACCATCGAAAGCATGACGGTCCGTCATGATGGTCCGTCGCGAGACACTTAGAAGAAATTATAAAAACGTCAGAAACAAAGGTTTTGACAGTGTTGACGGTTGTGCAGGACAGACCGTCGAAGTCACGACGGTTTGTCATGAGGGTCCGTCGCTGGACACTTAGAAGAAATTATAAAAACGTTAGAAAAACGGTTCTGACACCATCAACGGTTGTAAAGGACGTACCGCGAAAGGGACGACGGTCCGTCATAAGGGTCTGTCAACGAACACTTAGATTAATTGTATAAAAAATCAAAAGCAAAGGTTCTTACACCATCGACGGTTGTGCAGGACGGACCGTCGAAGGGACGACGTCCCGTCATAAGGGCCCATCGACGGATACTTTGAGAAAAATTAGGAAGTTGGGGTTGACGGACCTCAAAGACGGTCCATCCCGGGACCGACGGTCCGTCGACGGGGTCTCGTACTGACCTTTAGGGAACACAGTTTTGCAAAAAAATTGGTACCCTGTCATACTAATTTGAAGTATTCTTAGAAGCCTAAGTGTACTAAACATTTACCCAGCATCTCATCATTTGTAGGGCATGAATTTTCTAGTTTTAACATGCATTTTCGACAACCTATCAAACCCTGGGTCAGGAACACAATCATGCAAAAACACGCTATTTTTTTAACAATACACCCACATCCCTTTCAACTTCAGTGTTCTAAGGGACTTAGAAATTTTATGTGTAAGTTTTAGTATGCAAAATGGTCCAAAATTAAGTACCCAAACAGTTAGACATCACGGTAATCAGGAATATTAACAAAAGTTAATCTTGCAGCTCAAACATACCAGACAATTGTAGTAGAGGAATAAGAGTATGAACTCTAGTAGTTGAACAGCATCAAAAACCACCACGAACACCGACCGGCAAAGGAACTGAAGAAAATGGGAGACTTTGGGAGAGAATGGATTTTGTGGATATGGGGGAAGTGTTGGAATATGATGATGGAATGGGAGTGAATGGGTCAGGAAGTAGGGGGAAATGAGAGGAAATAGGGAGGGAAATAGCTATGGGGGTTATGTGAAGAGGTGGGTAACTGAAGAGTTCAAAAACTTTTAATATGTAGCCGGACGGGTCAGTCGGGTTTGTGGGTGAGGGATCGTTGATTCCCTGTCGACGGACCGTTAGCCGGTCGACGGTCCGTCAACTCCTCCATCGACAATGAAATATTTAAAGAACATACTTGGGAATAATGGATCCTACCGACGGTCCGTGAATTGGTGCACTGGACCAATTTTCTGTAGATTTCTTGTGATTTGGTCCTTGCACATTTAACACCCATTAAGCTAATCTTTTTGTGTTTTCTGGAAACTTTTTGGACACGAAACCTATCTACGCTCTATCCAACACTTCTAAAGAAAAATAAAGGAACATTCAGATGTGAAAAATAAAGGAAATTTCACTCAGCACCTTGGTCCGGCTACGTATGTATGCTTTACTAAACCTTACCTTTACCTAATATTAAGGATCATAATCGATGTATGTCTTAGTTGTTGCTTCGCACCAATCGAAACTAACTCATTAGATAGTATATACTAAATCAATATTGATAATTCTTTTCTAATTATATACTTCCTTTGTCTGGCAAGTAGCAACAAGACTAATTCTAACGCGTGCACTCGTTAAAAAGACTTCTAACCGAAAGAATTATCAATACATGCAAGACAATATTCTAGGATTATTATTTTAGCTAGTTTTTACCTTGTTAATTACCCATGGTTCCAACCTTAGATATGGATTTAGTTACCATGTTAATAATCACACATTTCATAATAGTTTGATAAGAACTCATGCACTTACTTTGATGAGATTAAAGAAAACCCAGAAAATTACTTCAATTAATCAATAAGCTTGCAATAAACAATTTCTGGAAACTAGAATAATTTCACAAGTTCACAACTAGAACAATAAAATCTGAAAAATACCCCACAGTCTCACCCCAAAAATGAGGTTTTTACAAGTATTTATAATAAGTCCTAACAAAAGAGGAAAATCTATTTAAGGAAAATCTTTCCAAAAACTGTGTCTGAGTCGACGACCTAGATGATGGGCTGTGAAGGCCACGACAAACCGTCGTGGTCCTCCATCGTTCCACACTTAGATTCTTTTCAAGATGGGTACTAGGGCTATTTTCTGTTGACGATGACGGATATGCAGGACGGCCGTCATGGAGATGACGTTCCGTCGAGAGCCTCTGTAGCCCCACACTTAGATAGAATTACCCAATATTCAGTCAGCATCTTTTCCTTCATACGAAGGTGGCCACCTACAAACCACCGAGGGGTTGACGGACCGTCAATGGCCATGTAGGTAGTCACTTCTGCAGTTTCTGCATAATTCTTATGCATTTTTATTCTAGACAGATTTCCTGCAAACAAAGAGAAAAATACATTAAAACTAGTACAAAAAGGCCTTGGACAAACACCAAACTTAATGAAAAAACATTGAAAGTATCGTGAAACCACGGTACATCATGATTGAAACTACTTTTATCTGTATATAACTTGAGTTAGGTATACTCTTGAGTTGAGCAGAGCCAAGGTAAGTTAATCTAATCCCCTCAAACTTAAGTCATTGTTTATCTCTCCAACTGGTATACTCATACATTTAATGTACTGATGTCAATTGGCCTGCCTCATTTCATGATGCGACACAAGTACCCAACATCAGCACGCAACGCTTCATTGATCTAAATTGAGCTTCAGAGTTTGTGGTGAGCCTCCTTGCATTTTGGAGGACATCTTTTTATTTTCCATATTAGCTTAGTTTTTAAAATATTGTGGGGTCTGTCCCCTTATTCCTCTCTAGACATTTTAGAGGCTTCGTAGACTATAGTATCTCAGTTTGAAGTTCGTTTAAGTTATTAAGACTCAAGTTTCATTTTTTCCAAAGTCATGATATGAAGTATTTTCCTTTAAATATTATTTACTCATGTTTAAGTAATGTTTTTCTTCTGCTGATTTAAATAGTCAGGCCAAGGGTTCGCTTAAGGGCCAGCAATGGTTTTTGAGTGTCGGTCCTACCCAGGGTGTAAGCTCAGGGCGTGACAAACTTGGTATCAGAGCACAAATTTCAAGAGTCCTAGGGAGTCTATGAAGTCGTGTCTGTAGAGTCTTAGTCATTGGTGTGAAGAGCACCACATATATGATTAGGAGGCTGCAACATTTACGAATGTTTCACTTATTTCATCTTATTTTGTGCGAAGAGTTTATCTCTAAAAGTCTCTCTCTAATGGGTGATTACATGTATTTTCAGATCATCATTCCTCTAAGAAGAGTAGTCAGAGGACCTCCACGAAGAAATATTGAGGAACTAGAGGTTCCAAATGCACAAGAGGCACAACCTCAAGGAGTGGTTACCAATGCTGAATTTTGGGAAGCTATCCAGATATTGGTCAGATTGTTACCAACCAATTCGGGACTCAAATTAGAGCTCGATATGAAGGAACATTTTCTTCGAGGATACCTGAGTTCCAATGAATACCCCTAGTTTCACCGAATTAAACACTACTGAAGATATGGAGAACTTCATATAGGAGTTGAAGAATGTGTGTGAGGTAATGCATGTGGTCGATGCTGAGAAAGTGGAATTGGCTGCATACCAACTAAAAGGTGTGGCCAAATCATGGTTCGACCAATGGAAGGATGGTAGGGATATATCGAGGTTGATGGTATACGTGCAATAAGTTGAAGAGGATAGGATGAAGAACAGAGAAGAGTATCGAAAAAAAGAAAGCAAAGACTGGGAATGAGTCTGGACAACAAAAAGGTGGCTCAAGCCAACCACAATTCTAGATATCAAAGGGGCATGCGCCATCATCTGCTAGTGCACCTGCACCCAGAAATCGAGGTGAGTATAGCGGTCACAATTCATAGCACTTCAAATCTAGACCGGCCCAATCTCAAGGTAGTGTGGCACAAAGAGGTGGTGGAAGTTTTGCGTGTGGTAGATATAGTAGAATCCACCCTGGAAAATGTCGTGATGGCTAGACATGTTGTTTCAAGTGTGGTCAAGAGAGTCACTTCATGAGAGAATGCCCTAATATAATCAAGGTGGTGAAAATTCGGGCAACAAAGCCCAATCTTCAACAGTTGCTCTGCCAATAGGGCTACACCCAGCGGATCTACTTCTGCTAAAGGCGGAGGGGCGAATCACCTCTATGCAATGACTAGCCTCCAAGATCAAAAGAACTCTCCAGATGTTGTCACATGTATGATCAATGTATTTACTTGTGATGTTTATGCTTTACTAGACCCAGGATCAAGTTTATCCTTTGTAACTCCTTATGTTGCAAATCAGTTTGAAATTCTCCCAGAAAATCTTTGTGAACCTTTATGTGTTTCTACACCTGTTAGGGAGTCTATTCTTGAGAAAAGAGTCTATCGTTATTGTCTTGTTTCTATCAATCACAAGAGTACTATGGATGATTTAATAGAGTTAGACATGGTGGATTTTGATGTTATTCTAAGTATGGACTAGCTCCATGCCTGTTATGCATCAACAGTTTGCAGAAGTTGAGTTATCAAGTACCAGATTCCAAATGAGCCAGTTATAGAGTGGGCTAGTTGTTCAATAGTGCCTAAAGGTCGTTTCATTTCGTACCTAAACGCGAGAAAGTTAGTTTCTAAGGGATGTTATCACTTAGTCTGAGTTAATGACTTAAGTGTTAAGGTACCTTCCCTTCAATCAGTTTCTATAGTCATTGAGTTCCCAGAATTCCTTCCTGATGATCTACCTGGAGTTCCTCCTGAAAGAGAGATAGACTTCGGCATACATGTTAACCCAAATATTCGTCGTATCTCTATTTTTTCATATAGAAGGCACCAGTAGAGTTAAAAGAACTAAAGGAGCAGTTCAAAGATTTGTTAGATAAAGACTTCATTTCACCAAGTGTCTCACCTTGGGGCGCTCCAGTCTTGTTTGTTAGGAAGAAGATGTTTCCCTTAAGATGTCTATAGATTACAGTCAATTAAATAAGGTGACCATTAATAATAAATATACTTTTCCGAGGATAGATCTCTTCGATCAACTTCAAGGTACTTCTAGATTTTCCAAGATTGACCTCAAATCAGGCTATCATCAATTGAAGGTTAGGGAATGTGATATTTCCAAGATAACTTTTATAAAAAGGTATGGGCGTTATGAATTTCTAGTTATGTCCTTTGATTTGAGTAACACACATGCAATGTTCATGGATCTTATGAACAGAGTCTTCAAACCTTATTTAAATATATTTGTCATTGTCTTCATTGATGACATACTGATTTATTCAAGGAATGAAGAAGATCATGCTAGTCACCTAAGGGTGGTTTTTCATACTTTGAGAGATAAAAAATTGTATGCCAAGTTCTCCAAGTGCGTGTTTTGTCTTAAGTCCGTGGGCATTTTTAGGCCACATTGTTTCTGGTGAAGGTATTAAAGATGACGCTCAGAAGATAGAAGCAGTTCAGAATTGTCCTAGACCTATATCTCCAACAAATATAAGGAGTTTCTTGGGTTTATCTCGGTATTATAGGAGATTTGTTGAAGGATTCTCATCTATATCTTCTCCTTTGACAAAGTTAACTCAAAATACAGTCAAGTTTCAATAGTTTGGAGCTTGTGAGAAAAACTTTCAGGAGTTCAAAAAGAGATTTACTACCTCTCTCTTATTTGACCTTACCATAGGTACTCAAGGATTTGTGGTGTATTGAGATGCATCAAGAGTTGTCTTGGGCTGTGTGTTAATGCAAAATGGCAAGGTGATAGCTTATGCTTCCATACAGTTGAAGTTTCATGAGAAGAACTATCCAACTCATGACTTAGAATTGGTTGCAGTAGTGTTTGAATTGAAGATGTGGCATCATTATTTATATAGTGCCATGTGGATATATTTACTTACCACAAGATCCTCCAATATGTGTTCACTCAGAAAGAGATCAACCTCAGATAGATAAGGTGGTTGGAATTACTCTAGGATTATGACATGAGTATCTTTTACCACCCAGGTAAGGTTAATCTGGTTGTTTATGCCTTAAGCAGGATGTCCAAGGGAAGTACTTCCCATGTCGAAGAAGAAAATAGGGAGTTAGCAAAATATGTGCACAGACTTGCACGTTTATTAGACTTATGGACTCAGCATAAGGAGGCACGGTTGTAACCAATGGGGATGAATCATCCTTGGTGTCAGAAGTAAAAGAAAAGCAAGACCAAGACCCTATTCTGCTTGATTTGAGGTAAGTGTCCATAGCCAAAGAGTATTGACTTTCGAACAAGGGAGAGATGGTGTGATGAAATACCAAGGCATATTATGTGTACCTAGGGTGGATAAACTTCAAGAGAGAATCTTGGAGGAGGCTCATAGCTCCAGATATGCCATTCATCTGGGTTCCACCAAAATGTACCGTGATTTGAGAGAGGTATATTGGTGGGAAGGCATGAAGAAAGATATTGCTGAATTTGTTTCCAAGTTTTCAAATTGTAAGCAAGTAAAGGTACAACACCAAAAACCTGGAGGTTTAGCTCAAAATATAGATCTCCCAAAATGGAAGTGTGAGATGATTAATATGGACTTCATCACAGGCTTGACAAGATTGCGAAGGAAACATGATTCTATTTGGGTGATTGTAGACAGAATGACAAAGTCAGCCCATTTCTTGTCGGTCAAGACTGCCTATTCTGCTGAGGATTATGCTAAGTTATACCTTTAGGAAGTAGTATGACTTATGGAGTTCCAATCACCATTATTTTAGATAGAGGTGAACAATTTATTACACAATTTTGGAAATCCTTCCAGAAAGGTTTAGGTTCCAAGGTGAGTTTGAGTATTGTTTTTCATCCTTAGACAATGGACAAGCGGAGCATATTATCCAGACCTTTAAAGATATGTTGAGAGCTTGTTTGATCTACTTTAAAGGAAGTTTGTATGATCACCTACCTCTAATTGAGTTCGCTTACAACAACAGTTATCATTCGAGAATCCGAATGGCTCCATATGAATCTCTTTATGGGAGAAGATGCTGATCTCTTATTGGGTGATTCGAAGTTGGAAAAGTAGGGTTGATAGGACCAGATTTAGTTCACCAAGCTATAGAGAAGGTTAAAGTGATTCAAGGAAGGTTGAAGACTGCACAAAGTCGCCAAAAGTCCTACACATATGTTAAAAGAAGGCCATTAGAGTTTGAAGTAAATGATTGGGTGTATGTTAAGGTTTCACCTATGAAAGAAGTTATGAGGTTTGGTAAGAAAGCGAAACTTAGTCCCAGTGTATACCTTATATAATCTCCAAAATAGTGGGCAATGTTGTTTATGAGTTGGAGCTACCCCAAGATTTAGAAGCAGTTCATTTAGTTTTTCATATTTCAATGTTGAAGAAGTGATTGGGTGATCCTTCATTAATAGTACCAACAAAGAATGTGGGGATTAAGGATATCTTATCCTACGAAGAAGTTTCGGTCCAGATTTTGGATTGGCAAGTTTGAAAGTTGAGGACCAAAGAAGTTATTTCGGTCAAGGTCCTTTAGGGGAACCAATTTGTTGAAGATGCAACTTGGTAAGGTGAGGAGGATATTAAGAAGACATATCCACATCTCCTTGAATCCCGAGAGAATGCAGATCAAGGTGATAATCTCCTTCTTAGCACTTTATAAGATTATGTATAAGCATGTTATTACTTGCTTTTGTGGTTGAGTGCTGAAATGATATTACCATCCTTAGCTTAGAGAAAAAATTCTCATTCAAGGACGAATGCTCCCAAGGGGGATATATTGTAACATCTCGGATTCTAGATAAACTAAGGTTAAGATAAGAAAAACAGGAAAAATCAAATTTGGAAATAAGTAAGGAAATCTGGAAAATATCAAGATTTCAAAAGTAATTTTTGGTCATTTTCAATAGGACATAACTCCCATCTGAGGAAGAATTTGGGTAATTTCTTTATATGGATGGAAATCTCATTGGAATAGCTTTTTTTACGGCACCAAGTTTGCAAATTTCCAAAACCGAATTTAGTAAGGGTTTTTTGGTCTTCTCCTTAAGTCAACTAATTATTTAATTTTGGAGTAATATGTTTGGGGTCTAAACTGATCCCATTCAGTTTACACACTTAGAAAAATAGACTAAGGTTTTGAATGCAAGAAGAAAGAGGAGAAGGAAGAAGAAGACGCAAGAACACCAAGTTTAGCTTCGTGGATTTTCGTCGGTGGGTGATCCCTAACAAGGTATGTGGGATATTTTGTATTGGTTTACTTCACCCGCACACAAATTTTGTTTGAATCAGTCAAGTTCATGAATTAACTCATGTTAGAGTTTGGAATCTTGAAAGAAAGTTTGATGTTCTTGTTGATTGGATTGTTGTTGATCGCTGTTAGTTGTAATCCATGTTTTAGGACTATTTTCAGCTCTAAATCATTGGGTAATAAGTTAATTAGGGATCCTGAGTTTTTGGGGTGGGACCCATAGGAATTTAGGAATGTTTAGAGATGAAAAATGAAGAAGAAAGTTGGAAAACCCGTTGGGGGAATGTTGGGGTGCCGCACCTCCAAAGAGCCTCAGGACAGAGTCTCTCCTTCAGGCTTTGGCACGCCCGCCTCTCAGAGCACCTGAGGATAGCCTCTGTCTTTAAGTACATGGCGCTCCGAGCCTCTCAGAGCGCCAGGACTCGTTGGGACCCCATTATTTCCATATCGTTTCGTACTAGTTACTAAGTGATGTACCCCTCATTCCTAGTTGTTTACAACAATATAAGTTACATCTAAACATCATTAAATTGTCCATAAACATGAGATCATGATCCTTAAATACATTATTTCATTCGAAGAAAGTTAAGATCAAAGTCAAAGAAGTTAAGTGTAAGACCCCGAAAATGATTTAGGTAAAGCTAGAGCCTAACGTGGTTGCAATGGTTATATAAGGTCCTAATTTGGTTTATAATGTGGGTAACAATCAGTATCTAAGAGTTTAGGTGCAGTAGAAGTCAAACGTCAAGGGACGACCAAGACGTTCGATGACTAAGTAACCTAAGTGCCTCATATGTAGATTTATGTGTTTATGGGTTATTCATAATATTATATGGTTCTTAATTGTTTAATATAGCATGAATAGGCAATGTTTAATATTTCGTAAAGTTTGGAGGTCAAATGTCAAAGAACGCCCATAACGTTCGAATGATATGCCTTGAAGTGACCTTGTACGTCTGGGCGTGTTTCGTCAAATTTTATGTGTTCATTTTGTATGAAATTGATGTGATAGGTGTTGAACTTATAGAAAATCATAATTCGGTTGGAAATGTTGGGAAAATTGTTGCACAAATAGTCCCAAGAAGGCCCTAGACGACGGAGCAGTCGATGGCTCGTGGGCCTGTTGACGCCCCGTCGAAGGGTGTCCTCGTGGGGGACTTGGACATGTGTGAATAGATCAGCCTTGGAAGGCTACTGAAACCACCGACGGTGGCCAGTGACGGCCCGTTGTGGTGGTGACGGCGTCGATGGGCAAGTCGTTTGTGAGGCAGTTTGTTGCCAGCTTTCTGTAATGTTGAGGTAAAGTTGGGATATCACCCCAAGTTTTTTTAAAAATAGGAGGATGATTAATTTAAGTGTTTATGTGTATTTTAAGAGTATATAAGTCATTAAATGCTCATTATAACCCTCACATCTAAATCAAAACCCCTTCCCTCCTAAAATTTCTCCAAAAACCTCCATGTGAGTTCAAAGTGAAGATGGAGCTTGAAGATTGGTCTTCAATGGAGTTTATTCTTCAATTAGTTTTGGATTCTTCAATAAGGTATGGTATTTCTTCATCTAAGGCTTGCTATCAACTTAGATCCAATTTCAAAGATGAAAAAAGATGAAAAAGTCCAATTTCTACTCCAAGTCTTGAGTTCTTGCATAAATGGTTTCCAAACGTTAAGATATGATGTTATTGATGTCTAATTGATGTCTTCCAATGAAATTCTCCATTAAACCTTGATCTTATCAAATCTCTAAATTTCACTAAAATATGGGTGAATTGATTAATGCTTTGATATTCATGAATTCATGTGTAGATTGCTATGGGATTTTGATTCATGTAGATTATGTATGTATGATGTATAGGCTGTTTCAATTTGATTAATTGAGTAATGGATACTCTTAGATCTATTGCTTGCTAAGCTTATTGAATTGATATTGACTTAAGGCTTATGATTTCTAATGTAATTTTCTATGGTCTTTCTAATTATGCAATAATTATATTCAATTGATACATAGGCTGTATAAGATTGATATGTATGTAATGAATTGACCTGGTTTTCAGTGATTATCGATATAATTGTATTGAGTTTTTGGGTATGGCATTGGGTAAGGGCCTTCTAATATCGAATTGGATAATTTAGCCTTGCAATTGAAGTGGTAAGATGGTGTGGGGTATGCTTCCCTAATTCCTTTATTTTGATTTTATTAAACTTAAATTATGTTGTTATTGGTATGGTCCACTTATGGTGGCGGTCTTATGTGTTTTAGTTGCAATTGACGTGGCCTTGTTGGGGTTACTTTATGCAATATGATGATCATGGCCTTGTCGGTACTTCTTGAAGTACTAAGATGTTTTGTATAGTTGTTTTATGTGAAGTGTGAGTATATATATCTATATGTGAATGAATATGAAAGTATGTATTCTTGTTATAATGTTAGAAAATCATGTAAACTATGATTATGTGCTTCTATGTGTAGTGTTAAGATTGATGCATGGTTGTTCCTACTTGGTTGTATGAGTCTATAATAGTTATGTTGATGATGATATGGTAGTGTGTAGGATGACTTAAAGACGATAATGGTTATTCCTATGTGCTTATGTAATGACTAGTAATATGTGTTAAGGTGAAGCATGTGGTGTCTTGTTTTGGTTAACTTGTGTCCCTTACTTGATGCTTATGCGAATATGTGATGTCTTGACTTAGGAACCTAAAGGGTCTTATTCTTGAAAAAATGAATATAGGTGAGACCCTGTATGATGATACGAAGGTCATTCATGTGGAACCATGAACCAAGTGGTAAGGTTATAAATTGTGAAGTAGTTAGCCGTAATGGTATCCTTCATGTAATGAGTGATGGACTTAAGGTTGATTGGTTGCAACTCCATCATATCATACCTTAGGAAAGTCGCGACGATCTTCTTGTCACCATAGTGAGATATTCCCTAGTGCACCTTGCTTTAGTTGGTTGAATATAATTGGGTCATGAACTAGGTGTGGGACCCATTTATATGCACCTTAATGTGAATAACTCTATGAGAACGAAGGCTAGCACCGAGTGATTATGTTATGGGAAGTAGATATACTTGAGATGAGACTAGAGTACAATGTACCTCTACTTAAGAATAAGAATAGAGTACATAAAAGCCCTTCAAAGTCCTTAACCATGTGCCTACACGGGATGTGTCCTAGTTCTACCCTTGGCAAGTAGAACACCCACATCGGAGTAGGTTAGAACTCCGGATTCCATGAGTTGCTAACATGTTCTATGTTGGTTAATGCATATTCTCGTCATGTGGTATACCTACTAGAATTTGAGAAATTTTATAAAGTTTAGGTGGTGGTATGGGACGCTATCTATACATTGCACAATAGGCTTTGAAGATGTTATTTGGAGTCCCTAGGTCTTGTATAAGACCATTACTTGAATGTCCTTTGTGTGATGAATGTCTCTTAATGAACTAATGAATATAATGACTTAAGTTAAGGAAGTATGATAAAATAAAGTAGTACTTATCTAGAGTAATTAAGGGTTGTCTAGTTAAGGTATGAAGGGGGCATAGGAATGGTCACTTCTTATCTTACATAGAAAAGACTTAAGAATGACATTAGTTAGGGAAGTCGGTTGATTATGTGGACATGATCTAAGCCTTAGGTAATCTTAAGGACTATTTAGGCAATCTTGAAGAGGTCACTATGGATGTTATCTTCTTGATTTACTTAAGTAAATCTTTTGATAGCATTTGGAAGGAGAATTTCATATCACTTATATGCTAATGTGTCAAATGAGAATGACTCTATCTCTGGGAGTCTATAGGATCTCTTAAGTGTGTGTGTGTGTAAGGGATTGTATGGGCGGTCGCTTCACAACTAACTCAAGTGAACCTTAGAGTCACCTTGGTAGGAAAATCTCATGTTCTCATGTTGATATCTCTTAAAGTGTGTATGTGACTCACATCTAGAGAGGGTGTATGGGTGGTCTCTCTTTGTGTGACTTAAGTGAACCTTAGGATAGCTTTGAGTGAGAAAATTACATGCTAAATGGAGTTTAAAGTGAAGTGAAGGAACTTCACTGTAATAGTGAATTGAGTTCACTGTATAGTGAAGTGACTTCACTGTAATGTTTGCTAAAAATATGACTTTTTTCCTAAATAATTTCTTATGTGTTTCTAAGTTGTTAAATGTTGTTCTTATGCTTATAGTATGATGTTTTAATCAAAATTAATGAAAAGCGTGCTATTTACTAATTGTCCCTTTTTCATGGTTTTTGCATGGCTTCCATACTTAGTACACCTAATGTGCTAACCCCTTCTTTTACCTTTTTGACTAAATTGTAGGGATATAGAATTTTGGTATGCCATGAAGGATGGATAGGTTTCTAAGGTTGAAGATGAAATATTGGTGAGTCCTCATCGATTCGAGGACAATATCCACATGTTCCTTTATGTCTTAAGACTTTATTTTATGTCCTGTATGGGATTAGTCCCAAGTGTTGTAAACTCTAAAGTTTAGATGGTTCAAGTAGATGTTGTAAAGATTTAATGTTTTAAGTGAAAGTCTTCTGCTTGCGTATTGTTTATGAAAGAGTTCTTCATGTGTGAAGAAAGTTTTAAATTTTTACTCATTTTAGTTATGTTTATTATGCAATGAATGATATGAGAGGATTAGATGACGCTTCTTGAAGTCTCATTTTCCATGTGATATCGCAAGGATACTCCAACTTCTATTGTGTACTTGTGGGTTGTGACATTAAGAGTCAAGTCTAGAGGTTAACAAGCAAGTTAAAGTAAAGTTATAAGTTATCTAAAGTCTTTCACAAATGTTTTCACTTTGTTTTAAAGACTTCAAGTTCAAAGTCAAATAAAGAGTTGAATTCATTTCTCAAAAGCTATAAGGGAACTAAATATTCCCTAAGAGTTAAAGTTTCAAGTTAAGTAAAGAGCAAGAGTTGAGTTCATTTGTCAAAAGCTACAAGGGAACTAAGTAAACCCGAAGAGTTAAAGTTTCAAGTTAAGTAAAGAGGAAGAGTTGAGTTCATTTCTCAAAAAGATATAAAGGAACTAAGTATTTCCTAGAGTTTTACAAATGTTTCACATTTGAGTAAAGAGGGCAACTAGAAGTTCCAAAAGAGTTTTGAACTAAAGGGGGAACATTGATTCCAAAAGGAGCTTTTTGAAGCTAATGGATTCAGTAAATTATCTCAACCCAAAGGAAACAAGTTTTATTAAAAGTAGAGAAAAGACATAAAATCACTATTGAAGTTGTTTCGATTTTTCAAAAAGACACTTTAACTTTGCGAGTGTCATATTACCCTATGAAACTATCTAAATCTACATTAAATATACCATTTTTACTAATTTTAACATCACTCAGTTTGTCACAACATATAGGCGCGTGAAACACTGTTGATATAGCTTCATACCAAAGTAAAATTGTCATTTGACACTTCCAATTTTCCTTATCGAAAAAAATGTAAAAAGTCATGTATTAATTTTTTTTTCAAATTTATTAAGAATATTTTTTTATTTTTCAAATCATTTTTCTCATCTTCCCTACCATCATTAGCTTACCCATGTTTCTTCGGCATCCATATCTTCCGTCATTTATTTTCTTCTTATTCCATTCTAGCATTTTTTTAACTTGTGCTATTGAGTTTTTTAAAAAAAAAACAAGTTAGTTTGGTGAATTTTTTTTCTTTTACAAATTAAGATTGGGATCTAGGAGTAATAAAACTATGAAATATTCAATTTGGAAGTAAGAGTTGGAGAAGGTGGTGATTTAAATGTCAGATTTTGACATGGTAATATTTGAGTATTTAGATTTTAATTATTTGACGATATTTATTTTCATAAATAAATTAATTGATAGTAATTTGACTAAAAATGATAGTGTTGCTGCGAAATCTGCTCAGCCACAATGGATTTGAAGATTCTTCTAGCACAAAGAGAATGGGAAAGAAAAGAGTTGAGGTGAAGAAGAAAGAGAAAAAGAAAGAACAGAGTTGAGGTGAAGAAGAAAGAGAAAAAAAGGAAAAAAGAAAAAAAAGAAATACAAAGAAATTAGGTAAAAGTAATTAAAAATTGTTTTTAACACGTGGTAAGTGACTATTAATGCGTGACATACAAATTTTTTTGTATAAGTGGTATTGAGTGAAAAATGGGGTATACATTCTATTTTGAAGTTGTTTAATGGGGTAATAGGACATCCACAAAGTTAAGTTGTCTTTTTAAAACTCAAAACAACTTCGATGGTGATTTTCTGTCTTTTCTATGAGCTAAAGTACATTTTTGGGAGGAGTATTAAGCACCGATGTGGACATGAGAGTTCAAATTAAATCAAGTCACCATGTAAACCATGTAGCCAACAAGGGAATTGATGTGTCATACTTTTTAGATGATCATGAGAGGAGAGCTAGTTGATCTATTAAGTTGAATAAGGTCTTATACCGATGGCAATGTGTAGGATGGTCCTCAGCAGTAGTTCATTTAGCAAGCATTCTTATTACTTGAAAAACACACACCAAATAATCGGAGAGTTTGTGAAGCAAACCCGATTTTCCCTTATATTAGAAAAGGCTTGTTCAACATGTCTACTTCATTATTGTAAAGGGTATTTCTGTCTTTTCAAGTATCTGATATAACTCTGTGTCTTCCTCCTGCCTTGTCAATTTACATCTCACTTTGTGTGTCTTCATCGTTTATACTCCAGCACATCAGTGTTCTATTGTTTCCTTCAACATTCCATCTAGGTAAGATTTTTCGGTTTCACTTAAGTTCTTCTTGCATCATCTTTCTTTTCCTTAAAATTGAAGTTCTAGAACCAAATTTGGTCTAGGTGTGTGAATACACCAAATTTAATTTAAATGTGTGAAAATTTGCTTTTTTCCTCAAAATTGAACATCGCCTTATTGCATTGACGTTTTCATAGTTGATTTCTAGGATGTAGTTGAACGCATTGTGCTCTCTCACATCCATAGTAAATCGTTTTGAGAAGTAGTTAGCACCTAGCTTGAAAAGTCGATATTTTTAAATTCCAGTAATTTATGTCAAATTTAAGCGTATTATTATATTCCTTTCTTAAGCTTAATTTGAGATTCTAGAGGAAGGAACTGTTAGGTAAAGCATTAGAGTTTTGTTCTTCTCAGTCAAGGGTGTGATTGGTAAGAAGGAAATTGTTTTCTTGGAAAACAATTAGATTTAGGACTTATTTTCTCATATTTGGTTGGGAGTAGAAAATAATTTTAGGAAATGATTTTTAGTGTTTGATTTACGAATGAAAAATATTTTTGAGAAATACTTTTTTATTTTTATTAGAGTAGAAAATAATTTTGAAATTGAAAATATTTTTTTTCTGGGGGGGGATCTTGGCGGGGTGAAGGGGTAGGGGGTGAAATAATAAAATTTTACAGTTGAAAATACTTTTAAGAAATTGATGTTTTTCAAAAAATAATGTAATTTGAAGTTAGATTAGAGTTTTGGAAAATGTTTTCCTTAACTCTTTGAAGGAAAGTCATTTTCCTTAATTTTGAGGAAAATGAGTTAGTTTGGAAAACATTTTCCAAAACCTTTGTCCCAACCAAACATGAGAAAAGTAAAAAACATTTTTCATACCAAACACACTCTAAATCTTTGCTCTTGCTATATTGGGTAGTGTTGGTTGGAATATTGTTGCTTGTGAGTTTTGGTGTGGAGAACTTGTTGTCACACTAAATCTACCTTTTACTCTTCTTTGTTTTATAGGCATAATGCACGATCACTATATTTTTTGTTCTTCTTTTGTAGAATTTAGGGAAAGTGGAATTGTTAGGTTTCTTTTATATTGAATTTGGCTTTTGTAATTGATAATGAAATTTCATGAAAATGGTGAGGAAGGACCAGCACTTAGAGATCACCGAATAAATGAAATCTCATACAAATACTAAGGAAGGGCCAATGCTTAGCGAAATTGTTTGTCAACTGATTTTCTGGAAATACAGGAAATACTTGAAATACTAATTGAACATATGACGTGTTATTAAACTGTTGTAGTCCCGCAATTGTTATGTAGGAAAAGAGTGTATTGAGACCAAATAGCTTTACTATTTTTTTTTGTCGAAGCTTTCATAAATTCACATGACTACATAATAATATCATATGTTGAAGGTCAACTATACCAGTTGTTATTTGATAGATACAAATTATAAAAAAATGTTAAATTCATTCTGTGGTTATTTTGCGTGCGGTGTGAAGTTAATATTTTCCATCCGTTAATGTGATTTCTTTTTCTCTCCTTCCTCCTTTTACCTCCTTGATTATTAGCATTCAGTGGATAGAAAATTTTGGAGTGTTTGAGGAGTTCAAGGGTACAAAGTTGTAGTCTTGTTACTCTTGAAGAGGATGATAACTAGAAAAAGAACATGATTGTGTCACAAACAATGTAAGAAACTATTGGTAGCAGGTATTTGTGTCAAAAACAAAGTAAGAAACTATTGGTAGCAGGTTTAAGTGGAATTATAATCTTACACTCTCTTTTCGTAACCTCTGCACTTAAATGAATTGGAATTTGTGACCCGAAGTATGTTCCTGTCTACAAGGGATATTCAATATAATTTTTCGAATCAAATTCCTTACTTTTGCAAAGTGGATTAGGCATTTCATGATTTTTGGATGGGCTGAAACTTCACAAATCATTAGTGTATTGTTCATACTAGAAGTAACGATAATATTATCACAATCCAATAAGTATTTTTCGTGAATGTCTTATTCTGCTTTAGTGTCTCACAAAACCACAACATGTAATGTGTATTATAATTTTAAAAAAAAGTTTGATGGAAAACACATGTTGATCTCAATGGGATGGAGATAAAAATGAACATTTAGAAACAAGCAAAAGAGCATGAAGTGATGCCAAATAGAAATAACAATACATAGTACTAATAATAACAACAACACAAACTAAAAAAACACAATAAGTTACACATAAATAAAGTATATTTCATGGCAAATTAAGTTGCAATATGGCTGTTTAGATCTCCATAAATCCTCGAATGTCTTTATAGCAGAAGCTGGCAATCCAAGAAGCACATTGACACTTCTCCTCTCTTTCCCGTGAGAACGCAACAGAGAAACTTCCCTCTCCGGTAAAGCCACTGGCCCTGATACAATAGGCTTTTCCCACTGAAATTCGTCGTGTGGAAAGAAAGCCTAGACCAAGTAGTAATAAGTAAAGTAGCAGTTAAAGAAGGTCTAGCTCTTGTTTTTCATGTAACTGTCTGTAACCAATTTAACAGCTTCTTGAACCAACTTAACAGCAGTAGAAAGTGAATTTTTTACTATCTTTGCAGCGGTGGAGAGTGCATTAGTTAAAACAATTATGTTTCCAAAATATCCTTGTGGAATTGAAGGATCAAATCTTGATCTTACATCTACAACAAAGAGAAGTTTTGTCGTTTATTAGGCTTCATCTGTAATGCCTGAGTTCACGCTTTTCCATATGAAAGCTGAAAAGACTTCAAATTAAGTGTATTTGGTAACATTGTCATCTTCTCTAGCTTTTGCTTTTAGTTGTTCAAGCTTCTCAGGGTCAAAGCAGAAGGTCTTATACAACATTTCATTTTGGTATAGTTTAGTAGAGTCTGAAATATCTTCAATTTCAGCGAATTCGTTATGGTGGATTTCTGACTACTTTAGAGCAAGATTTGAAAAGATTAAAAAAAACAGGCGTTGGCTTAGTTGCTTTTACATTTTATTTTAACTCTGATGAGGGATGAGTGTCAAGTAAGTTGTTAAGGAGTATGTGTTTTACATGTTAAGGCTATTAAATATCAAGTAGTTGTTGAGAAATTCATACTGCCTTTATTACAAAAATTGGACGAGTAAATATACTATTTTAAATTCAATAATATCTGCACCAATTTAGGTGGTTACCTCAGTAGTTGAATTCAATCATTTTGAATTTTGTTGCAGTTAGGTGAGTGAAGGAGTAGATTAGCATTATATCTAGATTACCAAGAAAATAACTGCAGGAGAAACAACTATCTGCACTTCAAAATGACGTAGGATAGGTGAAGTCTCATGTAACTAGTGAGGGATGACTGATGCTTAGAGATCATAGAATAAATGAAATCTCATATAGAAAATGAGAAAGAGATAAGTGTTTCAAGTTTTTTCAAGTTTAGCTTGGTTCATTCAATTTAAGAAAATCAAGGAAATATTAACAGAAGTAAAAAAATACTACAATTTCCAACCCACACATTATTTTTTTCTTTGAATAGAACCATTGTTTTTCATGTGGAAAGGGCAAGTAGAAACAGTTGGTTGTGTGCATATGTTTTGAGCTGAGTAATTTTCTTCCCTTTCTAATTTTAACATTTCTTGCATGATTTTGTGAAGACAAGTGTGAACTTAAGGTTGTTGACATGCCATTTGAAATGTAGTAATGTAGAGAGATTGAATGGTTTGTATTAAATTAATACTCCCTTTGGACAATTTAGTTTGTCTCCATGCGGAGTCTAACAAAACAAGTATTAGAATTTATATGATAAATTTATAACAAGGATGAATTTTAAAATGGTGGTTGGATTGTGGCAAAGGTATAAGTGTCTTATCAAGTGAAAATATTGTAAGATTGTTCGAATTTATGTCGTATCGCAATATATCTTAAATTACTGTATGATTTAACATTTATAACTTTCTATGTGAGAACAGTTATAATTTTAAAGGTTTTGCAAAATCTGACTTTTTTTTCTTGGCATTCGGCTGAAAAGCAGTTTTAAAAAAATTGTCATGAAAAAAGAAGAATAGAAGCACTCTCTTCTCAAAACCTTCAACCATATCATTGTCTTTTTAAGGTTCTGGTGTTACATTTACTGTAAGAAGGTCAAAAGGATTAGACATTTTCTGACCATTTATATAAAATTACTTGTTAGCCGCTCCACCAAGTTTATATACTACTAACTGTCGAAAAAAACACATAATAAGTTTTTGGTATTCTACAACAATTTTTAAGTTTTGATATCTGAAGTAGGGGGAAGTACATGAAAATCTCAAGGGTGTTACATGAGTATTTGAAGGAATAGGAGCAACTTTAGCTTAATATTTTCAATAACTATGTCTACCATGATGCTAGGTTAGTGAAATCGATTTAATCACTCTGTAAAGAAGTATTAGGCTATTACAGTAGGATTGACATCTGCTTATGATGCATAAATGTCACGACCCAAATCGGATCGCGACTGGCACCCACACTTACCCTCCTATGTGAGCGAACCAACCAATCTAAACCTTAACATTTCAATATAATATCAACAGAAAGTAATGCGGAAGACTTAACTCATTAATAAAAACCAATTCAATAACTTCTAAAATCCAACATCTATTATTCCCCAAAATATGGAAGTCATCACCACAAGAACATCTATGATCAAATTACTAAACTAAGAGTATTCTAAGAAGCTAAAATAAGTAAAAGCTAGTCCATGCCGGAAGTTCAAGGCATCAAGACAGGAGGAAGAAAGTCCAGTCCAAGATAGAAGCGTTAGCTCACCCTGAAGATCCGATGTGACGAAGACTGGCTAGAATTGCGGTTGAGTTGAAGACGACGGCACGTTTGCTGCACTTCACAAATAACAAGAAGAAAACATAAAAGTAGGGGTCAGTACAAAACACGGGTACTGAGTAGATATCATCGGCCAACTCAAAATAGGAAACAGTATATACCAAGTAATATCATAAAATCAACTATGATACTCAACATGTAGCAACAACAAGTACTATATCATTAACAATTACCGTCAAGTTCACACATGAGGACTCAAGCCTCAATACCATACTCATTTGGGAATTAGATTCATTAGATTGAGTATATTAACATCTTTCAAGATTCATTATCTTTATTCCTCTTGTGTCGGTACGTGACACTCCGCTCCATTACTACTATGTGTCGGAACGTGACACTCCGATCCCCTAATTCTACGTGTCGGTTCGTGACACCCGATCCCCTAAATCTACGTGTCGGTTCGTGACACCCGATCCCCTAAATCTACGTGTCGGTTCGTGACACCCGATCCCCTAAATCTACATGTCGGTTCGTGACACCCGATCCCCTAAATCTACGTGTCGGTTCGTGACACCCGATCCCCTAATCTCATTCTATCAATTCATCAAGCCTTCTCTTATACCAAGGCATCATCAATCTCATTACTTTAGTTCATCAAGCCTTCTTTTATACCAAGGCATCATCCATATCATTACTTTAGTTCATCAAGCCTTCTTTTATACCAAGGCATCATCATTAACAAGAGATTGGGTTTTTATCAAGATTTGGGATTCAATAGCTTCATCATGCTTATTTCATCACAATCATATAATCACATTCATGCATGCATACAATTAAGCACATAGAAGGGTTTACAATACTACCCAATACATATCATTCTCTATTAAGAGTTTACTATGAAAGCATAAAAACCATAACCTACCTCCACCGAAGATTAGTGATCAAGCAAGCAAATTCTCAAAGCTTTGTTCTTCTTCTCGTTCCTCCTCTTCCTCGTTCGTTTCTCCCTCTCTTTCTGTTCTTTTCTTTTTCTTACTCAAACCCTCTTTCTTTTACCCTAATTAGCATATAATTAAGTATGAAATGTGGCAATAATAACCCCTTAATTAACTTAAGGTTACCTCTTTTAACCCCCAAGTAATTAGACTTATTAACATTAACCCACTAACTTTATAATTAAAGCAGGAATAGTCAAAAACGTCCCTTAAAACGTATAACGAAATTCGACCCAGACTGGGATTACGCAGCCTGTGACGGCCCGTCGCACCTGCGATAGTCCGTCCTGCTGCCCCGTCACAGAGTTCAGAGACTCAATTTCTCTGAAGAGTCTGTGACGGTCCGTCCTGCCATTCCGTTACGAAGTTCAGAGAGTCGATTTCAG
Source organism: Solanum neorickii (assembly GCA_027704865.1). NCBI lineage: Eukaryota > Viridiplantae > Streptophyta > Magnoliopsida > Solanales > Solanaceae > Solanum > Solanum neorickii. Next base: position 12,768,924 of record JAKWJC010000370.1, read on the forward strand.
TGCCCATTTTTCAGATTTTCTAAGTGTTTTGAAACGAGACCCTGCGACGGTCCGTCGTGCCCATGACGGTCCGTCGTGGGTTCCGTCATCTCAGCCTGTTTTTCCAGAAATAAAATCTGCTGCTCAAAACGACTAAACAGGTTGTTACAATCGATACCGATTTACCCATCGTTCGTCCCCGAACGATCACAAGAAGGAAAACAAGGGCGAAAAGGAGTACCTGAATCTGTAAACAGGTGTGGGTATCTTTCTCGCATATCTGCTTCCTTCTCCCAAGTGGCTTCTTCAACGGGTCGATTCTTCCATTGAACTTTGATGGATGCAATCTCCCTTGATCTCAACTTGCGAATTTCTCTATCGAGAATGGCAACAGGTTCCTCCTCATAAGACAAATTCTCATCAAGCAAAACTGAATCTCAACGAATGATGTAGTTTCCATCCCCATGGTATCTTTTCAACATAGACACATGGAATACCGGATGCACTCCGGACAGCCCTGGAGGCAAGGCTAACTCATAAGCCACCTCCCCTATGCGCTTCAGAACCTCGAAGGGGCCAATATACCTTGGGCTTAGTTTACCCCTTTTTCCAAACCGCATCACCCCTTTCATGGGCGAGACTTTCAGTAAGACTTGTTCACCCTCCATAAACTCCAAATCTCTAACTTTTCTATCTGCATATTCCTTTTGCCTACTTTGCGCCGCTAATAGCTTTTCTTGAATAGATTTCACTTTCTCTAATGAATCCCTCAAAAGGTCAGTACCCCAAGGTCTAACCTCAAATGGATCAAACCAGCCAATGGGAGACCTACATCTCCTCCCATACAATGCTTCGAATGGAGCCATATCAATACTGGAGTGATAGCTATTGTTGTAGGAGAACTATGCTAAGGGTAAGAAGCTATCCCAATGACCACCAAATTCTATCACACATGCGCGAAGCATATCCTCCAACACTTGAATCGTTCGCTCAGACTGACCATAGGTCTGAGGATGGAACGCAGTACTAAGGTCCAACCTAGTACCCAATTCTGCATGCAATGTTTTCCAAAACTTAGAAGTAAACTGCGTACCTCTATCTGATATGATGGAGAGTGGAACCCCATGCAACCGAACAATTTCTGAGATATAGATTTTGGCTAACTTCTCTGCATTGTAAGTCACCTTGACCGGAATGAAATGAGCAGACTTAGTTAACCTATCAACAATCACCCAAATAGAGTCATACTTTCCCATTGTCTTTGGAAGACCAACCACGAAATCCATTGCAATCATTTCCCACTTCCATTCAGGAATGGGCATTCTCTGAAGTGTTCCTCCGGGCCTCTGGTGTTCATACTTTACTTGTTGACAGTTTGGACATTTGGCAATAAAATCAACAATGTCACGCTTCATTCTACTCCACCAAAAGTGTTGCTTTAGGTCATGATACATCTTGGTTGCACCCGGATGTATAGAATACCTTGAACTATGAGCCTCTGTCAGAATAGTGTTGATCAAATCGTCAACTCGGGGTACACATACCCTTCCCTTGATTCTCAAAACACCTTCCTCATCGATTTGTGCTTCCTTAGCCTCTCCTCGCAATACCTTATCCTTGATTCTTCTTAGTTTCTCATCATCAAACTATTTTCCCTTAATCTTGTCAAGAAAAGAAGATCTTGCCTCCACACAAGCCAACAATCCTCCCTTCTCATTTACTTCTAATCTCATCAAGTCGTTAGCCAGAGTCTGAACCTCTCTAGCCAATGGACATCTAGAAACTTGCAAGTGAGCTAGACTTCCTATGCTCCCTGCCTTTCTACTTAAGGCGTCCGCCACAACATTAGCCTTTCCCGGATGATACAAGATAGTGATGTCGTAGTCCTTCAGTAGTTCCATCCATCTCCTCTGCCTTAAATTCAAATCTTTTTGAGTAAAGACATACTGTAGGCTACGATGATCCGTGTATACTTCACACTTAACCCCATACAGATAGTGCCTCCATTGCTTTAATGCATACACTACCGCAGCCAATTCCAAATCATGAGTCGGATAATTACGTTCATGCACCTTTAACTGCCTCGAAGCATAAGCAATTACATTCTTTTCTTGGATTAGCACCGCACCCAACCCTGAATAGGATGCATCACAATAAACAATGAAGTTCTTACCTTCCACGGGCAAGGTGAGAATTGGTGCAGTAGTCAACAAAGTCTTGAGCTTCTAAAAGCTTTCTTCACACTCGTCCGACCATACAAATGGGACATTCTGCTTAGTCAAGTTCGTCAATTGGGAAGCAATGGAAGAGAATCCCTTGACAAATCGACGGTAATAGCTAGCTAAACCAACAAAGCTCCTTATTTCTGACACATTAGTGGGTCTCACCCAATTCTTCACTGTCTCAATCTTAGAAGGATCCACCATTACTCCATCCTTAGAAACCACATGCCCCAAGAAGGACACTGCATCTAGCCAAAACTCACACATAGAGAACTTGGCATAAAGCTTTTTCTCCCTCAACATTTCCAATACAACCTTCAAATGCTCCTCATGTTCCTTCTTACTTTTAGAGTATATCAGTATATCATCAATAAATACGATCACGAAGAGGTCCAAATATGGCTTAAAAATCCCGTTCATCAAGCTCATGAACGCAGCAGGGGCATTCGTAAGACCAAAAGACATCACTACAAATTCGTAATGCCCATACCTCATTCGAAAAGCAGTCTTTGGCACATCCGTTGCCCGTATTTTCAATTGATGATAACCGGATCTCAAGTCAATCTTAGAGAAGACACAAGCACCTTGTAACTGATCGAACAAGTCATCAATGCGAGGAATGGGATATTTGTTCTTAATAGTTACCTTGTTCAACTGTGTGTAGTCTATGCACATCCGAAAACTCCCATCCTTCTTCTTCACAAACAAAACAGGAGCACCCCAAGGAGATGCACTTGGTCTAATAAAGCCTTTGCTTAGCAACTCTTGAAGTTGCGCCTTTAACTCTCTTAACTCCGCGGGAGCCATTCTATAAGGGGGTATAGAAATGGGGCGAGTGCCCGGTTCAAGATCAATGCAGAAGTCAATATCCCTATCTGGTGGCATACCAGGAAGATCTGCAGGGAACACATCCAAAAACTCACGGACTATCGAAACCGACTCAATCGAAGGTACTTGAGTAGTGTCATCCCTGAGATGTGCCAAGAAAGCTAAACACCCCTTACTAACCATTTTCTTAGCACGAAGAAAGGAGACGATACGAACCGGATTGGAAGTGTAGTCACCCTCCCACACTAACGGATCTGTCCCAGGTTTGGCTAACGTCACAGTCTTAGCATTACAATCCAAGATCGTAAAATTCGGAGAAAGCCAAGTCATACCCAGAATTACATCAAAGTCAACCATTTCTAAGATAACCAAATCTACATAAGTGTTACTCCCCACAAAAGTCACCAAACAAGACCTATATACTTTTTCAACTACCACAGACTCACCCACCGGGGTAGAAACACGAATAGGCATGTCAAGCAATTCACTAGGTAAATTAAGACCATTAGCAAATGAGGAAGATACATAAGAAAATGTGGATCCAGGATCAAATAATACAGAAGTCATGCAATCACAAACCAAAAGATTACCTGTGATGACAGCATCAGATGTCTCTGCCTCAGATCGCCTAGGGAAAGCGTAACAATGGGCCCCATTACTTGTCTGTCTGTTGCCCCTACCATGTTGTGTTGTAGTGGCTCCAGTTTTCCCATCACCCCGGCCGTTTTGGTGACCACCATTACCTCGACCACCACGTCCTCCAGAATAACGGCATCTGCCATGACCACCTCTACCTCTAGCCATTGGGGGTCTATAACTCTGTTTTGGACAATTCCTCCTAATATGTACGGTCTCTCCACATCCATAACACTCTCTAGAGTCATGCATAGGTCTCTCAGAGAATTGTTGACCGGTCTGAGATGGACCCCCAACTGCAGTTTGTAGTTAAGATTGAATTGGTCGAACTGAGTAACCTCCGGAACCCTGTCCTCTAGAGTAAGAACCATTAAACTCACCTCCCTTTCTAAACCTTTTTGATGTTGATGCCATGGTGAAGTCATCTGGATTCACTCCCTCTACCTCTATCACGAAGTCTACCACTTCTTGAAAAGATTTCGCTGTAGCCGCTACCTGTAAGGATGAAATCCGCAATTCTGACCTCAACCCCTTCACAAAACGGCGAATCCGCTCTTGTGGACTGAAACAAAGCTGAGTGGCATATCTGGAAAGTGCACGAAACTTAGCCTCATATGCAGTAACCGACATCCTACCTTGTTCTAGGCTCAAGAATTCATCTCTTTTCCTATCCCTCAAAGTCCGGGGAATATACTTCTCCATAAACAAGCTAGAGAATGATTCCCAAGTCATAGGTGGTGCCTCTGTTGGTTGACACTCAACATGTGACCGCCACCACATTTTGGCGTTCCCTTGAAACTGATAAGTCACAAACTCAACACCAAACCGTTCTACTATACCCATCTTGTGTAGTAGCTCATGATAGTCAACCAGAAAATCATAGGCATCCTCAGATTCAGCACCCTTGAAGACTGGAGGTTTCAATTTCAAGAACTTACTGAAAAGTTCATGTTGATCATTTGTCATTATAGGCCCTGTAGTCATACGAGGAAACGTGCCTATTTCCAATGGAGCATCCATGCGGGGAGCCGCAGTAGCCGCATGTTGTACCTCCGGACCCTGAGGTGCTGGTGCAGAAAACACTGGAGGTGTTTGATCTTGATCAGATAACCTACTAAGATAAGCAAGAACCTGATTGATCATGTCTGGGGTAGGTTGGGGAGGCAATCCCTCATTCTGTACTTGTTCACTTTCCCTTTCCTCACCCTCTCTTACTACTTCTTCAGTCGGTGGAGGAGTCACTACCCTAGTATCAGATGGGCTAGGTGCTCGTCCTCTTCCTCTAGAGGACGTCCTACCACGGCCTCTTGCTGTTACTCTTCCTCGAGCTACAGCCCCAGTGGCTGGCTCAGACGCTTCTTGTCTTGCCGATGTTGATGTTGGCGTAGTCGTTGCTCTAGTTCTAACCATCTGCGAAATAGAGTGAAGATGGTCAGATACCAATTTGTATCACCTAGATGCCAATTGGATCCAAGTAATAGCACGAAAGAAAGAATGAAAGAATGGAATTTTCCTAAAGTCTTATAGCTTCTCAAAGAAAAGTAAAGGCGTCCCCCTACCGTTCCATAAGACTCTACTAGACTCGTTCTTGTGTGATGAGACCAACGAACCTAATGCTCTGATACCAAGTTTGTCACGACCCAAATTGGATCGCGACTGGCACCCACACTTACCCTCCTATGTGAGCGAACCAACCAATCTAAACCTTAACATTTCAATATAATATCAACAGAAAGTAATGCGGAAGACTTAACTCATTAATAAAAACCAATTCAATAACTTCTAAAATCCAACATCTATTATTCCCCAAATCTGGAAGTCATCACCACAAGAACATCTATGATCAAATTACTAAACTAAGAGTATTCTAAGAAGCTAAAATAAGTAAAAGCTAGTCCATGCCGGAAGTTCAAGGCATCAAGACAGGAGGAAGAAAGTCCAGTCCAAGCTAGAAGTGTTAGCTCACCCTGAAGATCCGATGTGACGAAGACTGGCTAGAATTGCGGTTGAGTTGAAGACGACGGCACGTTTGCTGCACTCCACAAATAACAAGAAGAAAACATAAAAGTAGGGGTCAGTACAAAACACGGGTACTGAGTAGATATCATCGGCCAACTCAAAATAGGAAACAGTATATACCAAGTAATATCATAAAATCAACTATGATACTCAACATGTAGCAACAACAAGTACTATATCATTAACAATTACCGTCAAGTTCACACATGAGGACTCAAGCCTCAATACCATACTCATTTGGGAATTAGATTCATTAGATTGAGTATATTAACATCTTTCAAGATTCATTATCTTTATTCCTCTTGTGTCGGTACGTGACACTCCGCTCCCTTACTACTATGTGTCGGAACGTGACACTCCGATCCCCTAATTCTACGTGTCGGTTCGTGACACCCGATCCCCTAAATCTACGTGTCGGTTCGTGACACCCGATCCCCTAAATCTACGTGTCGGTTCGTGACACCCGATCCCCTAAATCTACGTGTCGGTTTGTGACACCCGATCCCCTAAATCTACGTGTCGGTTCGTGACACCCGATCCCCTAATCTCATTCTATCAATTCATCAAGCCTTCTCTTATACGAAGGCATCATCAATCTCATTACTTTAGTTCATCAAGCTTTCTTTAATACCAAGGCATCATCCATCTCATTACTTTAGTTCATCAAGCCTTCTTTTATACCAAGGCATCATCATTAACAAGAGATTGGGTTTTTATCAAGATTTGGGATTCAATAGCTTCATCATGCTTATTTCATCACAATCATATAATCACATTCATGCATGCATACAATTAAGCACATAGAAGGGTTTACAATACTACCCAATACATATCATTCTCTATTAAGAGTTTACTATGAAAGCATAAAAACCATAACCTACCTCCACCGAAGATTAGTGATCAAGCAAGCAAATTCTCAAAGCTTTGTTCTTCTTCTCGTTCCTCCTCTTTCTCGTTCGTTTCTCCCTCTCTTTCTGTTCTTTTCTTTTTCTTATTCAAACCCTCTTTCTTTTACCCTAATTAGCATATAATTAAGTATGAAAGATGGCAATAATAACCCCTTAATTAACTTAAGGTTGCCTCTTTTAACCCCCAAGTAATTAGACTTATTAACATTAACCCACTAACTTTATAATTAAAGCAGGAATAGTCAAAAACGTCCCTTAAAACGTATAACGAAATCCGACCCAGACTGGGATTACGCAGCCTGTGACGGCCCATCGCGCCTGCGACGGTCCGTCATGCTGCCCCGTCACAGAGTTCAGAGACTTAATTTCTCTGAAGAGTCTGTGACGGTCCGTCACACCTGTGACGGTCCCTGCAATTCCGTTACGAAGTTCAGAGAGTCGATTTCAGTGCCCATTTTTCAGATTTTCTAAGTGTTTTGAAACGAGACCCTGCGACGGTCCGTCGTGCCCATGACGGTCCGTCGTGGGTTCCGTCGTCTCAGCCTGTTTTTCCAGAAATAAAATCTGCTGCTCAAAATGACTAAACAGGTCGTTACAATAAAGTGCATCGAGACACAGAATTTTGACTGCAACTTCATATCCTCTCCATCTTCCTATGTATATATGTGGCTATGTGTTATGCTTCCTTGACCCACTTCTTCTTCTACTTAAATTTGTTTCCATAAACACATGTGTATGTCATCTAAAAGTTTAAGTTATTATAAAAAATAAAAAAATAAATTTTAAATTATTGTATGTACCTCATGGGGTTCAATATACCAACCATTCAACTTGGCTTGGTGAATGAGGTATGTAATATCATAGTGAGGTTTTTGTTGGGGTGTTGCTTGAGGACTGGCAGTGGCATGGATGATAGTGGTACTGCTAATGATTGAATCTTGATTTTTTGTTTGTTGAATAGGTATCTAACTTGTCTGATGAGTCTTTTCTCTAGTGATAAAGAGGAGGACAATACCTTGAGGTTGTGTTTCTTAATTGGTAAAGAAATAAGTGTATTATCATGATTCAGTAACTCAAAAATTGTCATTGATTGTGGAAGTAATTGTTCGCACATTGCTTTTCAGTAACTTGGCTCAGCGACTTGTAGTTTCATTAGAACATTGATTATACAAGGAGGGATGGGAGGTATTGTCGATGACCCACATGCTTTTTGATATTTTGTTCAATATTTACACTCTCATTTTATTTTTATTTGTTTTTTTGGACTCGTGATTCCTCAGAATTATGCCTAGATTTGGATGACAACCTGCAGGATACTCACCTTATTCCTAACTAAACAATCAAATTATACAGCTTAGGAAATATTTTTTTGAACACTCTATTTCTTCAACAAGTAATAGTTTTCTCCTTTTGTTATCAGTGTAGTATATACTACTTTTTTGCGATATGGCTGGCACCACCCTTTTGTCTACTCAACTACTACAAATGTTGATGGCGAACACTTTTGTTGTTGATAGTGTGGACTTTGCTGCTACTTCTTGCAAACCGTCAAGTACTTAAATCTTGCAATCACAGTCCACATTTACTCCTCCCCATAACTACACACTAAATTCATATTTTCCACTATTCCAGACATACTTTCTGGCACTGAATAACGCTGAAAAAGGTCCAAAATGCAGCAGTCAAAATGCAGCATTATGTAAATATTGTAGAATGTAATATCCAATGTAAGCGACAACCATGGTAACAAACAAAACAACTGCCAACCATATATATATATATATAAATATATATATATATAAATATATATATATATATATGTATATATATATATATGTATATATATATATGTATGTATATATATATATATGTATATATATATATGTATGTATATATATATATATATATATGTATGTATATATATATATGTATATATATGTATGTATATATATATGTATATATATATATATGTATGTATATATATATATGTCTATATATATATGTATATATATGTATATATATGTATGTATATATATATATGTATATATATATGTATATATATGTATGTATATATATGTGTGTGTGTGTGTGTGTGTGTGTGTGTGACTTTCAAACACTATAATATGAAAAAAGAGTCAATTATACCGTGAATTATAGCAAATTAAAAAAAAAGTATTTTTTTACAAAAAAAAATTATCAGATCCAGCAGCCCCTCTGCATCTTCTTCTTTGAAGCCCGTCTTCACTGCCAACTTAAATTCCATCATTAATAATTTTATGAACTCTCTATTTGTTCTTTTTATTTTTATTATAAAAATAATTAATAATTATCCTCCCCTTTCCTCCCAAACAATATAAAACTATTTCATAATTTATCCTCCCCTTTCCTCCCAAACAATATTCTCTAACTTGCATGGCTCAATTATACTTCTTCTCTTTTTTATCATTAACAAATATGATTAAAACATGAAATCACCATGAAATCAAAAAGGTACAACTCCGCATTCAATTATTTTTAGCAACTTTGTTTATGGGTTTTGTGTAATCATGTTTTTTTCTAATTCAACCATCAGGATTGATGTTGCTTTAATAATACCATTTTGATTTTAACTTTAGAGAGTGAAAGAAGAAGACATTTTCAATAGGTGAATAAGACATGTTCTACGACTGATTCAAGAAAGCTAGGACATTTGAAGAAGTTGAAATCGACAAATTGGATATTTCTTTCACTATGAAGAAGATGACTGAAGAATTATTTATTTATTTTTATTTTCACCAACAATGGTGAGATGTGGAGAAGAAACAGATGAGGAATAACAAAAAGGGGGAAAATCTAGGGTTGGATAAATAAAAGGAGAAGATTTGGATCATTAATTGTGCCAATCAGATATATCAGTTTTCTTTTCCTCACTTCACGCGCTCAAAAGGCGTGCTTCAAATGACGGGTGACAAGTCAGCCAAGTGTGTTTGATAGGAACACCTTTTGAGTGGTTTAAGTGTTCAATAGGAAGGACCTCTTGTTAAGGTGTCTATACAAAAAATCTTGACAATTTCAAGGGGCCGCTTATGTATTCTTCCATATATATATATATATATATAGTTATCATTGAATACAAATTGCAACGTAGAATATACATAACAAAGTAATACATACTAATAAGTGATAGATTAACATACAAGAAGGTAACTAGAAGGGGATGAGATACTAGAACAGAGAAAAGGAATGAGAGATAACTGAAAGCCAAAGTTTCGACATAATTTTCATAACAGTTCTTCAAACTCCTTGTACTTTTTAACATGGTAATTGGACATGGATCCAAAATAAAGTCTCTAATAGCTCATAGGCCCTTAAAGAGTCAATTTGATTCACTACAATACTCCCTCCCTCAAAAGGAACCTTGTCCTCAAAGTTCAAGTCATGAAATCCATCCAAAACTCCCTCAATAATTTGATGAGTACCAATTTCCACCCGCTTCAATGTCACGAGTGTAAAGTGAAACAACACTTCTCCATCCAGCAATAAACTTGGCCAAATAAAATGATCTAGATTTTCTCATGCAAAGTGTAACTTTGTGTTGTCTTTGGAGAGTATTAAGGAAATTGGCATTACTCCCGTTTTCTCTTGAACATGTTGTCCACCTTTAACTAGAACCATAACACCTCTAAAATGGCATTTCCTTGGATCATCACTCATCTCATGGGAAACCAAGAAGCAGAAATTTGTGGCTCTTTCAACTGCTGAAGCTGAGTATGTAGCTGCTTCAGCCTTCTGTTCATAGTTGTTGTGGATCAGGCAACACTTGGAAGATTTTGGGATTCACATCAAAGCAATTCCTCTTATGTGTGACAACACTAGTGCTGTTAGTATGGGAAAGAATCTAGTCCATCATAAGAGAACAAAGCATATTGTTGTTAGACATCACTTTTTGAGAGATAATGTTGAGAAGGGAAATATTGTGCTCACATATTGTCCAACGGAGGAGCAAATTTCAGATATCTTCACCAAGGCTCTCAGCAAAGATCAACTTGAGAGAAATCGGTTGAAGTTGGGCATGTTGTCTCTAAGTGATGTTCTTAACTTCCAGCAGTTAAATACCCTTGATGGCTAAAACTGTAGTGCAGGTATCCTTTGTGTGAATATTAAATATCTGAATAAAGATCCTTTTTGTACCTTTTGTAGGTATACTTTCAGTAAGGACTTGCTTAGCAAAGAAAATGACTAGAACAATTGGGGAATGAGGATATAACGATACGATGGTACCTGGTGCCTGTCCAGGTTAGCATTTATACATTAATTTGAAATTGAAAATTATGACTGTTGATAATGCCACGTGTCAGTCATCGGTCAGTCTGACCGTTTATCCCATCGCTTCTCTCTCTAGCGACACATCCAATCACGGACCTGGCACCTTTTCACGCCTTTTAAAAACCCTCTTTACTTCTTTTTGAAATCCACATCCATCCTTTAGCATTCCTTTTGATTTAAGAAGGGTTTAAACAAAAGTTAAAAAGGCAAACTTTGTTTCTTCTTCTTCCTCTCTCTGTTCAAAAAACCTTCTTCCTTTGTCCTTCAAACATGTCTTCTCCTTCGTCTACCTCTAAACAGATGCTAAATTCTCTTAGCGAAATAGAGCCACTTGCTTTCTACTCTCCATCTACTATACAGTCCAAACCCAATGCCCCTTCTAGTTCTCAATAATACACACCCGACAATCCCTTCTATACCATAGATCTAAACAGTACATGCTTGCCTACTGGACCTGGTCCGTTGCAAGAAATGCTGCCTGACAATCTCTTTGAAGGAGATATACCCAAGCACAAGGCATCTGAGTCCAATATATTGGTAGCAAGTGAAGAGTTGGTGATTGAGAGCTTGGCTATGATGCGGGAAGAAGCAAGGGTTGAGCAAACTGAAGTTTTGCATAGGGAAGACGTAAGAAACACTCAACCCATTTTTTATAAAACTCCTGATATTGGAAGGTATCCTTCTTCCTCCTCCTCTGACTCTGAAAGTGAGGAGGAACCTTTAAAATGGAAGGTTGAGAGAAGAGAAGGTGAGATATCTAGAAAAGGCAAGGAGAAGGTTGTAAAAGATAACCCTAGGAGAAGACCTACTACTAGTTCTGCTGCTCAAAAGTTGATGGTCGATGCCTTGAAGGCCACTGCACGTTAAACTGCTGCAGTTAGAAGTGCAAGAACCTTCAAGGTATCAAATTTCAAAATACCTGAGACTGATGTTGTTGAGTTGTCCACTGAGGAAGTGGAAAAGAAAAGTAAGAAGAAAAGGGCAGAGAAGAAAAAGGGGAAGGTTTCAAAGAAGGTTGAAAACACAAAGTACAAAAAGAAAAGTTCCGGAGGCAAAAGAAAGAGATCACAAGGACCTGGTGCCCAAGTCAGGAGAGATGAGAGTGTCAACATGCAGGAAGTTGTTGACATCCTGAGAAAGCAAGCCGTCTTGGCAGGGAGTGTTTTTGATATGGGAATCATAACTCTTCCTGGCATGGACTCTCTTCACGATATGGTAGAAATCCAATCATGGCTACATTTTCTCAACAGAAAATCCCCAATCCTCTATGAAGAAGAAGTGCGTGAATTTTACTATAATGTTCAATTCAAAGAAGATGGGAGCATCCTCACACGGGTCAATGACATTGTTGTACATCTAGATGAGGGTTTGTTGAGCAAAATTCTCAAGGTGCCTAGAGAGGGGACCCGGTCTGTACTGGGAAGAACTTGCTCTATTGAGTTTGCTTCTGTGATTTCTAAGACACCCACAACCAAGGTTGCTGGGATTTATAAGAAAATCATGAAGAGCGAGTACTAGTTGGTCTTTGAGTTCATCAACAAAGTTCTCCTTCCTCGCACTGAAAAGAGGACAGTAGCAACTGCTGCTGACTTGTTTATGATGGAGATGTTGTGTAGCTTCGAAGCTCTGAATCTCCCAGTTCTAATGCTTGAGCATATATACAAAACCATCATCAAGAGGAAAGGTGTTCATGGAATGGGTTACGGATACTTTCTCACGGAAGTATTCAAACATTTTCAAATTCCTCTCAGTGTTGGAAAGGTTGGGACGGTTAAACACACTATCTCCAAGAGTACCCTGGTTGAGTGCGAGTGTATTGAAGGGAGAGTCTATCCAAAGAGCAAGATGGCTCAACTCATCGAAGATCAGGATCATCTTAAGCACGAGGTTGAGGAGCTCACTATACGTTTGAGTGGTAAAGAGGCTGAGATTACATTACTCTAAGCAGAATTGCTTACTGCACAGAATGAGGGACTTAAAACTTCAGTGGTACAAGCTCTGAAGAGAGAGAGAATGCAGAGTTGAAGGCAAAGATCACTGTCTTGCAGGATCTACTGTCTTGCAGCTGCTATTACCTCAATGCACGACTCACTCTCATCATCCAGTCCCTGTCTCATCCTCCCCCCTCTTCCTAGCATGTTAAACAACCCTCCCGTGTGTCGTTTTTTTTATGTGTGGCTTATCTTTGTGTTGATGGATATTCAGTTTGATTTTAATGTATTAATGTTATTGTGGCATGCTGGTTAACTTATTCCTCTGTTGTTCTGATTATCCGCTTTTGCGAATGCTTTTCCCTTACTTATTGATTTCTCTTTAGCTTTGATCTTGTTCAATATTTCTGTTGACATCATTGGTTTACTGCATATCTTTTTTATGATGCCAAAAGGGGGAAGTAAAACTGTAAGTAGCTAAATGATTATTCATGTGGGGGAATACAGTGAGGGGGAATATACATGTGGGGGAATATACATGTGGGGGAATACAGTGAGGGGAAATATAGCAAGGGGGAACAAAGTTAGAGAAGATCTTAGATCATTGTTTGTCATCATCAAAAAGGGGGAAAATGTTATTTGTAGTTTTGATGATTTGACAAACGTAGGGACCTTGTAAAGGTACCAGGTTTCTTACTTGACTGATGAAGATGAAACAAACCAAGGGACCTTGTAGAGGTACCAGGCTCTCATTGTAACGAGCCAGTTGACTGCCAGCTGGAGACGGTACAGAAAGTAGGTGCACACTTCCAGATGGCATCAGAAAGTAAGACTTCTCCAACCAATGGCAAAGAGTTTAAGGAAAGTGACTTGTCCATATAAAAGGCACTTTCCTAAACATCTTTGGTAGTTTTTGCAACTTGAGATAGAACTTTTCAAGAACATTTGCAAAGGCTTCTAGTAAACAAAAGGTAGAATTATTCCAAGAACAGCAGTAATCTCTGGAGCTTTTAGTGTAGCTGTTTAGGAATATATTCTCTTGTTCTTATATTGTAAACTATCCTGAAATTATAAAGGAATCAGTGGGTAGTGTTAAAAGTCTAGGTTGTCCAAGTGGGATAGCTTAGTGGGTAGATTTTTTTCTACTTAGGCTTGTTAAGCAATAGAGAATATTGCTTAAACGTGAGATTAAAAACTTCTTCTCACATTTGTTGTAATCGTGTTTTACTTTTGCTTTTGAAGATTAGTGAAAACGATTGAAAATCCTGTGAGACGGGTCGTGGTTTTACTCCCTTTAGCAAGGAGGTTTCCACGTAAAATCATTGTGTTGATTTTACTGCATTTAACTTTCTGGTTTTATTCATTAGTGTAGTAAGGGACCTGGTCCATTACTTTGGTAAGTGAATGCATATATTCTATCAATCTCACATAACAGCCACTGATATATTTCTCTATGTTGTTCCCATTTCGCACTAGTTTGTCATTTGTGTTTGGTGTTGGTGTGTTGAATGCACAACCATTCCTGCCTCCAATAGTGCAATTGAAGCATTCCAGAGTCCAGACAATGGTAGAATCATTTGCGGAATTAATATGTACAAGCAAATAAATACTAATGAAGGAGGAAAATGCTTTATCCACACTCCTCGACTAGCCCATAGGCCCTAGCAAAGTCAACTTGATTCACAACAGTTTGAGAGACAGCACTCCTCGACTAGAGGCATCATCTGTTGATGTGCGATAAAATTTCTTATCTTATGATTTAGTATATATAAGAAACATATATCATATTCAACACTTTCCAGTAGTAGCTATATTTTTTAAGATTTTGCTTATTCTAAGTACAAATTGGTCAGGAAGCAGATTTGTTTAATTAGAAACATAAATTTGACATGAGTAGATGTAATAAAATAAAAGATAAATAAAATTGAACAGAAAGTAGATGGCAATACATCTTTTGAGATCATCTAAGATTGCAATAATGGTGGGGGAGATGGTTAGCGTCAACTGTTCCTGCGAGTGTCTCATGGACAGAGGCTAGTGATGGTTTGAAAGGATATACGACAAAAGGAATTCCATCACTATAATCTGCAACTGCAACATTTTTTATTGTATTTGTATCAAAATCATATTCATACAGATATCCACCACCAACTAGGAATAGGACCTATTTACCATCAATATAGATTGGAAGAGCAGCATAAGTGTGTGGCTCGAAAGCAGGGGAAACTCTTCATTTTCTTCTTTCAAAAGTATGAAGAGCAACGATTTCCATTTGTGGTAGGTATGAACAAATGTAAGCTGTCCTAGCACAATAACTATGTTTTGACTGGAACAGTGCCAGATCCTTGCATTTGGATTTGGCTTATGACGAATACTGATGAACTTGGAAGGGTTAAGAATTGAAGCCTCTTCTCTCTTTGCATCAAAAACAAGAATGTGTGTATCAAGTACGAGCCAATGTAAGAGGGAACCTTGCTCAGGTGTTTTAGTTATCCTTTTAGTCCTTTTGTGTTGAAATTCACGCCACATTAACCCACCATGTGGCTCAAGTATATGAATATTATATTTTGGTTTTGGTTGATCTAGTATTTCAAGGGTTACCAATTTATATTGATCTGAAGCAGGGTAATCAACAAATAAGCGTGCATGATCAATTACTCTACCACGACGATAATGGTCAGGGTATGGTATGAATTGATGAGCTCCACTTATAGGATTCAAAATACAGAATAGCCCAAGTCGAGAAAAAACAAGTAGAAGCAGACCCTTCGATTCAGCCACAATCCTAAATACAAAGGGTTCAGTACGAAGCGGGCCATCGATTGTTGTTGTTTTTGTGATACTAAGGTTTTTGAAGTAATTTTTCACCATCTACTTTATAGGACAAAACTGGTGTTGACAACTTTTGATGTTGGAACAAAGTTTTACAAAATTGAGGATCAGAGATCCAACGATTAAAATTCTTGCTTATAACTTTACATTGAGTAGCAAGTTTCAAAGGCAAGTAGGAGATGATCTCTGCAACTAAATCATCGTTCATATTCATACTCATTGATTCCAGCCGTTTCATCTTCCCAAACGCAAATAAAATATCTACTCCCCGCTTAACCTAAAAATACGTTATTCCGCTTTCTCACTAACTAAATCAATTTTATTAGGGATATATTTATAAGGAAAAAAATTGGCAGATATTATTTCATATTTTTACCCTTTTAATTAAAATTGGAAAAAACACAGTTTATTTTAAAATAAAAAAGAAATAATAAATTTTTAAAATTTCTATTCAAATTCTCGCAAATTTGATGTTCATTTAACATTATCCTATTTATAATACCAAGGTAAATAAATATACTATGTTATTACCATTTGGGTAAACGATCTAATATAACCTTTAATTTTGAGAGTTTTATAACAAATACACTAAAACCAGTTTTCTATTTGACATAGACATGCTTATAAATTTTAATATCTTTTAGTTCACTTATTACCACTAGTATATGTATTCGTGCATTGCACGAATATTTATAAATATAATATTTTTAAATTTAAAAAATAACCAATACAACTTCTTATTGAGTAATAAAACTGCATATATAACCATAGATAATGTTTTAGTTTTATAATATACGCTTCATGATAACAAAATTTTAGCATGACTTATGTGAAATATGGGTATATTCTAACTACTTTTTCTTCTAGTATAATGAAGATTAATAACATATGTGGCGTTTGTTGAGTTGATATTTATTATATAGTTAAAATTTAAATTCATAGGTTAATATAAGATTAGCATTAAAAATATTAAATATTTTTAGCTAAAACATAAATATATAATTTGCAAAGCATGCTGCAACCTCTTTAGCATACTCCTATCTCGTTCAATCTTGCGAAATAAGATTACCTCTATTTAATCAAATATCTTTTCATAAAATAAAATTGTATGAAAAAAGGATTTTCATTGATCAATTAAAAAAAGACACTACTATAATCAAATAAGTATATCCCACATAAAATAAATTATTAAATTAATATTATTTTCGTGCAAAGAAAAAATTGAAAGATAAAAAAATGGAGCATCTCTATTCCTTTTATTACTATAAATCTCTTCTTTTATTTATGTATTTATAGATTTGTTTAGCCTTTTTAAAAGTGTGGTATATTTTATTCTTTTGTAAATATAACCTAACAGTGACATATAATATTAGGATTTAGTTTTAAAAAATTTAAACTAATTTTATATAAATAATTAATATGTTATTTTTAATAAAATTTAGAAGTTAAAAGTACCATCAACATACTATTATGTATATATCTTGTAAATATATAAGGCATTTCAAATCAAATCTATTTAAAAAAAATTGAAATCAATAATACCAATTATTATAATAGATTTAAATACAATATTATTATAATTTGAAAATATTTATCATAATTTATTTATTTATTCAAATAAGAACATTTGCTAGGGTTTTTTTAATTGATTTTTTTTTTTGGAGAAAATCTCAAAATTATTAAAACAATTATAGCTATCAATTTGTGTTTTGACAGTTTTATTTGACGAATTTTAACACAATTATTTATAAAATTAAAATTATATTTTTCTGGAGGTAGTTTTTTTACAAAAAAAAAATAATTGTTAATTATTTTGATGATACGTAGCACTTTTGACTTATATAGTTGAATTTTAATAGATTAAGATAGTTAAGTAAATGTGTGAGAGATCTTAGGAGAGGATTTAGATAATTGTCGTTTTTTTTGTATTTTACCTACAGATTTTGAGCTGTTTCATTATTAAAATGTTTACTTTTTCGTCTTCTTTTTTCGGTTACATGTTTTATTTGTAATTTACTTTGAATCTTGACATTTTTTGATTAATTTTATAATTAAATAGTTAATTGTTGTTTATTACTTTTTTTTTTCTTTTGTTTTGGCCTTGTTCTGAAACTACCAAATGTTATTGTTCAAAATTATCGTTTTAATATTTTTTTTGAAATATAATAAACTGATATTGTAATTTAAGTATTTTGTAATTTGTTAGTATTTTTTTCATTAATAAATTCATTTTTTTATTAAAAAAAATATGCATATTAGCAATATATAAATATTATGTGGTGTTTGTGGTAATTGCATTTGATAGATTTTGACATAATTATTTATTACATTGTTAAAAAAACACACTTAAAATTTTAAGATGGTTGTATTTGAAAAGCTAGGAGTGTTTTGTTTCTCTTTTAATAAAAGTGATTGACAGTTGGTTCTTTTCAATTTTTTCAAACTCCCACTAAATCTTCAAATTTTATCTTTTTAAGAATATTTCATTGAAAAATAATTTATCAAACAAAATCAAATTAGATAAATGTGATATAATCTTAAATTATGGGCCTTGAATACCTACCTATAAACAAAAGAAGCGTTTTTTATGATGACACAAAGTACATATAATAATTTCTTTTTATTTTCACAAAAAAGGAGAATATAGATCTAAAATTTGTATATAATTTATAAAACATATGCTCACAAAACAAATAGTATAATAGATATTTGGCTTAAGTCATCTGCAACCAGTTGTCTGCATAATTCATTTAGACACCTCAACTAATTCTTATTCCAATTGAACACTTTATTTGTTCAAAAGTCATTCCTATAAGACATAAAATGCTGACATGACAAAAAACGTGTAATTCACTTTCCTTGAGCGCGTTAATTTATTAAAAATAGTATTTTTCCTTTTTTTTTTCTTAATTTATACCCCTAAGTTAATTTTTTAAAAAAATATTTAACAAAAAAGAAGAAGCACGATTGTCTTCTTCCCTCTTTCTATCATATTATTCTTTCACCATTTTTATCTCTTTTTTTTTTTACACAGCAGACCACACTCCCTCCACCTCTCTTTCTCTCACCCTCACTGTTCTTTCCTATTTTCCTCTTTTTTCTTATATTGATTTTCGTCTCAAATATCTCGAAGAAGTTTCATTTACAATGATAAAAAAATATGAATAGATTTTTTTGGGCAAAAGTCTGTTAATTTTTTTTCAATTCTAATAAATAATTTCTAATGTATAAAAGATGAAGACAATGAGTGAAAAATTTTAATGCTATCGAAATGAAAGAGAATGCATATTTAGCTTGAATAGACAACAATAGTGTGTCATTGTAGCTCCATGGAAGAGAAGAAAGAGATGGAGCGACACCAACTCCATGAATTGGTATTTCTGAAGGAGTAGGAAAGTGGGGAGGATGGAGGCTTTAATTAAAAATAGATTTTTTTTATAAATTTTTTAAAATACTTTATGAATTAATTATATAGAGGTTTTTAAAAAAAATAAATGTAATGCCACGTGTCATCATATTATTGGTGAAATTAATATGAATTCGCGTTTGAGATATACGCGTTTTTATTTTTCAATTGATAGTTTGTGTCAAATAGGTATAAACTTTTTAAGGTTTAAGTGTTTAATAGGTACATTCCTTAGTTGAGGTGTTTAAGTGAAATATGAAGACAACTTTAAGTGGCTATTAATGACTTAGGCCTAGATATTTAGTCATATGAATGGTGTCACATGTATGACATGTATGATATGATATAAATGGGATAAATCATATTCTGATATAATATAAATGGGTGTAATTATTTTCTGCCGCTACACAAAAACTCATGCCTCATTTGAGATTAAAAGATTTTTTGGCTTCTTAAAAAATTCTCATAACATTTACACATTAAATACAAATTAAAGATCTGAGACTAATAAAGAACAAAATTACAACATCCAATTTAGTGATTCAGATAATAGTTAAATATTTACAAAAAGACATAAATATGTATTTTCACATCCTCACTCTCCAAACATTATCTAAAGAATCACTTATCAAATTAGACATATAAGATAATTAAAGACTCTTAATATGAAAATACATAACCATTAAATTCAATGTCATTATATACATGAATTCACAAGCCTTTTAATTATGGCATAGATTTGAGCTCCGTCTAAATAATTTACACCAAGAAAAATATATAAGTTAATGCTATGCATTATTAAAAAAAAGATAGATAAATAAAGACAAATGATAATACAAATTACAAATTAGTACTATAATTTTTTTTCCTTTGAAAATTGTGCTATTGAAAAGAAAAAAATTCATTGCTTCATTAATGTAAGAAAATGAAAAAATGTGATACAGTGAATTGGGGTGTGATTGTGAAGACGAAAGAAAATGGGAAAGTGGGAATAGTAGGTATATTTATAGGATTATTTTAATGCAGTATTTACTATGAGATTTTAATAAATAATTGATAAGAAGTTATCATTAATTTGAAATTCAAAAAATCAACCAAATAAGGATTAAGAGAAATTCAAATTCAAAATTAAAATTAGAAATTAGATTTTTAAATCCTAATATTCAAAACTGATTTATTTTCTATTTTTGTAGTATAATAGATATTTAATTTTTATTTTAAAATTTAAATGAGGAGGAGCTATAAATTTCTAAGAATATATCTTTTTAGTTTATGAAATTGAATTTTTTATTTTTACAATTTCAATTAATTTTTAATAGTTTACAAATTTTGATTTTTGTTGTACTAACTATACATATATTTTTTAAGAGTCCAAAACGTGTCAAATATATATAACGATTACCTTTCTGTTATAAAACTATAGAATAAGAAGAAGAAACTACCGAGAAAAGAAGAGAAACTTGTCATTTCTCTTGATGAATTAATTTACAATGAAGAGGAGCATTCTAGTTATAGGAGAAATCTAACTTGGTCCCCAAGTAGGACTCTTTAACCATATCCTAAAAAGGACTCCACATGATAGACATTCACTATAATACAAATACTTTATAACACTCCCCCTGAATGTCTATTTCATAGATGATGTGCCTCGTCAAAAATCTTACCGAAAAAACTTTAAGAAAAGAAAAACTCTAGTAAAGGAAAAGAGTACACATATCTATTAATACGCATCTAGACTGCCTCATTAAAAACCTTACAAGAAAAATCCAGTGTGACAAAACCTCGTAAGGGAAAAAGAGTACAGCGCGTATTCACTCCCCCTAATGAGAACATTAATCCAAAGACTTGAATCTTCGCATTCCAAGCTTGTGCACCATCTTCTTGAAAGTTGCAATTGGTAGAGACTTGGTGAATAGATCAGCCACATTGTCACTTAAACGAATCTGTTGCACATTTATATCACAATTCTTTTGAAGTTCATGTGTATAGAAAAGCTTCGGTGAAATGTGCTTTGTTCTATCTCCTTTTATGAATCCTCCCTTAAGTTGTGCTATGCATGCTGCATTATCTTCATATAAAGTGGTGGGTACTTTATCACATTTCAAACCACATTTCTCTCGAATGATATGTATCATAGACCTTAACCACACACATTCTCTACTTGCTTCATGAATAGCTATTATTTCAGCATGATTAGATGAAGTGGCTACTATGGACTGCTTTGTAGATCTCCAAGATATGGCAGTCCCCCCCACATATAAACACATAGCCTGTTTGGGATCGAGCTTTGTGTGGATCAGATAAATATCCTGCATCACCATAACCAACAAGATTTGGGCTACAATTAACAAAATAAAATAAGTCTATATCAATTGTCCCTTTAAGATATCGCAAAATGTGTTTGATCCCATTCCAATGTCTCCTAGTAGGAGCAGGACTATACCTTGCTAACAAGTTAACAACAAAAGCTATATCAGGCCTTGTAGCATTAGCAAGATACATTAGTGCACCAATTGCACTAAGATATGGTACTTCAGGACCAAGACTTTCTTCATCCTTTTCTTGAGGTCAGAATGGATCCTTATTAACATCAAGTGAACGAACAACCATCAGAGTACTTAATGGATGCGCTTCATCCATACAGAATCTTTTCAACACTTTTTCTATGTAGGCAGATTGATGAACAAAAATACCATTTGTCAAATGCTCTATTTGCAAACCAAGACATAATTTTGTCCTTTCCAGATCTTTCATCTCAAATTCGTTCTTTAAATAATCAATTGCCTTTTTAAGCTCTGTTGGAGTTCCAATAAGATTTATGTCATCAACATAAATAGCAAGTACAACAAATTCCGATATTGTTTTCTTTATAAAGACACATGGACAAATTGCATCATTTGTATAACCTTCCTTAATTAAATACTCACTAAGATGGTTATACCACATGCGCCCACATTGCTTCAAACCATATAATGATCTTTGCAATTTAATTGAATACATTTCTCGAGATTTTGAATTACATTATTTAGGCATAGCAAATCCTTCAGAAATTTTCATGTATATCTCATTATCAAGTGATCCATAAAGGTAGGCTGTAACCACATCCATCAAATGCATTTCAAGTTGCTCATGGACTGTGAAACTAATGAGATAACGCAATGTAATTGCATCCATAACGGGTGAGTATGTCTCTTCATAGTCGACGCCAAGCCTTTGAGAAAATCCTTGTGCCACAAGGCGTGCTTTATACCTTTGTATTTCATTTTTCTCATTTCTTTTTTCCACAAAAATCCATTTGTACCCAACAGGTTTAATACCATTAGTTGTTTGAACTATAGGTCCAAAAACTTCACGCTTGACAAGTGAATTCAACTTTGATTGAATTGCTTCTTGTCATTTTGGCCAATCATTCGTTGTCGACATTCTATAACAGATTGAGGTTCATGATCCTCATCATCTTGCATGATATTTGTTGCAACATTATATGCAAAGACATAATCAATCACTATTTCTGATCGATTCATATTAGTTTCAACATCTCTTAAATTTATGGATAGTT
This sequence comes from Solanum neorickii, assembly GCA_027704865.1. NCBI lineage: Eukaryota > Viridiplantae > Streptophyta > Magnoliopsida > Solanales > Solanaceae > Solanum > Solanum neorickii. The sequence continues at coordinate 12,791,549 of JAKWJC010000370.1, forward strand.
CATTATTTCCTTGAGTTTCAAGTTCATTGATTCTTTCATGAATATAAGACTTATTCAAATTTTGAACTTCCATATGAGATTCTTTCATAGTGTCATCTTGACATTTAATCTTTCTTTTTCTAGGATTTTGATCCTTAGACCCCAATGGTCTACCACGCTTTAGGTGTGTTTTTGACTCATTAGCTATGACACTAGTGGATGGTCCTTTAGGGACATCAATTCGAATTGGGACATTCTTAGCAGGAATATGTGATTTAGTAATCCTTTTCAAATCTGTAAATGCGTCTAACATTTGATTTGCAATTTTCTGCAGATGAATATTCTTTTGTACTTCTTGTTCGCAAGTAGAAGAATATGGATCAAGATGAGACAATGATAAATTTTTCCATAAAATTTCTCGTTTTATTTCACTATTATCCCCCCCTAGTTTTGGGAAAACTGTCTCATCAAACCGACAATCTGCAAATCTAGCAGTAAACATGTCTCCAGTCAATGGTTCAAGATAGAAAATAATAGAGGGTGACTCAAACCCAACATATATTCCTAACCTTCTTTGAGAGTCCATCTTAGTGCGGTTTGGTGGTGCCACATGCACATGTACAACACTTTCAAAAATTCTTAGATGGATATATTAGGTTCTTGACCCATAACCAATTGCAATGGAGAAACCTTATGATAACTTGTCGGTCTGAGACGAATAAGTGTTGCAGCATGCAAAATTGCATGTCCCCACACAGAAGTGGGCAACTTAGTTTTCATAAGCAATGGTCTTGCTATCAATTGTAAACGTTTAATTAATGACTCTACGAGACCATTTTGAGTATGAACATGAGCAACGGAGTGTTCAACTCTTATCCCAATTGCTAAACGATAATCATTAAATGTTTGGGGTGAAAACTCTGCAGCATTATCAAGACGAATAAAATAAATCTGATTATCAAGAAAGTGTTCCCTTAACCTTATTATTTGTGCCAATAATTTTGAGAATGCCAAGTTACGAGATGAAAATAGGCACACATGAGACCATCTAGAAGAAGCATCTATTAGAACCATAAAATATCTGAATGACCCACTAGGTGGGTGAATAGGTCCACAAATATCTCCATGTATACGTTCCAAGAACGCAGGGTACTCAATCTTAACTTTCATTGGTGATCGTCTCACAATTAACTTGCCTTGATAACAAGCAGTACAAGAAAATTCACCATTTAAAAGAACTTTTAGGTCTTTTAGTGGATGCCCATTCGAATTTTCTATAATTCGTCTCATCATTATTGACCCAGGATGTCCTAGGCGATCATGTCAAAGTACAAATGTATTGGAATCAGTAAACTTCTCATTTACTATAAAATGTGTCTGAATTGCACTAATTTTTGTCCAATACAAGCCAGAAGATAAAGTAGGGAACTTTTCAATAACACATGTCTGCCCAGAGACATTCTTGGTGATACCAAGATATTCAAGATTTATTCCATCCATTGATTTGATATGATAACCATTTTCACGGATATCTTTAAAACTCAACAAGTTTCTCTTAGATTTTGGAGAAAACATAGCATTATTAATGATGAGTTTAGTTCCCTTGAGAAAAATTACAATGGCTCTTCCAAAACCCTCAATCATATTAGTACTACCAAAAATTGTAGTAACATTTATTTTATCCATACTTAAATGAGAAAAATATTTCTTATTTTTGAATATTGTATGTGTTGTACCAGAATCAATCAAACAAATATCTTCATATTTCGATAATATGTTATTAGAATTATCCATATCTTCACATGAAATGACATACACAAAATAAATATATATTAAATATTGGTGTTGTCAAAAGGGTACAATATATTCAAAGGAATAAATTAATAATTAAATATTAGAAATTGAGAGTTAATTTATTGTTTCCTCTAAGTCAAAAATGAGTTGTTAGGTAAATAAAATAAAATCATTATTTAATCCTAGTTAATAACAGACTGCATTTTTTTAACATTAGATCAAGTTAAAGAACTAATATAATACAAACACGTGATAAAGTTTAGTATTTGAGTAACTCTATCATATTAGAATCATATAAATAAATCAATGAAAAATATGTATTATTTTATTAAGAATTAAGGAACAAGCTAATGAACGACTAAACTAATTTAAAATACTAATACTCATGCAAACAACTATCATTACATGAAATTGATTAATAAATACTACCAAAAAAATATCACTCTTCCATGTTCACAGAACCATCACCAATTAAGTGATCTATTTTCCTTCAGGATGTGCGAAGAAATCTGCTACATCCAAGTGCGTGATGTTAACTTGATTTTGAGAGATAAAATTTGCCTCATGATTTTTCATTTTCTTCTTTAGTGATTCTTGATAAAACTCAACCAAGTGTTTGGGAGTACGACAATCACGTGCATAATGACCTCTTCCACCACATCGAAAACAACCTTCCCTAGTTGCTTCACGTTTCTCATCTTTTTTTTCCTTTTTATTTGATGAATGATTAATGCCAGGAATAGAATTTCGTTCTTGATCATAATCACGACCACGTCCACGTCCATGACCACGTCCACAACCACGATTAGGACCGCGACCTTTTCCACGCCTAGCATGGTGGACGTACGCCTCATTCACTTCAGGAAGTGGTTCAGATCCAGTAGGTCGATTCTCATGATTTTTCAATAATAAATCATTATTTTGCTCGGCCACAAGAAGATGAAAATTATTTCAAAATACTTTTTGAAACCTTTCGCTCGATATTGTTGCTGCAAGAGAACATTCGAGGCATGGAAAGTGAAGAACGTCTCACTAACCGTTTCTCCACATAATTTCAATTGAGAAGTGATTCTGATCATGGTAGAATTGTACTCATGTATAGACTTAAAGTCTTGTAGCCTTAGATGCATCCAATCATATCGTGCCTTTGGATGTATGACCATCTTCAAGTGGTCAAATCTTTCTTTTAGGTTTTTCCACAAAACAAGTGGATCCTTAACTGTCAGATATTCGATTTTCAGAATCTCGTCAAGATGAATATCATTGCTCGTGCACAGTTTTGATTTGATGCCTTATTTTCTTCTTTTATGGTGTCTCCAAGACCCATTGTATCAAGGTGGATTTCAGCATCCAACACCCATTACAGGTAGTCTTGCCCGAAATTTGAAGGGCAGTGAACTCTAGTTTTGTAAGATTGACCATTAAAATTAAAAACAAAAGAATAAATAATACCTTTATTAATTCTTCAAATCTAACCTTCACTTTTGTGAAATTAGAGTCTCGTGCTGATAACGTGTTATAAAACTATAGAATAAGAAGAAGAAACTATAGAGAAAAGAAGAAGACTTGTTATTTCCCTTGATGAATTAATTTATAATGAAGAGGAGCGCTCTATTTATAGGACAAATCTAACTTGGTCCCCAAGTAGGACTCTTTAACCATATCCTAAAAAGGACTCCACAAGATAGACATTCACTGTACTACAAATACTTTATAACACTTTCTTTTTATTAGTTTTTATTTTCAATTATATATTTAGATTTTAGGTTTTAAATTAATTTTTTTTGTGGTAGTTTTTTCTTTCTGATTTTTTTTAATTATATAGATAAATTGTATATCTATATATAGATTATTATTATTATTATTACTACTACTACTATTTATTATAATACATATATATTATTATTATTATTATATTTGTTTTTCTTTAAATGATGAAGTTGTGGATTTTAATAATTTACAATTTTTTTTATTGACCATTCGCGTTATAACTTTTTTTAAGAGTCCAAAACGTGTTAAAAATATATAACAATGTTTTTTCTTTTTATTAGTTTTTATTTTCAATTTTTGATTATTTACGTTTTTTTATTTTTTATTTTATTTTTTAAATTTTAAATTAATTATTTTTGTGGTAAGTTTTATTTATATATATAATATATTGATGTAGATAAATTATATATCTATATATAGATTATTATTATTATTGTTATTATTATTATTATTATTATTATTACTATTATTATTATTTGCATTATTATTATAGATTATTATTATTACTATTTACATTTGTTTTTCTTTAAATGAGGAGGTTGTGAAAAGATGATTACAAAATTAAAAAATAGCTTCCACAAAAAAAGGATTACATAAGTTACTTTGTAGAATTTTTTTTTTTTAAAAAAAAATAATAAATATATATTTTCAGTTATTCCTTATTTTCAAAATGAATTTTATTATTTAAAAAATCTGACTTTCAATGTTTGAAATTTATTATTTTTATTTTTAGAATTTCAATTAATTTTATTAATAATTTACAAATTTTGTTTTTTTTTTTGTTAGTGATGACCATACACGTTGTTTTAAGAGTCCAAAACGTTTTAAAGATATATAACAATTTTTTTTCTTTTTATTAGTTTTTTATTTTCAATTTTTGACGAGTTACATTTTTTTTTACTTTAATTTTTAGATTTTAAATTAATTCTTTTTGTGGTAAGTTTTTTTATATGTAGAATATATAGAATATAAAGATTATTATTATTATTATAGATTATTATTATTACTATTTACATTTGTTTTTCATTGAATGAGGAGGTTGTGGAAAGATGATTTAAAATTAAAAAATACCTTCCAAAAAAAAAGGATCACATACGTTACTTTGTAGAGTTTTAAAAAAAAACAAATAATACATATTTTCAGTTCCTTATCTTTTAAAACTATTTAAACTCATTTTTTTCAAAAAGAATTTTTATTATTTAAATTTTTTGACTTTCAATGTTTAAATTTTATTATTTTCGGTTTTAGAATATCAATTAATTTTATTAATAATTTACAATTTATTTTTTTTTGTTAGTGATGACCATACACGTATAATTATTTTATGAGTCCAAAACGTGTTAAAGATATTAACAATTATCTTTCTTTTTATTAGTTTTTATTTTCAATTTTTGATGACTTACATTTTTTTATATTTTGATTTATTTTTAGATTTTTAATTTTTTTTTGTGGTAATTTTTTTCTTATGATTTTTTATCATATATAGATAAATTATATATCTATATATAGATTATTATTATTATTATAATAACTATTATTATTATATAGATAATTATTATTATATTTATTTTTCTATAAATGAGGAGGTTGTGGAAAGATGGTTAAAATTTTAAAAATGTCTTCCACAAAAAAAAAAAGACCACATACGTTACTTTAACATTGTTTTTATCAAATTGTTTAAAAAAAGATATTTAAAATTTTAAGATGACGGTATTTGAAAAGTTTGGAGTGTTTTGTTCTCTTCGAATGAAGGTGATTGATAGTTAGTTCTATTGAATTTCTTTAAACTCCGACTAAATCTTCAAATTTTATCTTTTTAACCTCTAGAAAGATAACAAAATATCTAGATACTTTAACAAAAAGTTAAAACTATTTCATGGAAAAATAATTAATCAAACAAAATCAAGTTTGATTTCACAAAGTACGTATAGTAATTTCTTTGTATTTTCACAAAAAAAGAGAATGTATATCTAAAATTTGAATATAATTTATAAAATATATGCTCATAAAATAAATAGTATAATAAATATTTAGTCATATAAATTAAAATGGAAGAACTGTCTCACACTATATGATATGATATAGATGAAATATAATCATTTTTTAATAAGATATAAATAGATATAATTATATTATGCAGCTACACAAACACCCATGCTTCATTTGAGATTTGAAGATTTTTTGACTTCATAAAAAATGCACATAACATTTAGATATTAGATACAAACTAAAGATCTGAAATTAATAAAGAACAAAATTGCAGTATCCAATTTAGTGATTCAAATAATAGTTTAATATTTACAAAAATACATATTTTTACAACCTCACTCTCCAAACATTATTTAAAGAATGACTTATCAGACATAGAAGATAATTAAAGACTTTTAATATGAAAATACTTAACTATTATATCAAAATTTCTCAGCATTTTGTCGTTCACAAAATATAAAGGTTTAATTAGAAAAAAGATTATTGAATTTCTTTTCGTAAATGTTCTAAAACAATTTAACAGAAAATAAAAATTATTATATTGTGATCCATAAATGCCAAAATTCCAATTATATTGATGAATGGTATCAACTTTACAATGTCGTGCAATTTTCTTAGCGGATGTTTTCAGATCAATAATCATAAGATGATAATTTTTTAAATATTTTGAGACGTAATTACAACGGTTTACACAATTGAGTATATTGAGTAGGAGATTGTCCAATATTTATGGCTTTATGACATCAACCGTCTAGGAAGTTATAAGGGATTAGAAGTCCTCTGACTCAACAATTGACGGTTATATTTTGTTAATTTAAAACTCTAACTTATCTTCTAAAATAATAACTTTTATCTATTTATTAAAAAACAAATTAATACTATTAAATTAATTAATAATTTAAAATTAGAAATTAATTCTGGCGCTGACACCTAAACGCTTTAACCTCTTCTATTTACAACGGTTTAAACTATTGAGTATATTGAGTAGGAGACTATCCAATATTTATGGCTTTATGACATCAACCGTCTAGGAAGTTATAAGGGATTAGAAGTTCTCTGACTCAACAATTGTTATATTTTGTTAATTTAGAACTCTAACTTATCTTCTAAAATAATAACTTTTTTTTAATAATTAAAAAATAAATTAATAATATTAAATTAATTAATAATTTAAAATTAGAGATTAATTTTGGCGTTGATATTTAAGCGCTTTAACCTCTCCTCTCTCTCTCTCTCTCTCTCTCTCTCTCTCTCTCTCTATATATATATATATATATATATATATATATATATATAGAAAGAGAGAGAGAGAGAGATTATCTCCTATAAGTTTTATAAATTTCCAAAATCCCTCATTTTTCTCTCAAGTAAAAAATCACGGATATAAAATTTTCTAAGATAAAAAATAGAGTTCATTCCTTCCTTCTATCTCTCCTTAATCTTCTCCCCCATTATCTAGACAGCTGATTTCTCCAATAGTTCAAAATCAATCCTCTCTTTGTCCATGCTCTGATTAATTTCTGCACTTCTCTTGAAATCCTCTGTTGTTTGTTCGTTTAACCATTGATGTATGATGCTAACACTGATCGGATATATAACTACGAAGATATCGATTGGACAAAGAACAAGTACAAAAGGCTCCACGATCCATTGTTAATGACGAATGTAAAAGATGGGAAGAAGAAAAAAAGATCGTGTTTCATCTTCAAAAACTCAGTAGTCTAAAAACCCAAAAAAAGAGTTGTGAAGTTTCATAGTAAATATTGTATCAGTTACATATAAGATACGTTGTTTACAAATAGTTAATAAGTTCATGATTCAAAATACATCAGATTAGTGTATCTTGTAATAAAATGTTGGTCATTAATGTATCTTGCTTAATGAGGTGTAAAATTTTGTATCATCTATTAGCAGGTTGTTTATTAGTTCGTATGTGTGTATGGTATTTGAAGTTCCATAGTAAGTCTTGTATCAGTTGCATATAAGATACGTTATTAAAAAATAGTTAATAAATTCATGATTCAAATTTTAGCAAAAATAATCATATTAGTGTATCATGTATAAAATGTTGGTCATTAATGCATTTTTCTTAAAGAGGTGCAAAATTTTGTATCGTCTATTAACACGTTGTTTATGAGTTCGTATGTGTATCTAGCATTTGAAGTTTCATAGTAAATATTGTATCAGTTACATATAAGATACATTATTTACAAATAGTTCATAAGTTTAGGATTCAAAATTTTAACAAAATATAAAGTATCATGTATAAAATGTTGTCCATTATTGCATCTTGTTTAAGAAGCTGTAAAATTTTGTATCATCTATTAATAGGTTGTTTTGAGTTCGTATGTGTATATGGTATTTAATGTTTCATAGTAAATGTTTTCCCAATTACATATAATATACATTATTTACAAATAGTTAATAAGTTCATGATTCAAAATTTTAACAAAATACATCAGATTAGTGTATCATGTATAAAATGTTGACCATTAATGTATCTTACCTAACAATGTGTAAAATTTTGTATCATCTATTAACAGGTTGTTTATGAGTTCGTATGTATATCTGGTATTTAAAGTTTCATAATAAATGTTGTATGAGTTACATATAAGATACGTTATTTACTAATAGTTAATAAGTTCATGATTCAAAAATTTTAAAAAAATAAATGAGATTAGTATATCATGTATAAAATGTTGATCATTAATGTATCTTGCTCAACTAGGTGTAAAAATTTGTATCATCTATTAACAGGTTGTTTATGAGATCGTATGTGTATCCGGTATTTGAACTATCATAGTAAGTGTTGTATCTGTTACGTATAAGATACACTATTTACAAATAGTTAATAAATTTATGATTTAAAATTTTAACAAAATATATCATATTAGTGTATCATCTATAAAAGGTTAACCATTAATGTATCTTGCTGAACAAGGTGTAAAAATTTGTATCATATATTAACAAGTTATTTATGAATTCTTATGTGTTTCTTGTATTTTAAGTTTCACAGTAAATGATATATTAGTTACGTATAAGATACATTATTTACAAATAATTAATAAGTTCATAATTCAAAATTGTAACAGAATACATGAGATTATCATATCATAAATAAAATATTGGCCATTAATGTATCTTGCTTAACAAGGTGTAAAAATTTGTATCTTCTATTAACAGTTTTTTATGAGTTCGTATGTGTATCTAGTATTTGAAGTTTCATAGTACATGTTGTATCAGTTACATATAAGATACATTCTTTACAAATAGTTAATAAGTTCATGATTCAACATTTTAACAAAAAAGTATCGTATTAGTGTATCATGTATAACATGTTGACCATTAATGTATCTTACTTAATATGGTGTTGTATTTTGTATCATCTACTAACATGTGTATTTTAAGGGATTTAATTTTCCATTATAAGCGCAACAAAAATTATACGTAACCTTTTTTCAATAACGTATCCGACCCTCTTTTTAATGTATCAACACTTATGTTATTGTATCGGTTTCTAAAATTTTGAAGAATTTCTCTAATTATAAACTTTTAAGGGATAGTTGTAATTTAGGCTTAAAAGTATGTAATTTCTGTAATTTGCCCTAAATTTTAACAGTTCCAAATCTTTTAAAAATTGACTTTCTATAAGGTTTTGTTGAACAAATTTTTTCACTTCTTTTCCTAGTAAATTAACAAAATTATGTAGTTTATTTTTTTAGAAGCATACTTCAAATAGAATTATCTTTTTTTAACAAACACTATTCTTCAATGTCAAATTAGTCGATAAAGTTATCAACATTCAAGCCTTCTTTTTTGCTTTACTTTTAAAACTAAATAAAATTGAAGACTTATTTTTGCTTACTCAAAACTGTTGGGAATTTTCTTTTAAATTTAACTTTTTGAATAACTAATACCTGAATAAAAATATGAATTGATAATTTATTCACTCTTAATCATATAAACAACACTTCTTTTTAGATTAACATTCAAACCCTTTCTTTATATCTGTAGATCTAGAATGGATCTTCATCGTCCACGCAAATAGATTGAAAAACTTTCAATCTGGGTTCTTTCTTTGAGGTTAGATGTTTTGAAATTCAAAATTTGGCTGATCTTTTTTTATTTTCTTCTCTTTCTCCTCCTATTTTCTCTTTTTGTGTTTTCTTTCTTGTTTATCTGATGAGAGACGAATGAAATTCTTTATTTTCTCAATATTTTCTAGTTAAGTTGATGTTTGAGTACACCCATGTTTGATGTGAATTTTGTTTTGTTTGTTCAAAAATCGTGCTTTCTGAAAAATGGGGTCATTAAGTTTAGTTTCTTTAGCTTCTAAAACAGCAAAAGATGAACACATATTTGCAGTTTAACAATATATTATTAGTATTCTAGTTATTGAAGCTAAACAAAAACAAACATTTAACCCTGTTTTTCAAGGTAACTTTTCATTATTATTTTTTTACATAAAATTGAACATTCTAGTATGAAACTATTTATTACCTTCCAATTATACACATTTAATGTGTGTGCAATAATCAATTAAGTAACATGATTGATACGTTTTTTCTTTTCGGATTCAATTTGATAATGATGTTGTAACTTTTAAATGAAAAATAAGTGTAAATGGATTTTGCTTAGAAATAGTGCGTTGTTCAATGCTTTATCATCCTGAAGGAGATTGTGGTGCATTCGTATATCGTCCATATTTGCTTTTTATGTCTATTTATAACATGTTATTAAAAAACAATTTAGAAATAGGCGGGTCATTTGATTTTTTATGAGTGCTAGAATTCTTAAAATTGTCTCATCTAAATATTCTCATTCACGATAATAATATTGTATGTATTGACAAGTTTAGGATGGATAGAAATGCCTTGGACAATTTAGACTACTTAGCAAAGAATATTGGAGGGTTGACTGACTGTAAAAATATGTCGAGTACGGAAAAGTTAGCAATGTTCTTAAATATTAGCTCATCACCAGAAGAATATGTCTGTCAAAGTTTCTTATATTAGATCTGGCTGGAGTGTAAGTCGAGCCAGTATTACTTGTTAAACCTAATATGATGCTTGAAGATGATACTAACAATCGATGGAAATGCTTTAAGGTAGGTAAATTTCAATCTAACATTTGATTTACTACAAACAAACTTGAAATAATATGGTGAAAGTATTTTCATTTTTAATTGTCCTTTAGTATTTAGAGTTGAATTTATCTTATATGGTTGTCTTGGTGCATTGGATGGTTTTACATTTCCATTAGAGTTGAAGAAATATATAAGCCAAGATACAAAACACGAAAAGGAGAAATAACAACTAATGTCTTGGGGGTTTGCGATAGAAAAATCAACTTTATTTATGTATTACATTGTTAGGAGGAATCAACCGCTGATGGTTGTGTATTGAAAGATGTCGTTGTATGAAAAAATGGGTTGAAAGTACCTCACGGTATGCTAAATAATAGGTAGACCCTTATCTATTTCTACTACATTAAAATAGCATAAAATTTAAAGTAATTATATTATTATTCACAGTTATAGGCAATTACTATTTTGTGTGATGGAGGATATACAAATGGAAATGATTTTCAGTCTTCCTACCAAGGATATCGATATTGGCTAAAGGATTGGCAGGGTAACAATCCATCACCTCGGCGTCAAGAAGAGCTTTTTAATATGAAGCATGATAGGATGCGTAATGTTATTGAAAGAGAATTTGAACTATTAAATGGACGCTGGGAAATTCTTAGAAGTCCTTCGTGGTACTCGGTTAAGGTTCACAATATAATTATTAGTGCATGTTGTTTGATACACAATTTCATCAGAAGAGAGATGGAAGCTGACCCCTTAGATGTGGAAATAGAATTCCACATGTAGAATCAACATGAATATGAAAATATTAATACAATTGAAGTTTCTGATGAGTGGACCACTTGGAGGGTTGAGCTGGCTCAATCTATGTGGAATAAAAGATTGGGAAATCGATCTTTATAATTTAGAACTATGAGTTCACTATTTTGTGTGTTTATGCACTTTTGTTTTTGGTTTTCCGTTCATTGTAAAATTTAATAGGTTTTTTTTTATTTTGTGAAAACGAATGGTCAATCTTTTCTATGTCTCATATTTCTGTTTTTACAGAAAAATAGTGAATCTCAATGTATATCTATTATTTTTTAATATAAATAGTGAATTTGTATGTATGTCTTCACATTATCTTTTCCCCGGATCAATCAAGTTGTAGTACAATTTATTTGGTTATATTTGAAATAATTTACTAGTAATTTGTAACTTACTATTACTTGTGATTTTATTTATAATTTTACTGATTGAAATGACTAGTTCTACTGCTGCAACATCTAATACGTCCAGAAAGAGGGCAAGAAAATCAACACCTTCATCTCGAAGGGTATGGACTCCAAAAGAGGAACTTACATTTGTGGATGAATTTAAAGAATTGTGCTTTAATGATTCGAGAGGAGATAATGAAACCTTTATAAATGGATATTTAATGGAATTGGAATTACTACATGAATGTTCGTCATCCTAATTGTGGATTGAAATCTTTACCACGTGTTGATTTTATGATATTAGCAAGGAAAGAGAGTTATGCAACCACATCGTTACTAAAGAGTCGAAGTGGTTTAGGATTCAAATATAGTGATAGAAGTATCTTAGTTGATGATCCAAAAGCTTGGGATGACTTGATATGATTTATATTTTTTTTAAATCATTGGAGAATTGCTACTTACTTATATTTTATCTTTGTTAATATATCTTTTTCTTTAGAATATTGCTAATTACTTTATATACTTGTTATTTGTTTTCTTAGGTTGAAATTCAAATGCCAACTCAATGAACTTTGAGAAATGTCCATTATTTGTTGACTGGGAAGAGATATTTTGCAAGAATAGAGCTATTGGAGAGTTTGCCGAAGGTCCAGGAGATGTTGTTGAAGAAAGAGAAAGAATTTAAGCCCAAGTGGCAAGGCTACTGCCTCAAGAACCACGAGAGGGACCACGACTCGTGGTCTTCACCACGGCTCGTGGAGCCCCTCGTGGTGATGCCTTGGGTGTGTGATTCTTGTGTCACCATGATAGGGCTACTGCCTCAATCTTCACGAGGAGGACCACAAACCGTGGTCCTCACCACGACTCGTGAAGATGGTCTTGAACCTAGACGAGGTCCTTTAAGTGAGGGTCATTTAAGTCTTTTACTTCTTAACTCCAATTAAAGTGGGGGTGTTTTGGGTATATTAGGGGTAAAATACATATTAAATTTAAGTAAATTCACAAGACTTGGTCATTATTCACAAACACCCAAATATTTTCCCAAAATCCTCTCCTCTCAATATTTCTTTCTCTAGAAGTTCATCCATTGAAGAACACCAAGAACTTGAAGGTTAGGGATAAATAATACATCTTCTCAAATCCAATTCGTGGGAAAAGCTTCAATAATGTATCAGAACCTTGAATCATGGGACACTTTTCTCCATGAAGCCCTTCAACTCTAATTTTGAAATTAAGTATATTGTTCAAAAATCAGGATTTTCATTCTAACCATGGGTTCTTCCTAAAACGATTTGATTATGTTAATTGAATTATATCATGGATGATTTGATGTTTAATGGTGATTTTTATTTTAAAGTTTCCCATGCATCCATGAACTACTTCATGACCCCAATTTCATGAATTGTGATGAGTGTATTAATATAAGATGATTACTATGAATGATCCCATGTTAATCTAGTTATTGAATATTTTTTTTATTCATGCTTAATCTCTAAGTGTGATTGTGAGACTTGGTTCGTTACCCTCAAAGGGGGTAAATTGTGAAGGTTGGTTCATGATTGATAATAGTTGTATGTGAACTTACAATTCACTTGAAAGGTAAATATCTTGTCAACATTGTGTAAATTGAGGTATTATATTCTCCCTTTATTCTTCACACATATTCATGTATGAATTTTCTTGGATGGTGATAATATTGTTGTGTTGATTGAATGAATAATTATCATGAAAAGACTATGAATGTAATGGGGAAGTTCCACTCACATATTGATAACGATTCAAAGGTTGAAAGTACATCCTCACCTTTAATGAATCAATGAGCTATTTTAATGAATTGTATTGAATGAAGGGTAGAGCATTCCTTCACACATGCAATGCTATTGAAGACTAATTATGTATAATTTGGGAAATAATGCTTAGCACCGAGTGGATATGGATAATGAGGTAAAGGCCCTTCCGCCAATGCAATAGGTTGGGTCATTTAAGTGAAGTCATGAGATAGAAGCTCCTCTGCTTATAAAATAGGTCGGGTTTCTAGAATAAATCTCCTTATCCCATAATATGTGCCACAGAAGACCTTAGATAGTTGATCCATCTAAAAGCTAAACATGTTAGTTCTACCTTTGACAAGTAGGATAACTTCTTTTAATGCGGGGTTACACAACACCATGTAGCTCACATGGTCTATGTCGATTATGGATACTCTTTTCTACATGATATGATAATAAATGAGACATGAACTATACTATGACTTCTTGGTGATTTTTTACAAGTAAGAGTTCGGGCATGGGACTTCACTTCCACATTGCACAAGTAGACTTAGTAGGATGTTATGGGATGGTTCTTTTATGTTATGATGAGATATGAATGTATACATGTATGTATAATGGATAGTAGTTGTGATTGACTTTCCTTATGTTCAAGTAATGTACATAACTATATATTTCCTTATTGATGTCTATTGATTATGATGAGGTCTAAAGATGATATGTATGAATAAAGTAGTTTCAAAGGAGTACTTGGTATGGTTGGTAATATGTGATGCCACCCATAAATTGCACAAATGTTCTGTAGGGGTTGCTAAGATGTTGATATTATTATGTTGAGAATATAAATGTCATTATGGCTTGTCTTTGACATTGAAATTTCATCTTGATTTCCAAACTTGATAAATGAATTCCTTTCAACTACAATGTCTTTTTTTTTTTATCATATTTTAAGGATTTTATGCATGTTTTCGTACTTAGTACAATTTTGTGCTAACCATTTCTTCCTCTACATTTTGATAAGTGTACGATTCAGCTAGGTGACATACACTCTCCTTTCTTGAAGAACACTTGGATTGCTTATCTCCAAGTTGTGGTGAGTCCTCAAGTTTGAGGACGAATTCCCATTTCTTAGTTCGAATTGTGCTTCTCTTATTTTAAGACTTTTATTAACATAAAGTTCTAAGCCTTAAACTTTGTATTCCTATATTTAGAAGGTAAATGAGACAAAATCTAGATTCTTATGACTTGTTTATGAAAATGAAGTTTTACTTCTATCGTAAAAGTTTTTTTCCGTATTATTCTGTCTTATGTTAAGATGATGCTAGAGGCTTATATGCGACCCCTTCGGAGTCAAGTACGTCGTGTCGCTTCTAGTAGGGCTGGGCATAAACACCGAAAAATAAAAATATCGAACCAAACCAATTTTTTTTTGGTATTTCGATTTTCGACTTGGTATTCGGCATATGTAATTTTGTGTTATTCGATATTTTGGTTACCAAAATATATTATATTATATTTATTATTAATGTTAAATAATAATATTATAATTTAAAATAAAAAACTGAAAAGTAAAAAACTAAAAGTAGGTCAAACTTTACTTACTTTTTCTTTTTCCAATATCCACTTTATAGAGACCCACACCTATCACAAAACTCCAAAGTACACCAACTCATCTTCCTTTCAACTTTCCCACCTACAGCGACCAACGACTCATTCCATCCGTTTTCCGGTGACCGGCGACCAGCGAGGCAGCAACCTCAAGTAGCAGCAGCAGCCATCAGTCAACCAGCAGGCATCGACAGTGCGGTAGGTGGCACTAGTCAGTACAGGCGTCGGCCGACTTCCGGTGCGGGGGGGGGGGGGGGCGACCACCAATCCACCATCAAGTTTGTATTTCTTCAATCATTTTAAAATTTCCACTAAACAGGCCGATCAAAAAATCGAAATAACAAAATCGAACCGAAATAATAAAATCGAATCAAAACAATAAAAACTTTTGAAAGCTTAACCTTTTCTTATGCTTTCTTCTTCTTCTTCTTATCATATTGTTTTTTTCTCTTGTAAATATGGTGAGAGACAAATGCAATATATGTGAAAATAAGTTAGTATGAATTTTTTTTTTACATTCTTACATATTAAAATTGGCAGTCCCACTATAAGGTCTAATATGTCTCAACAAAGGGCAACAAGGGTGTGGACTAAAGAAGAGGAACTCACTGTTGTTGGTGGATTAAAAAAGTTGTGTGCTGATGATTGGAAAGAAGATAATGACACCTTTAAAGATGGATATTTGATTTAATTAGAACAACACATGAATGTTGGTCATCCGAATTGCGGACGGCAAGCTATACCAAAGATTTTCAAAAAAATAAGAGGGTGGAAAAAGCATTATATGACCATATAGGTTGTAAAAAGTCGAAGTGACTTAGGATTTCGATATATCAATGGAACTATCTTGGTTGACGATCCAAAATCTTGGGATGACTTCATAAAGGTGAATTACAATTGTTTAAATTATTAGTAAACTAAAGCTAGTTACTTATATTTTCCTTGGTGAATATGATCTATGTTTAGAATATAGTCAGTTACTTTATATACTTGTTTCTTAATTTCTTTGGTTAATACATATGCCAAGTTAATGACATTTAAGAAATGACCATTATTTTCTGATTGGGAAAAGATATTTTTCAAGTTCATGGAGTGCTTTTTAAGCATCAATGAACTTGATCGTTACACTATGGTATGAATGATTATTGATGATAAACTTTAAACCTTTGAATTATTTTTGATGTAGCTACTTTTTAAGGTATAACCATGTCCTAGTTTACTTTTATTTTGCCTATGTTTTATGTGCCATTTTGTATTATTTAAACAACGAATTATGCAAGTTTCTTTCATGTTTAATAAAGGCGAGTTTAGTTTCATTCCGTGAGGCCACGATACTAGAATTTCAAGTTTTTGTCAGTGGTATGTGTTAGATTTGTTGTATTCTTCATTTTATAAATCTATTATCTCACTATCTTGTTGCTTGAACAATGGACTCTGAATTTTAGGATATGGCAGTATGTGAAAATTGTAACTGCACAAATTATTTAGTATGGCGAAACTGAAATTTCGATATAATGTACTCCATTATTATTTGAAAATTAAGTAGACATTCAAATTGTTGAGGATATTATCTATGGATGAGGACAATGTCTATAATTGTTGAGGATAGTGTCCAGTAACATATTGTTCTGTCGGAAGTAAGCATCCTCTATCCATGGTTCTTGCCATTGGAATTAAGCCATATCTAGCAATGTGCATATCAATGGCTTTGCTTGAAGTAAGGTCTCTTGGAACTTCCACTAGTTCTTGCCAAGACTTTTGTAAATATGATATCCTTTAGCCAATATAATAAAAACAAACTTCCTCATTTCTATATTCTAGATTATTGAAGTAAAGACTCCAAATATAATATCTAGCATTAGTAGATGATGTTGCTCATATGTTAACTTATATGTATCTATTTTTGTTATATTATATGTACACATAATTGTATGTACTCGCATATCAATAAGTTTCAAACATTATAATGTTGGCCCCGTGTTAACACGTGTCATATATATATGTTGGTTCAACTATACGAGGAAGTTGAAAAATGTTGCATTCAAGTTTCTGCCTAAAGCTTTGCCTAACCCAAATGCAAAAAATAAATAAAAATACAAGGGTAAGAAAGGTCTAAGATGTTACAATAAAATAATTTATTTTTAACAAGTATATAATATTAATTGATTTTAAATATAACAAACCAACACCTAAAAAAATAATTAAACTCTACATAACTAAACTCTTCATAATTAAACCCTACATAACCAATACCTGCATAGCTAATACATGCATTACTAATACCTACATTACTATTGCGTGCATAACTAATACCCACATTATTAATACATGCATAACTCTAACTAGCAACCAAATGATCCTTAAAAGTGAATCATTTTCATAATATATTCCTGCGACTGCGACTGTAACAACTTGTTTCCTTCGTTATGGAAAATCCACTTGGGAAAGATTTTGGACCGGAAAACTTTTTCGCAGTAACTTAAAATTTCCCAGCCTAGTCCAGATTTGGATGAAATTGGAGTCAGTAAGGTCTAGGGAATCTGGTAACAAACAGGGTGAGGTGGGGTGTGTGTGTGTGTGGGGGGGGGGGGGGTTCTAATTGTGAATTTGACCATATGAGTAGAAAGCTAAGATGTTAAGGAAACAGTACGACTTTATAAAATTGAATTCGGGCGAGTAGAACTCCCAAAATTTATCTTAGCGTGAACGAGTATTTTTTTGAGTGTTGTGGGATGAAGGTGTGTTGTCAAATGGGGGTTTGGAACTTTTAAATTGACTTTTTATCTCCATTTAAGCCGTTATGACATGATTAGTGCCGCTAGGGCAGGGCCGTTGTAGCAGAGTGAGGGCCGCCACAATGGGACAATTGCAAAATAAGTCAGTAATAAACCCCAAAAATGTCATTATTCTGTCATTTCCTTTTTTGAGAGCTAGGTTACGATCCCAGACAAGTTCTTGAAACTTTTCCACGAAATTTGATGTTAAAGGTAAGGTTTTCTCTTTCCAATTCCATTTTACGATCACTAGAACGTAAAATCATAACTGTATATTATTTGGCAGGGTTTTGAATAGTTTTGGATGGATGTAAAAACCCTAGATGCACCTTAGGATCATAATATGGGTCTTGAGTCATTGGGTTAGCTGTAATCCACCATTAGACCTTAATTATTGAAAATCACATTTAATTGTTTGTTTGTAGAACTAGAGCAAGAGGAAAGTATTTGGAAAGGGAAGAATCAAGTTTCTTAGGGGATTCAAGGCTTGTTCGAGGTAGCTGATGGTTCTAAATTCATGTTTGTGATAAATGTTTGTACTTGCTTAATTATATTACGTGTATGTACGTGAATGTTGCATTGTTGATTACAATAATCTTAAATGAGTATGAATGAATAGCTATAGGTCATGAATCACCTCTTTATTGTATGATTTTGTCAATGTACATTGTAATTGTGATTGTTGCATGTTGAATGGATTGGGTGTCATGAACCGGCACACTAAGTGGGATCCGTTGCCATGTATTGACATAAACTCTAAATTGGGTGTCACAAATAGGCACACTGATATGGAACATGTGTTTTTCTTATATTGAACTTAGTGGGCTAACTGCATGATCCTACCAGATCACTATGGTTGTATACTAATACTGCACTTTCTCTTTCTTTGTTGAGTACAAGAAATTTTCACGTGGCTATTGACAAACCTCATTTATAAGACTACTGATCGATTTGAATTCAAGGGTGATCCATTTCATACCGGTTGCCTTGAGTTTTCGTTATGGTTAGTCCATTTCTATTAAGTCTAGTACTTTAGATTTTCTTATGTTTAGTTGGGTTAACCCAATTTCCTTTAGACTGGTGGTTCCTTGTTAGAATTTTTGTACATTGACTTTCAGGTTCTAGAGAATTTATTTTAGCATTATTTTGTTAGTCGTTGTTACATCCTTTGGAAGTTTATGGGAACTTTAGTTTTCTGCATTTAAACCTACTTTCGTATATATAAATTCTTAGTTTGAGGTTATTTGATTAGTGATTATGGTTCTCCCACAGGCGGGTTAATGTGGGTGTCACTTACGACGGTCTGGATCGTGAAAAAGTTTGTATCATAGCCTAGGTTCATTGATCTCGATGTACCAAAACAAGCCTAGCAGAGTTGCTGAACGACACAAAAATGCCTGTAATTTTCTTCAAGAGGCCACAGGACTTTAGGATATCTCTTTATTTTCGATTGTCTCCTTTCGTGCTATAACTCTGTTCCAACTGGTTTCTAGTGATACAAATTGGTATCTAATCTCTTTCATTCTTCTTTGCTCCAGACGGTCAAAACTAGATTCAACGCGGGAGACCCGTAGCTCTCGTCAATGAACCAACTGTGGGTCGCAACCAGAGGTTTCGGTCAAGGCAGGTACAGAGGAAGAGGTAGAGGCTGAGGATGGGTTGCACTTACTTGGAATGGAGAACCAGTTGTGAATGCACCTAGATGTGATGTTCCTCCCTCACATCATGAAGAGGTAGAGAAAATGTGGATAATGGAGACGAGGAGGATGTTGGATAGGAAGAGGATACACCAACTGGGAATACTGGCGTCCCTCCCTTAGATCCAATGTTATCTTAGAATATCATGACTTTTCTTAAGGGATTGGTTGGTCATGGAATCCTTCAAGCAGGGCAAACAACTCAACCCCCAATTAATCACCTTGCTACTATTACTTGTCTAAGGGGAGATACGACATTATGTATTTTTTTTTTCGTCCTTTGTTGGGTCGTATGACGATTGGGAATGAGCATGACATATTTTTCAAACTAAAGCATCCAGTGTTTCTTGGTTTTGTAAATGAGGATGCTTATGAGTTTATTTTAGATTTTTATGAGAGGCTGCATAAGTTAGGTATTGTACATCAACTTGTGGTGTATTGATTCATGACTTTCCAGCTTCAGTGTGTGACTAAGCAATGGTAGAGAGCTTATGTGGAATGCAGATCGTCAACTCTAGCCCGACTCACTTGGACACAGTTTCATGCTCTGTTTATGGAAACTTATGTGCCTCAAACTTTGAGGGATCGTAAGAATGAAAAGTTTATGGATTTGAATCAAGGTGGTATGTTCGTGGCTGCTTACGAGGTTAAGTTTCACGATTTGTCGAGATATGCTCGCAATTGGTGACTACTAAGGAAGAGAGGATCCATTTTTTTTGTTGAGGGACTGAATTCTGAGTATTGTTTGTGCCATGACTTCTGTAGGAAAAAGTTTTAATGAGGTAATAGATTTGTGAAGAAAGTGGAGGGGGTGACGCGAGTGGGTTATGATAAGGCAATGTGTAAGAAACAAAGAACTCAGTAAACTTTTAGGGCACTTACTCTAGATGATCAAGTAGGCCAACACTTAAAGCCACCAATTCAGTCTGCTATCCGCCTCTATAGGTAATTACTTGGGAAATCCACCTCAAAATTTAATTCAGGATAGCAGGAAGTCACACCTTCGGCGGGTAGCAAGCAATATTTTGATCGTACTCGTTATAACTTTGGAGAACCTGGGCATATTAGGAGAGATTGTCCTCACATGCACAATAGAAATCTAGAACAGTGGTACCCGTGTGGAATGTTAATAATGGTCGAGGTCGTCAACAATGTGAGAGAGGAGGAAATCAACAAGGTCGTGGAGGTCGAGGAAATGGTAAAGTTGGCAAAACTACAACGCAGCGAGACAGGGAAGTCTCCCATCAATATGATAGAGCTCAGTGTTACGTCTTTCTGGGCGAGAGCGAGGCATGGTCTTCTAACGTGGTGATCACATGTACTATTCTTGTCTGTGACCAGATGGATAATGTGTTAATTGATCCGGGTTCTACTTACTCTTATGTGTTTGTGTGATTTACCTCATAATTTGATATGATTTATGATATACTTGATTCCCCCATCCATGTTTCTGCCTAGTTAGAGAGTCTGTCATAGTCACACATGTCTATTGTGCTTGTCCTATCTTGCTTATGGGGTTTGAGACTTGTGATGATTTGGTTATATTGGATATGACTAACTTCGATATCATCTTAGGTATGACTTGGTTGTCCCCCTATTATGTTGTGCTTAATTGTAATACTAAGTATGTGACTCTAGAGATCCTGGTAGGGAAAAAATAGAGTGCATGGGTGTGTACAATCCTAACTAGGTAAGATCATATCCTCCATTCGGAATAGAATGCTATTGGGGCATGGTTATTTTATTCGACTCATATCGAGATGTTGAGGTTGAATCTCCCTCTATTGAGTCTATCATTATGGTGTCAGAATTTAGAGAAGAGCTCCCTACTAACCTTATGGTGTCAGAATTTAGAGAAGAGCTCCCTACTAATTTGTTTGGTATGCCTCCAGATAAAGATATAAATTTCTGTATTGACTTGAAACTTGCTAACCTACCTATTTCTATTCTTCCTTATCGTATAACTTTGGCGGAATTAAGAGAGCTTAAGGCTTATATCAAAGAGTTTCTTGATAAAGGATTCATTCGTCTAGTGCATCCTGTTATGCCATAATTTTACTATCTTTAAGAAAATCACCTTTTTAAATGTTCTAAGTGTAATTTGAAAAAAATACTTAGAAAGGAGTCGCTACTTAATTTTTAAAGGAAATTAAAAAGTTAATTTTAAAAGATTAAGTTTAAAGAAGGGTTTTAAGGTATTTGAAACGTCTCCTAAGACACTGATATCCTACGACTTAGGCTAAATATTTGACTACTTTTGGAAAAAATGATTTAACATAAAAATAATAATTTACAAATTTGATTATCTTTGAGAAAATAATTAAAAAAATTCCATATATTTTTTTTATTTTTTATTTTAGAGAAAGGGACCTAGAATGAAACATTTGAATTAAAATAGAAGTGAATAGAATTTTAACAAAATGATATTAATTAGAATTTACTTGACTTGCTATAAACATACTTGTATTATAGTGAATGTCTATTGTGTATTGGAGTCCTTTTAGGGAGTAATCAAGAATCTGACTTGGGGACCAAGTTAGGTTTCTCATATAAATAAAGAGGTTTTCCTTCATTGTAAATCAAATATGTGGATCCCTAGATATCATTCAAGAAGAAGAATAATTTTTCTCTCCTTTCCCTACTTTGTTCTTCTTCTATATTATATATAGTTTCATAACACGTTATCAACACTAGTCTCAAATTTAATAATTATGTTTAGATTATTCAGATTGATCGAACTAACATTGTTGAAGATAAAGTAAAATGATAGTATGCTAGTATTCATAGAAGTAGATCTAATTCTTACTAGGTATGTATGTGTCTATAGTATATTTTGAAGTGCCAGATATCATAGTGTATACCTTGTGATATTACAAAAGTTTTATAAGTCACTAAAATAAAAGAGTAACACAAGCCACTTCTATCTAATTTTATCGTCACAATATTGTGTGTATTTCTCTCTTTCAGAACAAGATAAATTGCCAGTACCACTACAGTGCATTCTTTTACATGTTCGATTTCATTTTATATTTTGTTTGTAATTATGTATCACTACGGTGGTCTATTTTCAGCCCTTTCTGTAATCAAAATATAATATTTTTTGGATTATGGCATTATGGACTTTTATGTATGCTGCAAATAGGTTTTGTTTAAGAAAGCCCTTTATTAACATGTATTTTCAATTTTGATACTCTACAAATTACTTGAGAAAATAAAAAATTATGGGATGATCGCATGTTAACTGAAAAGAGACGGTAGCAGTGATTGAACATTTTTCTATTATCAGCATGTGTACATGTTTAATTATAATTAGAAAATTATAAATCTTATTATCTTAACTATATATGATCAGTTAATTCAAAAAGAGTATTATAGTTGATGTGGTATAGTATTATCGTAGACTCAGGTGAGTCTCAATTGAGAATAAGATGATGGGTTCAATTTCCATCGCATCAAAAGGGTAAGACGTTGGATCTATGTCCAATCGCATCAAAAGGGTAAGATGATGGATTCAATTCCAGCGCAATAAAAGGGTAAGACAACGGATCTATGTCCAATGACATTTAAAAGGGTAAGACGATGGATTTACGTCTAATCACACCAAGTGATTGAAAAATGCACATGAATATAGAATGAGGTACTAACACTCATAATTTGTTATGCTCCCATATGTGCGTTCCAATCATGAAGAATGAGAACTTTTGATAAATGTTAAAATTATAGATTTATTCTCTAAAATGAATGAGGTATAAACCACCATGCTAGTCATGGGAAAGATCGTGATCTTTGGTTGTAGATGTGGTATCACCAAGAATGTCTCTTGACAGACATATGTTAACAAAAAGTTTCATACTATATCTTTTGATTTTTATTGGATAGAATTAGTACAATCGAGACACATTCTATACTAATTCCAATATTTTTCTTACTTTTGCATGATTGTATAGGACATCATGGACAAATAATGATAAGAGAAATTATAGATAATTAGAATGAACATTCATTAAAGAATCTAATGATTCTTTTAAATGCTGAACTTTCTTACATTGCTTGTTATCTAGACAAGTTAATGATTAGACCATCATCAATGGAAATGAGTCCACCACATTCTTGGAACATATATAAAGGAATATTTGTGGACCTATGAACTCACATAGTGGGTGGTTTAGATACTTCATGGTCCTAATAGATGATACTTCTAGATGGTTTCATGTGTGCCTATTGTTATCTTACAACTTGATGTTTGCAAAAATATAAGCACAAATAATATGATTACGTACACATTTTTCTGATAAGCAGATTAGTTTGTGAAGTGATGAGATCACGACTCACCTCTATAAGGGGTAGAATAACGGTGAAGAAATAAAATAATTTACTCCCGGAGTAATAAAATTGAAATTTACTCATATAATAGTAAATTAGAATTTTAATAAAGCAAAAGGCACATGACATAGTAAATTTGATGTTTACAAGTAATAATAATTTTATTAGTTGGCATGAATGATTTGGTCGTCCTAAAGATGTGCATACTGAGTAATAGACATACATTGAAGAACTTTAAGACTCTTCAAGAATTTTGTTGTTTATTCTCATGACAAGTTGATTGGGTCAACTAATATTGAGACTAAATTCTAAAAAAGTATAAAAGATGAATATGAGCTCGTTCACCTATTATGTGATATGATAAAGAGATCTATGAGATAATCACATGTGCGTTTGTTGTTAACTGGAGTTTGACATTCGTAAAATTGTTTGTGCAAGATAATTGAGTTAAAGAACACAACATTCAGAATATGTAATCAATACATTTTATCTTGATAATATTGATAAGTATTCAAGATGATATGACATTAAATGTGTCATATAGGAAATCATTGATTACAAAAATAAAGCTTTATGTGTTGATTTGAAATACGATATTGCATAAAAAAAGTAATTGTACCCATTAGAATAATAAATTATGATTAAGTTTATCTCAATTGGTTTATGGTCAGGCATCAAATATTTTTCATATGAAAATTTTGATGTGTATTATATGATTATTGAATATTCTATGATGCACAAAGATGGACTCTCCAAAATAGATTAAAATATATCATAGTTTGTCTAATATAAGGGGAGCTAAGAAGCAACATAAGAGTTGTAAATGCTCCTATTGAATGTTTCTAAAGGATAGAGTGTAGGTGATGCATGAAACATGATAAACTAATCGAATCTAAGTAAAATAATCTTGAAAAAGGGGAGTATCAAATAATCAAAATGATCATAATAAGGAGGCAATGAGCTCTTGAAGATCTTTAGACAGAACACTTCATGAAACCTCACGAGAGGGGTACGTGCCTGAAAATACGAAGGTGATGAGATCTCAATAAGTTGTTATATTATGAATTGATACAAAATGATATATCATTGATATAATAGCACATAATATTGTAAAGATTATGATGATATGCATTCTACGACTGCCAAAGCATGTCAGTGTAAAAATAATTATTATGTGAAAAGGTGAAATGATGCATCTTCGTACGCGTAAATCTTGTTTGACTTGCAGTCTAAACACTAGAAGATGTCATATATTTAATATTGAATCTTTTCAATCACTTGACAAATCCATATGAAAATTCCTGAAGGGTTTAAAATCTAAAAACATATATACGTTTTTGGAAATCTTGTTTATAATCCTCATATATAGATTAAATGAATCAATAATCTTTCATATTGTTATGCAAGTTGACGACTAGAATTGAAACTCTTGAAGAG
This sequence comes from Solanum neorickii, assembly GCA_027704865.1. Taxonomy (NCBI): domain Eukaryota; kingdom Viridiplantae; phylum Streptophyta; class Magnoliopsida; order Solanales; family Solanaceae; genus Solanum; species Solanum neorickii. The sequence continues at coordinate 12,816,974 of JAKWJC010000370.1, forward strand.
TTTTCATAAGGCAATATATTATTTTCTTAAAGAAGTTGAAGTTAGGAACTTGCAGAAATCTTTGATCTTAAAGATATGATGTAACGACCCAAAGTACACCCTCAAAGTTAGAATACTCTTGAATCGATACACGACGTTCTTGACCTCACAAAGCTCTTGAACAAGTCTCTTAGCTATTATTCATTGCATAAAGTATGAAAATTAGTGCATAATTAAAACTTTTCACAACAACAATGATAAAAAATTTCTTTTATAAAAGCTAAGGAACAAGTCTCATCATCATAAGACAACTTAAATACACATCTTAAGTATCTTAGGGTCACGACCCTTTACATTGAAAGAAATACATAATTAGTCTTTACAAGTCTTAAAAGAAGAAATTAGAGAAGCATAGATATTTCCTCGAATGTATGTGGACATATTTAGTCTCGAGAGAGTAAACTTCCCAAGCTTTGCCTCCTAAACTTTCACTTTCCTTTGACCTATACTTATAGAGTAAAATAAATTATAAGGTTAGTACAAATATTTTACTAAGTATGCATAATGAAAGAACATGCAAAAGGGACAATTTAGTTGAAACATACAATTCATGCTATTTTGATAAAAACTTTCATGAATCAAGTTACATGATATCATTTAATATCATCATTTAAGATATAAATTAAAAGTTTCATTTTTTAAACATAAGAGCATACTTATAGTAAACCCAAATATCACATGAACTACTCCTATCCAAAGTTATCCTAAGGCTCACCTAGGTAAGACATGAAGAGATCGCCCATACAACCTCTCCAATACATACCTAAGTGATCCTTAAGACTACTAAGATAAGCATACTTCATTTCATTTAACAAGTCAACATTCAATACTAAAGACACTAGAGAAAACATACAATACTAAAGACACTAGAGAAAACATACAATACTAGGAGCTTCACATAAGAACCATCCTCCAAGACAACCCCCAAGTTGCACATTGGTGCATCGTGAAAGTAGCATCCCATACTACTACTTCCGCTTAGTGCTCCTTACGAATCATCCTAGACTAGGCACATCACATTCATCATGTACTAATCTTTCATCATACAAGGCATAATATCAACATTAAACATAAAGTCACATTACTTTCATTTACATAATTTTATGACCATTCATACATTTTCATATAAGGACACACCAAGACTCCTTCCAAATGTCTACTAGTGCAATGGATAGATAGCATCTCATTCTACTACCTACCCTAAGTAGTACACCCTTAAGAAGACTTAGTTCATAACATTCATTTGTGGGGGCTAACTTTAACCGACATAGACCATGAGAGCTACACATGGAATTCCGGTATTAACCTCTACCGGATGAGAGGTCTCCACTTGCCTAAGGTAGGGTCATTGTCTTTATCCTTCACATGGAATCTCCAATAGATACACCTACGCAGACGCATAGTTAAGGGATAAGGAGATTGCTACTAAGTAACTCATTCTCTACTAACGAGGAGAACTCATCTCAAGAGGTATCTTGGATACAACATCTCTATTCACGAAGTGTACCTACCACTTCTTCAAATTCTTTGGTTGCTAAGCATAACTTCCCTAAGGAGTCTTAAACATTTATTTACTATAGGTTAAAGGATAACTTTTGAACACCACATCTCAACTCACAAAGGGTATCTAACCTTCAAACTATCTAGAAAGCTCTTGGGAAGAATGAAGTTGCTACTAAACACATCATCTCAAGTCATGAAGAGTGTAGACACCAAAATACCCCCTTTTCATACTATAGGAATAGTAGGGATGGTCTAGACACTTCATCTATAATCACGAAAAGTGTCTACCCTACAGATCCCCCATTTCATTCATAACTTTATTCAAAGTGTGTGTGTGAGTACATGTGAGCACACCTTCCACATAATCATTATAATTCAAAACATTGACTTCTAGAAATTCTCATACCCACATTCATCATACTTCACACACTACCATGCTTCACATATACATAAACATCATTTAGACCTAACACCATCAATATACACCTTTTCAGCTTCTTAAAACCTATCATGAATATACAATATAATCATAAATTTACTTCACACACCATACCTTCAAGGACATGATCACAATACACATGCTTAAACATATTCATATACTACAAGTAAACATTACACTAAAGGTCGATCATATCACTCAAGATTATTTCACAATAAGAACTAAGCAAGGTTAAAGCTACTTCCTTTTCATCCAAACTTTCACCACCTTTTCTCAATATTTCACCTAAACAATATAATAAAACATATATAGTGTCACGCCCTGGCTTCCCTGAGATGCGAGCATAAGACCTAGGACGACAAGTGATCCCAAGCTAACCCTGCTGGCATGCATGAGCATACTAAAGAATATAAACTGGTGTGGAAGCTAAATCATAATTTAAACCGAAAAGATGGGGAATACCCATATACTATAGCTGAAATATTTGAAACATTGATGATTTTAATACAAAGAAAATATTAACTCAATGCTAAAATGAAACTAATTATTTCTGAAATAAAGCTCTAATGACTAGAAATACTGGGACAAGCCCCAGCTAAGTCTAGAAAAAACTGAAATTAAATGACTAAATACTGAAAAGAAACTCATGACTATTGTCTTCAGAAAATGAGGACTCACCACTGAATCTGCTGAACTGGAGATCGAGAATTGATCTATGTTTGATCTGGATGCTGAGAACATGAACCTACTTCACGAGAAGATATAGCTCATGTATGCGGCAGTACTTGAAGGTACTGAGAATGTAGGATAGAGTAAAGTTGAAATAAAACATAATTGAACAAGCACAAAAGCAAGTATAATAGCCTGAACATGATATACTGAATTCTGAGATAACTAGATGCAATGACCAATTTCTAATATGATGAAATTGAATTTTGAATATACTGATAAATGGTCAATGCAATAGACACTGACTAAACTATGGGAGCTACTAATAACCGATAATAAAACCACTTGAGCTAAATGTGGAGTCCGGATTTATATGCCCAATCAAAATGACCCAATATACCCTGCCAGAGGTATAAAGGCATGTTGGCATGATCACTAAACTAATTGCCAACAAAGGGGACTTACAACCTACTTGGCTAGTAGTTCTGGGACTAATTAAGTATGTTGAACCCTAGTCCAACTCGGTATTATGTTACTCTCAATAATTTATGTAGTTAACTGATTATGACTGAATTTCTGTAAATACTGGATTGCTAAAAAACGAACATGTAAATTTAGAATGCAACAATTAATCTAATAACGATGCATGAATAACTGAGGCATGTTTATCTGAAGTAACTGAAATATCTGACCTAGCATGCGCTATTCAAGAACTAAAGAAATACATAAGTAGGGTTCTAAAATCTATGTGATAAACTAAATAATAACTTCACAATTTGATTTGGAACATATATTTAACTAATTTATGATGATTTCTTGTAATTCTAGAAACCTTAGGTTTAATCATGATAAGGGAATCAAGAATTGACTGAAAACTAGGGATCTAATGGGTGAAAGGAACCCACTAATGATATCCCACATGCCTGGTGATGAAATTCATGGAGAAATATTTAGATTTTTGCGCTGGAACTGTTGGAACCTTGTTGCGTTCTTGAACTAGGGTTCTTGATCTTTTTCTCCTTTCTTGCTTCTATTTTTCTATGTTTTTTATTAATGATTTGACTTAGGTAACTTTTGATTATATTTCTAGGCTTAAACTGACTAAAATCTGATTATTTAGGGTCAAAATGATGTATCTTAGGGTTTAAACAAAGCGATAAAACACCAAAAGACCCCTGCTTTAATTGCTATCGGACCAAACGACAACCTGGACTAACGGTCCGTCATTTGGGTCCGTAGGTTGGTCTGTTCGATAGACCTTTACTAAAACTAGAATAACTTTGTACTCTGAGGTATGATTTTATCAAGGTTAGTGGCTATGGAAAGCTAACTCAAATATCTATCTGTGGGATGTCATGGGACACCTAATTCATTTTGTGCTAAGAGTTATGATCAATTGAATTTGACCCAACTTCATTTCCCCCATACTGTCTGTTAATTTCCACCTACAGTCAGACCTACGGACCGTATATTGAATGACGGCCCGTGATGGTCAACCGTAGTTCATATAAGAGTGTGGTTAAATGGGGTGTTGATCGACGGACACAAACTATGGAACGTAGGTCCGTCCGTCGTTCGACACTTATTAAAAATTTTCTAAGCTGAGTTTTTGGGGGTTTCAGACTGAATCGACGGATGTGCAGTATGGGTTGTGGGTCAGGCTACGGTCTGTCGTGGTAACTGTCGATTGCACCAGTATTTTTTTTAGAAGCTGATTTTCTGGTCTGTTTTGTATACGAGGTGTTACATATAGGTAGTAGCTAAACCAAATATAGCATAAGAAACTCAATTCTAACATCATCTAGACAAAAGCAACAAACCCACTTCATAAGCCAAAAGTTTTTAATATGCATAAGCATGGTTTAATTGAGGTTTTGACATTAAAATCATCAACTAATACTAATAACAACATATATCAATTCTTAAAAGGCTTTCATTCAAAGACACATGCTTAGAGTCAAAGATAAAAGAAGTTGGAGTTTAAAACTCTTTTTGAAATTTCTTTGGAATGGCTCCTTGAATGAAAGAAGGTCAAGGATGATCTACCATACCTCAATATGAAGAAACCCACGAAATTTGGTGAAGAAACTTGAAGAAATTACCTTTTTCCTTAGAGCTTGAAGCTTCATGAAAATGGAGGTTTTTGGAGGAAAGGTTTTTGAGAGATTTTGATTTTGAACTTGAGGGTTTGATTTTATGGGTGAAATGGGGTTTAAAGTGACCTAAAACCATCTTAAAATAATCCCCAAAGTTCCCAAAAGAGCCCTACACTATTTGGACCCTTTTCCAAAGTCTATTTTTTTCACATTCGGGGAGCACCCCTGCGAAGTAACATGGTGTACTTGACCTCTCGGAGGTCTTATACAAGCCTATAGTTATCATTCATCACATTGTCATAGTAAATTTAGCGGAAAATTTAAAACTTTTCATAGCACTTTATATGCTAGAAACATCTCTTCATATATAAAAAAAATATAATTCATATTACATATTTATACCTTAAGTCTCTTTGCCATCCTAGACTGAACATCATAAAAGTACTTTAGGGACACGACCCTTACAACATAATACATAAGTATTACTTTATATACTTTACAGTAGACTAATCATTAGGACATCCTTGGATTTAAGGATTCCTTCCCTTGAGCTTGGGAATCACATATCAAGCTCCCCATTTACAGAGACATCTTTTAAGCATCCATAACCTATATTTTGTGTAAAAAGTAGAGAAGAATGGAGTTTGTACAAGAATGCACTGAGTATGACAACCATGCAAACATGCATTTAAAAGGGACATTTTCCTTGTAATCATACTTCATGTATTTTTGAGTAAATCTTCATAAAACCTTTATACAATAGCATTTATATCATTCACATGTTTCATATATACATATTCAAAGGCCAAACATCATATAAAATCACATATTGAATTAAAGCCACTATTAGGTTCACTTTACAGTGAGATATTTACCTTAACAGTGAACTTCCTTTGTTTTAATTTATAATCTTCCCAAGTATCCCTCTAGTGATACTTTGTGCAACACATCACCTCAAGAACACAAAGTATCAATCATACATCATACATAAGCCATCACATACCATTATAGAAGTATAGTACAACATAGACACATTTAAGTCAAAACCATAAAAACCTTACAGTAAACTCTTAGTCATTATGCACATATACTTATTTTACTTCACATGGAACCTTATGAGACCTTACTCATAATCCCAATCTAAATCTACAAGTGCTATGAACATGTGAAGCCCCATAACCTCTCACATACTTAGTATACATATGATGAGACCACAAGCCTTACCATCACATTCATACATCGACAAGCAAGTGAAGACAACTTCATTCATGTCAACAACCTTCATCATATAGTCATTAAGACCAAGATAGTGCATATAAGAATAAGACCACATCATATAGACTCATACTATGCACATCTTCATAAGAAGTATACCAATACTACCATGTCATGCATAAGGAACATATACATAGTCACATGCATTAGAACACCTTCCTAGGACTCCCTTACATATTTACTTGTGCAACGTCTAGGTGGGTTTATTACTTCCACCAATCGTAAGTATCTTCTCTTAGGTTATCCTAGTTAGGGTCCTTAGTCATTTACTTCCATTTTCCATTTTACTTTAGGGAAGTTATAACCTTAACCGACACTAAGACCACGGGTGCTAAACATGGAATTTGGTGTTGTAGAGCCTTACACCAATGTAAGGTGTTCTCACCCAGCCAAGGTAGAACATTAACATACCTCCTAGCATACTAAGTGAATTCACTTTCTATATCCTATTTGGCAAGCATAGTTTATGGAACTAAGAGATAGGTATGATACATGACATTTGGCAATTGGGGCCTCATCTCATGAGAAAACATAGGTGAAACTTCCTCAAAGAGAAGACACCACCTCATGTGGATCCATAGGTGAAAATTCCTCTATGGCAATTAAACACTCTATAAGGAACAAATGGTGAATTTTCCTCCAAGGGAAGTCAACACCTCTCATTATCAAGTTCACTTGGTGCTAATCTAAGCTCCTTTTATTGAAAATCCTTTATGAACATTACTTTATAAAACATAGGCTTAGGATATTTATTCCTCATATGCTTATATCATACTCAAGAACCTATCTAGTTTTAAAGTACTCGTGATCACACCTTTTAAGTCCCCTCTATTGATTAGATCTTCATTCATGTGTGTGTGTACTTATCTGTGAGCAAACCTTTCCCATAACACATAATTGTCACACATGTTCATACATAAATGCATGAGTCTATAAGTATAACTATATGAGCAATCTTTTCATATAAACACACTAAGACACTATGAACATTCATACTTCATTATATCATATAATTCATATTCGTAATATGCCCATACATTCATTTTCATGTACATAGAAACCAAACCTAGGTACTATCCTGTCAAGGTACACATGTCCAATGCATAGACAAGGTCCGATACCCTAGCCCATACTAGTACACCTATCAAGTCATCCTAGTTAAGGAAATACATACCATAATTTCATAGACATAAGCTTAACATACATAGTAGTAGACACTAGTGAATATGAGTACAACCTTTCATTAGACACTATGAACATTTACTACATTGTAAGCATTATATAGAGTGAGGGTGTGCGTGAAATGGTTAATATGATCACATAATGTCTATCAACAACACATTGAGGCATCCACCCTCTTAAGACCATATTACCCTTTCAAGAATAGACCACACAACACACAATAGCATAAGAGACAAGCCAACTTCATATTGCACTTAGAACTCCTAACTTTTGCTATTCATGCATTCACATAGGGCTACATAGGTAAGATACTATTAACCATTTTAACTCATCAATGTTTGCACCTACACTTTACCCTAACATAGATATACACATGCTTATACAATAGCCATACAACCTATATCACAACTAGAATAGAAAAGTAGGGATAAGCTTCACATAGTATAATGATCACACACTCATATATTCATCAATTTACCTTCAAGGCCATAATCAAAACATCTATAGATTGTCAAGAAGAAAACACCATCACCATAAGTGGACCATACCACACAATGCCATATAAGGCTTCATCAATAACAATAATATAGAAAAGTAGACGGAAAGGGTCATTCTTAACAATTCATCAACCTTTAATCATCATTGATCAATACACCTTTCTCATCATCAATAAATTATAGTGAAGTAGCTAAATTACATTACTCATAAACAAACCATGTACAAGTCGCCACAATATCATACTATAATCTAATACATTACATCACATATATACTAGAAAGTAGAGAGTTATAGATCCTCAAGTAATTTCCCTAGTATTATTCATGAATCATCTTGTATCAATAATATCCATTCAGGTCAATATCTAAAGAGATAGAACATCATAGATAAATCATGTTTTATCCACTCTAGAATATAGATCACAACATATACATAACTTGATCAATGTTTATAGGCTAGAAGGACTTACATCAATCTTTACCAATTCCATTATTATCTATTAATATTGGATCAATAATACATAAATATCACCACATTACACATATAGGCAGTAGCTAAGACAATTCACCATAATCGAGTCATATAACAACCAACCTAATGTCAATATCACAAGTTACTACTTGATAGACTAGAAGAACCTAGATCAATTAATACCAAGACTTCTTTACTTTTATCATAAAAGATTTATATAAAAAAATTCAACCATGGTATTAACCTATGGCAGTAGCTACAAGCATCTTAACATAATCAAATTCTACTTTTATACATTTAAAGATCAAATCTTCATACATTGATCACATGGACCCTTCATCATCGATTCATCATCAATTCACGTAAAAAATAGTAGATATAAGCAATTCAACATAATAGAATCACAATTCAAGTAATAATAAGTCACGATCACAATGCCCATGCAAGGGTCAAATCGAGTTTGGGAAGGGACATGGGTTCATAATGCAATTGGATTAAAATTCACGTTAAAACCAATAAATTATCATCAATTTATCCACTAAAATTTTTATATAAAGAACCCATGGCTAGATTGAAGAAGAAGAGATTTGATCATAAAAACTTTTTTGAAAACTTTGAGATTAACTCTCTAAGTGAAAGGTTACTTAGATATGAAGCATCACCATACCTTTTTCTAGAATAAAACATTAAAACCTGATGAAGAACCCATAGGAATCCAAGCTCCAAGTTGTTCTTGATCTTCACCTTCAATGGAGGTTTCAAGAAAGAATTGGTTATGGAGGGAAAGTCTAGTTTGTGTGAATTGGTTTGGGAATGGGTTGATCACGTTTTTGATCACTTATATAAACCCAAAAATAATGAAATAAACCAAATAGGGTCAGTTTAGGACGTGGTGTGAATTTCCCATTCACCCCTTGAATGAAACAGTCGCCATGCATCTTCCAACAACCTGCACCAACAACCACAATCGACGCCTAGTAGGTCCATCGATGGACTGTCTGTGGCTTAGTCGATTGGGTCGTTGGGCTGTTCTTTGGCTGAGCCTTAGGTATGCTAAGTTTCCATCGACGACACCACCATTGATGGGTTGTTAACAAACAGGGCATCATTTGCTTCAGTTGATTGACACTACTGATATACCATGGTTTCACGGTATAATTAATACTTTTTCCTTAAGTTTAGTGTGTCCGAAAGTCTTTTTGTGCTAGTTTTTATATGAGTTTCTCATTGTTTTACAGGAAATCTGTCCAAAGTTGAATGCGGAGATTTTGAGTGAAGAAATGCAGAAGAGACCACCTACGGAGCTGATGATGGTCCGTCGTGCTTGAGACGGTCCGTAGGTGGCAGCGTAGAGAAGCTGCTGAAGGAAGATGGGGAAGTCTGACCAAGTGTGGGGTTACGTAGCTTGTGACGGTTCGTCGTGGCTATGACGGTCTGTCCTGCAGGATCGTCATGAAGTTCAGAGAAGTGATCCTAGTACCCAGATTCCAAGAGTTGAAGTGTTTTGAAACGAAGACCCTCGACGAACCGTTGTGCCTATGACGGTCCGTCATACTTGCCGTTGAGGGGAATGAAGAGAGCAGCAGAAGAAATTGCTAAGTATGGGACGACGGAGTCCATGACGGTCCGTCGTGACCACGACGGTCCGTCGACCCAGCCGCGTTTTGGCATATTTCCAGCAATTAGAATCCTTGTTTAATTAGGTTTTTATTTTTTATAAATAGTTCGAAAAACCTCGTTTTTGAGGTTAGACACCAGATAGTTAGACATCATATTATTAGACTCTGTGTATTAGTGTTTTGATTTGGAGATTCTTACAAGTGATTTTTGGTGATTAATCAAGCAAACTTTCGGACTTTATTCTTTCTCATTGAAGTAAGTACATGAATTCTTATTTAATATATTAGAATATTGTGTTTATGGCTATGAGTAACTAAACTCCATAACTAGGGTTGTGGGAACCATAGGAAAATAATGAGATAAACCCTAATTAAAAGAACAATTCTAGAATAGTGTCTTGCATGTATTAATAATTCTTTCGTTTATAAGTCTTTTTAACGGATGGCCAACGTTAGAACTCGCCTTAATGCTACTTGCCGGACCAAGGAGGTAGATAATAGGAAAAGAATTATTAACATAGATTTAGTGCATACTATCTAATAGGCTAGTATTGATTGGTACGAGGTAATAACTTAGTCAAATATCGAATACGATGCTTAATATGAGGTAAGGATAAGGGTTAGGATAGCAACACACGTAGCCGGACCAAGGTGCGGAGTGAGATTTTCTAGATGCTGGACCAAGGATTTAGAAATACATAACTTATCACTTTGCATGCAAGATACTAGGAAAGAATTGTTATAGTTAGAGTTATCAAGTTATGAATCTGTGGGGAACACGTAAACCCTAGTTACTTTGATTAATTGATTAAAACCCAACATTAAAAGCTGTTAAGTGTCTCTTTCAAGTTCGTTGTTTATTTTCACTTATTTAGAGATAGAACCCCCCTTTTTATATTTTTACTTTCCAAGGAAGTTATTGACCAAATGATAGTAATAATAGGTTGAGGTTAAGTCTAGACTATTTTCCTCTTGGGAACGATCCAACCTCACTAGTTGGGTTATTTACTTGACACGACCGCTTTACTTCTCATTTGAGAAGTAAGTTTGAGCTTATCAAATTTTGGCGCCGCTGCCGCAGAATTTAGCTTTTAGATTAACTTTAACTTATTACTATAGTTTAGTTTATATTTTCTTGATTTTACTTGGTTTTATTGTTTTTGATTTCCTTTCAGAACTATCCTCCTTGTATGCCAAATACACGGAGAAGAAGAGAACTATTGTTTCCCTACGATCGTGAGTTAGAGCGTACACTGCGCAATATGAATCGAAACTTAGGAATAAATGATGAGGATCCAAACAAAAACATCCCAGATCCAGTTGATGTTCATGGTCAGATGTTACCCGGCGCTACGGGTGAACATCAACAGAGGGGACAAAATCCCGTTCCACGGCCCCAAGCATACTACAGAGGGTATGATAACATAGCAGACTCGGATGGGCCACTTGTCTTGCCCCCTCTACCCACAGGCCACACTTTTGTGGTAACTAGTAGCCTGATGAAAATGCTCACTGCCAGAGGTTTGTTTTCAGGGCTACCTTCTGAGGATCCACATGCTCATATAGCTAAGGTAAGGGCAGTGTGTAAAAGTTGTGTGGGGAGGCCTGATTTGGATCTAGATGTAATAGGTCTCAGAGTGTTTCCTCTCTCATTGCCGGGAGAGGCTACTATGTGGTTCACTGAGCTCCCATACAACTCCATCTTCACTTGGAATCAACTAAGGGATGTCTTCTTAGCACGCTACTATCCGGTCTCCAAGAAATTAAACCACAAAGACAGGGTGAACAACTTTGTGGCACTACCAGGAGAGTCAGTTAGTAGTTCTTGGGATAGATTAGCCTCATTATTGAGAAGTGTTCCAAATCACCGTATAGATGATGAGTCACTGAAGGAATACTTCTATCGAGGACAGGATGATAACAATAAAGCGGTGTTGGACACTATAGCAGGTGGATCTTATGGAAAATGCCCTTATGCTGAGATTGCAGAAAAACTAGAGAAAATCTCCCGAAATAACAAAGCTTAGAGTACTAGGAAGTCCGATACAGGGAGAAACACCTTCGCGGTGCAGTCCACTCACAACCTAGCCACAGATGAGATTCGTGAAGAAATGGCTCATATGAGAACTGAGCTTGGGTTGGTACTAAAACATGTCACAGGGGGTGCAGAAAAGATAAATGCAGTCAACTACTTGGCTAAACCACCACCTCCTAATGATGAGTGCTATTATGCGGAGGACACTTATGCAGTGAATGAGTAGATGGGGGGTTTCCGACCAAATGCCCAAGGCTCAAATCAGGATAATTAGCGCCAAGGTCAAGGGAACCAAGGTTGGAACTATGGTAACTACAACAATGAGGGTCATTATGTCCGAGATGGAAACTACAACTGCGACAACAACTTTAACAGGGGTAACTATGCTAATAGAAACGACAGGAATGGGCCCTATGTCCCTCCTCAAAATCGTGAAGTTACTCCTAGGGATGGTGGAGATAGTATGGCGCGAGTTGAGGATATGTTGCACAAAATAATGAGGAGGTTCGACACTAGTGATGAACACATTAAAGAGTTGAGGTGTGATTTAGCTAGTATTGGGCAAAAAGTTGATACACATGCAATTTCGATTAAACAAATCGAATTGCAAGTGGCCCAATTATCTGCGACAGTGAACACACGGCAATCGGACACTCTTCCGAGCAACATTGTCAAAAATCCAAAGAATGATGCGCACTGTATGGAAATCACTACTCGGGGTGGTAGGCAAACCATTGACCCACCTATGCCATCTACTGAGGAAAATGTGAGAAAGGATAATGATAATGTGGTAAAGGGGAGTGGTGAAGCAGAGGGAAGTAATGGAAAGATGCAGAAGTACCTATCAAGGTAATTCCCATGCCTAGGCCACCACCACCCTTCCCCCAGAGATTAGTGAAAAAGACCGAGGATGGTAAATATCGGCGTTTTATAACAATGTTGAAGCAGTTTTCTATCAATGTCCCTTTGGTAGAAGCTTTAGAACAAATGCCCGGTTACGCCAAGTTTATGAAAGATCTGGTCACAAAGAAAAGATCGGTTACTTTTGAGGATGATGATAGAATGCAGCATTGCAGTGCTATTGCTACAAGATCTCTGGTCCAAAAGAAAGATGATCCGGGTGCGTTCACTATTCCTTGTACAATCGGGCTATTACATTCTGCGAAAGCATTATGTGATCTGGGGGCAAGCATAAATCTCATGTCCCTCTCGATTAACAAGAAGTTGGGTTTGGGTGACCCAAAGCCCACTGCGATGCGGATACCGATGGCTGATCGAACAATAAAATGGCCCATAGGGATACTCCATGATGTGCTAGTAAAAGTGGAGTCATTCATCTTTCTAGCTGATCTTGTTATTCTTGATTGTGAGGTTGATTTTGAAGTGCATATCATTCTTGGGAGGCCATTCCTTGCTACAGGTAGAGCCTTAGTTGATATGGAGAAGGGACAGATGACATTTCGGTTGAATAATGATGAAGCGACCTTCAACATTTGCAGGACCATGAGGCAGAGTGGTGAGCTCCAATCGGTATCTGCCATATCCCACAAAGAAAAGATGAAGAAGGAGACTGAACAGAAAAATGCAAAACAAGAGTTTATGGTTGGGGATTTAGTGCTTGTAGACAGTTCATGTGTGCCTTGCCTTCCGGGCAAGCTCAAGTCCAAATGGACTGGCCCTTACTAGATTACCCAAGTATTCCCACATGGGGCAGTTGAGTTAAAAGCCAAGGAGGGAGTGCGGTTTAAGAGGAATAGAGATAGAATAAAACTCTATTTTGGGCATAAAGCATCGGGGAATGAAGCGATAGAGGCATACCATCTTGATGAAGTCTGAGTAATCAAGTGTCCCCAGTCGTACCGCGACATTAAATCAGGCGCTTGTTGGGAGGCAACCCAACACTTATCGTCTTTTTAGTAATGGTAGCATTTTTCTACTAATGGGTTTTAAATTTGCAGGCACATCACCAGGAAATTCTGCAGAAAATTACTATGCAGCAGTCACTGATGGAGACATCGACGGACCGTCGCGCCTGCGACGGACCGTCGTATGCATCCGTCGTACGAGGTACGTTTTTCTGTCATTATGAAATTAGGGCACACACGACGGAACCAAGGATGGGTCGTCACAACTGTGATGGACCGTCGTCGGGGAACCGTCGCGTGATTAATGAGGTATACCCGACCCGACCCGGCTGGACCCTTTTCCAAAATCAGACCGTTTAAACTCCACACCCCTTCATATTTCACCCCATTACTTTATTATTTTCTCCCATTACTCTTTCTTTTCAACTTCCACACTCCCTCCCTCCGATCATTGCCCCCCCTCACAATTCTCCCAAGCCCTAAAGTGTTCATCTACTAGTGAAAACTGCTGCTGTGGGTGTCTACCTTGCCACCGCGTACTTGTGCATTTGTTTTTCTCCATTTCTAAGGTATGTGTCTCTAATTTATACTCATTTATCTTGTATTTGTGTTTACTAGTTAGTATTAAGCTTAGTTCCTCATTGTATTTTGTTTACTGTAGATGACTCTGCCTAACCTAGGTTACAAATGTTCGAAATTGCCATGTTTACAACTTTAGACATAGGTGCTTTTGCATTGCTAGTTTCCTAGGTAGTTGGGTTAGACACACATAGGTCCAAACCACTTCAAGGTTGATGTGGGTTCATCGGGGTTGCTTAGGGTACCTTTAGTTCTGTCTCTGTCATTTAGAACGAGACCCCGATGACGGACCGTCGTAGCCACGACGGACCATCGTAGGGTCCGTTGCACAAGCCTTAGCACCCCTGTCCTACTGGACACATGTGACGGATCATCGTCCTCGCAATAGTCCGTCCTGCATAACCGTCATGCTAGACAGAGACCCTGTTTCTAGGTGTCTCTCATTTTTTTCCAAGTGTCCTTCAACGGACACATGTGAAAGACCGTCGTACCCACGACGGTCCGTCCTGCATGACCGTCATAACGGTCAGAGACCCCTCTCCTAAGGGTCTCCATTTTTTCCCCCAAGTGTCCTTCAACGGACACTTGTGACGGACCGTTGTACCCACGACGGTCCGTCCTGCATGACCGTCATAACAGTCAGCGACCCCTCTCCTAAGGGTCTCCATATTTTTTTTCCCAAGTGTCCTACGATGGACATCTACAACGGATCGTCGTAACTGTGACGGTCCGTCCTGCACACACCGTCATGCTAGTCAGAGACCCTCTTTCAGGGTTCTCTATTTATACAGAGTCCAAGTACACCACGACGGACCTCACGACGGTCCGTCATAGTCACGACGAGCCGTCACCAGGCCCGTCGTGTGTCACTGTTTATACAACATTTACATATTATTTTCACTGTTTTATTTCGTATGGTTTCGCTTGTCTTGTTTGCCACTACACGTACTAATTGTGATCCTTTGCAGGTACTATCTACTATGGCACCCAAACAAGATCGAACCTACGCACGCGGGCGATCAAAGTCTGTTGCCCCGTCTGCACGCTTGATCATCGGCTCTGATGATGAGCGGGACCCTGAGTATGTGCCCCCAGGCACTTCCGCACCTTCTCGTGCTGCACGTGCTCCCAGAGCCACACCCAAGACGGTGGCGTCCGGCGAAGTCACTGCCTCCCAGTCTGATGAGGAGCGCACACTGACCGGCACACCCTCTGGGTCAGCCACAAATGAGGAAGGAGCGTCTGGCTCCTTAGGAGTATCATGGTCCGAGGAAGCTTCAGGCTCTGCTGAGGTTCCCGCACCCGCCACTGCTGTAGCGTCGGCCTCGTCTGATGAGGCTGACAGTTCAGACTCTACATCCGGCGCACCAGCTCAGGTCCCCACCCCAGCCTCTGACCAGCCAAACCGGTGGAGTGTCGACGGCCAGTTTCAAGTTTACTCTGACGCCAAGTTCCTGACTGATAAAGGAGTAATGACTCGGACACTCACCTTGGAGCGGCGGGTACTTACAAGGAGTTTCCACACGATGCCAGAGATCCACAACCTTTTCACCAGGCATCGCTTAGAGTGGACAACACGTCTGTTGGGATGATACAACGAGGAAATTGTCCGAGAGTTCTACGCATCCTACGTAGCGACTCTCCGATCACAGATCGATAGGCGGGCTGCTCCCGCTAAACAGGCCCCACTGGAGCAGGTTCGAGTTCGAGGCGTGCAGGTTGACATTTCTCTGCCAGCCATCCGCCGGTTTCTATACGGAGAGAGTGCAGATGCTACTCGAACCCCCATCACTGCCGAGTTTGACTACCGCTGGAAGATAGTAAATGATGGACAGTTCTTGCGCGAGCCAGCACTGAGAGAGACCACCAAGAGGTGGATGGCCCTGCACCTGTCAGTAGATGGAGAGGGTGCCGATTGGGTCACTGAGCCGAAGGGGGCCATCAAGAAGGCCAACCTCACGTTCACAGCAAAGTTCTTGGGGCTGCTCGTCCGTCACTGCCTCTCCCCCATAGCTGCTGATAACATCGTTACGTGGGATTGAGAAGTATTGATGGCGGCGATGATAGCCGTATTTGAGGTGGACTTCACATGGCTTCTCCAGGCAGTCATGTACGAGAGGTCATTCAAGGTCACTACTACCTACCCCTTCTCGTGTATGATATTTGCCCTTTGCAGGTCCGCAGGTGTGCCCATATGGCATGTAGATCAGCTGAAGACCCCGCAGGGCACTGTTGACGTCGGCCTCATCAGAGACGAGGCCAATGAGTTGTCTCCACGCAAAGGGCCCCGTCCAGAGCTGCCCCCACTTGCTGATGATCTTGCGGATACGGTAGCCCAGGCCCGCACAGCTACACAGGCGTCCACTGACACTACTCCGGTCGAGTCTATCCCGGGTAGTAGCATAGCCCCGAGCTCCTCTCGCACAACCCCTCTACCGGCACTGGTCCCGCTTGATAGGGTCCAAAAACTAGCGGCACAAATGGCCACTCACCTGCATCAATCCAGCTGTGGATGCAGAAGTCGATCACTGAGTTTGAAGAGCGTCTAGAGCGGAAAATGCAGCAGTTTATAGAGCGGAAGATTGCTGAGGTTAACCAGCGCCTGGACGCCTTTGAGTTGAGAGTGTTATCCCGACCAGCCCCTCCGGTGGATGTGTCGACTCTTCAGGCTGCAGTTGACAGTCTTCGTGCAGACATCGACACGATCCTAGAGGCGAGGGTGCCAGAGTCTGAGGCTCCTTCTGTCGAGCCTGCTGAGGACACCGTGATGGCAGCCCTGTTTACTACTTCAGAAATTCCACCACCTCCACTTCGAGAAAGTGCCAAGAGGCGTAGGGGTCG
Organism: Solanum neorickii; assembly: GCA_027704865.1. Lineage (NCBI taxonomy): Eukaryota > Viridiplantae > Streptophyta > Magnoliopsida > Solanales > Solanaceae > Solanum > Solanum neorickii. The sequence continues at coordinate 12,834,085 of JAKWJC010000370.1, forward strand.
AGCAGAGGATGAGGCGCGAGCAAGGAAGAAGGAGCGCCGAGAGATGGAGGCTGCGAGGAGAGCCTCACTTGCTGAGGAGGAGGCGCACCAGATCAGAGCATCACAGTTAGCGGCTGGGGCGTCTAGCCCCCGCACTGTAGAGACAGCAGGAGGCACTACTGATGGTGCGGTTGTTGTTGAGGACACCACTGAGGGTGTCCAGATTGCAGAGGACGTGGGTTCCGGGGAACCGGACCCACCATCTTGCTGATCGACGGCGCTTTGCGCCGCAGGTTTGCTTCACCTACCACTCTAATATTTAGATTTTTTTTATGCATTGGGGACAATTGCATGCTTTTTTGTTGGGGTGGGGTAAATGGAAAGTGAGTGTTAGTGTGAAGTATGAGTAGCCCAACTCACTATCCTCTTTTTGGGTTTTCTTGCCTGTGTTCTTTTTCCCCAAAAGACTGATTACTTTTTCTGTTGAACCGGCATGTTTATATCTTTTGTACATAGTTTAACTCTGAAGCATGATGGCTAAAATGATATCCTGAGAAAATTGGAAAATGTTGCATGACTAGGCATAGTAACTGATAATTGTGTGGCTCTAAGCATGAAATAGAATTACACCATTGCATTACCCTAAGTCTTCAATTCGAACTAGGTATCTAATAATCTGGTATAGTGATGAGATGTCAAGTGAGTGTGAGGAAATTTGAATAGTCCACCATTGGTACTGAGCTAGAACTTGCCTGGTTAGTCCTGCTAAAAGTAAGCTGTAACAGACAATTAGGAAAGGATCATAGGCCCTTATTCAAGATAGCCCATTTCTAGCCTAAATAAAAGAAACCAAATGAAAGTTATCCTTCTTTGATCCAAATAATCTGTGCTTAAAATTAGACCTTTCTTTTTCACCCCAACTGATCTTTTCTGGGAACAATATGTTGGCCCTGGTCCCTCCTTGGACATCTGCACCTCCGCTTATGCCAAAAGCATAAGTTGAGGGTGGCTAATGCATAAACAACCTTTGTTATGGCCCTGACCCAACTTTGGGTATTGTGTACCTTGACTCATGGCAAAGCCATGAGTTGAGGGTGGCTGTTTTGAGGAATGCTCTGGAAAGTGGGGTTGAAAGAACAAAGAGAGATAAAGAACAAAAGTAAAGTGACTCAAGAACTCATTAAAAAAAAAGAGAAAAAAAGGAAAAGAGTCACTTACACAAATGAAGAAAGAAGGGAAAATAGCAAGGTGAAAGAATGGGAGAAACTGGGCGAGATAAAGTGATAAACAGTGGAAGGTTTAGCCGATATGTCAAGGAGGGCAAAAAGTCACTAAATTATACCTAAATATACCCTACCTGACTCTGAGCCTATGTTACAAGCTAAGAAAGTCCTATCGTGATCCTAAGGGTTGTATAGCGAACTTAAGGCAGTGAAAATAAGGGCAAGCTTATGGCAATAGGTATGAACGAGTGTGACTTTGTTCTGAGAGTGAGTGTTGAAAAGTAATCCTTATGCTCAAACTAAAATCATTGTGTGAAAAATGAGGATTTTGTTTTGAAGTGAGGATACTAGTTGCAATACCAGAATTGTTAGCACCTCGGTGAGAAATTGAAGAGGATAGGTGTTAGTGCATGGTGAGTCTGTGTCATGTTCTAATCCCACAAAATTCAAGCCTAATAGTGATAGCATGCATAGATTTGATGAGATTAATCGGGATTGATAGCCAAATGATTGCAAAGGATAAAACATAAATACTATTGTACAAAGATTGTGTAGTGAGTCATAGTGCGTCGCTTGAGGACAAACAACGAATTTAAGTCGAGGGTGTTGATATACCGTGGTTTCACGGTATAATTAATACTTTTTCCTTAAGTTTAGTGTGTCCAAAAGTCTTTTTGTGCTAGTTTTTATATGAGTTTCTCTTTGTTTTGCAGGAAATCTGTCCAAAGTTGAATGCGGAGAGTTGAGTGAAGAAATGCAGAAGAGACCACCTACGGAGCCGATGACGGTCCGTCGTGCCTGTGACGGTCCTTAGGTGGCAGCGTAGAGAAGCTGCTGAAGGAAGATGGGGAAGTCTGACCAAGTTTGGGGTTACGTAGCTTGTGACGGTCCGTCGTGGCTATGACGGTCCGTCCTGCAGGTTCGTCATGAAGTTCAGAGAAGTGATCCCAGTACCCACATTCCAAGAGTTGAAGTGTTTGAAACGAAGACCCTCGACGGACCGTTGTGCCTATGACGGTCCGTCATACTTGCCGTTGAGGGGAATGAAGAGAGAAGCAGAAGAAATTGCTAAGTATGGGACGACGGAGTCCATGACGGTCCGTCGTGACCACGACGGTCTGTCGCGAGGTCCGTCGACCCAGCCGCGTTTTGGCATATTTCCAGCAATTAGAATCCTTGTTTAATTAGGTTTTTATTTTTTATAAATAGTTCGAAAAACCTTGTTTTTGAGGTTAGACACCAGATAGTTAGACATCATATTATTAGACTCTGTGTATTAGTGTTTTGATTTGGAGATTCTTACAAGTTATTTTTGGTGATTAATCAAGCAAACTTTCGGACTTTATTCTTTCTCATTGAAGTAAGTACATGAATTCTTATTTAATATATTAGAATATTGTGTTTATGGCTATGAGTAACTAAACTCCATAACTAGGGTTGTGGGAACCATAGGAAAATAATGAGATAAACCCTAATTAAAAGAACAATTCTAGAATAAGGTCTTGCATGTATTAATAATTCTTTCGTTTAGAAGTCTTTTTAACGGATGGACAACGTTAGAACTCGCCTTAATGCTACTTGCCAGACTAAGGAGGTAGATAATAGGAAAAAAATTATTAACATAGATTTAGTGCATACTATCTAATAGGCTAGTATTGATTGGTACGAGGTAATAACTTAGTCAAATATCAAATACGATGCTTAATATGAGGTAAGGATAAGGGTTAGGATAGCAACACACGTAGCCGGACCAAGGTGCGGAGTGAGATTTTCTAGATGCCGGACCAAGGATTTAGAAATACATAACTTATCACTTTGCATGCAAGATACTAGGAAAGAATTGTTATAGTTAGAGTAATCAAGTTATGAATCTGTGGGGAACACGTAAACCATAGTTACTTTGATTAATTGATTAAAACCCAACATTAAAAGTTGTTAAGTGTCTCTTTCAAGTTCGTTGTTTATTTTCACTTATTTAGAGATAGAACCCCCCTTTTTACATTTTTACTTTCCAAGGAAGTTATTGACCAAACGATAGTAATAATAGGTTGAGGTTAAGTCTAGACTATTTTCCTCGTGGGAACGATCCCAACCTCACTAGTTGGGTTATTTACTTGGCATGACCGCTTTACTTCTCATTTGAGAAGTAAGTTTGAGCTTATCAAATTTTACCAAGGCACTGTCTTGACAGCCTTTGTAACCTTCTTGTAGGCCCTTTTGTGGAGCTTTTGTGAAGTCGTACCCGGGCATTTTCAACGTATATACAAAACTTAAAAATTTATAGACCTTACACATCAGTTTAACCCAAAACAAATACTCTCAACACGTCCAAACATGCAAGGCACACTCAAGACACACATGAACGTTTCAAGGGCTAACTTTCGAACGTCTTAGACATTTTTGGACGTTTGACCTCCAAATTTCATGAAAATATATATACTTCTTATAAACATCATTATTACTCATTTAAGTCTTCATAATCCCATAAAAAATCAAAAACACATAAAAGCATCTAAGGCCCCTTTGGCGACTAGTCGTGGAAAGTCTTGGTCGTCCCTTGACGTTTGACTTCCAAATCACCTCAAACTTTACTCACTGCCTCAATATGATACTAAAACTATTTTAGGGCATTTGAAACTTATTAAGAACATTTTAGTCTCTAGACACCCTAACTCATTTTGGGTGTCTTACAAATTTGATTTAAAAATGACGCGATCAAATATGGGACTTGCCTACACGTCGCGAGGTCATCTCCAGATCTTGGTTCTGGAATTTATTTTGGTACATGAAGGTTCGTGTTGGACCCGCGTTACAGGGAAAAATTTTCCCATTATCTGTCATCTGTGCGACGCTCCCTTGGCTCCATATCATGGCTGCCTGGCATCTTCCTTGGCTAACGTTTGGGTCCTCCTTGGGAACCCTTAGAGTGGTCCTCGAGAGTCTTACTCAAACGTTTGACCTTTGGTATGTCCCTCAAGGTAATGGGCTCATCCCCACTGGTTTTAGACACCAAACAACACCTAAAAACATGCACAACAAACAAGGACATACTAGCACGCACACAAGGCTAGTTTCCAAACGTCTTGGTCGTTCCTTGACATTTGACTTCCAAACTTCACAAACTGACTTCTAATGTTAAAATTAACTATTTTAACGCATTATAAACTCATGAAACACATGTGAATATCTAGTTTGACCTATTTCATTTTTAGGGTCGTCACATATTACTCATAAAAGAATATAGAAGGAAGCATATTTCGTCAAAGCTATTCTACACTTATAAGCTCCCAAGAATGATGATATCAACATCCAACAAATTTGTTAAAATAATAATATAGTTTATTTATTCACCAAATCTCTATAAACTAGAACTTTCAAAAAGATGGTGCACAACCTTCAAAAATGAATATTCAAATCTCCAGATTGATGTTCTCACTAGAGGAAGTTAATACGTGATGTACTAATTTTTCCTCACAAGGTTTTGTCCCATAAGATTTTCCTTGTAAGATTTTTAATGAGGCATACATAATGCATATCACTAGATATGTGTACTATTTTTACTTCATTAGATTTGTTTCCACTTGGTTTATCTAGTAAGGTTTTAACGAGACACATAATCTACTGACATTCAAGGGGGAGTGTTATATACATATTTGTATTATAGTCAATGTCTATTATTTGGAACCTTTTTAGGGAGTATTTAAGAATCCTACTTGGGGACCAAGTTAGGTTTTCCCTATAAATAAAGGGGTGTTGGTTCATTGTAAATCAGATTTGTGGATCCCTAAATATCATTCAAGAAGAATAAGAAGTCTTCTCTATTCTCCCTATTTTGTTTTTCTTATTATATAGTTTCATAACATGACTTATATTTTAAAATAACAATTAAATCAAATTGGTTAATTTTTTAAAATTAATTGAAGGAATAAAAGTTTTCACTAACGTTTTTGAGAAAATTACTGAGTATTTTATAAATTAATTGAAAAAGGTTTGACTTAAAGTTTATTAGAGATAATTTCTTTAAATTAAAGCAGTTTTAAGCTGGGGAAAAAGGTTATTAAGTGAGAATTAAATAATATATCTTTTTAAGGACAAAATTTAACTTAATTAAAGATATAAAATTTGATCAGTATACTCGACATAAAATAAATGACAGTAAACGTTCACAAAGAAAATAACTCATCTTTTGGGAATCCGATTAGGTTAATTACTAATCTTAAAGTTAGAGTTAGACTAAAATAAAAATAGTTGCAACGAAATAATAAAGAGAGGGAGAGAAGAATTTAGACCCTTTAAGTCTCCAGAAACATTGAGACAAAAGATGTTCATTTTTTGGACGTTACCTAATTCTTGATTTTTAATACACAAGTTGTATATCAATGTATACTGGACATATATAACACATTTTTCTGATTTACGAGACTTGTACATCAACTCCAAAGACTTCTTCTTTGATTTCTCAAGGTAGGATGACTCGATAAAGGAATTTTGGGCCTTTATGGCCCTCTCGAAATGCGAAGGGAAGAAAGATTGGAGCCCATAGGACTCATCCAATATCAAAACAATAAAAAAACATAAGAAGCTTTCACTTGAATCCAAATAATGAAATTGTCTAGCTGGTTTGAAATACTAAGTTGCATGGAAATTTAAGGGAACGAACAAGAATTAACTCATGCTAAAGAATCAACTCTTAGCTACTCAAAATGAGAAGGAATAAATGTATGTAAGATAATATTTCATACTAAGTTTTCCTAATTACAGTGACTTAAATGCAAGCCAACCATTAATGGAAATGCAAAGGAAAAGAATATGAATCAACAAATACTCAGAGACTAATATCGTGCTAATGAAGTAAAATTTAGCTAAAATTATGCTACGATTCTAACCAAATTCAAATTCGATTTCATCTAATTAGGAAGTCAATAATTTCACCACAAAATAATAATTGATCAATCCAATTTTTAAATGCTTCAAACCAATTCTACGAGAACAAAGGTAATTAAAAAGGATAAAAAATTGGAAGCAGTAGCATCTAACTCATTTTTAAGCAAGGGAAGAAAATAAATACAATCAAATAACTAAACTAGGAACCATCATCATTCAAGCAAACATGTTAAACGATGACATAATAGGCATAAAAAAAATGTCCACAACACTGATAACATTAAAGTAAATGACTAAGATAAACAAAAGTTAAAAATCAATATTTTTAGATTTAGACAAAGATGGGAGGTCTATTATCTAAAAATAAGAGTGATGTTAGTTTAATCGTCACATTACAAAGGTAGAGCTATAAGTAATCCTCCATGAGTTGAAATCCAAAAGAGACATATACTAGTTAAGCTACTCGAACTAACGAAATCAGAGGCTAGATATATCTACTAGGCGAATTCAAACTAAACGTTAACAAGAATCCTTCATAATAAGAAGGACCCCAAAGCAGACAACCAAGACTATCATCACATTCTTGTCACACTGATGAAAGCTAAATCGAATAGTGAATAGACCAAAACGACACAACTGATACACTTGTTATTGAGATCAAATGAACTTTAAATCATTTTGAACAAAGCAAGACAAAGAATCAAATAATTATATAGATACAAAATTGAACCAATGAATATAATGACAAACATATAATAATCAAAGGAGCTTTATCAAAGCTTCATTCATGCTTACAACCCAATAATTCATAAGAAAACGACACTAAGAAAACAGTAAACAAGGAACCAAATACATTTAGCAGCAGAACATATACCAAAGCTTGAACATACAACACACAATGTCTAAATGAAGAGGAAGAGAGATTATATTTCTTGGAGAAGATACTACGGCGAACGAATTGAGGTGAGGTATTTCAACACCACGTGAAAAGAACTCCGATGATGGAAGAGAACAAAGAACTTAAGACGAGAGTTTGACATTCGAAATTCTTAACTTAGCAACTATAGAAATCAAAATTCTTCTTCTAAACCTATATTAACTATGTTTTTCCTCTTTTTTTGTGTCTCCTAATAGTGATTAAAAGAGATGAATATATAGAAAGAGATTGAGGGCTAGAAATTAGGGGGACAACTGGCAAATTTTTTTAATTTGAAATGCTCTTTTTGGAGGCAATAGTGAAAGGGATTGGAAATTCTGAAATGGGGGTGTTAACAAATCAATTCACATCCATTGAATGACAATGAGCTAAGAAACAGAAGATAACATCTTCATATCTGTGAGGAAGCATTTGTACAATATGTGAAAAATGAATTACTTGGAGAATCTGGTTACACCTTCTCCCTTAAATACAATTGCCTAAGATCCTTCTATAATCTTCTATTGGTGGTTATACACTATTCAAACCAACAAACTAAAACAGAATCTGTTAGGAATTATGTACAGATAATTACAATAATCAACACTCACCTCCACCTAAGTTATTGCTCCTATTTCATCACTCCCCCTAAATCTAGAATGCATGAATATATTCAAAAAGCCGAGCTTGGATACTAAATACTCATGTTAGAATCTAAACAATCCCTTTGTCATAATGTTTGATTATTGCTCATGTGATGTCAAGTAGGGTGGTCTGATCAATCCCTTTTGAACATCATCCCTAATAAAATGACACTCAATTTTAATATGTTTGGTCCTCTTGTGATAAACTGGATTTGCAGCTATTTGTAATTCTGTCTTACTATCACATAAAAGGTCCACTAGCATGTCCAGTTCTTCCCCTAGTTCCTTTAACAATGCTACCAGCCATACCATCTCTGACACAGTAGTAGCCATGCTCATGTATTGTGATTCAAATGAACTTCTTGATATTGTCGTCTGCTTCTTTGATATCCATGATACTAAGGATACTCCATGTTTGATTAAGAAACCTGTCACATATTTTCTTGTATTGTGACATGATGCCCAGTCTGAATCACAATGTTTTCTTAGTTTGGTTCCCTAGTTTCTTCTTATTAGTATCCCCATTACAGTTTGTCTTTTTACATATCTAACCACCTTAGTTGATGCCTCCATATGTGACTTCTTAGGATTTTGTAAGAAAAGCGTTAGTTTTTAATACTGCAAAACCAATGTCTACCCTGTTTGTGTTAAGCACAATAATCTTCTATTCAGTTTTTGATACAATCCCATATCTGTCAAAATGTGATGATATGTAACTCCTCTTGCCTTATCCACCTCTATTGTTGTCAGTTTCTAATTTGGATCCAATGGAGTCCATGATGGTTTTGCACCATTAACTCCTAATTCTTCTATCATCTCCAAAGCTTGTTTTATCTGATTCGTCAAAATTCCCTTGGATGACCTTCTGAGTTCAATCCCCAAACGATATCTCATGATTCCAAGATCTTTATTTTTGAACTTAGTTGTAGCTCTTCCTTAGTCCGCTTAATCAGTCTTAATTCACCACCAGCTACTAGAATGTCATCCATATATACTAAAACAACTAGAATATTCTCATGATGCCTTTCAATAAACAAAGAATTGTCCAATCTGCTTTGTATAAAACCAGAATCTATCAAAGCATCTATAAGTTTCACATTACACTGTTTACTAGGTTGCTTCAGACCATATAGGGATTTTAAAGATGTAGCACCTGGGCCTAACACAACCCCAAAAGTTATCTCAAGAGGGGAGGATTGTCCAAGTCCATATAAGGATACCACCAGTTCATTCCCTAACCGATGTGGAACTTTTACCCACAATCACACCTCCTTCACGCCCAGACCCAACTAGAGCATGGACCGGGAGCTCAAACGAGGATAGACCTGAGCAATATCATCAATACAACTGAAGGATTTTCTAGACTCATGGGGAGAGATGGAGTCTAATTCTTAAAAGGAAAAATGTCTGCTAGAGAAATAACATCTCTGGAAGTAAAAAATGAATGTGTAGAGAGGTTATATAAGACATAACACTTGGACACCTCAGAATATCCCATATGTACAACAGTCACTGCTCTAGCTGTGAATTTGTCCCCAGATGGAAATTTCTTGTCATAACACAAACAGCCCAGGGTCCTAAAATGATCGATGGTACGTCTACATGCATGAAACAATTCATATGGACTCTTTCCATTTAATACTTTAGATTACAATCTATTCATCAAATAAATAAATCCCAGTACACAATGTCCACATAATATAAAAGGAATGGATCCTTGAAATCTATTGGCTCTAGCTAACTCCAAAATGTATCTATGTTTCCTCTCAACCACTCCATTTTTTGTGGGGTGTAAACACATGATCTTTGGTGTAGAATGCCATGAGATTTAAACAATACATCACATTTAGAATTCATAAATGATGTCCCATTGTCTGATCTCATTACTTTGATTGTTTTACAAGACTGTTTCATGACTAGTTTAATGAAGTCTCTCAAAACCATTACAACATCACTTTTGAATTTTAACAAAAAAAATTCAAGTCATCCGACAATAGTCATCCACAATTGTCAAGAACAATTTATTACAATCAAACGTAGGTACATGAATGGGTCCACATACATCAGTAGTAAATCAAAAATAGCAATAGATATGGTATTACTACTAGGAAAAGGCATCCTAGTTTGTTTAGCAAGTGGGAAAATTTCACAACTATCGATTTCTTGCTCACAATAATCATGGCTAAGACTAAAAACCTGTTGCATGCTCCAGCAGATGCATATAACATTCTCTTATGACAAAGTAAAACATCTACTTTATTTCTTGTAGCTATCAAACCTTTAATTTGTTGTAATCCTCTAAAATGCTGATCATTATTCTCTGTTTGTCCTTTATACTTTAGCAAGTAGTGTCCATCCTTTTCTTCACCTACCTCCAACACCTTCCAATTTAAGAGGTTGTAGAATATACAGAAGTTAGGAAAAGTTGAATTTAGCAATTAAGTTCCTTAGTTATCCTCAAAAGAACATCAGATTGAACCTAAAATCTTGTATATACAGTATGTTGGCTAACACAAATAACAACCCAGAAATCGTATGACCTTACCTAGAGACTAACCTGATGAATTATGACCTAAAAAGGGGTAATTACATTCCTAAGTGTTCGGGGAAAGAGTCATAAAAATTGTGAGGGATTAGAGATGAAAAATGAAGAAGTTTCGACGGGCCGAATCAAAGAGTGCCCGCGCGTCGCGCGCCATGTTCCAAATTCCAAAATGTGGAGCTGCCATGAGGTATTCTTCCTCAAAAAGTATTTTTGAAAAACAAAGTTGGACCTTGCTATGCGTCGCGGACCCACCTTCAATTATTGAAGAAATTGGGATATAATGAAAAGTCAAGTTGGACGTTTATATTAAAGTCCAACAAGTGTAGGGGAGTTTTGGGTATTTTTGGAGAGTTAGTATATATAGTTTTTAGTCATTTTACACCCATTCTCAAATCAAAAACACAAAATACTCAATTAGAAATTAAAAAAATAGAATCTCTCCCTTCTCTCTAAATTCTTTATCTAGACAAAACCTCCATTGAAGGACCTTGAAGCTCCAAGAAGAGGATCAATTCTCAAAGATTTCAACTCATTTTTATGGATAAGTCTTCATTAAGGTATGTTTTCTTTCACTCTTGGGATTCCTTTCCCCAAGAGGTCCCTTCAAAGATGTTTTACAATTTTATGGCTAAGTCTTCATCAAGGTATGTTTTCTTTCACTCTTCAGATTGTTTTCCCCAAGAGGTCCCTTCAAAAATGTTTTAAAAATCCCCCCAAATCTAGAGTTTTTCTCTACACACGGGTCTTCTTTGAAAAATGAAATTATGAATCAATTATCATTACTTAAGGTTGTTTAGGTGTATAAATTCACTTGGACCCATATTCTTCCCTAATTTCATAAATCTTGGATTTGAATTGGTGAATTTTTTTAGGATGATGAATTTATAAATTTTCTATATTGGTGTTAATTGTGTTATTACTTTATGAATTGCCTTATATGATGCATTGTTTAGTTTTAACTTAATTCCTTAAAGATTAACAAATGTCCCTCTTCTCTTAACCCTAACTCTTGAATTATGTTGATTAATGAATAGAGGTAATGTTATTGAGTATGTTCTTGTGTAATTGACTATTTTATGATGATGATAATTTATTTGATGGATAAATATCATGGGTTTGTGATGAAGTCTTGGAAGGTTAGACCTTCAAGGTCATGAACACGATATTGTATTATTGTTGGTTTATCCTTGGTAATATTGATTACTTGAAGCATGAATGATGAAATTATGAATGTATGATCATGCTATGAATATGATGGTTGTGATATGATGATATGTGTGCTATTATGAGGGGTTCAACGTAATTCCCATGTGTTTCTTAAGACTATGTTTTGAAGTGATTTTCTCACATGATGTTGGATTTGTGATGAAAGAACTTTCTCATCTTAAAATCTATGAGCTATGAACATATTATATGAGGGGTTAAACTCCAAAGACCTATATTATACATTAATATTAAGGAAGACTTAAAGAGACTTCAAAAAGGGAATTTAGCTAAGCACTGAGTGTATTTGACAATGTGAGGTGTTCTTTTCCAAGGGAAGAAAGATTCACCCGATGTTCTCATGAGGTGGAAAATACCATGCTAATTAGCATAAAAAAGGTTTCTGGTAACAACCACCTAGTTCCTGAACTATGTGCCACCCATATGAAACCTTAGCTAGTGGATCCTCCTAGATGTTATACGAATGTTTATGTCTTACCTTGGATAGTATTTCACCCTCATTTCGGTGTGAGGGAATGACACCGGATTCCATGTAGCTCACATGGTTTATGTCGGTTATGGTGAAATATCTCGAATGTTAAATTCTATGAATGAAATTAAGAAGATGAACACTAACTAGGACTACTTAATAGGTATTAGTTGTTGTAGGTAAGGGTATGGGACTTTACCTATACATTGCACAAGTGGAACTTCAGGGGAATTTCAGGGCGGATTCTTTATGTATATATGATATGTATGATATTGGTGTGACTTGATACACATGATGTTGGTTTTATTTGGTGTACATGTTGTTTACTATACTTGTTATGATGATGTATGAGGTAAAAGACAATGTTTGTGATCTCTTCGTTAGTTTACTTAGTTTATGTGGGGTTATGGGTTTTAAAATACACTTTGCACTAGTAGACTTGATTTGGGGGTTATGAGTAAGGTCTTGTGATGTATCGATGAAATGGACTTTAAATATGAAATTTTGACTATGGCTTGATTATGGTGTTACTTATGAGTATGGATATGCCTTGTTGTTATGGTATGGACTTGTATAATGTTCTTAGAATGTGCATAAAGGACTTTTCAAGTAAATATAGCATGTTTATAACCAAATGTCCCTTTGTGCATGTTTCATATGTTTTACTTGCATATGTTTCTATACTTAGTACATGTGGTTCGTACTAACCCATATTTCTTATATTTTCTACACAAAGTGTAGGTTTGGGCCATTGAAGTAATTCTAGTCCTTTCTTGAAGAAACTTGAATTGCTATTCCCAATAGGTGAGTCCTCAACGCTGAGGATGGAGATGCTTGATCCTAATTCTAGTTTTACTTTCCTTATTTAAATACTATGTTGTAATTTGTATTATAAGGCTTGTTATTGATGTAAGGGCTAAGTCCCTATTTTCATACTCTTATGTCTAGATGGAATGTGTGACAAGTAAGTTTCTTTCTTAATATATGAAGTGAAGTTCAACTTCAAATGAAAAGTTTTAAATTTTCCGCTTTTATTCTATCTAATATGCAATGATGAATACTAAGGGATTGTCTAATACCTCTTCGAGAATGAAGACGCTAACTAGGGGGTGCTCTCGGGTCATGAAAAACTTTGTATCAGAGCATTAGGTTGAATAATATTAGGAATGATGTGACAAAACCACGTCTATGTAGAGTCTTATTCATAATTGTGAAGCGTGCCACCTTTATGAATGAGAGGATATGTGATTCTTAGGAAATTCATTTATTTGGTATTCTTAAGTCGTGCCTAAAGAGTCTTAAATATATGTGTCCTATCTTTCTAATACTTTTCTTGTGGATATAGGCTATGACTACTAGAAGGGAAGCCGCAAGAAAGGTTGAAGAAGAGATCCCAAATGCAGGAGTTCCTCCCTGAGGAAACCAAGCTCCTCCCCAAGAGGAAGTTCCTCTAGGTGTCCAAGCCCCGGTTAATCCTCCGGTCATGATGGATTGAGAAATAAGGGTGACTTTCGTAAACTTAACTCAAGTAATGGCTACTCAAGCTCAAGCCTTAATGACTCAAGCTCAAACTATGATGGCTTAAGAGAATTAGGAAGTTGTACCCTGTGAATCAAAATGCTAGTACCATGGCTTCATTTTTGAGGGACTTCACTAGGATGAACCCTTCAATGTTCTTTGGGTCTAAGGTAAATGAAGATCCTTAAGACTTTCTAGATGAGTTTTATTAGATCTTGTATGCTGTGGGGGTGAGTTCACATAAGAAGGCTGACCTAGACTTTTATAAACTCAAAGAGGTGGCTCAAACTTTGTAATCTCAATGGAAGGATAATAGGACATTGAGAGCTAGTTCCATAAGTTTGGAAATCTTTAGGAGGGCATTTCTTGATAGGTTCTTTCCAAGGGATAAAAGAGAGGAAAATTTGGAAGAATTGATCAACCTTCATCAAGGAGGTATGAGTATTCAAGAATACTCTTTGAAATTCATTAAGTTGTCTAAATATGCCTCTTCTTTGATGGCTAATCTGAGAGATAAAATGTGTCGCTTTGTGATGGGTTTGTTCGATGATCTAGTGGAAGAGTGTCATGAAGCAATGCTTCATAATAACATATATTTATATTGTTTGATGGTGCATGATCAACAAGTTGAGGAGAGTAGGCTTAAGGGAAAAAATAAGGATGCCAAAAGGGCAAGGTCCTATGATGGAGGTACTTCTAATGGTAAGCTTGAAATCCAAGACAAACCAAAGTTCAAGAAGAGATTCTCCAACAAAGTTCCTTCTAATTCCAAAAGTCTAACAATGATAGGGTGTCTAACCCTAATCCTCAATGGGGAAAAGGTGGTGGTTCACAAAGTGAGAAACCCAATTGTGCCAAATGTGGCAAGAGACATATCGATAAATGTTTAGTGGGAACAAATAGCTGCTTTGGTTGTGGAAAGAGTGGCCACATGGTGAAAGATTGTCGCGTGTACAAGACTCAAGTAAGGGAGAGTAACCATGCATGAACAAGTGGTCTTAATTCTGATGCTCTAAAGAAGAACCACTTCTATATTCTCAAATCTAGGGGTGATCAAGAAGATTCTCCCAGTTGTTACCGTTATGTTTCAAGTATTTTCAATTATTATTTATGCATTGCTAGATCTCGGTGCCACTTTATCTTTTGTAACTCCTTTAGTGGCTGTGAAGTTTGATGTTCTCCCTGATTTCTTAGTTGAACCTTTTTTGGTGTCTACCCTAGTGGGTGACTCCGTTATTTGTAAAAAAGTCTATAGGAGTTAACCCATATTATTTTCCAATATAGTTACATTGGTTTTTTGGTAGAATTTGATATGTTTGAATTTGATGTCATATTAGGGATGGGTTGTTTAAATGCTTGTTTTGCCTCAATTGATTGTAGAACAAGGGTAGTTAAATTCCAATTTCCTAATGAACCTTTTTTGGAGTGGAAAGGGGGAAACTCAATCCTGAGAGGTCAAATTATTTCATGTCTAAAAGCTTGTAAGATGATTTATAAGGGATGTCTCTATCATATTGTTAGGGTCAAGCACCTTAGGTCCAAGGCTCCTCCTTTAGAGTCGGTCCCCGTGGTGAGGGACTTCCCGAAATTCTTTCTTGATGACTTGCTCGGAAACCCTCCCGAACGGGAAATAGATTTTGGAATTGATTTATTACTAGATACTCAACCTATTTCAATCTCTCCTTGATGGATGGCTCTGGACTTGTTGAAAGGATTGAAAGTTCAACTAAAGGATTTTCTTGATAATGGCTTTATACAACCAAGCATATCTTTACGGGGCGCTCGATATTGTTTGTGAAAAGAAAGATGGGTCTATTAGAATGTGTATTGACTACCGATAACTAAACAAGGTCACTATCAAGAATAAGTATCCCTTCCCTAGAATTGATGATTTGTCTAACTAACTTCAAGGGGCGAGTTACTTTCAAAGATTTATTTGAGATCGAGGTATCACCAACTTAGAGTAAGAGGAGTGGATATTCCAAAAAACGGCATTTTGAACAAGATATGTCATTATGATTTCTTAGTCATGTCTTTTGGTTGAACGAATGCCACGGTGGATTTTATGGATCTTATGAATCAGGTGTTTTAGGATTATCTTGAGTCATTAATAATTGTATTTATTGATGACATCTTGATATACTCTAAGAGTGAGAATAACCATATGAACCATTTGAAGATGGTTTTGTAAGTCCTCAATGATAACCAACTTTTTGCTATGTTTAGTAAATGTAAATTTTGGTTTAGATTGGTTGCTTTTCTTGGCCACGTTATTTCAAGTGTGGGTATAGAGGTCGATCCGAAAAAAGATGAAAGCAGTTTAGAATTGGCCTAGACCCCAAAGTCCTACCAACATTTGAAGATTTTTGGATTTAGCTGGGTATTATAAGATGTTTGTAGATGGTTCTCATCTAATGCTTCTCCTTTGAAAACCGTAACCCAAAAGCAAGTTGAGTTTGAATGGTCGGGATCTTGTGTAGGAGGTTTTCAAGAATTAAAAGATAAGCTTACCTCCACTCCGGTAGTGACCTTACAAGAAAATACCGAAGGGTTTGTTGTGTATTGTGACGTTCCTTGAGTAGGTTTGGGTTGGTTCCTCATGCAACATGGAGGGGTGATAACATATGATTTAGTAAACTCAAGGTGTATGAGAAAAACTACCTCACTCATGACCTTGAACTAGCGGCTATGGTGTTTTCTTTGAGAATATGGAGATACTATCTTTGTAGAGTGCATGTAGATGTGTTCACTAATCACAAGAGTCTCCAATATGTGTTCACCCAAAAAAATTTAAACCTCCGACAAAGAAGGTGGTTAGTTCTTTTGAAAGATTATGATATGAGTGTCCTTCACCACCCTTAGGAAGGCCAATGTGGTTGTGGATGCTTTGAGTAGGATGTCTAAGGGTAGTGTAACTCATGTTGTTGATGATAAGAAGGAGTTAGTAAAAGAGGTTGATAGATTGGCCCGGTTGGGTGTTCCACTAGAAGATTTTCCAAATGGGGGTTTATTGTTCATCATAAATCTCAGTCATCCTTAGTGGTTGATGTGAAAACCAAGCAACACCTTGATCCCATCTTGATGGAGTTCAAAGACTACGTACTTGGGAAATCCATTGAAGCTTTCTCCTAGGGGAAGATAGGGTACATAGGTATAAAGGTAGGTTGTGTGTTCCGGTTGTGCATGACTTGAGAAGACAAATTTTAGAAGAAGCCAATGGTTCACGATATTCCATACATCTAAAAGCAACCAAGGTGTACCGCGACTTGTAGGAGTTCTATTGGTGGATTGATTCGAAGAAGGATATAGCAGAGTTTGTGGTTAAATGTACAAATTGTCAAAAAATCAAGGCCGAACATCAAAGACCCAAAATTTTGTCTCAAGATATAGCTATCCCAACTTGGAAGTCCGAAAATGTGAATACGTATTTCGTTGTGGGTTTGCCTCATACACGAAGGTAAAATTATTCGATTAGGGTAATTGTTGATAGGTTGACCAAATCAGCCCATTTTATTCCCGTGAAAGCTACATATTCAACGGAAGAATATGCAACATTATATCTTTAAGAGATTGTAAGAATGCACAGATTTCCCTTGTCTATCATTTCAGATAGGGGTACTCAATTTACTTCTCATTTTTGGAAAGTATTCGAAAGTGGGCTTGGTACCAAGTTGAAACTTAGTTCCGTATTTCATCCACAAACAAATGGTTTGGTGGAACGAACCATCTAAACCTTAGAATATATGTTGAGGACATGTGTCATTGATTTAAAGGGTAATTTGGATGGCAATCTACCATTAATTGAGTTTACCTACAATAATAGCTATCACTAGGTATCTCTATGGCACCCTTTAGGGCCCTTTATGGAAAGAGATGTAGATCTATAATTGGGTAGTTTGAGGTAGGAGAGTTTCTCTAATATGTCTCAGAGAAATTTATGAGGCCGTGGAGAAAGTCTGACTTATAAGGGATACATTGCAAATAGATCAAAGTCGAAAAAATTCATATGCCGATAATAGAAGGAGGGACCTTGAGTTTGAAGTAGGTGAATGGGTCTACTTGAAGATCTCACCCGTGAAAGGGGTGATGATATTTGGTAAGAAGGGGAAACATAGTCCCCTATATGTGGGCCCTTATGAAATCTTGAAGCGGGTCGTAAAGGTTGCGTATATGTTAAAATTGCCAAATGAATTAGCACCTGTTTATTCAGTTTTATGCTCAAGAATTGTATAGGTGAGTGAGAACCTTTTGTATGAAGAAGTTCCGATTGAGATCTTAGATCGTCAAGTTAAGAAATTGAGGAATAGAGAGGTTGCCTCCGTAAAAGTCCTATTGAGAAACCATTTCGTTGAGGGTGCAACATGGTAGGCCAAGGCCGACATGAAGTCCCGCTATCCTTAATTTTTTCTCTTACTCCTATCCAAAGTTGAGGTTATTAGTTTCTCTTAGATGAGGGTTATGAATAATGTTGAACTTATCATGGGTTTCTAATATGTGCATATTCTTGTAGAAATTGTTCTTAAATTATGTTGTAATGAAATATGTTTCTCATGGTTAACTTGCACTTATATGTCCTGTGTTATATTATCCTCATGACACTTGTATTAAATATGCTTGATGTTGTTTTGAGAAGAAAATAGCATATCAACTCTTTAATGATCATATTGAGCTGGTGTTGAAATGGAGAAGGTAATACCTCCTTATATGATATGAAATGATGAGCTTTTGTATGTGATGAGTTGTGGATTATGTCTGTATGCTTTGATGCTATGATTATGGGTTTAAAGGAGTTGAGAAATACTCTGATGAGTTGTGGCTCATTTGGATATTCTTGTTGTTGGGCTACTAGTCTTAAGTCTCTTTCTTTTCCCCCATGAAGGCTAAGGCATCATTCGGGGACGAATGCTTCCTAAAGGGGTGATAATGTAACACCCCAAAAATTCTATGACCTAAGATAGAGCTTAACCTAATGAATTATGACCTAAAAAAGGGTAATTACGGTCCTAAGTGTTTGAGGTAAGAGTCATGGTAGTTTTGAGGGGATTAGATATGAAAAATAAAAAAGATATATTTACGGGCAGAATCTGGGAGTGGCCCCGCACATCACACGCCTG
This sequence comes from Solanum neorickii, assembly GCA_027704865.1. Classification (NCBI taxonomy): domain Eukaryota; kingdom Viridiplantae; phylum Streptophyta; class Magnoliopsida; order Solanales; family Solanaceae; genus Solanum; species Solanum neorickii. The sequence goes on from JAKWJC010000370.1 coordinate 12,852,601, forward strand.
GTGCCAAATTCGGAAAAGTTCAACTCCACATCGCGGAGCTAACACGGGGTCTTATGCCTCCAAAAATATTTTCAAATCATAAATTTGGACCTTGTTATGCGTCGTCGACCCATCTACAATTTTTGAAGAAATCGGGATTTAATGAAAAGTCAAGTTGGACTTTTCTTTTAAATTCCAACTAGTGTATGGGTGTTTTGGATATTTTGGGAGGGTTAATATATATATATATATATATATATATATATATATATATATATATATATATATATATATATGTCATTTTACACATATTCTTCAATCAAAAAACACATAACACTCAATTACAAAAAAAATAAAATCTCTTTCTTCTCTCTAAATTCTCTCTCTACACAAAACCTCCATGGAAGGACCTTGAAGCTCCAAGAAGAGGATCAATTCTAAATGTTTTAAACTCAATTTCGTTGCTAAGCCTTCATTAAGGTGTAGTTTCTTTCACTCTTGGGATTCCATTCCCTAAGAGGTCCCTTAAATTTTTTTTCAAAATCTCCCAAAATCTAGTGTTTTTCTCTAAACATGGGTCTTCTTTGACATACGAAATTATTAATCAATTATGATGAATTGTGATTACTTAGGTTGTTTAGGTGTATATTGATGGGTAATTATTGTTGTTCACTTGAAATTCCCTTGGATCCATGTTCTTCCCCAATTACATAAATCTTCTATTCGAATTGGTGAATTGGTTGCAGATGATGAATATATCAATTGTCTATACTTGTGTTAATTATGTTATTACTTCATGAATTACCTAATATTATTTATTTCTTACTTTTTGACCCAATACCTTAAATACCCACGAACGTCCCTGTTCTCTTAACCCTAACTCTTGAATTATGTTGATTAATGATTGGAGGTGATGTGATTGAGTATGTTCTTATGTAATTGACTATTGTATGATTATGATCATTGATTTGACAGATAAATATCATGAGTTTTGGATGAAGTCATGGAAGGGTATCTTGGAGGCCATTGGTAAGACCTTCTAGTTCATGAACATGCTATTGTATTATTGTTGGCTTAGCTTAGGTAATATTGATTACTTGAAATATGGATGATGAAGTTATGAATATATGATCATGCTATGAATATGATGGTTGTGAGCTGATATTTGTGCTATTATAAGTGGTTAAATGTAATTCCCATGTACATCTTATGACTTAGTTGTGAAGTGATGTTCTGACTTGATGTTGGGTTAATGAATAAAGGGCTTTCTCGTCATAAAATCTATCAGCTATGAACATGTTATATGAGGGGTTAAACTCCTATGTCCTATGTTATGAATTAATTTTATGAAAGACTTAAAGACACTTTAAAAGGGAATTTATCTTAGCATCGAGTGACCTTGACAATGAGAGGTGTTCTTTCCCAAAATAAGAAAAGTTCACCTTATGTTCTCATGAGGTGGAAACTACCATTCTAATTAGCATGAAGAGGGTTTATAGTAACAACCTTCTAGTTCCTTAACTTTGTGCCCCATAGGAAACCTTAGCTAGCCGATCCACCTAGATGCTATACGAATGTTTATGTCGTACCTTGGAAAGTAGGAAACACTTCTAGAGGTGTGAGGGGATGACACTTGATTCCATGTAGTTCACATGTTCTATGTCGGTTATGGCAAAGTATCCTGAATGTTAAAATACACATTACACTAGTAGACTTGATTTAAGGGTTATGAGTAAGGTCTTGTGATATATTGATGAAAGGAACTCTAAATATGAAATGTTTACTATGACTTGATCATGGTGTTACTTATGTGTATGGATATGTCTTGTTGTTATCGTATGGATTTGTATAATGTTCTTGGAATGTGCATGATGGATTTTAAAGTAAATATAGCATGTTTATAACCAAATGTCCCTTTGTGCTTATTTTCAAATGTTTTACTTGCATATGTTTCCATACTTAGTACATGTGGTTTGTACTAACCCATATTTCCTTTATTTTCTACACAAAGTGTAGGTTCGGGCCATTGAAGTGATTCTAGTCCTTTCTTGAAGAAAATTGGGTTGCTATTCCCAAGTTGGTGAGTCCTCAAGTCCGAGGATGGAGATGCTTGATTCTAATTCTAGTTTCAGTTTCCTTATTCAAAGACTATGTTATAATTCGTATTGTAACACATGTTATTGATGAAGGGCGATGTCCCAATATTCATACTCTTATGTCTAGATGGAAATGTGAGACAAGTTAGTTTCTATCTAGATATATGAAGTGAAGTTTAACTTTAAATGAAATTTTTTACAGTTTCCGCATTTATTCTATCTATTATGCACTGATGAATGCTAAAGGCTTGTGTAAGACCTGTTCAAGGATGAAGACAGTGGTTACGACTAGGGGGTGCTCTTGGATCGTAACGATATCCTTCCATTCAGTATGCCGCAACTACCAATATTTGAAACATCTACTGTTTCTCCATTTTGTAAATACACTGTTTTATCATAAACTTTAATTATTCCTTTTCCATCTATTAGCATTCTTTGTGGGAAATCATATGATTAGTTGATCCAGTGTCGACTATCTCAGTTTTGGTTTGTTTGTAATCAGATGTCACATTATAGGATTGATTCATATAATCTCCACCCCTTGGATTCACAAGATTGGTATTGTTATCCATCTTCCTAAACATGAAATCAGGTGGATCAACTAATAATAATTCTCCGTAATATGACCAATCCTTCTACAGTAATCACACAAAGAGTTCCAGTTCTTCTTAAACTTAGGTGGATGCCCATTTCTTCCGGCCACCAAATATGCAATCTCCATGTTCAGCATTGATCCAGCAACACATGAAATATTTCTTTAGCTTTCGTGTTCAATTAACATTGACTAAACCTAAATTACAGAAGAAATTGGGATCAACAATAGAAGTTGACCACTAGCTTGTTCACAAGACTCATCTAGGCCCATAAGAAACTGCATTAAATTTTTCCTTCACATGAAATCTGTAAAATATCGTGATCTTGCCAATCACATCTAGAAAAAGGAGCTAAACTTTAAAATTCGTCTCAAAGCAAACACAAGCGAGTAAAATACTCAGCAATGCTACTCATTCCTTACGTCAAAGATACAATTTCTCTGTGCAATTAAAAATCAGCGATCCATCAGCCTTGTCGAATCTCTCATTGAGATCTCTCCAAACTCCTCATGCATCTGTCAAGTAGACAATTCCACTAAGCATTTCCTTTAAGACAGAATTCATTATCCATGAAAGAACAATTTCATTGCAATGCTTCCATAGATCAGACAAATTTGTGCCAAAACCTTCATTTCTGCACTTTCCATCAATGAAACCAGGCATGCTTCTTCCAAGTAAAGCAATCTTCATTGATCTGCTCCATACAGAATAGTTCTTAGATCCAATTAGTTGAATCAAATTAAAATCACTCAAGAAGTATTTGAAGAATTCAGATATAAAGGATGATTATGGCTTCTTTTTTTTGGAAACTAATTATCCACTAAATTGCCATGTTTCTTATGTAAACTTGCTCAATTAGACCAGATCAATGGTCATACAACTTTGATACCATGTTAACGAATCAATTCACGTCCATTGAATAATAATGAGCTTAGAAACAAAAGATAACATCTTCATATCTGTGAAGAAGCGTTTGTACAAAATATGAAAAAAGAATTACTTGAAGAATATATGTACACCTTCTCCCTAATATACAATTGCCTAGGATCCTTCTAGAATCTTCTATTGGTGGTTATACACTATTCTAACTAACAAAGAAAAACACAATCAGTTAGGAACTATGTCCATCAAATTACAATCATTCATACTCACGTCCCTCTAATTTACTACTCCTATTTCATCTAGGGGAAAAGGAAACGACGATGATGATGACTGCTGCAAGTGCCTACTACTTACCCGAATTTGTTGGGATTCACTGGGCTGGACTACTATTTGATGGAAAGGAAGATGCAGTAAGGGTGGGGTCATTTCCAAGGTTGTATTATTCTTGGTCTTGTTAGAAAATAAATTGGGTTTTTTGTGTTGTTGTAATTTTATAATAAAATGGGCTGATAATTACTTGGTGTTGGAAATTGGATTGGCCTTTAGGAAGTGGTCCAAAATTGTTCTTAAATATGGAGTAATCAATTGACTAAAAAAACAATAGCCAAATGGATTTCAATTATAGCGGAATAGAATTTAATTGGTAAATTCGGCTAAAATGGAAACAATAAGTTAATATAAATTAATTAGTGAGCTTTTTCATATTAATGAAATAAGACAATTAATTTAATTATAGGAAAAATTTACTCAAAAATATAAACATAAATTAAACTAATCAAACAAATACTCAATTAACTCAAAAAGTCTTTTTGAGACGATGTTTGGATATACTTAAAATATACTTATTATATACATAATTATATAAAATAGATATATTATTTAAAATTATAAAAATGAAAAAAATATTTTAAAAGACTTACAATTTTTTTAAAATGTTATATATCTAATTATTTTAAATTGTTTGAAATTGATGAAGCTTGATGATTAATTGTATATAGGAGGGCCAAAATTGTGTGTCAACACTTCCCCATGGGATGCTACTGTCTTGTGAAGAAAGACATTAGTATGAGAATGTGTATAGAATATATTGTCAATTGAATAAAGTCACCATTAGAAATAAGTATCAGTTGCCTCTGATAGATGATATTTTTTACCAGTTGCATGGACATCTTGTTTAAGAATGATTTAAGGTTGGTTATCATCACTTAAAGATTAGTCCTCAGGATATACCTGAAACAACATTTCAGACCCGCTACGGGAACTCTCAATTCCTAGTTATGTCGTTTTGGTTAACAAATTCACCTACAACTTTAATGAGCTTGATGAATGGGGTGTTCAAACCCTTTCTTTATTCGTTTGATATAGATAGTGTTTATTGATGATATTATGGTTTACACTAAGAGAAGGAAGAGTATGTCAACCATCTTCGTATTCTTCTGGATGTTCTTGAGAAATAAATTTTGTATACAAATTTAAGTGTTAAATTTGGTTGACTTTGGTTGCCTTTTTGGGGAATGTAGTTTCAAAAGAAGGTTAATGGTAGATCCCCAAAAGATTGAAGCGGTTTATGAAAAAATTTTGTTTCTATTGTCGCACATTTAATAAGATTGACTAAAAAGGGGGTAATTTTTTTATCAAAGGACTAAAAATATCATGAGAGCTCAAAAAATCTCAAGATTCTTTTTACCACAACACCTTTTCTTGCACTACCGGTGGAAGTTAAAATTTTTATTATTTATTATGATACTTCACATTAGGGTTTGGATGCGGTGTTGATAAAGGAAAATACTGAAGTATCTAATTAAATCAAGATACTTGAAAGTTCATGAACGAACTACCTAACAAACTATTTAGAGTTGGCAGCAGTAGTGTTTGCTCTTAAGATTTGGCGGGATTATCTTTATGGTGTTAAGTGTAAGGTATTTGTTGACCATCTAGCCTGTAACATGTATTCACTCAAAAGGAATTCAATCTGAGACAGCGAAGATGGATAGAGTTACTCAAGGATTATGATGTGACCATCTAGTATCATCTGACTAAGGCTAATATAGTGGTGGACACACTAAGCTGAAAAGCGCTGAGTATGGGTAGTCTAGCTTGCTTGGGTGTGACCAAGCGACCTTTAGCTAAAAAAATTCAACATTTAGAGTCTAAGTTCATGTGGTTAGGTATATTTAAAGAAGGTGGGATGATATTTAGCATTGAGGTTAGAGCTGTAACATCTCGCAATTTGATATAACTAAGAATAAGCTAATAATTCAAAATAGTCATTTTTGAAATAATGAAAATCTGGAAATTTGTTTAAGTTAGGAAAAGCTGTGTTTTTGGTCAACTTAAAATCAACATAACTTCTAGCTCAAGATGAGTTAGGTGTACCTCCAAATATGGTTGGAAAAACCTTGGAATAATCTTTCTAATGCCTCCAAGTTTTCCTGATTCCAAGTTCATATTGAGTGAATTATGCCCTTTGGAAGTTGGGTTGTTGGAACAAAGAAAGTCTAATCTGATTTTGAAAAGGTAGTTTAGTCTTTTCCTTACCCTTTTATTTTAATTGGTTTTTGGTAAGTCATTAAGGGTCTAATATGAATTAGATCACTTTACACTTTTACCAAAATAGTCAGGGTTTTAAGAGAAGAGAAAAGAAGAGGCGAAGAGTGTAGAAAAGAGAAGAACATTCATTCGTCAAGATCGTCGTGATTTTCTTGTGATTTCATTGGGGTAATCCCGAAAAGGTATTTGATATTTTTTATTGTTGGGTTAGTTCACTCACGCGTCATCATGATTCAATTCAGCGTAATAATATTAATTTTGAAAGTAAATCATTTGATTTCTTGATTAAATTTTATTGAATTCATGAGGGTCGTTTAGTTGAATTTTCTTGTGGTTTGATTCATGTTTCCTGGTGAAATTTCAAGTTGAATGTATCATATATTGAGGGTATAAGTTATCATAAGTGTTTGGGGGAAGAACCATTGAAGTTTACAGATGAAAAACAAAGGAGAAAAATTAGGAATTTTTAAGGAAAAGGATTAGGGCGTCGCGCGTGCCAGAGTGTGGAGGTTGGCGCCTCGAGCCTCTCAGAGCGTCAGGGATGCCAGTTCTCCCCATTCATTCCCCATCTTTTCGTACTAGTCCATTAGTGATATACATATGTTTTCTAGTTGATTCCAACACTCTAAGGTTCATCTAAATATCATAAAGTAATTCATAGACATGAGATCATGAACCTTGAATATATAATCCAATTCAAGAAAAGTTAAGATCAAAGTCAAGAGAAGTTAAGCGTCAAGTCTAGAAGTTAAATAGCAAGTCAAAGCAAAGTTCTTAAAGTTTCAAAAGTCTTTAACAATGTTTTAACTTTGTTTTTAAGATTCAAGTTTCGAGTTAAGCAAAAAGTAAAGAGTTGAGTTCATTTGTCAAAAAGATACAAGGGAACTAAATATTCCCTGAGAGTTAATAAATATGTCACATTTGAACAAGAAAAGGGAACATCAATTCCAAGAGAGCCTTTTAGCTTAGTTTTCAGTAATTATCTCAAACCAAAGTAATAAGTTAATTTAAAAATATATGAGCTAATAAGTATATTTTTGGAGTAGTATTGAGCATTGATATGGGAATGCGAGTTCATATTAACTCAAGTCTCCATAAAACATGTAGTAATCATAGGTATCTAAAGTTCATATTTATTAGATGATCACTTAGGTTATGCTAATGGAGCCACTACGTTAAGTAGTTCTATAAGATGGAAGAGTATAGGATAGTGTGGTAGCATGATGGTAAAAATATTGTATCACCTATTAGGCTCAAAATGGTGGTTTTTAGTTAGAGAAACTCCTACAACAATAATTGCATGGTTCCTCAAGGGGTTCTACTTACTATGAATGGGGGTATGGTACTTCATACATACAGTTCACAAGTAGACTTTAAGAGAGAGCATGGTATATATTTTATGGTATTATGATTATGAGTTGACGTCAAGTTTCAAATAGTTTTCTTTTTCTTTATATTGCACTTGTCTTAAACTGCTTAAAATGAAATGATTTCACTTGAATATTCATGAGTTGGAAAGAGCACGGGTAAGTGTTTCTTTCATATTATTTCCAAGCCTATGTTGTTTTAGCATTCCAACTCGCATATTCGTACATTCAATGAAGTGTTGTCAGTTGGATTGCATCATTTTATGATGTAGTATCAGGTAACTAGGATCAACATTTCTGCGCATTGTTGATCCAGTGAGAAGTTCAAAGTCTTTTGGTGAGCCTCTTTGCATTCCGGAGGACTTCTTTTATTGCTTTCAGCTCTTTCCAGTATTTCATTTTTTAGGATGATGGGGTTCCTGTCCTGAAATCCATGTAAATTTTACATGTTGCATAAATTGTCACTCAAATATTAGTTCTTTCATCACTATTTTTGTAATTGTCTTTTGTTCAAATTTGAGTTGCCGCTTTGGCTAAGTTAAATCTTTATTCTTAAAACATTATGAGTTCAATTTGAGGCAGTAAGTGGTTTAGCATTTGAAATCCTTGTATTAATGTATTAAGTTTTCTACTGAAAAAGTAAGTCAGTTTAAGGGTTTGCTTGGGGACAGCAATGGTTCTCGAGTGCTGTCCACGCCCAGGGTGCAGGCTCGGGGTATGAAAAAATTTGAATTAGAGCCCAGAGATCAAGATTTATAGGGAGTCATGAAGTTGTGTATGTAAAGTCCTAGTTATCGGTGTGAAGCGCGCCACTATAATTAGAAGACTGCAACATTTAGGAATATTCTCACTTCTTTCATATTCTTTTCGTGCATTAGAGTTATATCTAAAAAATTTCTTTCCAACTCGTGCTTACATGTAACCATTTGTGAGTTGGACTGTTTTGAGACTGCGTTCATGGGGAATTTCTTTCCCTATGATCTAAGAGAAGAAAATAAATGGTTGACGATAAGATTATTTAGGTGTACCACCAAACATGGTTAGAAATACCTTGGAATAATCTTTCCAACGCCACCAAGTTTGCGTGATTCCTTGTTCATATGAATGAGTTATGCCCTTTGGATGTTAGGTTGTTGGAACAAAGAAAGTCCAATCAGATTTTGAAAGGTAATTTGGTCCTTTCCTTACCCTTTTATTTTAATTAATATTTGGTAAATTATTAGGACTCAAAGATGAATTAGATCAGTTTATACATTTACCAAAATAATTAGGGTTTTGAGAGAAGAGAAATGAAGAGTAGAAAAGAGAAGAACATTCAAGATTCGTCAAGATCGACATGATTTGCTTATGGATTTTGACGGGGGTGATCCCTAAAAGGCATGTGATATCACATAGCATTATTTTAGTTCACTCACGTGCTAATCAAGATTAAATTCAGCGAAATAATATTTGTTTGAAAAGTAAATCCTTTGAGTTCTTGATGAAATTCGTTTGAACTCTTGTGGGTTGTTTAGTTGAAATTTCTTGAAGTTTGATTCATGTTTCTGAGTGAAATTTTGGTTTAAAGTATCATATATTGAGGGTATAAGTGATTGTAAGTGTTTGGGGGGAGATAATCATTGAAGTTTAGATGGTAAAGAGATGAAAAACAAATTTAAAAATCGAGAATTTTCTTGGCAAAGGCTTGGGGCGTCTCCTGCCAGAAAGCCAGGAAAGTTCCTCTGAACTTTGGGATCTAGCGCGTCGTGCCAGCCGGAGCACCCAACTTGTGCTGTGACCTTTGAAGGCTGGCACCTCACGCCTGTCAGAGCGCTAAGGACGCCAGTTCTTCCCATTCGTTCACCATCTTTTCGTACTAGTCCTTAGGGATGCACTTATGTTTTCTAGTTGATTCAAACATGTTGATGAAATCATCCATAAACATGAGATGATGAACCTTGAATCCATAGTTCAATTCAAGAAAGTTAAGACCAAAGTCAAGAGAAGTTAAAAGTCAAGTCTAGAAGTTAAGAAGCAAGTCAAAGCAAAGTTCTTAATGTTTTCAAGAGTCTTTAACAATGTTTTAACTTTGTTTTTAAGACTCAAGTTTCAAGTTAAGGAAAGACTAAAGAGTTGAGTTCATTTCTCAAAAATTTATAAGGGCTAAGAGTTTATAAACATTTTCACATTTGAACAAGAAATGGGAACATCGAATCCAAGAAAGCCTTTGAGTGAAGTTTTGAGTAATTATCTCAAAAGAAAGAAAGAAGTTGTTTTAAAAAATATGACCGAAGTATACTTTTGGGAGTAGTATTGAGCATCGATATGGAATGCGAGTTTATATTTACTCAAGTCTCCATAAACTATGTAGTCACCATGGGTATCAAAGAATCATACTTTTTAGATGATCACCTAAGTTAAGCTAGTGGGTCCATTAAGTTAAGTAGTTTGATATAAAGGCAAAGTATAGTACACTCTAAAAGCGTGATAGTTAAAATGTTGTATCACTGCATAGGCTCATAGTGGTGGTTGTCAATTAGAGAACTCCCATAGCATTAATTGCATGGTTCCTAAAGGGGTTCTGCTTAGTATGAATGGGGGTAGGGGACTTCATTCATGCATTGAACAAGTAGACTTTGAGAGGGAACATGGTATGTCTTTTATGATATTATGATTATGAGTTGATGTCATATTTCAAGCATTTTTATTTTTCTTTATATTGCACTTGTTTTAAACTGCTTTATAATGAAATGAGTTCATTTAAATATTCATTTGAATTCCGGAGGACTCCTGTTATTGCTTTCAGTTCTTTCCAGTATTTCATTTTTTAGAATGATCGGGGTTCATGTCTCGACATCCATCTCAGTTTTGAGGCTTCATAGATAGTCAGTCAAATGTTAGTTCTTTCGTCATTATTTTGTTATTAAGTTTTATTCATATTTGAGTTGCCACTTTGTCTAAGTTAAATGTTTATTTCTAAAATATTATGAGTTCAGTTTGAAGCAATTAAGTTGTTTAGCATTTGAAATCATTGTATTAATATTTTAAGTCATCCGATGAGTAAGTAAGTCGAGCCAAGGGATCGTTTGGGGCCAGCAATGGTTCTCTAGTGTCGGTCCAGCCAAGGTGTAGGCTCGGGGCGTGTAAAGAGCCACATTCATTTATTATACTAAGGTAAAACAGTTTGAGGATGAGAATTTGAATGAGATTATGAAGAAGACGGTGGTCGGTAAGGCATAAGATATGTTTCTTGATGCGGGTAGTGTGCTCAGTTTTAAGGGAATAATTTGTGTTCCTACGGTAGGTCATTTTTTTAGAAATTATTGACGAAATCTTATTGTTCGAGGTACTCTATTCATCTGCGTCTTACCAAGATATACAGAGAGTTGAAGTGACTCTATTGGTGGCCTGGCATGAAGAAATAGCGGAGTTTGTTTCTAAGTGACCAAATTGCCAACAACTAAAATGTCAAGACCCGAGCCTACACCATGGATGTGGTCGACACTCGAGAACCATTGTTGGTCCCCAAGAGAACCTTCATTTTTTTTGACTACAAGAGGAAGACTAACTCAATCATACAAAGCTAAAAAAGTGAATAAAAATTCATGAAACTCAAATAAAAAGTTTTAACTCAAAGAAAAACTCTGAATAAAATAAATTATTCAACTCGCCATAAAATAGGCAACTTAATTATTTAAAACATTGATTAATATAAATGAAGATACTTCCGAAACTCTACAGTCTACCTATGAAGCCTCTAAATGATAAAGATAGAAGTCGGGACAAGACCCACGACCTCCTAAAAACTGATATAACTGAATGTAAAAGTGGAACCCTCTATAAGCAAACAGACTCAAATAGCTAACTTGAACTACATGTGATATAAACGAAGCTCATGATGATGATCCAGAATACATTATGAAACGATGAAGACCAAATGGTTAAGTACATAAAATGTATGAGCATATAAGGGGAATTCTCAAGCATAAATGTTGGCTTAAACTTGATAAGAAGAAACATACTTACCACTTCTAAACTCACTCAACTCAACTCAAGAATAAGATATGATACTAAACTCAATATACTCAACTCATGATACCCAAGGATAAAGCAACAGTAAAAGATGCAATATATATGGAAAGATTTTAAAATCGTAGATAAAAATTCTATGTACTGAAGAATACAATAATAACTCATTTTGTGCAAAAGGATACAATATAAGCTATATTTGTATATGAAAATACAAAATAATCTTTGGGTATAAGAACACAAAATATCTCTGTAGGAGTTTCTCTAACCGACAACCATCACTATGATTTATGTGATGATAAAGCCTCATGCCCACGCTACCGGAACTGTCATATACTTTTTCACATTATAAGATCTACTCACTAAATGGATCCACTATTCAAGGAAGCATCTAAAATTATGACCCTTTCGACCAATGTTGTACACATGATTCATGGGGATGTGAGTTATCTAAACTCTCTCCCATATAGGTGTTCAATACTATTCCCAAAATATACAAACTCATATGTTAATAAACTTAATTTTTCTGTGGTTTTTAGATTATAACTCAAAATCTTTCTAAAAGATATATTATTCAAACTTGTCAAAACTCTTTTGAAAATCTCAATTTCTTCCTCTTTTATATGTCAAAAAATTTACTCTTCGGATTACTTAGTTCCCATATATCATTTTAAAGAAAATGAACTCAACTTTGCTCTTTCACAAAAATGTTTCAAAATCATATTATAATATGATCATTGATGACTCGGGAAGTCACACCACAGAAACATTGATGGTATATCTAGATACCTTATTGATAATACATTGATGACATATTCGATTGTCATACTAATCATGTTTTAGAAAACTCTATTCTCAAAACACTTTACTTTCTTAAACTCATTTTAAGAACTCTAAGTGTTGGCTTTAAAAGGCTTTTTAAAAATTTAGAAATCAAATCATAGGGTTCATGTGCAATTATGAACATGTAGGACTCAACACGGGGATTTTAATAGAAATAACGAACCTAAGTGCTCAAAACTCAAGACTCAGTGATACTATTTGTCTCTAAATTGTTCGACTCGTAGGTTCATGCAGAATTATGGGCATGAAAACTCAAGTCAAGGGCTTCATGGTAACATGTAGTAGTCTCATAAGTAGGAATATACGAACTCAATGCTTAAATACTTTGAACTCTGAGATATTATTCCCCTCAAAGATGCTTAATGTATGAAGTTCATGCAGAATTTATGGGCATGAATGACTCGTCTCGAGGGTCTACATAACAATATGAAACTCATATATACGGCTATTCTTATTCTCATAGTGACTTCCTCAAAACTCAGTATAAAACTCAATAATTAGGAATAGAAATTTTTAAAAGAACCAACTCAAATCCACTTATTTCAAGAATACTCAAATCTAGGGCTAAATTCTAAATTTTTCTTTAACTGATTTGAAAGAAGATATTGGGCGTGATGACAAACTAGTCCAACACTATGATAGTCTTACATACCTGAAAGAACAAGGATCTTGAAGAATATTTATGACGAACTTGATTAAAAGTTTTGAAACTCTATCTTGAAGGTAAACAATCAAGAAAACCTTTCTTATGATTGTTGAATTAGTTTCTTGAAATCTCTATATCCGAGATTTAGTATTTTCATTAGTGATTAATAATTATATGGAGGGACTTGAGTTAGAAACAATGGAATTCTTGCAGAAAACTTGTCTTGAAGAAGAATCTTGAAAAATATTAAAGAATCTTGAATGGAGTCTTCTATTTTGATATTTCCTTAGGGTTTTGGCCTAGGGTTTGAGAGAGAAGAGAACGATGAAGTAAAATATGAAACTTGATTATTTTGAGCCTTTTATTTGTCAAGAAATTCATTTAGGGTTTTATTGGAGGTAAAAAACATTTTTTTATTTCTTCTCGTCCGCTAAATTCATAACAACAATGTATGGGTTACTTAAATAGTCATAACTTTCTACTCAAAAGTCGAATTAACGTGAATTGGTGGTGTTGGAAAGTAGATTCAAATACCTTTAATTTAATGGGTTATGGCTCAATTAAATCATTATGTTCTATGATATACGTCGTTTGAAGTTGACCTAAGTAGAATCTTACATCAAAAAATTAATCGATAAGGAAACTTCAAGAACACTAATCAAAAACTCTAGTATTTCAAATTTAAGAACAAAGTTCATTTAAAATAACATGAGTGGCGTGTGGGTGAACAAACCCAACACTATAAATGCTTAACCTCTTATGGATTAAACTCATAAAGAAAATTTGCAACAAAATGCAAGACTCTCGACGAACGTCTTGATCATACCTTCCCAACTGCAGGCCTTTGATGCTCATAGTTTTTGTAAGACTCAGAGAATGTCAATTCCAGAATGTAAGTGGGAAAGGATATCCTAGACTTCGTACTTAGTCTTACCTAGACATTGGGAAGGTATGATTCTATTAGGGAATTCATTGACAGATTGAATAAGTCATCCGATTTTATTCCAGTGAAAACAGACTATAATGTGTAGCAATAAGCCAAAGTGTATGTGAAATAGATAGTAAGGTTGCATGGAGTGCCCCTTTCTATCATCTCAGACCATGGTACGCTGTTCACATCCAAGTTTTGGGGAAAATTGAATGAAGAGTTTGTTACTCAACTCATCTTTAGCATAGTCTTCCATCCGCAGATAGATGGGAAGTCGGAGAGAATTATTCATGTGTTTGAGGACATGTTGAGGGCATGTGTTACTTTGGAGGACATTGGAAGAAGTTTATACCCTTATATGATTTCTCCTAAAATAAAAGTTACCACTCTAGTATTGATATGACAACATTTGAGGCGCTATATGAGAGAGGATGTATATCACCCATGTGATAGTTTGAGGCTGGAGATGTGAAACCCCTGGGAGTGGACCTGGTGAAGGATGCTCCAGAGAATGTGAGAAGTATCCAAGCTAAGCTCCTTGCAACCCAAACTCGACAAAAAAAGTATGAAGATCAGAAGGTAAGGGACATGCCATTTCAAACTAGTGAGAACATTTTTCTTAAGGTATCACCCATGAAAGGGTTGATGAGATTTGGCAAGAAGGGAAAGCTTAGTCTCTGATACGTTGGACCATTTTAAATCCTTGACCGTGTAGGACCAATTGCTTATAGATTGTACTTACCTCCTAACTTATCGGGAGTTCATCTTGTATTTCACCTGTCTATGTTGAAGATATATCATGGTGACGGGGATTACATCATAAAATGGGACTCATTTGTGTTATGCGGAACAACCGATTGCAATTCTTGATCGTGATTTCCAAAACCTAAGGACTAAAGAGATTAAGTATCTGAAAGTTCAATGGAAGTTTGTCCAGTTGAGGAAGACACTTAGGAAACCGAAAAGGATATGCGAGAACAGTATCCCAGTTAATTGACTATTTAGGTACTACTCCACTCATGTTTCAGCCTGTTTTCCCCTAGTTTGTCACTCGGGGATGAGTGATGAGTAAATTGGTATCTATGGAAATGACCTATTTCTGTATTTATAGAAAAACCATCGGGAAAAATTTTGGATCGGAAAACCTTTTAGTAGTAACTTGAAATTTTCCAACCTAGTACAGATTTAAACAAAATCAGAGTTAGTAAGTTCTGGAAAAATTTGGTAACAAATGGGGTCTAATTGTAAATTTGACAACATGAACAAAAAGCTTAAACATTAAGGAAATTGTATGATTTTTTTATGGAATTGAATTTGGGCGAATAGAACTCCCAAAATTGTATCGTAGCATTAACGAGTATTTTGTGAGTGGTGTGGTGTTAAAGTGTGTTGTAAAGTGGGAGTTTGTAACTCTTAAATATTTTTTATTTAAAAAATGACTAAAAACGATGATGTTTAATAGAGTTGTCACTTAATTTTTAAAGTACAATTATGAAAACTATTTTTTCAAAAGATTAAAACAGAAAATTTAGGGAAAATATCTAAGAGAACATTTCAAGAAGGGTTCGAAAGCACCTGAAATGCCCGCTAACATGTGATTATCTGACGATTAAACTATTTGGATAATTAATTTAAAAGTAAAACCATGCTTTAAACTATTGCAGAAGTAAACCGTTTAAAAGTTAAAGAGATGTTAAAGGGGAAAGGAGAATATTGCAAATATTATTTAAGTACAACAATTTGCAAATTTTCTTGAAAGTCAAGTGCAAAAAAAATATTTACTTAATTTTAAATAATTTATTCAAAATGGTTATTTTTTGAGGCGTTGATTCGGAAGAACCTTAAAATTAAATAAACTCATAAAACAAATAATAACAAATAAATAGAGAAATGGGGAAAGATATGGTCCGTGTGGGCTAGTAGTTGGGTCTAATTCTGCTTTTGGGCCATTCAGCCCATTTGTACCTATCCTGAAAATATCAAATAATAACAAATAAAATGTAAAAATTAGGTGACTCACATAGTCTAATATAGAAATTACTTTCTATCCTTACTATTTCACTAATTATCAAAAATTTCTTTTTATATTATTTCGGATACATAATATTATAGACCGATACATTAATTAAAACAGAATAATATTTAAATTTTTAAATTGTTGTTATCAATTTAATACTTAAAAAGGATTAAAAAGAAAATTATAATTAACCCCACAAATCACGCGAACATTAAACAAGTCTACAAATCAATCTTCATACACCTCTAACTGAATTAGGCATTTTTGAATTTCAAAATGGTAAAACCTTCTCATTTTTCTTCGAATAAACAGTAAAAGTTTGATTCTTTTTTATGGTTATTTTTTCTTTTTATTTTCTTTTGGTTTGGTGTGTTGTTTTGGCTTCTTGAACCTTTGGTGTCAAGAGAGATTATTATTTTATATTTAGAACAAGTGCATCTATGTATTAGTGTGTATGCAATTTCAATGGAATCAATGTCAGACAAAAGTGATTGATCAGTTTTTAATTGTGTTAGTAAAGAAGTTGTCTTGCCAACAAGATAAAAAAGAATGTCTAGTAGATCAAGAAAAAAAGAAGAAGAAAAATCCAGATGAAAAACTAACATCAAACATGAACGGTTATGGGCGATGTGGACAAGAAGATCACAATCGAAAACTTGTACTTTCTTCCCAAAAGAATCTTGATCAATACTTTCTTGAAGTACTTTGTCTTTTAAGATCTAATAATTTTCAAATTATAACATTTCTTGCCACTGTTACAAATGTTTACATTACAAAGTACTTTTAGCTTACTAATTTCTCATCCGATAAATTATAATGCTACGTTTTTCATCTTTGCCTATATATTTTTATTGTTAATTTTTGATAAAGTGAATCCGGTATACATATTGTGTATTGTTTTGTATTTGATATAAAGTTGCTTTTAAAATATACGTCGTATTAGTTAAGTAATTAATATATATATATATATATATATATATATATATGTAACGGCTAATAAGTACTGAAAATACTATTATATTGCATTGATTTGTTTAACATAATGAATATGATACTTAATTCTTTTAATTTTTTTGTATCAAATAATATAGTATCAAGTGTTGTTAATGTACCGGATAAGAGTTGTAATGTGTATAGCATAAGAGTCATATTGTGAAAAGATACTAAATACATTACAAATTTAGGAGATTAAAACAATTGTAAATATATAGTATCAGGTTAATTTTGTGAGACACATCAATTAATGATGTTGAAAGCATCATAAATAATATTTGTGTATTATATACTTAATATACTTTTTTGGCAAATTTGTATCAACTTAGACACATCAATTTGTGCAATTGAAAGCATTAGAAATATTAATTGTGTACCATATACATAATATATTATTTGACAAATTTGTGGCAACTTATAATATAGTATCAACTATAGTCATTTGTACCAAATTTATAAGAGACATAATGTTAAAAGGTACAAAATATATTGAAAATTAACTTATTTGTATCAAGTATAAAAATATAGTATCAGGTGTTATGATACATACAAATTTTTTATGTAAAAAATAATTGTGCTTCACATCCATAATAAAGTTTTGAAAAATCTATCTGCTAATAATATAGTATCAATTATATATTAACTGTACTATACTCTATATTACAATTAATATAGAGTATAAAATATATGATGTATAAAATATTTATAATCGTGTATAATATACATAATTTTTGATATTTTGTATCAGATAATATATGATGTATAAGATACTTATAATAGACAAAACGTAACAAGGTATAAACAATATCAAATATCATATTCAAAATAAACAATTTTGTTACCAAAAAACTGTAAAACTTGAGAAAATCTTTCTTGAAAAATAATAATCCCTCCAAAATACTAGTTAATGTATCTTACAAACAATAAACATCAAAAGTTGTATGTGAATTAGTACACAATCACTAATATATATGATCCAAGTCATCTTATTGTTGTGGAGTGAAATAGCTCTTCAACTTTAGTGGATCATCGTTATCGCTAACATATCCCACCTTGACCTTGTCGATATCGTACTTCCATAATAATGTTGCATATCTTGTGCGAAGGTAGTCAGCTCAGAAACCATTATATGGATGTTGACTTCATCTCTAAAGAATTCTGCAGGTACAACTAAAAAAATTCAACCGTCACTATAAATATTCTGCAGGTACATTATAAAAATAAATTAAAGTTGACCAAAAAGTTAATTACATGATACTTTATAGTAACTAAATTTTTTTTATTGTTTAGGTTATACGTAATGATAATAATAGTAACTGATACTCAATACCGCTTGATGATATTTGTTTCTGATACAATACAAACTGATTTGTATTGTATTTTTCAATACATTATGTTGTTATCTGTTGTTTGAAAGATTTTCTTTATATCGCATTATTGTTACTGCTATTATATTGAAACAATTTGAGGTTGAGTTGAGTTGAGATGTTGTATGTCGTTTCTTCAGTTCCATTTCAAGCTTATGTCATGTTTTAAATTTTTCCCTTACATGCTCGTATATTCAATGTACTAACCCCGTTTGTCTGGCATCATTTCATGTGCAGATACAGGTAACCAGGATCATCAACCAATGCTTCGGTGATCCATTCAAGTTCAAGATTTGCTTGGTAAGTATTCTTTCTCTTGGAGAAACCCTCATTTTTGTTTTATCACTTCATTTTTATTAATAAGATAAGGTGGGTCTTGTCCCGATGTCCACCTCAGTTAGTAGAGGCTTCATAGATAGATAGACAGTAGTTCATGAGTCTTTTCATTTTCATATGTTAATGTTCTAGACTTGAGTTGCCTTTTGGCTAGTGAATAATTTATTTCTAAAATATTCTGAGTTTTCTTTTGAGATAGTTGAGTAAAGTTTATCATTTGAGTTTATTCTATGTTGAGTAAGTCTTCCCCGGAGTATTGAGGCAGGCGACGAATTCACTTAGATCATCTCCAACCCATCTTTATTTAATCTTTATTTTCTACGTTTAGAGAGTAAACTAGAGAATCCCCCCCCCCCCCCTCCATATTACTCTATATCCTCCTTTTATAAAGAAGTGAATAGTAGTTCCCCAAATTCACCTCTTTCTCACTTTTTGATTATTTCAATGTTATATCTATTGTATCATTAATTAAGTCTTTATTATTTGTGATTAGTTTTCTATATAACATCTAAAAAAAATTATTTACAAGTTACTATTTTTATCCGAATTTTTAATTTTTTAATTTACTTTTAAAAAATCACTTTAAACATGTAATTTCAAGTTATTTTAATATCATTTATATTATATGAGACTATAAATTAAGTCTAGTTGAATTATTTTCTAAGTAATATAACATCTAAAAACATACTATTGATAACTATATTATTTTCAACCCAAATTAACAATTTTACTAGAATTTTTTAAAAAAATTATAAATTAAAATTATAATTATTTTTCACTATTAAGAATACACAAAATCTACATGATAATTCAAATAATCTACTTTTAAGTTATAATGATAAATTATGAAACTATACTTTTTAATGAGCAAGTGAATATTTTTTGCAACATTTCAAAATGGAATCGGGGAAGTAAATTAGTACATGAAATAATCGGATACAAGATGAAATTGTTAATTTAAACAATTTTGTTGCTACACATAAAAAATTTGGATAAAAAATTACTCATTTTGAATTTTGTAATGCATCTATAGAGCATTATGAGAGTTTAAGTAATAGTCTTTAAAGTCGAGTATTTATGTAAAATTTTAAATTAAATTATACGATAATTTATTATTTATTATTTATTTTTGTTTTATCAATAATTTCACTTTTATTTGAATTTTTGTTAGTATGTATTATACATAATATTTGTTGTAATTTATTTTATTTAGAAATTTAGAATAAAATATAAGTCTATATTTAATGGAAATTTGAAAAAAGAATAAAATTTATATCACAGGAGAATTATATAGATTATAGGGTAATTATTTGCAAAAAAATATTTATATTATAAAATAAGAAAATAAAAAGTATAAATTATAGGAACCAAATATTATAAATGTAAAATAAACTTTTATCCCTTTTAGAATTGAATTTACGAAAAATCCCTTAAAAATGAAGTTAGCGGGATACATCCCAAGATGCACGGGATACATTACTTGTGATACATCGTAATTGACATCTGTTGCGGCTAATTAGGAAGATATAACGTGATTTTTGTTATTATTAACTGTAATCACGTAATTAACGCTCGACAGCTTGCGTAACTGATTAGTAAATTCAAATTTTAAATCAGAGTAGCTTCATAAATCAAAATTATTCCTGGAAAAGTTGATTTGCATTCTAAGAAATAAAAAAAAACAGGTTAGAAGATGAATATCTCAATTCTGCTGCGGCATTCTGGAATTTGGGTAAGCGATGTTAATTATGAAGGTTACAAGGTTGATGGAATTGTTGTTGGCCATTCCATTTCATTTGTAAATCTGAAAACGTTGATTTTATCAGAGCTTGAGATCGACATTGTTATAAAGGATATTGAAATCCGATACATTGTTGAGGGAAGCTCATGTCCATTGAAAATCAAGAACGACATGGGTATGAAACTTTATTTGGAAGTAAAAAAGAATGCTTCTGGAATCGGCATGTATCCGCTTTGTATTGATACAATTGATAAAATTGTTGGGGAGATACGTAATTTTGATTGTTCATCGGGTGAAGTCGTATGCGTGGAAGGTACCGAAAGAGATACTGAAGCTCTTGCTTTGGTCGAGTCGAGAATTTGTGACATTGATTATATTCCAGAATTAAATGCTACGAATTACATAACTGATTTCAATAGTTCTGAAGTGAAGACTGGGCAGTTGTATAAGGATAAAGGAACACTCGTTGCTGTAATGGCTAAATATAAAATAAAGAAAAACTTCAATTTTCGAGTGAAAAGATTGGATAAGAAAAGGTATTGGAATGCTTTCTCTCTAATTTGATTGTTTTTCTCTAGTACATTTCTATTTATATTGTGTCTAATACATAAGTATAAGTAGTATATATTTCGTTGTGATAATTATAACATTGCTTTTCTTATATAAATTAAACCAATAAAAAATTTGGACAGCTATGTGTTGGTTTGCTTCAGCGGCCAATGTGGATGGACCTTAAAGTCTTCTTGCAGAAAAAAATCTGAGGTATTCAAAGTGAGATATTTCAATAGTGAACATTCATGTCTGATGCGCGATAGGATACTAGCAAAAGTACTAGCAACAATTGGATTTATTAGTTGTGTGACTGCCCCTAAATTGGTAAATCATAAACGAATTGTAACGACCCAAAACGAGTTGTGATTGGAACTCACACTTAAACCCCTAGGTGAGAGAATCAACAAGTTTAACCCAACTTACAAACTACATACATAATTCGTAAGCTCAATATCTTACTAAATATCTTTTCCCAATATCTGAAAGTCATCATAACAAGGACATCTAATCTCCAATTACTGAGTCTAAGAGTATCAAAGACACCAAAATAAATGAACTAAAGTAATTCATGTGCGAAAACTAACGACATCGGGTAATGACTGAGAGAATCCAACTCAAGCTCGAATGAATAGCTCACCCTTGAACCTGACATGATGAGACTTGATACAACTGAGGGCGATTCAAATTCGTCGGTACACTTGCTGCACTCCATTTAAGGAAAACAAAGAAAAATACAAGTAGGACTCAGTACGAGGCAACATATACAGAGTAAGTAGTATCGGCCAACCCAAACTAGTAACTAACATACATTGAATAATAGTATAAAATCAACTATAGTACTTAACATGTGATAAGCAACAAACAACATGAACAAGTGTCAATAACAATAAAGTAAGCACGTAATAAGTCAATGATATCAAGATCACACATGAGGACTCATGCCTCCAAACCAAACCATTTTGGGAGTTGAGTTCTTTGAGATTGAGTATCTTCCATTTATTCAACATATTTTTCCTTTAATATTATCGTGTCGGAACGTGATACTCCGATCCAAGAATACCGTGTCGGAACGTGACACTCCGATCCAAGAATACCGTGTCGGAACGTGACACTCCAATCCAAAAATATCGTGTCAGAACGTGGCACTCCGATCCTAGAATACCGGTCGGAACGTGATACTCCGATCCAAAAATATCATTAATTTATCAATTAATATCACCACATTTTTATTCATTAAGAATATTTCATCGAGCCTTCTTTATTCAAGGCATTACTTCAAATAGAGATGGTTAAAGATTATACATTCCACGGTCTCGGAATTTCAGACCAATCACAAAACACACGACCAAGCCACACAATCACACAATCAAGTACATAGAAAATTTCACAATATCATCCAATTCATATCAATCACTATTAAGAGTTTACTATGAAATAGCATAAACCATAACCTACCTCAACCGAAGAATCAAAGTCGACAAACTACTTCTCAATGTTTTTCCTTTCCTCTATGCTTTCGAACCTTTCCCATCTATCAAGTGTATATGCATAGTTTGTAAGTTAATAATCCTATAAATACACATGTTATTATATGTCTAGATTAGACCCAAAAATCTCCTAATTCTATAATCAAGTTCCTAAAGTTCAAACCTAAGGATAAGTCTTTATTAGCATAACTTTCATGTACTACACCTTATAATAACTACACCTTATATTTACTTCAATATATCAAATTTTTTGTTTATAAGGTGGTAAAGCTACCACTGTCATGATACCAGTGGAAGCCAACAGATGAACCTGCCAAATAAACTAACCAAGGAAAACCATTATGACACCAAAACCAACGAAATCCATTCAGAATCAAGAAAATAACAATGACAATTCAATTTTGTAAATTTTTCACCTGTAGTCCACCTATTGCTTTAATAATAATTTACATTACTTTAATCATTAAATAATTCCCCTTTAAAGAATCAATTTTAAATATTGTCCCACGTTTCAATTGTAACAACATATGTACCGGCCTGTAATTTCTGTCTAATAAAATAACAATATAATACATTCTCGCCTAAATAAACAATCAACATATATACAACTAGTTGTTGTCCTGCACTTTTATAGGGATTAAACACAATTGACTAATTTAATACTTAATATTAAAATAATATTTTCATTCTAACATATTAGCAATACACAAATTCAAGTATTGAAGTTTCTACTTGGGGAGCTCATGCGCCTCCTGCGAATCGTGTCGCCATCGCTAAGTTCCTTTTGAGTTTATGACTCAAGATAGGAACCCTGATTATTAATGAATAATTATAAAAGTGTGAAAGTAACCCACTATAAATTATAATGTTATTTCTTTAACCACCAACTAAATTAATTATTAAAACTACCCTACTAATCTTATAATATAATTACAAATAGTCCAAAAAAATTTATTTAGAATCTATCGAAGGAGTTCTTTATGAAATAAAATGCTCTATTGCTCAAATTAAACAAATGGGTCGTTACAATAGATATCAATTTACCCATCGTTCGTCCTCGAACGATCAAAGGAAGGTGATGGCAAGATAGGAGAGTTGTCTCAACAATTCTTTCAAAAAATTAGTACCCAAGGTCTTATATCAAATTTATCAAACCCACCAATTGAAGATTTGCACTTCTTCACATACAATGCTTCAAATGGGTCTATCTCACTACTCTAGTGATAATTGTTGTTGTATATAGACTCAACTAACAACAAAACTATTTCAAACAATGGACTCTTCAACTGATCATTTCTCCAACTAGACCTTGACACAACCACCAGGACAAATATTATCTTACATAACCATGATAAAATTCTAAGTCAATAGGGGCTACAATTAGAAGTGGACTTTAACCAACCACCACACATTCATAATGCACAAATCAAGATTTCCCTTTTCACAATACAATCTCATCACAAGCCTATGTGATTTAATTATTATCTCTAAACATCAATTACTCATCAAGGGAGGATAAACATATATAACCCAAAGAAGAAAATGATCAAGTAACCAACCATCGAGTGATACACCCAAGCATACATGACCTCAAACAACATTGTCAAAATGTTAGATTAGTAGCTATTATATGACTAAACCTAAATAATGACATAACTACGATGTCCCTCACATTCCAGCACACATACCTAAACATAATAGCGATGATGAGATAAATCTTAAGTCTATCGTAAAACTTTAAATTTTCATTGAGATAAAAATTATTAAATCACACTCAAAGTCAACTCCACACCACATCCACATATCATGCTTTAGATACCATTTTAAGTCATCGCATACCTCATGCCAACACTTAGGGAAATTTTTGATCACTCAAAATATTTTGTGTACTATAAGCTCATAACCTCTATTCACCATCAAATATCTATGTATCACATCATAACTTTCTATGAGTCCCATCAATAGAGTAGTATTAATTCAACTCTAAATTTCTAATAAACATGTAGAATTATATCTCACCTTGTGCATCATTCTTAACTCATCTATCTCAATTTAAACAATCTAACCACACGTAAAATTCTGAATGTTTCATACCTCACTGTTTGTCACCCAAATCAAAATTCAATCTTCATAAAAGTCTATGACAAATTTCTAGTTCACACCACACAGTCATATAAAAACTCATAGAAAATAAAAATAAAAATATAATTAGTACAACCTTCAACTTCACCCCAAGGGTTTATACGAGAGGTATTATTCCTTTTACTTTTCTCTAATCTTCTCATGGTGCAAAATTTTAAATATCTCGGCCCTTCAATATATCAGACTTATTTCTCTCTAACTTGATTACCGATATCATTCTTTTACCAACAAATCGTGATGTTTTACTTCACACTCTAAATCAAAACTCCGAGGAAAACTCTTCCTTATCTCCTTTAACAATCAAAGTAACAAACTTTATGACTCAAAACACGCACAGATTCTTCCAGTTACCCAATACACCACACGATTAATCATTTATTACCTTAATAATTCACATCTTGACTAATACTACCATGAATGTCAACTTAAAATAAGGAACTTGAACGGTGATTTCAACCATATAATCAAATTCCCTTATCTATCAAAATTAGCTCATACCTTGAAGATTTTTAGGAATTCATGTATCTTAACTTATCATTGATCGCCTATTCATAGATTTTACCATATCCTTTGCTAAAAACTCAATAGTACTCATTACTAAACTCAAAATCACAAAAGAATTTATCGTCACATTCGAGTTGAATGTATATACACTCTTTTCTCAAGTCTTTTCGAATCATTTTTGACCAATATGATGAACATGTGACACTATTATCATAACCAGAGAAAAACAGGTGGAATCACGCTTCACTAGATTCAATTTTCAAGTCCTTTGAAAATACCCCTTTACCCCTTACAAATTGAGGAAAAAAAATTATTTTTGCTCTCACTTCTGTCTAAAGGTTACCCTACATTTCATTTTTAATTTATTTTCATTATGACTCTAGCTTCTTTAAATTCAATTCGAGTAGTGCCCTAACATTTCCTAAAAAAAATTGTACAACCACATTACTCACTAAATAGTAGAAATCTCAACCTTAGATACTCGCAAGTTTTTATCACCATACAAAATTTATTTGACCAACAATTTGTATTCTATAATTTGAATCTCCTTCACCATCCATCACTTACTCCTATTACCATCATGCTTTGTACGCCCTTTTCATCACCACAAAGTTAATTTTTTTTCCTCGACATGACACCTTAAACTCAGATATAGTAATCAAAATGAAGGGACTAACTAATTATATATGCACTTTCTTACTAAAATCTTCAATTTAATCCACCCAAAGTATACTCACTAGGATTTTCTTTCCCTATAAGTTTGTCATTCTAGTATCAACCTATCCCTTGAAACATAAGATAAGATCACTGCTCCTCATTCAGAACCCTCAAGATGTATTTCACAACCTAAATGTATCATTACTGTACCAAAAATCCACCACTAAAATTTTCCTTAAAAAAAAAGTGTTCAATCTAAGCTCCCATAGTAGTAAACTAGTTGGTTTCTCAAATCTGAATGCAACTTGAATCTTATTATCTGACTATGTCATCCGACTGGTAACTCCTTAAGTAGTTGGTATTCTCATATGATAATCGACATATCCATTTTCATATACCTATAGTACCACACCATGAAAGTCCATTAATTCCACCACTAGAAAACATCATACCCTCGCTAAATATTTACTCAAATAATTTTTTTCCCATTAAGTGACTACAATACGCCATCAAATCTTTTTGGTCTCTCATCCAAAGCAATATTCATTCTTTCATAGCTTAGGTCGACAAAAAAATAATAAATAATATCACACTCTATAACTTTAACCAAGTAAACACCGATAGCATTAGTATTATTGTAGTAGTCAATCATGACCTTATATATATATATATATATATATATATATATATATATATATATATATATATATATACACACACACACACAATCTATGAAATCATAAAAGAGATTATGCCTCAATTGCCTCAACATAATTTCATCATTCGCTATACAACCTATATATGTTAGAAAAAAACTCTACTAACTGAATTTTCTAACCTAATGATGTTCATTTTTTAGTTTTTATCTTCCATTTCTCTATATTCAGGAAACCGACTCTCTTCCCATCACTCAAAGTTTGGGGTATATAATTGGATGAAGAACCGAGAAAATTGTACCTTCAGTCATAAGTAGTGCATTTTCTAATCGACACTCAATATGTGACTATCACCACATTTTGCGTATCTCCAAAACTAGTAAGTCAATACTCAACACTAAGCCTTTTCACGATATTCATTTTATGGCACAACTCAAACCAATCAACAATGAAAGCATAAGCATCATCATAATCAATACTAATGAATAATTCAACTTTATCAACTTAACAAAAAAAAAAACAATCATGTTGATCACTAGTCATAA
Organism: Solanum neorickii; assembly: GCA_027704865.1. Lineage (NCBI taxonomy): Eukaryota > Viridiplantae > Streptophyta > Magnoliopsida > Solanales > Solanaceae > Solanum > Solanum neorickii. Next base: position 12,879,490 of record JAKWJC010000370.1, read on the forward strand.
AAGACCCTGTAGTTAATTGAGGAAATATATCTATTTCTAAGGACACATTTTTTTGTGTTATTAATTCAATTAATAACACTCTAGTACTAACCATATGTGAAATAGAGTGAAGAAGTTCAGATACCAATTTGTATCACCTATATACCAATTGGATTCAAGTAGTAGCACGAAAGAAAGAAGAAATGAAGTATCCTAAAGTCCTATAGCTTCTCGAAGAAAAGTAAAGGTGTCCCCTTACCGTTCCGCAAGACTCTACTAGACTTGTCCTTGTGTGATGAGATCAACGAACCTAACGCTCTGATACAAAGTTTGTCACGACCCAAAACGAGTTGTGAGTGGCACTCACACTTACACCCCTAGGTGAGAGAATCAATAAATTTAACCCAACTAACAAACTACATACATAATTCGAAGCTCAATATCTTACTAAATATCTTTTCCCAAAATTTGAAAGTCATTACAACAAGGACATCTAATCTCCAATTACTGAGTCTAAGAGTATCAAAGACACCAAAATAAATGAAATAAATAATTCATGTCCGAAAACTAACGACATCAGCTAATGACTGAGAGAATCCAACTCAAGCTCAAATGAATAGCTCACCCTTGAACCTGACATGACGAGACTTGATAGAGCTGAGGGCGATTCAAATTCGTCGGTATACTTGCTGCACTCCATATAAGGAAAACAAAGAAAAATACAAGTAGGACTTAGTACGAGGCAACATGTACTGAGTAAGTATCATCGGCCAACCCAAAATAGTAACGAATATACATTGAATAATAGCATAAAATCAACTATAGTACTTAACATGTGATAAGCAACAAACAACATGAACAAGTGTCAATAACAATAAAGTAAGCACGTAATAAGTCAATGATATCAAGATCACACATGAGGACTCATGCCTCCAAACCAAACCATTTTGGGAGTTGAGTTCTTTGAGATTGAGTATCTTCCATTAATTCAACATATTTTTCCTTTAATATTATCGTGTCGGAACGTGATACTCCGATCCAAGAATACTGTGTCGGAACGTGACACTCCGATCCAAGAATACCGTATCAAAACGTGACACTCCGATCCAAAAATATCGTGTCGGAACGTGACACTCCGATTCAAGAATACCGGTCGGAACGTGACACTCCGATCCAAAAATATCATTAATTTATCATTTAGTATCACCACATTTTCATTCGTTCATAATATTTCATCGAGCCTTATTTATTCAAGGTATTACTTCAAATAGAGATGGTTTAAGATTATACATTCCACGGTCTTGGGATTTCAGACCAATCACAAAACACACGACCAAGCCACACAATCACACAATCAAGTACATAGAAAATTTCACAATATCATCCAATGCATATCAATCACTATTAAGAGTTTACTATGAAATAGCATAAACCATAACCTACCTCAACCGAAGAATTGAAGTCGACCAACTACTTCTCAATGCTTTTCCTTTCCTTAATGCGTTCGAACCTTTCCCATCTATCAAGTGTATATGCATAGTTTGTAAGTTAACAATCCTATAAATACTCATGTTATTATATGTCTAGATTAGACCCAAAAATCTCCTAATTCTATAATCAAGTTCCTAAAGTTCAAACCTAAGGATAAGTCTTTATTAGCATAACTTTCATGTACTACACCTTATAATAACTACACCTTATATTTACTTCAATATATCAAATTTTTTGTTTATAAGGTGGTAAAGCTACCACTGTCATGATACCAGTGGAAGCAAACAGATGAACCTGCCAAATAAACTAACCAAAGGAAACCAATATCACACCAAAACCAACGAAATCCATTCAGAATCACAAAAATAACAATGACAATTCAATTTTGTAAATTTTTTGCCTGTAGTCCACTTATTGATTTAATAATAATTTACATTACTTTAATCATTAAACAATTCCCCTTTAACCAATCAATTTTAAATATTGTCCCACGTTTCAATTGTAACAACATATGTAACCACTGGTAATTTCGGTCTAATAAAATAACAATATAATGCATTCTCGCCTAAATAAACAATCAACATATATACAACTAGTTGTTGTCCTGCACTTTTATAGGGATTAAACACAATTGACTAATTTAATACTTAATATTAAAATAATATTTTCATCCTAACATATTAGCAATACACAAATTCAAGTATTGAAGTTTCTACCTGGGAGCTCATGCGCCTCCTGTGAATCGTGTCGCCATCGCTAAGTTCCTTTTGAGTTTATGACTCAAGATAGGAACCCTGATTATTAATGAATAATTATAAAAGTATGAAAGTAACCCACTATAAATTATAATGTTATTTCTTTAACCATCAACTAAATTAATTATTAAAACTATTGTAATGACCAAAAAGCTCCTCTTTAGAATTTTTTTAATATTTGTTTAACTTAAGTTAATTAATCGATAGTTTATGGGCTAAAGTGATAATTTATTTAAGACCCTATACCCTTTAGTCTATATTTAATTAAAATAAGTGAGTAAAATTTATCACTTTTAATACATAATTAATTGAGATAAGAAGTAAAAGGGGGAAAAAGGAACGAATCAGGGTTTTGGCATCTTGCGAACTGCTTCAGGTACTTGCATCAAACCTGCATGTTCTTCAATAATTTCTTCATATATATATATATATATATATGTGTGTGTGTGTGTGTGTGTGTATGGAAATAATATTATATTAAATGGGAGAGGAATGATTTTCTTGGTAAGTTTGTAGATTAGATAGGTGTCATATACCCCTTTCTTTTTTACACTTAACTTTGTATCAATTCTGGTTTGCCATTAATGTAGTGATGATTGGGCAATCATTGCCTTTTTAGAATTTATCCTTGGAAAATAAGTATTTAGGCATTATAGGGATAATATATGTCATTGTATGTTGATTAGGTGGAGCGGTACAGATTGTAAGATTTTTTTAAAATTATTATTAGTTTTCTTATTATTATTATATATTATCGTATTATGTGTCAAACTTTAATATATTGGTATAGCTAATTAAATGTTAAATTTATGACATTGAAAAAAATAAAACTTGACCCTAGGCTTGAAACTTGGAATTTTGATAATTGAAATATCAATTGACCTTAACATTAGGAACTTAATTGTATACTCGAGTAAGTTTTTGAGTGAGTTTAGAGTCTAGACTATACACAAAGTAATGTGGATATTTTTCGTCTTGAAATGTTATTATGGACACTTATTTGAATAGATTGTTTTGAATTAGAAGTTCAACAAAAAGGGAAGACTCAAGTTCCAAAGTGATTGTTCTACTATTTGAGGCAAGTGGATTTCTAAACCCTTGTTAAGCGTATGAAATTCGTGTATTACCTTGTGTAGTGTTGAGAATGACTTGGAGACTTGTTGCTCATTTGTTGGTGTTGTATTCCTTGTAGTAAATTGTGTTTTGTTATCAAAATGGTTATCTCCTCATTTTCATTTGAGCATGTCATTTGCATTGTATCTGAGATATGGTTGTGGTAAGAGAATGCACAATTTTGAGGGTCGTATCGCGCGCCGTGATAAATATAATAATTCGAGGGACGTATCGTGCACCGCAAAGGTTACTATTATTGAGGGTTGTGTCGTGCGCCGCGACAGATACATGAATAGATATGTCCCCCATGGATTCCGGACTGAGAGATAGCGGGTGTGTATCGTTAAGAAAGACATGCATCACTATATTTGACATTGCATCTCATGGCATTGCACATTTTATTATTGATGAACTTGAACACGTGTTTTACTGATCTTGTGATTGTTTTTCTGTGAAGCTTGTGATTGTTGAATATTAATTGTTATTGAGAATGTGTAAACTAATAGAGTGTGGCTATTGAGTTGTGTGTATGGTAAACTGTAAACTGTTAGGCTGTAGCGTGGAGGTTTAGATAGGGTGCAAGGAGTACCCGTATTTTGTTTACTTAACTCGTGTTTAGAGGTTTGCTTGTTGGGTACCGCGTGCTTTGGTACTCACCCCTTTCTTATACAAATTTTTGTAGGTTACAAGCCCGGATCTTGGTGAAACGTGTCATTCTTTTCGTTTTCGAGGCATCCTGTGGAGGGTTGTGAGGTAGTTGCTTGTAATCTCAGCGAACTTTCCTACTCCAGTTTATGACTTTGTTTTTAATTGAAAGACAATTTCATTTTAGACTTCTAATTTATTTCAATTCTAATATTTATATTAGAGGCTTGAGCACATGACAACCTGATTTTGGGAATTGAATTAATATGACTTGATTTCATAATAGAGATTGTTGTTGGATTGTCATTTACTTCCGCACTTTGTTAGATATTGGGTTTTAGGCTGACTTGTATTGGTGGGATAAGACAAGTTCCATCACACCTATTTTTGGGTCGTGACAAAATGGTATCAGAGCCCCAGGTTCATAGGTCTCACGTGTATACACGCCGAGTATACATAGAATCTCAAGGATTTGTACGAAGACGTCTGTACTCATCTCTGAGAGGATATAAAGATTACTAGGAAACTTCCTTTTGTTCATTCTTTCTCATCGCGCGTAGTTACCTTCTTTAGTACTGAGTTGTTGTATACTCTTTTGACAGATGACGAGGACTAGAACTAATGTTACTGGTGGTAGAGGAAAGGCGCTTACCGAGGTAGTTTTTGAGGCCCCAGCTAGGGGTAGGGGTAGATCTCGAGCTAGAGGTCGTGCTAGTAGTACGACAGTAGCCAAAGGTCGTGGACGTGGAGCAGCACCAGTGAGAGGTCATGCTAGAGAGGTCTCTACAGAACCTCATATTTATGGCAGAGAGGACCAAGTTTCTCTAGATACTGTAGTCACACCCTTGCTTCAGGATACACTATTGAGGGTGTTAAGTGTGCTAGAGGGCCTTTCTCAGGGTGGTGGTGCGACTACCACACCACATGACTCTCGTACTAGAAAAGGGGCTCAGACCCAAGAGCAGCAGCAAGCTCCAGTTGTTATGATACGATGGGACAGCTACCAGTGGATCCCGCAGTTCACAATGATGTTGCACCTGCAGTTGGGGGTCAAGTTTCACCAGTGGTTGTTCTGACAGAGGATGAGTAGCGTAGGTATGAGAGATTTCGAAAGATGGATCCACCTCAGTTTCAGGGTGGGAAGAGTGAGGATGCTCATGAGTTTCTAACTACATGTCGAGAGTTACTAGAGGTGGTTGGATTAGCTGAGTCACATGGGGTTCGATATGCTACACTCCAGCTTTGTGGATCAGCGAGAGACTGGTGGAGAACTTATTCGGGGGGTTTTCCAGTTGGATATCCTCCAGTGACTTGGGAGCAGTTTGCTAGTGCATTCCAAGATCGTTTTATCCCATGGAGCGTCAGAGAGGAGAGTCGCTTGAGGTTTGAGAGTCTGAGACAGGATGGTTTATCGGCTACAGAGTACGAGGTGCGTTTTTGCCAGTTGTCTAGGCACGCGTTGGCTATTATTCCAAATGAGATAGAGAGGATCCACAGATTTGTGAGGGGATTGACTTTCTCTATCAGGTCAGCTGTGTTTCGGGCATCTAGAGAGAGGGCTTCTTTCCAATCCATTATGAGCGCCGCCAAAGAGGCGGAATTGATGGAGAGAGAGGAGTTTAGGGACCCTAAAAGGTTCCGTATATCAGGCCAGTTTCATGGTGCCTCATCTGGAGGTAGGGGATCACAGAGAGTGAGTGGTTCTTTTCAGCAGCGGGGACCTATTCATGCATCTATGCCGACATTTGAGGGTGGCCAGACATCTAGGGGTTCTTATAGCCCGGGTCAGGGCTCGTACGGTTCACAGCAACGACCCACAGGGGAAGCAATTATAGTGGGTTTTTAGGGTCCACATAGAAGTTTCCAGGTCAGAAATTTTGTTTTACTTGTGGAGATCCCGATCACTTAATGCGGCAGTGTAATTTTCAAAGGGGTCGTGATGGACCTCGACCTAATTCTTCATTCCAGACTAGACCACCAGCACCACATGGTAGAGGTCGTGGCAGAGTTCTGTCAGGGAGAGGTGATAGAGTTCCTAGTAGTGGTGTTGCAGCTCAGCAGAGTGGGGGTAGAGGTACCACCCAGGCTGAATATGGACGAGAAGGCCACTGCTATGCTTTCCTCGGGAGACCTGAGGCGGAGACCTCTGATGTTGTTATTACAGGTATCATCCCAGTATGCCATCGACCTGCGTCTGTGTTGTTTTATCCAGGTTCTACATTCTCTTATGTGTTCACGTATTTTGCTGCTAAATTTGATATGATATGTGATAGCATGACTGTACCTATTCGTGTTTCTACACCCGTGGGTAAGCCCTTAGTGGTGGATTGAGTGTATCGATCATGTCTTGTTTCTTTGGTTGGGTATGATACTTGGGTAGACTTAATCATTCTGGGAATGGTAGACTTTGATGTCATCTTGGGCATGGATTGGCTTTCTCCATATCATGTTGTCCTTGATTGTAATGCTAAGACTGTGACTTTAGCAATGCCTGGTGTTCCGAGGGTTGAGTGGAAGAGTGTTAGTGGATCTTATCCTATCAAGGTCATCTCTTTTATCTGTGCTCAAAGATTGGAGGAGAGGGGGTGTTTGTCTTACTTAGATTTTATTCGGGATACTAGTGTTGAACCACCTCCCATGGACTTTGTTCCCGTGGTTCAGGAGTTTCCCGATGTATTTCCTTCTGATCTTCCAGGTGTTCCTCCCGATAGGTATATCGATTTTGCAATGGATTTGGAGCCAGACACTAAGCCTATTTCTATCCCTCCATACCGTATGGCTCCAGCAGAGTTGAAAGAATTGAAGGATCAGTTGCAGGATTTATTGAGCAGGGGTTTTATTCGCCCTAGTGTGTCACCTTGGGGTGCCCCTATATTGTTTGTGAAGAAAAAAGATGGGACTATGAGGATGTGTATTGATTACAGACAGTTGAACAAAGTAACAGTGAAGAATAAGTATCCTCTTCCGCTTATTGATGACTTATTTGATCAATTACAGGGAGCATCATTGTTTACTAAGATTGATTTGAGGTCTGGGTATCATCAGTTGAAGATTAGGGCATCAGATATCCCTAAGACAGCTTTTCAGACCTGGTATGGGCATTATGAGTTTCTAGTGATATTTTTCGGATTGACTAATGCCCCTGCAACATTCATGGAGTTGATGAATGGGGTGTTTCGACCACACCTTTATTCTTTTGTGATTGTCTTCATCGATGACATCTTGATTTACTCTAAGACTAAGGGGGACCATGTCCGACACCTGAGGATTGTACTTCAGAGGTTGAGAGAAGAGAAGTTGTATGCCAAGTTCTCAAAGTGTGTGTTCTGGCTTACTTCTGTGACATTCTTGGGACACATGGTGTCCGAGGAGGGTATTAGAGTAGATCCGGCCAAGATTGAGGCAGTTAGAGGCTGGACGCGACCTACTTCACCTACTGAGCTTCGGAGTTTTGTGGGATTGGCAGGCTATTATCGACGATTTATTCAGAGTTTCTCTACTATTGCAGCTCCATTAACTAGATTAACTCGACAGGATGTGCGTTTTCAGTGGTCTGATGAGTGTGAGCAGAGCTTTCAAAAACTCAAGACTTTGTTGACTTCAGCTCCTGTGTTGACTCTACCTGAGGAGGGTGTAGACTTTACAGTGTATTGTGATGCTTCAGGAGTTGGATTGGGTGGTGTGTTGATGTAGAAGGGGAAAGTGATTGCTTATTCTTCTAGGCAATTGAATTCCCATAAGAACTACCCTACTCATGATTTGGAGTTGGCGGCTGTGGTATTTGTACTTAAGTTATGGCGTCATAATTTGTATAGAGTGCATTGTGAGATCTTCACTGATCATCGGAGTCTTCAGTATATCTTTAGTCAGAGAGATTTGAACTTGAGGCATCGAAGATGGCTTGAGTTGGTGAAGGACTATGATGTCACCATTTTGTATCATCCGGGGAAGGCCAATGTTGTGGCCGATGCTTTGAGTAGAAAGACTCATAGCATGGGGAGTCTTGCAACTCTTAGTATTGAGGAAAGACCATTGTCTAGAGATGTTCAATTGTTAGTTAACAGTCTTGTCCGATTGCAGATCTCAGAGGAGAGTGATGGGATGATTGCTTTTATTGAGGCTCGATCTTCTTTAGTCGAGCAGATCCGTGCACACCAGTTTAATGATGAAAAGTTATGTCTCATTCGAGACAAAGTATTGAGAGGGGAAGCTAGAGAGGCTGTCCTTGATTCTGATGGTGTCTTGAGGGTCAGAGGCAGGATTTGTGTGCCTAAGAGAGGCGATTTGATTAGATTGATCCTTGAGGAGGCCCATTGTTCTCGGTATTCCATCCATCCGGGAGCGGCGAAGATGTATCATGATCTGAGTCAGCATTACTGGTGGTGTGGGATGAAAAGAGATATTACAGACTTTGTTTCGAGGTGTTTGACTTGCCAGCAGGTCAAGTGTGAGCACCAGTGGCCCGGGGGTGAATCTCAGAGGATGCCTATTCCTACTTGGAAGTGGGAGCGGATTACTATGGACTTTGTTGTGGTTTTACCTACCACAGCGGGTGGTTATGACTCTTTTTGGGTTATTATTGATAGGCTGAACAAGTCTTCCCACTTCATTTCGGTTCGGGTGAAGTATACGGCAGAAAAGTTAGCCGAGCTATATATCAGTCAGATTGTGCGACTACATGGAGTTCCGATTTCTATCATATCAGATCGAGGTTCACTATTTACTTCTCAATCCTCGAAGGCATTACAACATGGTCTGGGTACTCTGTTAGATATGAGTACGGCATTTCACCCTCAGACAGATGGTCAATCTTAGCGGACCATTTAGGTATTGAAAGATATGCTTCGAGCGTGTGTGATCGATATTGGTGCTAGTTGGGATCAACATTTACCCTTAGCGGAGTTTGCCTATAATAACAATTATCACTCTAGTATCCAGATGGACCCATTTGAGGCGTTGTATGGAAAACGGTGTAGGTCTCCGATTGGTTGGTTTGATTCGGCGGAGATGGACTCTTTGGATACAGACTTTCATAGAGATGCTATGGAGCAAGTCCGTATGATTCAGTATAGATTATTGACAGCTCTGAGTCGACAGAAGAGTTATGCAGACCGGAGAGTTAGCGCCTTAGTGTTTATGGAGGGTGATCATGTTTTGCTCCGAGTATCACCCATGAAGGGTGTAATGAGGTTTGGAAAGAAGGGCAAGCTTAGCCCTAGGTTCATTGGACCTTTTGAGATTTTGAACCGAGTGGGAGAGGTGGCCTATAAGTTGGCCTTGCCACCTAGTTTGTCGGCAGCTCATCCTGTTTTCCATGTCTCTATGCTTCGGAAGTATATTCTTGATGAATCTCAAGTGATTTCACTTGATTCTGTGGAGCTGGGTCCAGACTTGACATATGAGGAGGAGCCTATAGCTATATTGGATAGGCAAATCCGAAAGCTTAGGACCAAGGAGATTGTTTCAGTGAAGGTGCAATGGAAGCACCGTTCAGTAAGAGAAGCAACTTGGGAGACAGAGTCTGACATGCGTGCCAGATATCCTCAACTTTTTGAAGCTTCAGGTAAATACTTTTACTCTATGCTCGAGGACGAACATGATTTTTACTGGTGGATAATGTAATGACCCAAAAGCTCCTCTTTAGAATTTTTGGATATTTGTTTAACTTAAGTTAATTAATCGATAGTTTATGGGCAAAAGTGATAATTTATTTAAGACCCTATACCCTTTAGTCTATATTTAATAAAAATAAGTGAGTAAAATTTATCACTTTTAATACATAATTAATTGAGATAAGAAGTAAAAGGGGGGAAAGGGAACGAATCAGGGTTTCGGCATCTTGCGAACTACTTCAGGTACTTGCATCAAACCTGCATGTTCTTCAATAATTTCTTCACATATATACATGTCTGGAAATAATATTGTATTAAATGGGAGAGGAATGATTTGCTTGGTAAGTTTGTAGATTAGATAGGTGTCATATACCCCTTTCGTTTTACATTTAACTTTGTACCAATTTTGGTTTGCCATTAATGTAGTAATGATTGGGCAATCATTTCCTTTTTAGAATTTATCCTTAGAAAATAAGAATTTAGGGATTATAGGGATACAATATGTCATTGTATGTTGATTAGGTGGAGCAGTACAGATTGTAAGATTTTTTTAAAATTATTATTAGTTTTCTTATTATTATTATATATTATCGTATTATGAGTCAAACTTTAATATATTGGTATAGCTAATTAAATGCTTAATTTATGACATTGAAAAAAAATAAAACTTGACCATAGTCTTGAAACTTGGAATTTTGATAATTGAAATATCAATTGACCTTAACATTTGGAACTTGATTGTATACTCGAGTAAGTTTTTGAGTGAGTTTAGAGTCTAGACTACAAAAAAAGTAATGTGGATATTTTTCGTCTTGAAATATTATTATGGACACTTATTTGAATAGATTGTTTTGAGTTGGAAGTTCAACAAAAAGGGAAGACTCAAGTTCCAAAGTGATTGTTCTACTATTTGAGGCAAGTGGATTTCTAAACCCTTGTTAAGCGTATGAAATTCGTGTATTACCTTGTGTAGTGTTGAGAATGACTTGGAGACTTGTTGCTTATCTGTTGGTGTTGTATTCCTTGTAGTAAATTGTGTTTTGTTATCAAAATGGTTATCTCCTCATTTTAATTCGAGCATGTCATTGGCATTGTATCTGAGATATGGTTGTGGTAAGAGGATGTACCATTTCGAGGGTCGTATCGCGCGCCGCGATGGATATTATATTTCGAGGGACGTATCGCGCGCCACGAAGGTTACTATTATCGAGGGTCGTGTCATGCGCCCCGACAGATACATGGACAGATATGTCCCCCATGGGTCCCGGACTGAGAGATAGCGGGTGTGTATCGTTAAAAAAGACATGCATCACTATATTTTACATTTCATATCATGGCATTGCACATTTTATTATTGATGAACTTGAACACGTGTTTTACTGATCTTGTGATTGTTTCTCTGTGAAGCTTGTGATTGTTGAATATTGAATTGTTATTGAGAATGAGTAAACTGATAGAGTGTGGTTATTGAGTTGTGTGTATGGTAAACTGTAAACTGTTAGGTTGTAGCATGGAAGTTTAGATAGGGTGCAAGGAGTACCCGTATTTTGTTTACTTAACTCGTGTTTAGAGGTTTGCTTGTTGGGTACCGCGTGGTTTGGTACTCACCCCTTGCTTCTACAAATTTTTGTAGGTTACGAGCCCGGATCTTGGTGAAACCTGTCATTCTTTTCGTTTCTTAGGCATCTTGTGGAGGGTTGTGAGGTAGTTGCTTGTCATCTCAGCAAACTTTCCTACTCCAGTTTATGGCTTTGTTTTTACTTGAAAGACAACTTCATTTTAGACTTCTAATTTATTTCAATTCTAATATTGATATTAGAGGCTTGAGCACGTGACAACCTGGTTTTGGGAATTGAATTAATATGACTTGATTTCATAATAGAGATTGTTGTTGGATTGTCATTTAGTTCCGCACTTTGTTAGATATTAGGGTTTAGGCTGTCTTGTCTTGGTAGGATAAGACAAGTGCCATCACACCTATTTTTGGGTTGTGACACTTACCCTACTAATCTTATAATATAATTACAAATAGTCCAAAAAATATTTATTTAGAATCTATCGAAGGAGTCCTTTATGAAATAAAATGCTCTATTGCTCAAATTGAACAAATGGATCGTTACACGAATCCATACCCCTCGAGATATAATTGAAGATATTAGAGAATTGTACGGGGTTGCGATATCGTACCAACAAGCATGGCGTGCTAGAGAACGTGCACTAGAAATGCTCAAGGGTAAGCCATCAGAAGGATATAAGCAGATGTCGAGATACATATGGATGCTAAATAAAGTGTATCCAAATTCATGTATAAGGATACAAAAGACGGAAGATAATAAATTCATGTATCTATTCATAGCCCTAAGACCGTTGATAAGAGGGTTCGACTACTCGAGGCCTGTAGTTGTAGTGGACGTTGCACATCTTGGCGGGGCTTACAAGGGTACATTGTATCAGCAAGCACTCGATGGTGCAGGTATGACTGTTATAATTCTGATGTAATGTAAAACTTATTTTATATTTATATTAATATATCTTAGTGTAAACATTGTGTATCATGAATTTAAATGTGTGCTTCTTTGTAATTAGGATGCATATTGCCATTGGCATATGGTGTTGTATACACTGAAAATGACTGTTAGTGGACATAATTCTTCGAACAGTTCAAAAATGCATTTGGTGAGCATGAAAACATGTGTATTGTATCAGATAGAAATGAAAGTATCATAAAGATTGTAAGCATTGGGTACCCAAATGTACCTCATTGTGCATGCATATGGAATCTTTTGAAGAATGTATGTTCAAGCTTCAAAAGGAGTAAAAACACACTAAGTGATAAATTTTACTCAATGGCAAAAGCATACAGAAAGGAAGATATTGATAAATTAATGGCTCAGGTTGTGAAAGTTGATCATAGGATGAAGGATTACCTTGAAGATGCTGGTTATGAGAAGTGGTTAAGAGTTCATTCAATCATAAACAAAGGTAGAATGATGACTTCGAACATCGCTGAGTGTATCAATGGATGCCCTTGTCGATGCATGTAAGTTAACTATAATAGACTTCTTGGAGGAAGCTAGACTTCTATTTGGTAGTTGGAACTATAAAAATAGAGAAATAGCGTCATATACAAAGGACACATTGGGCCGAAGAATTGAGGAGATATTGATTGTAAACGCATCTAAAAGTTCAAAGATGAAGATATTTATCAATTTCCCTAAAAATCTGTTTTATGTATCAGAAACAAACTGATTTTCAATGATAAATGTTGTTTTGGAAATGATATATAAATTGTATATTACGTAATGTATCACTAACTTCTTAAATTTTTAGGTTGTTCCATCATCTGAATATATTTTCTCAGTTCATGAAGCCGGAAGAAGATACATTGTATGCCTTGAGAGGAAAACTTGCACATGTGGAAGGTTTCAACATGATGAGATACCTTGCGCACACGCAATTGCAATTTTGAAGCACAAGAATGTTACAAATTTGCACCCATATTGCTCTTATTACTACAAGCCGTATGCATTAGAAAAAATGTACGAGGTTGCAATGGTTCCAATGCCAAATAAGGAGGATTGGAACATTCCAGACTATGTTTTAGATGAAATTGTTCGGCCACCTAGGTATAGAAGGTTGGTTGGACGACCAAGAAAGCGAAGAAAGAAAAATGCGGATGAGAAAATAACAGTGAACAATAATTCTTGTGGGCAATGTGCACAAGAAGGACATAACAGGAGAACTTGTACTTTCTTCCCGAAAGAGAATTGAAATAATGTTTTAAAGTAAGACATTAGTGTTCATGGTACTTGTATCTATTTTTTTCTTTAGAATTTGGACTAAATAAAGTGTATTGGTTATACAACTTAATTTGATGTTCAAATATATGCCTTCGCTGGTAATTTGTGCCAAACTTAAACTCCAAATTTGATAAATAAATAGATTCAACAGTGGTGCATTTCAATGTAACAGTAATTCCAGATGAGTTTGTTTATGTATATGATGTATCATATACATTCATATGATTGAAAAGATGTTATACGTTTCGTGTATACTGCCTTATGAGTAATTTAAGTGTCCCAAAACTTGACTTGTTCAATTGTTTACTATATGTTTCGTTTATACTGCCTTATGAGTTATAATTTTGATATATTATATCCAACAGCGGTGCGTTTCAATGTAATAGTAATTTGTGATTAGTTTGTTTATGTATATGATGTATCATGTACATTCATTTAATTGAAAAGATGTTATATGTTTCGTGTATACTGTCTTATGAGTTATTCAAGTGTCCCAAAACTTGACTTGTTCAAATGTTTACTGTATGTTTCGTGTATATTATAATTTTGATATATTATATTCAACAGTGGTGTGTTTCAATGTAATAGTAATTTGTGATTAGTTTGTTTATGTATATGATGTATCATATACATTCATATAATTCAAGTGGCTAATATATAACTGCAATTTGTATATGTATATATTATAACTTATGTGTCATAAACATCATTTTTTAAGTGAAATACTTAAACTCAAACAATAATGTATCATACACATTAGAACTTAAGCATCATATACTTCATTTTGTAAATTAACTTTTAAAAATACTTAAACTCAAACAATAAAAATTTTGTACCTTAACGTTATAAAGCAAAAACTGTGTCTAAAACAGTAACTTGAAAACACATAATATTAATAACTAACAAACTATTGTAATACCAATAAGCTTTTAGAAAAACATAAAAGATAATTGTCTTCGACACAAAACAACATAAAAACTTGTTCATCATGTCCCTGCTAATTACTAATCTATGTTAACAATATCATCTTCAGTTGGTGTTGTGAATTGACCCTTAGGCTTTGGTGGATCGTCATTCTCACTTATGTATCCACCATTTACCTTGTCGCTGTCTTATCTCCATAACAATGTTGCATATCTATTGCGTAGGTAATTGCAAGATGTCCATAAGTATCAGGTGGTATAACAAGTTGGTCACTCAAAAACTTTGCAAATGTAGCTACGTATAACTCGCACTCCCTACAACAAAATACATAATATAAATTTGTAAAATAACTCACATATATTGTAGACCAGAATTTAAATACTTACAGGCTATCGTCTTCTTGTTGCATGATACCTTTAGCGTATTCAATGTTCAAAGGAATATGTGACTCTAAGAGTACACCCGTTTATTTGTCCTTGTATGCATCAAGAACTGACCAGTTTGTCCGCTCAGTGTTTTCAAAGAAACCATTGTCAATGAGGTAAGAAGATAGCATCCTTGACAGTTTTTTTATCTCTTCAGAATATACACGTTTCCTTGTGCCCAAAGAAGAGTCATACACGCATATCAACCTCTTATTTAATTCAACAACAGCTAACACCCAATGAAAATTTCCATCATAATTATATTGGAATATAAACATCGTCCACCAGATGCCATGGTAATCCAGCTGGTATTGAAAAACCTTTCATGACGTTGATTATTGACCTCTCATGTACTGATATAGCTCTTGCACGATCAAGGTGTTCTTGGGTACTAATATCATCATCAGCCTCATTGTTATAATACCTATCATGGGTATTGTTGATATATGTGCTGAACAAACAATTGACTGTTGTGTATCTGTATTGATCCATGCTTCAAAGTATTTATTTTTTACGAAGGTAGTAAAAAATAACATCGATGTACTACAAAAAAATATAAACATAATTATACATTTGAAAAACATTTAATGAAAAAAAATACTAGACACTGAAAGTGATATATGATTTTGATATGTATATATAACATATTTACTCAATGTATCATATACATTATTATAAAAATATATTATGCATTTACATATCGAATTATATGATCAGTCCAACAGTTTTTAGGCTGAGACATGGCATAAAACCAATTCCTTTTTTACGGATATGCAATGACATAATCCATCATTTCAAAACCCAATGAAGATGCTCTTGATTTGATTTATCCTCTGATGGTTTCCTATAGTATTTAACGTAATGAAAAGATGTTATTCATAAGTATAACAATAATTGCAATTTGAAAATTTAACAGATCAGTACAATAATATAAAACTTACTTTTTTTAATGAGCTTTAAGAAGCTCTATAGTAACCCACTCAATAAACTGATCAATCAGATATGAAGGGGCTTGGTTTGTGATCTCACATCCTTGAAATGGAAAATTTGGACGAATAACATCAGTCATGACCGCTTTTCCTTTTTCACTTTACCCAAATGAAGTTAAATAAGGGATTTGCAGTTTCTCGAAGGCATCCGGATACGTGCATGAGGAGTATTTATTTCGCTTCAAACAACAATATCTGTGATTGGAATATCAAGTGGTAATTGACTGCCCGAAAGCAAACTTTGATCTTCGGTTAATTCCTATTGATTTGCATGAATAGGCAGACTTCCTAGATCAACAATAAGTGTATTTATGGCTTCTCGTGTATCTGGAGATATTGAACCAGATGGTGTAGAATCCTATATGGTTTACACTGATAATTAAAAATAGTTTGATAGACATATGTTATTGATATGAAACATGAAGAATAAATTACTGATATATCTTTGTTCATTGTTCCTTTAAATAAGTGATGAGGCGTTTGTGCTGATGGA
The DNA here is from genome assembly GCA_027704865.1 of Solanum neorickii. NCBI lineage: Eukaryota > Viridiplantae > Streptophyta > Magnoliopsida > Solanales > Solanaceae > Solanum > Solanum neorickii. The sequence goes on from JAKWJC010000370.1 coordinate 12,895,716, forward strand.
GCATCCTGAATAAAAAATGTACTGATCAATTTTTGATACCTTAAACAACAAATAATTATGCACAAAAGGATTGTTAATGTATCAAGGACAAATAACAGCAAACTACGAATTGTATGTAGGAGACAAAGAAATTTAAGTAGTCACATAGCTATGCATCTTGCAATGGACTATATAATCTACACACTAAATGAAAAAGTATAGTATCATACACAGGAACTTGAAAAAAAAATACATCTGTGAACAGTAAAAAACATGTATCATATTAATCCAATTAAACTGTAATGTATCATAATGATCAAATAAGATAGCAATGTATCATAATAATATAATTAAACTTAAACGTATCATACTGGCACATTTTCATGTATCACTGAAAAGTGGATGAATATTAATAATCAAATTACTCTGCTAAAATTACCTTACTGTGTTCACATGTTTCATTAGTATGATGACTATTTGCATTTGGGGATTGAAGTTATTCTTCAATGTATCTTCAGTCTTTATTTTATAAAGAAAAATAAGATAATGATAAATTATATAATTTTATATACATAATTAATAAAGTAAAGTAAACCTGATTGTCAACATCAAAATCAACAACACCAATGTTTTGATAATTGTTGACCAAATTCCATTTGTATTGGAGGTTTCTTGGCGTCCATCATTTCCTTCTTCATCGAAAACTTCAACCATGTGCAGTGTAGACTTGCCACCCATCTACTTCATTAAATCAATTTGTAACATAATGACCTATGAAAATTATAACACACAACGAAAATACACATACACAATACATTACCTTTGGTGTTGGCCATCCTCCCAGTTCTTAGAATTCATCACCTCAATGTGATTTGCCTTTATCAAATTCACAAGATACTCAAATTTACTTTCAACCTATTAAAAAAATTACACATTTAGTTTTATATTTATGAATTAACATTAAAAAAAATTAATATCGTTACTTACGTATTCCTTCATATGTTGTTACAGTTCTTCAATATCGGGATATGCAGACTTATCTTTTGGGACTTGTGAAGATACAAGGACAGAAGATACATTAGCATGCAGGGTAGGTTCTTGAGCTGGCATTGAGAATGACTGATTTAATGGAGGCCTTAATTGCTTTGACAAAGTTTTCGAACCCTTTATTTTATGTGTATCAATATTCTTTCTCCTCTTGGGTGGTGGTGGAGATGATGTATCAGATACACGTGAGGATCTTCTCAATAAATGACCAGGAGGGCTTGTTGAGAAATCCTCAAAACCTGACTTATCTTTAGTTTGCACTTTTTTTTCGACAACTGGTGGCGTGGATAGTTCATTTCTGTTGACATCGTGAATATCAGGTAAATCAAGGGCTTCCACCTCATCTGGCGTTGGTACAATGTTTAAACAAGCATTCTGCAATTAAAATGGTTTAATGTTATAACAATATTATGTATCATACAAAAACTGTTATTTACAACAAAAATTATAAAGCTTATTGATAAACTATTAAAAGATAATCTAAAAATAATGTTACCTCGGAGAAAATGCTAGACATGAACTTTTCATATTTTGGCTTTTCACCCACCACTGTCCAATTACATATCCTCGGAATACCATTCGCTACTTTAACAACAAAGTCTGGACTTAGACTAGATGCACATTCGTAAATCCAAACGTTGAGTGCATAAGGAATACCAAATAAGCGATGCATCTATTTGCTTTGGTTGAAGTCTTGCCTGAATGATGTAATTAGCTTATTGAATGTAATCTGACCCCAAAGATACATTTCATACCTACCATCTTCGACCATTAGAAATTCTTCTATACATATGAAGGTCTCACCAAGATGGCATAACATGAAAGTATTGATGAAGTATAATATTTCCATTTCCACAGATTCCTGTGTGGTCTCCAAATTACCCATTGCAAAACGCTGTATCAATCTACTCTTGGTTATACCTGTAGGACAATCAGGGAAATAATTTTTTAATAATTGGCTCGGAGTGGAATTAGGATATAAAAAATTCTTAACATTTCCTTTGCATTTAAGGCCAGTTACAATGGCAAATTCCTATATACCAAACACCAATACATTCCCATTAGCATGACAAATATGCAGTACATCTTTATTTTCATGTTGCACCTCCAATAATAACAAACACTTAGTAATCTGACCCTGGAAATTACATTTTGGAATGTCCAAATATAGTCCAAAATTTTTTTTCTTGAACATTTCAACGCCTTCATCCTTTATTGACAATTTGATTTTATTCACAAAATCAAAATTGAAAGTCGCTCCAAACCTCAATGGATGTGCTGGGTTTTTTTATAACATAATTCATGCCCTGTTTATACAAAAAAAGAAAATATAAAATTGTACTTGTCTAATATCAAAAATTTGTTGTAATGTAGATGGATATATTTAAGATAATGTGTAAATTCAGTAAATACATGACGATATTGTGAAGATATCATATTAAACACGTCGTGAAAATGCATATGATACATAAGTAAGTAACAAATATATTGTACATGAATTTCATTCACGTATACCAATTACATATATGTATAAGACGCTTGAATTATATGAATGTATACGATACATCCTATTCAAATTTATAAGACACTGGAGTTATCAGATGTATATGATACATCTTATAAACTGACAAACTTTAAATTGTAAAAATTGTATAAGACATGATGCTTTTACTGATAAAAAAACACAACATTAGAGATACACCTTATGTATCTGATACATCCTACGACTGTACAACACATGATGATTTTACTAATACAAAACACAAAATTATTTATATATGATACACCTTAAAACTGAAGAACACACGATGCTTTTACTAATACATAACACAAATTTACTGATACACCTTAAAACTGTACAAGACATGATGTTTTTACTAATACAAAACTCAAAATTAGCGATACACCTTATGCGTCTGATACATCTTAAAACTGTACAAACATGGTGCTTTCACTAATACACAACACAAAATTATTGATACACCTTATGCATCTGATACACCTTAATACTATACAACACATGATTTTACTAATACAAAACTCAAAAATAGTGATAAACATAATGCATCTGATACACCTTAATATTGTACAAACATGATGGTTATACTTAATTTGAAGTTACTGAATCACTCTTCATTGTTAAATGACTTTTAGTTTCATTTTACAAACACATGCAACAATTTAAAATTAGGGTTTTATCTAAAAAACACAAAATTATCAATTTTAAACACATACCTTAGGAAGTGTGAGTCAGGAAACAACTTGTGTAACTTTTCTTGGCCTTTTTTATGGATTTTTTCAAGATTTTTCTTTGGCTCAACTACATTCTTGTTCTTCATCGATAATGGGTCATGCAATCTCTTGAATCTTTTCTCAGCCCACATTTCATCATCAGAATAATACACACGTTTAGCATTAGTATAAGAATCACCATCTCCAGATTGACCCTCTTTCATATTGTCGGTAAAAGCACACCAAGAAGAGAAAAATGGAGACTAAAATTCTTACCTTTTAAAATCTTAGAAATTTAAATACTTGAGGGAGACTCCTACTAGAATTCAAATTTAGAGAAAATTTTGCTCCTAAACATGGGGAAATTTTTTAGGAATAAAATTAAATATGGTAACTTTTAATGGGGCTGTTAATGGGGAAGTCGGTAGCTTGAAAATAGGATTTTATTTTGGTAAAGTAAAACTTGCCAATTGGCTGAAAAAAGGTGGAAAATCTATATGTATCTTTCATATTTTATTAATTGGGGGAAATAATAGATTTTTGAAATTTTTATAATAAGTAGGGATAGATGGGTATTAAGGTAAGTAAAGGAGTGTATTTAAGTAATTTTTTCAAATAAAAATGAAATAGAAATAGTATATAATATTGAGGACAGAGAAAAGATTTTTATAGAATAAAATAGAGAATTGGGTTGGAGTTGGTTGTTTGAAAAAATAGAGAACTCTATATTTGGAGAGTAAAATAGAGGGTGGGATTGGAGATGCCATTAGAGAGAGCAATGGTTCTCGAGTGCCGGTCACGCCTGGGGTGTACACTCTTGGCGCGACAACCAAGACGGGTCGTGAAACACTCTACAGGTCATTGGTGAGGCTCATTGATGGATTCCAGACTTGGTGATAATTGGATGTCTAAGATCCATGAGTGGATATACAGATCATACAAACTAGTATGGTTCATATTCCCTAGTTCGTGGCTTATAATCAAGAAGTTGAACTTTTAGTAAGATGGTACAGGACTAACAAGTATGATCTGTAAAAGGAATTACAGTCCGTACATTGGCTTTCTTGGTTTGAAATCTAGACTTGGAAGGATTTTTGGACTTTGGGATGTATCGAAGGGCTTATGTCCCGTGGAAGGAATGACGGGTCATATATAGTGTTTGTACTTGGAGCTCAGAGAAGTTGGTTTCTGTTACTTGGTCTAACGATCACTATTACAGTTTGTAAAAGCATGTACCTATTGTACATGGTGTCGTAGAGCCATTTTGACAGTTTTTATTCAGAATTATTTGGATATTTTCCTACCCCTTTAATACCTAAACTACGTCTTTTTTAGACTATTACTAAGCCCTATTACTGATTTTGTGCTTCAAATCCTTTCATTCTCTCCCAAACTTCTAAGCTCTCAAGTCTTCTTTCACAAGAATTCTCCCAAAGTGATTTCTAGGATTCATTAAGTACAAGTCTTCTCTTTCAAGTTAAAGGCTTAGTTCATAAAAGTATGTGGGAAGTTTATAAATAGATTCTTTTTTCATCCATTGAGTCCCAAAGAAATCCAAAAATTTCTCTTGATGAATTCTCATCCAAATTCTAGGGTTTCATGATATATGTATGAATTCAATCGTAATTGAGTTTATTATTCATAATTAATCTTATTATGCATAATTTGATCATAATTACGTATTTTCAATTATTCATACATGCCTGTTTTAACTGAATATTTTATGAATATGAATTAAATTTGAAGATATGCATGCTTTACGAATGAAGAATTTATGAATAAAGGATGCTTTTAGATAAAGTATAAAGAAATAATTTGGTATTGTGCCCACGTCCAAAACCTTTTTTAGCCAATACCCACTTAATTTGTTTTTTATTTATATTCTAGGGCTAGGTTAAGAAAAAGTGAGATTGGGTTATGGGGTCATGGGTGTCTTTGGCATTTTTAATACTTAAGGATAAAATTTAAGTTTATAAAAATACAACAGCCTTTTTTATATTTATTAAATATTTTATTTTTAAAAAAAAATATTTAATAGTTCGTCAACTTTTTTCTCTCTTCTCTACCTCTCTGCTTTTTTATTTTCTTGAATGCTGAAGGAGTAAAAATATTTTTCTTCAATCTTCTTCCCCAAGACAAAATCTTCATTATCTTATGCTCATGTAATTTTGTTCTTGTTTTCTGAATAGTTTTAGCTCCATTTTACTATATTCTTTTGTTGCATTTTAGTGAATTGAAGCCCGTACCTCCGACGGGCTGTGTCATTAGATTTTTCCAAAAAATCTATTGTTGTTAATTAAATTGGTCAAGATTTGATATGATTTTAGTATTAGTTCTTGATTCCATATCTTTAATTGCATTTTACTTAGGATAATGGCTAGAATTTTTTGATTTTTGAGTTTTGAGTTTTTATGTTTACATAATCAGTTAATTTTGATTTGTTTTTGTATTTTGATGGATTTTAATGATGTTTTTGTTGCTATATTTTGTATACTCCGTTTCTAAAATCCATGCTACTTGTTTTGCATATTTAATTAAAACACTTCTATGTGTCTGTTAATACACTATCGATAGTTTAATCACTACAAATTATTTTTGCTTGTAAATTATGGCTAAAGTTACAAAAGTATCTGCTTAAACTGCTTATAGCAATAGGAAACGCAAAGCTAAAAAAATTATCTGAGTCGGAGTCGAAAAAAGAAAAGAATGATCGAGATTGAAAGATATGAGGATAATAGTGCCTAGACGAGTAAGAATGTTGAATCTAGCGAAAGTAAGAATTAAGAAAAACTTTATGATAGTGGTGAAGATGAGAACATAAGAGATAGTGGAGTTGAAGTTGATGATCTTCTAACCTTGACGATTTGTGCAAGAGATATCTATGTTGAATTGTATGACCTATCTACGTGTAATTTGTTTCCAATCTGTGTTATAAAATCAGAAATTACTGGTTCTAATAAATCATTTAGAAACACAAAGTAACTGAGATTTAATAAAACCAGTAAATAAGATGAACAGAAATTTATTTGTAAAAATAATTTAATCTGTAAAAACGTACCAGAATCTGGAATACTCTTATTGAAAATTTAGGAAGAAAATCAAGTCCACTGAATTCACAGTGTCCCCTTAAGGAAATTATTTCCCTCTAGTATCCGAGGTTTGATTGGGAATATAACCTCCCAGGGTAAAATGATTTTAATCAGTAGAGTATAGATACCAAAAACTCTACTGTCAGCGAATCAATCCACAGCAGGAAAGTACACGAAGAAATATATGTTTTTTAAGAAGAAGAAAGATCAGAAAAAATTCGTAGGAAATATTCTGAAGACTGAATGGTATTTATAGGCAAGAAGAATATATTCTGAAAGGTTGCAACCCTTTCAGAATTAACACGACCATTAATGAAAGGTTGCAAACTTTCAAATGGTATTGACTGTTCCTGAAAGTTGCAACCTTTCAGAACAGTCATGGCGGGAAATTTTGAATATAACGGAATTTAAAACGGGTAACTCGCGCGGATCCGAGTCGGGTCGGGTTAACTAAAAAGTTGAAAATATTTTGGTTAAATTCTGTTATCAACTAATTTATTGAAAATAATTTTTGGCCATTTAAAATTAATTAATAAATAATTAAAATAAATTTTGTCCAAAAAATTATCTCTCGATCAATCATTTGCCAAAGCCAAAGCCAAAGCCGAAGCGAGCGACGACGACGACGGCGCGAAGGGGGTCCCTCTTTCCAACCCTTTTAACAATTAATAGGAGTGTTTATTTATTTAAACTCTCCTATTTTCCTTTCCATTACCGATGAGGGACTATTGCCTTTTTCAATAAAGCATTAGAGGACTTTTCAAGTTCCCAACCTTTCAAGTTCTAAACCTTTCAAATTCCTCTCCTTCCCTCTATTTCCCATCAATTCTTGCTACATACCCAACAATCCCCCACATTGATGGGGAATAGTTATAACATAGGAATGCACGGACAATTGTGTACTTTACAAGCAAGGATTAATTGCATCTGGATAAGTAGGTTTCCCCTTGAACTTTCCGTAGTGAACATATGTCGGATATACTCGGTCAATCGGTAGATGTGATATCTTTGGACCGTCGAACTTTGGTGTATACCTAGACAACCATATGTCACACAATTAACCCTTTACTGTTTATGATTCTTACGGTTGTGTTCGTTTCAGCCATGAACACCTCCTGCTTTCATGAGTGTATAGAGAATAGGCTTTTGACATAAATTCTCTTTGAAGCGGCTTCCACTTCACACTCACATAGGTGATTTTTAACCGTGTCATCTCGTAGATACACTATTTGGTCAAATCTACCAAACTTAGCAAATCATTAAAAACTTTAAGCTTTATTACCTCATTAACAAGCCTTAAAGTCTTAACCTTTTCCTGAACATTGTCTTCATCATGAGAATGGATTGAGTTATTTGACAATGTCGAACCGTCAGCCACAACTTTGTTTTTCTCCTTGAATCTAGCTCTTGGGATCTCCAGTCTGCTAGATAGAGTTACCGTCATGCTGACTTGTCCTAAGTCGTAAACCCATTCCCTTAGATGATCTTTCAACTGCCTCTCTCACTAGGCCTTTCGTTAGTGGATCTGACACATTATCGCTTGACTTTACATAGTCAATTGTGATAATTCCACTAGAGAGCAGTTGTCTTATGGTGTTATGTCTACGTCGTATATGACGAGACTTCCCGTTGTACATAACGCTCCCTGCCCTACCTATTGCTGCTTGACTATCGCAATGTATGCAAATTGGTCCGACAGGTTTGGGCCAGAATGGAATATCCTCTAGGAAATTCCGGAGCCATTCTGCTTCTTCACCAGCCTTATCCAAAGCAATGAATTCAGATTCCATTGTGGAGCGAGCAATACATGTCTGTTTGGAAGATTTCCAAGAGACAGCTCCTCCACCAAGTATGAATACATAACCACTCGTGAATTTTACATCATTTGACCCGGTGATCCAATTTGCATCACTATATCCTTCAATCACAGCAGGATATTTATTATAATGCAAAGAATAATGTTGTGTCCATTTTAGATAACCCAACACACGTTTCATAGCCATCTAGTGAGTTTGATTCGGATTACTAGTGTACCGACTCAGTTTACTAATAGCACATGCTATATCTGGTCGTGTGCAATTCATAATATACATCAAACTTCCCAACACTCTGGCATATTCCAATTGAGAGTCACTTTGACCTTCATTCTTTTTAAATGTACAACTTAAATCAATTGGAGTTTTGACTACATTGAAATTCAAGTAATTGAACTTATCCAATACTTTTTCAATATAATGAGATTGAGATAATGCTAGTCCCTGGGGAGTTTTGATAATCCTGACCCCTAAGATCAAATCAGCAACTCCTAAGTCTTTCATATCGAACTTGTTGGACAACATGCGCTTAGTAGCATTTATATCATCAATTTCTTTACTCATTATTAACATGTCATCAACATACAAACAAACAATGACTTCATGATTCATAACATTTTTGATGTAAACACATTTATCACATTCGTTAATCTTGAATCCATTTGCCAACATTACTTGATCAAATTTAGCATGTCATTGTTTGGGTGCTTGCTTGAGTCCATAAAGTGACTTCACAAGTCTGCATACTTTCTTTTCTTTACCAGGAACTATAAACCCTTCAGGTTGTTCCATGTAAATTTCTTCCTCTAACTCTCCATTTAAGAAGGCTGTCTTTACATCCATTTGGTGGATTTTAAGATCATGCACTGCTGCAAGTGCTATTAACATCCTAATTGATGTTATCCTTGTTACTGGAGAATATGTGTCAAAGTAGTCCAGACCTTCTTTTTGTCTGTACCCTTTGACTACCAGTCTAGCCTTATATTTGTCAATAGTCCCATCAGGTTTCATTTTTTTTTTAAAGATCCATTTTGATCCTAAAGGTTTATTTCCTGGAGGAAGATCAGTCAATTCCCAAGTGTGATTGCTTAAAATTGATTCAATCTCACTATTGACTGCTTCTTTCCAATAAGTTGACTCTGACGAAGACATAGCTGCTTTAAATGTTTGAGGCTCATTTTCAAGCAATAGTGCTACAAAATTTTGTCCGAAAGAAACAGATTTTCGTTGTCGAGTACTTCGCCTAGGTTCCTCACTAGTTAGAATATTTTCCATTGATTCTTCTTGTGGTCGTTTAGATCTTTCACTTGTTGACTCACTTTCAGTTTTATACGGATAAATGTTTTCAAAAAAATCTGCATTATCTGATTCAATTATCGTATTAACATGAATCTCAGGATTATCAGATTTGTGAACCAAAAATCGACAGGCTTTACTATTCACAGCATATCCAATAAAGACACAATCTATTATTTTGGGTCCAATTTTAACCCTCTTCGGTAAAGGAACCTCTACCTTGGCTAAACACCCCCACACTTTAAAATATTTCAAGTTGGGTTTTCTTCCTTTCCACAACTCATATGGAATTGATTGTGTTTTTCGATGGGGTACTCTATTGAGTATTTTATTAGCTGTAAGAATGGCTTCCCTCCAAAGATTTCGCGGTGAACCAGAATTGATCATGGCATTCATCATTTCCTTTAATGTTCTGTTATTTCGTTCTGCCAAACCATTTGACTGTGGTGTATAAGGTGCAGTAGTTTGATGAATAATACCATATTCCAAACATATCTCTGCAAAAGGAGATTCATATTCTCCACCCCTATCACTCCGAATCATTTTTATCTTTAGATTCAATTGGTTTTCCACTTCATTTTTGTATTGCTTAAATGCATCAATTGCTTCATCCTTACTATTAAGCAAGTATACAAAACAAAATCGAGTGCACTCATCAATAAAAGTTAGGGAAAATGTACAAGTACCCCCTCAACCTATGTCCGAAATCCCAGAGACACACTTATACTATACTAAGGTCCTATTACCCCCTTGAACTTATTTTATAAGTAATTTTCTACCCCTTTTTAGCCTACGTGGCACTAGTTTGAAAAAAAACTCAACCATCGTTGGATCCACAAGATAGTGCCACGTAGGTCGAAAAGGGGTAAAAAATTATTAATAAAATAAGTTCAGGGAGGTAATTGGACCTTAGTATAGTATAAGTGTGTCTCTGAGATTTCAGGCATAGGTAGAGGGGGTACTTGGGCATTATCCCATAAAAGTTATAAAGTACTTTTTTCCACCACGAGATGGTGTTGACTTCATATCGCATATATCTGTGTGAATTAAGTCTAAAGTTTAAGAATTTCTTTCAACAGACTTGTAAGGATGTTTAACAAACTTACTTTCCACACAAATTTCACATTTCGACTTATCGCATTTAAAATCAGGCAATACTTCTAAATTAACCAATTTTCGCAAGGCTTTGTAATTTACATGTCCCAAACGGGCATGCCATAAATCACTTAACTCCAATAAGTAAACAGAAGCAGAATTTTTATTGATACTGTCAATAACCATTACATTTAGTTTGAAAAGACCCTCATTGAGATAGCCCTTTCCTATGAACATTTCATTCTTACTTATTACAGCTTTATCACTAACTAGGACACACTTAAACCCGTTCTTAACGAGTAGTGCAGCAGAAACTAAATTCTTCCTAATAGTAGGGACATGCAGAACATTGTTTAAAGTCAACACTTTGCCGGATGTCATTTTCAACATTACTTTGCCAGTTCCTGCAATCCTTGCTGTTGCTGTGTTTCCCATGAATAAATCTTCATCATACTCAGCAGGAGTGTATGTTGCAAAGGCTTCTTTTGCAGAGCAAATATGTCTAGTGGCACCTGAGTCGAGAAACCACTCCTTGGGATTTCCAACTAAGTTACACTCCGATATCATTGCACACAAGTCATCTGCATCTTCCATTTTTTCCACGATGTTTGCTTGATTTTTGCCTTTGCCTTTGTTTTTGTCCTTTCTTAGAGCATGACAATCAGAAGATCTATGACCAGCCTTGCCACAATTATAACAGTTGCCTTTGAATTTCTTCTTGGCCTGTTCTGACTTCTGCCCGTTGGACTTCTTTCTCTTTTTGTCTTTGGTAGGAGCTTCTTCAACAATATTAACTCCAATGATTGTTGAACTCTTACGCGACTTCTTTTCGGCATTTCTGTTATCTTCCTCAATCTTGAGCCGAATCACAAGATCTTCAAGCTTCATTTCTTTACGCTTGTGCTTTAGATAATTCTTGAAATCATTCCACGAAGGAGGCAACTTCTCGATCATTGCAGCCACTTGAAAAGCTTCATTTACTACCATATCTTCAGCAATCAGATCATGGAGAATAAGTTGAAGTTCTTGCACTTGTGATCCAACAGTTTTACTATCTGTCATTTTATAGTCTAAAAACTTTGCGACCACAAACTTTTTCAAGCATGCATCTTCTGTCTTATATTTCTTCTCAAGTGAATTCCACAACTCTTTTGAAGTTGTTATTGCACTATAGACATTATATAAGTCATCCTCTAAAGCACTCAAAATGTAACCTTTACATAGGAAGTCTGACTGTTTCCATGCTTCAACAATCATAAATTTTTCCCTGTCTGGCATATCATCAGCAGGAAATGGAGTATCTTCACTTGTAAATTTCTGCAGACCAAGAGTGGTAAGCCAGAAAAATACTCGTTGCTGCCATCCTTTAAAATTCACACCTGTGAATTTACCCGGTTTCTCTGCTTGTGATACAAGAGGTCGGGTTGGTGCAGCAACAGCCACTGTAACACCAGTGTTTTCCATTTCTAATAAACAAAATTGATACAATATAAGTAAGCAATAAAAATATAATTGCAGACTTAAAGGAGTATAAAATCACAAAGATTTTTGTCTCCACCAGAAACACAGATTTAATAATTTCCTTAAGATTGTTTCCAATCTGTGTTATAAAATCAGAAATTACTGGTTCTAATAAATCATTTAGAAACACAAAGTAACTGAGATTTAATAAAACCAGTAAATAAGATGAACAGAAATAAAAATAATTTAATCTGTAAAAACGTACCAGAATCTGGAATACTCTTATTGAAAATTTAGGAAGAAAATCAAGTCCACTGAATTCACAGTGTCCCCTTAAGGAAATTATTCCCCTCTAGTATCCGAGGTTTGATTTGGAATATAACCTCCCAGGGTAAAATGATTTTAATCAGTAGAGTATAGATACCAAAAACTCTACTGTCAGCGAATCAATCCACAGCAGGAAAGTACACGAAGAAATATATGTTTTTAAGAAGAAGGAAGATCAGAAAAAATTCGTAGGAAATATTCTGAAGACTGAATGGTATTTATAGGCAAGAAGAATATATTCTGAAAGGTTGCAACCCTTTCAGAATTAACACGACCATTAATGAAAGGTTGGAAACTTTCAAATGGTATTGACTGTTCCTGAAAGTTGCAACCTTTCAGAACAGTCATGTCGGGAAATTTTGAATCGGGTCGGGTTAACTAAAAAGTTGAAAACATTTCGGTTAAATTCTGTTATAAACTAATTTATTGAAAATAATTTTTGGCCATTTAAAATTAATTAATAAATAATTAAAATAAATTTTGTCCAAAAAATTATCTCTCGATTTGCCGAAGCCGAAGCGAGCGACGACGACGGCGCGAGGGGGTCCCTCTTTCCAACCCTTTTAACAATTAATAGGAGTGTTTATTTATTTAAACTCTCCTATTTTCCTTTCCATTACCGATGAGGGACTATTGCCTTTTTCAATAAAGCATTAGAGGACTTTTCAAGTTCCCAACCTTTCAAGTTCTAAACCTTTCAAATTCCTCTCCTTCCCTCTATTTCCCATCAATTCTTGCTACATACCCAACATAATTTAGGTTATTTTCTACAAAAATTGATATAAAAGCAAGGATTACAATTTATGAGGACTTTAGAAAAACTCTAATTGAGTAAAAGTCTGTTAATTTTAGACTCTTACCTATTTATGCAGTAAGACATTCTTTTATAATTATACGTTTGGATGTATAAGGTTTTTCCTCATCTTGAAATATTGTTGGGAAGTCGATGGATTCTTTTTTACTCAATTCTTATTTATTAAGATGACATACACTGACGAGGGACAATATGACGGATAAGGCGACTCATTTAAGTATAGAAGGAACAGTACAAAAATTTAAAATATATTTATTTTTGTTATATAATAATATTTTTAAATTAGTGAATATCATGTAATTTCTACATATATTTTTTATAAATTATTCACCTTTACCTTATCCATATTGTTCGTGAGATAAAACAGACCTACATGAAAACATTAAATTCATATATGAATGAAGTTAAAAACATGGTCATTGATACTTTTAAAGTGGATTTGAAAGGCGTATTGTACTAAATAGAGATTGCTGACGACGACAAAAATTTGAATGGTTACAATAATATTCCATGTCCAACATATGCTTATCATTACAAGAAAAATCCTAGTTGCCAACGAATTATACTAATAACTAAAATTACTTAGTATATTAGTAAATAATTACTAACAAATTTGTAACCAAATTATTTTTCAAAATTTGGGAACGAATTTCTAACAGATTGACAATTGAAATGGTACTAACTAATATTTTAGTTGGTAAATTTTGCGATAAAAAATGATGCCTAATGTAGCAACTTTCTGTCGACGGATTACCAACTAAAATTTTACTAACTAAATATTTTTGTTGGTAAAGATGGCGGGGGAAAATTGCGCGTAATTTAGTAACTTTCTACAAACAGATAACTAACTGAAATATTACTAACTAAATATTTAAGTTTGTAAATTTAGCGGAAAAAAATGACGCCTAACTTAGTATCTTTTTACCATTGGATTATAAACTTAAATATTAGTAACTTACAACTATTGTTGGTAATATTACTAACGAAGTATGCATTAGTTGGTAAATATGATCAAAAAATAGAGTATATGTCATTAACCAATTATCAACGAATTACTAACAAACCATTTACCAAGTAAAAGACTTTGTTGCTAAATTTATCAACTAAATATAAATGTGGTTGGTAAATTGGTAACGAAATGTAATTTGTTGGTAAACTTTGCAACAATATCCAATCAGTTGGAAAATTTTACTGGCGAATAAAGACTGTAGTTTTAAATTCCTTACAGAATTAAAATAGTTGGTAACATATCAACCGATCATTAATTTATTGGTAAACTTTACAAACATGTTAATTTTTAGTTGGTAATATTGCATATGAATGTTGAGTTGGATAGTAAGTATTACCAATTGCCATAAAAATTATTAGTAAATTATTAAATTACTATAGATATTTGAATAGTGGGTAAATTTACCACTTGAGAAATTAAATTATTTGGTAAATCATCATCTAGTGTTGAAATAATAAATAAATTTAACCATGTAAATATCCAATCAATATTACACATGCACGCACACGCGCACACACAAAAACACTAATAATATTACTAATTTTCTCGAACCAAATTTTGTCATGACGTTTTCTTATTTATTTATTTATTTTGAAAGGAAAAACGGGTGAAAATCATTTCCCCCGTGAAGTTTGCTTTAAAACTCAAACAACCCCTTCGTGCAACTTTAAACAATAACCCCAAACCCCACCCCGCTTTACAAAAATTGGGAAATTGACTGGCAACATTAAATATTTGACCGATTACTACAAGGAAAATAGTAATTTTCACTATATTAACACTTAATGGGATACCCTAATAACTAAATGGGTGTTTCATCGTCTACAACAACTCTTCTCTTTGTTGTTTAGTTGAAGCACGTGATCAATAAAAACTTTTCACCTTCACCCTCTCAAAATTAAGGCAAACTTTTTTTTTTTTTTTGATATTCTTTACTTTCGTACCAATTTATTTGCATAGAATTTCTTTTTTAGTTATCAATTAATGGATTAACCTTTTTTCTTTTATATGTAGAGTCATTATCATTGTATTTTCTTTGTTAGCTTCATAAGGTAATTTTTTATTTACTAGGATTGTTGGTATGGGTTTCGAGACTTTCACTATTAGTTTTTGTGTTAGACATTTTAACTTTTACATTTTTTCTAAAATTTAACTTCAGTCAATATATTTAGTAAACATGCTTGGATTAGAACTATGTCAACGTGGTTAGCTCCATAAGGTTATTTTTTATTTAATAGGATGATTGGTTCAGGTTTGGGGCTTCCGTTTTCTAAGATCACATCTGCACTTTAGCTTGTAGATGAATTTGGCGAGCCTCCAACAGTAGATTTTTCAAGGATTTACATCGATGAAGTGGGTAGGGTAAAGAAGGCATGTGTATATGGTCTTGGTTCTCAAGTTGTTTTCCATGAGAACATTGGTTGATCATCTGCTTCAACTTCTCAACCTTAAGATTGTAGTTTTGATTCTCGATTGAAGGAATATGTTCGAGAAATGGAGGACATGAAACATGAGATGAGAGAAGAGATACGACATGAATTGCGTGAAGAAATGAAACACGAAAGGCTGCTAGAAATGCAAGAGCAAGTTGATATGATTCTCCAAGAACGTTTGCCCATCGTCATAGCTAGGCTGCCTAAACCACCCCCGGTACATTGCCCGCTGGTACACCTCCAACTGGTACACCACATTAGCTTAGACATGACATGACCATCATTAAATAATGATATGAGTCCTTTAAAATTTCAAACTATTGTAGGCATATCTTTCATTGTTTGTTTCTATATTGGGATTTGTTTTGAACATCTTAGTTTTTGCATTGTTTTAGTCAACTTATAATATATAAAAGGATCACTGCATTTTATTATGTTTTTAGACTTTTTAAGATTCGTAAAAGCTATTGATTAATGTAAATATAAAAAATGAAACTTTACTACCGAATTACCATTTAGTTAGTAATATGGCAATATACATTACCAATCACTAACCGAATATTGACCATAAATAATATATATTACCTACAAATCACAATAAGTTAGTAAGCTTCCTAACGAATACTATGAGTTTTTTGTGTTTTTAAAATACTAACCAATTAGTAACATAAATTATGGGAGTAGATAGTCATTTTTTGTTATAGATTTAAAATTCGTTGGTGATTTACCAACTAAATACCAACACATTTTTTTCTTAATCGAAATTACAAACTGGGTTACCAATGTATTTTGGTGAATTTTACTATCGAGCTTATCAACCAAGTTTTTATCTGTCATATAATTCGTAACCAAATACTAACAACATTTTTTTTTATTTTAGTATATTTTCCAATATATTATCACTAACATAACTGAATAGTGAATAACCAAATTTACTTACTCTTTTTCTCTTCGTTAGTAAACTTCCCAACAATATGTTAACCAAAAATTGGTTGGTGAATTACCAACGAAAATGTCAAGGCCACATTTCAAGTCTTGTATGTGTTTATCAACTGATCTTTAGTTGGTAATTTTACCAACTAACTTAAATGAATTGGTAAAATTTAGTGACAAGCTTTTTGGCAATATATTAACATTATTTGGTATTCCATTGGAAAAATCATTTGCCAACCAATTTAATCAATTTAGCAATGAATAATCTTGTTGTCAATTGATGATTTTTTGTAGTGTATGATCATGTTAGTTTTGCTAGACAGAAAATCATACTTGACACTTGTAATGATATAGATTTTGTGAGAATGTTTCTTTGATCAAGAAATGAAGTCAAAATAATGAGGGAGTTAAAACAAGGGTTAATTTCCTTTTTATATTAAAAAAATCAGATGTTACCGTTGGATATGATTTAACTTATACTTCATTATCATTTTAAAAAGTGGATATCTAAATTGTGTTAGTGTTGTACACTATTCTTAGATCATAAATATAATTAGTTAGTTTCTGTGTGGTTGATAGATGATGGATCGTATAGATCGACACTCTTTTATTTGTAAGGTTTATGCGGGTTGGTGTAATGATAAAAAAAAATATATGAGTATATGACAAAAACACAAGTAATTAAATAAAGTATATTATATTGAGGATCATCAACTGAATCCATAGTAAAATCTAGACTATACACTTTGCAATTAATATATTGTATGAATTTATAAATCTTACTATCATATTATCAAGAAAATAAATTATTTAAATTTACACAACTAAATAAGCTTAAACAAGTCATATATTCATATAAGAGTCTAGTAAATTGGGGACGGCGATAAGATTAGAGACGTGTGAGGGTGAGTTGTGATTATACAATCAACATCTTCAAAGTAATGTTGATCAAAGTACAAGTATGTTTTATGAGGATTTCATTTGTTTAACCATAACTCATCTTCATACATCTTTGATTGTTGTCCCTAACTTTTGTGCACTCCTATATGATCATATATATATGACTTATTTAAACTTACTTTATTGTGTAAATATTAATAATTATTTATTTTTATTACTTAATTGTTCTTTCTCTAAATATTAATAATTATTTATTTTTATTACTTAATTGTTCTTTCTCTAAAATCAGACTAGTTATATACCGTGAGTTTACGATATTTGATGCATTTCACTTAAAGTTTGTGTGTATCTTGGGCTATTTTGTTGTTAGAAATAATAGTTTTATGTAATTCTTGGAGGAAATAAGTTAGGATGTGATTGATGGAGCTAAGAGCTGAAAATTGCAGAAGAGGCCAGTGACAGAGCCAACCCTGGATTGTAGGTCCAGTGACGAGTCGTAGGTTTTCAAGCGTAAGTGAAGGTTCAACGGAATCTGACCAAGTGTGGAACTACAGAAGTATCAACGGACCATAGGTCGACTCATGGGCCGTCCTGCTCATCCGTCGTTGATGATCAGAGGGTTGAAGTTCCAGTACTTGAACCAAAGAGGCAAGTAATGGACTGTAGGTGGAGTCTTCGTCCAAAGGCCTTGAATTATTGCGTAATTTTTTAACCAGAGAGGTTGACCATGAACAGTAGATCAACCCACTGTCGGTAGGTATAACCGTCCTAGAAACCGCATCTGAAATAGTTATTTCCTTCTTTTGTAAGTCCTAGTTGGTATATGATTTCTTATCTATAAATAGTAGTTGTATTTCTCGGTTTTGGGAGTTAGACATTATTGTAAGGTGTTAGTTTTTGTGTTTTGAAATTATTTTGCAAACACTAAGCAATTTAATTTCTGAAAGTTGGTTTATGCAAATTTTACTTTGAATTTCAATTCAAGATTTCGAGTTTCATCTACTCTAACCGTAAGTTCATGAATTCTTTTAACCTAGTTATGAATTGTGAACTCTCAAACATGAGTAGATGAATCCATAACTAGGCTTATGGGAACCATGAGCAATTAACAATGTATGAATAATAATTAAATAATTCAAAATGCATAGGCATCTATTATTAATCCTTTCATTTAGAAGTCTTTTTAACATTGGACAACATTAGAACTCGTCTTGTTCCTACTTGACGGACCAAAGAGGTAATAAATGAGAAAAGAGTTAAACAACAAAGATTTAGTGAATGTCATCTAATAGTCCGATTTCAATTGAAGTGAGGGTGAAAACTAAACAAATTTGAAATGATGATTAATTTGGGGTAAGGTAAGGGTTAGCAAAGCATATACCCATAGACGGACCAAGTTGCGTGCTGAAATTCCCTATTTGGAGGAACAATAACTTAGGGATACCTAGCTTACCAACCTTGCATGTCAAACACTAGGATTAAATTACAATTATTAGGATTATTGCGTTAAGAGCTTGTGGGGAACACATATACCCTAGTTTCCATCTTATATTGATAATTCAAGTTATGAATCTTGTTTACTTGTTACTTACTGTTACATTAGTTACAAAACCCCATGCTTACGTTTCTCGAAAATAATTTTACTAAAAAGATATAATTGTGATTTTAGATTAAGTCCAAATCAGATTCCTCTTCGGATTGACCCCACTATACAAGTTGAGTTTTTTATTTGGCAACGATCGCTTATACTTCATTACAGAGGTGTAATTTGAGCATATCAACTAGTTATGGTATATTCATATGTATTCTAAACTAGTTAGTTTATTATGCATGAAGGTCTTAGAGTATCCTAGAATATAACATGTCGAGACCAAACTAAGTATAGTCTAGCCTATATTAAAACATTCATCAATAAAATCTTACTAGATTATGATACATATGTATAGACCGTATAGAATTTTAAAAAGAGAATAATTAAATAACAAAAAGACTCATGAACTACTGTCTATCTATGAAGTCTCTAATACTATGAAAGATGTTGTGACAAGACCCCCAATTATTCTAACAACTGAAATAACTAAAAATAAGGAAGTGATCCTTTGGAAAAATGGATGCTCACCAAACAACCCTCAAATTCAATTGAATCAACAAAGCGCTGGTTGATGATCATGATTACCTATATTTGCATCATAAAATGATATAGGACAAATGACAACAGTACATTGAATGTGCAAGCATGTGAGGGGAAATAAAAAAATATGGTATAAGCTTGAACTGGATTTGATGAAAATAACTTACCTCATCTCAACCTCAACTCAATTCAATATAAAGCAATAACAACAATGCAGTGTATAGAAAAGCTTTTAGAATATTAAAAAACAACTCAATGTATTGGGAAATACAAAATAACTTAGTTTGTATGAAAAAATACAAACTAAACTTTTTTGGGAGATTCTCTAACTGACAACCATCAATATGAGCTATGTGATGATACAAGGTCTAGCCCACGGTGTCAGGATTGTCTTATACCTTGCAAGGGATATAGAACACCTTAACTAAGTGGATCCACTAGTTTATGCCAAAAAGAAATAAGGAATCATCTAGAAAGTATGACCCTTTCTACTCATATTGGCTACATGGTTTATGGGGGTTGGGAGTTGTAATAACTCTTCCCTATATTGATGCTCAATACTACTCCCAAAATATAACTTAGCTAATATGTTTTAAGAAAACATTTCCTCATCCTCAACTATGATATTATTACTTAAAAAGTCTCTCTAAAAAGAGATAGTACTCAAAATTGCTTATGAACTCTATTGGAAATCGGTGTTTTCTCTCACCTTAAATGTAAAAACATTTGCTTTTGTGAATACTTAGTTCACATACATCATTTTAAAGAAAATGTACTCTATTCTACTCTTCCTCAACTCAAATGCTCAAATCCCAAACAAGTTTTTAAAATGTTCAAAAAACTTCTCAAAAGACTCCAAAAAAAATGTCAAGACTTGATTCTTAACTCTACCTTGAATTTGAATTATGAATTAATGGTTATGATTCATGTTATGGATGATTTCAACATGTTTAGAAGTATTGTAGAGTAGTTGGAATCAAAGAGGAGTAAAGGTATCCTTTGAAATAACACAGACGGAGCTAAGGACTAAGAACAAGTTATGGTAGATAATCCAGGCGCACTGAGTTGCATAGGGCGCCAGCCCCTGAACTACAGAGATATGTTTTTTGCGCACTGCTAGGGAGGTGCAGCAGCCCCTACCGAAGTAAACCCTGACGAATTTTCTTTCTCTTTTTCTGACCCTAATTCTCCTAGAATTGAATGATTTCTTCCCCAATTACATATATTCAAATACACAACATAATTCATGATAAAGTACTCAAAACAACCCTCAAATTACTAACTTTCTTCTCAAGAACACATCAAAACCCCAACAATCAAGATTACGAATGGAATTTGTGAAAAACTCATCAAGAACTCAAATCTTTCAATTTTGAGAACAAATTTGCATTTAAAATAGCATGATTCGTATGTGGGTGAACAAGCTCAACACTATGAGAACTCACATACCTCTTAAGGATCAAAATCTTAGCGAAACAACCTTCGTTTCGCAAGAAATTTTGATTAACGCCTTGAATTTTCACTCCTTTCTCCTCATCTCTTCTTGAACTCTTTCCTCAAAGCCTAATTGTGAATTAGGAATCTAAAAGCTGAAGTAGACCCCTAAATATTACCATAAATTTGTTTTGAGCTAATGGGGTTAGAAAAATATCAAAATATCCTTCATATTTTTGGGTAACTTTTTTTATCTGGACAGTCAGACTTCAAACGGGCATATCTCCCTCATACAAACTTAAAATTTAGCAAACATGATGGCATTGGAAAGAGGATTCCAAGATCTTTCATTTGATATCTCATGGGACACGTAACGCATCCTGTACGGAAAGTTATGATCATTTTGAAGTTGATCCAAAGCTCATAACTTATGCATGACTTGCAAATTTTCAGATTTGGTGATTTTCAATTTGATGCCCGTTTGGATTGACTTATTTTAGGTGTTTTTAAGATAAAATAACTTTTAAGCAATTTTGAAGTGTTTGGATAAAGTTAAAAAATGCTTATAAGTACTTAATTTGAAGCCTAAATAACAAAACTAAGCCAAAAGTCATAAGTTAGTATCCTAACTTATGGCTTTTGGCTTATAAGTCATAAGTCAAAAGTCAATCCAAACAGGACCTTACTTCTTTCTATGTTTAGCTCTTTCAAATACCGAGGTGTTACACCTTACAACATACTTGTGTTTGGTCAACATTAATCCGAGGATGTTGATTATATAATCACTACTCATCCTCACACATCTCTTATATTCGTCCCCAATCTACGTGGACTCTTACATGATCTCATGTCTAGTTTAAGCTTATTTAATTGTGTAAATTTTAGTTATTTATTATTTAATTAGTTAATTATTTCCTTTTTTGACAATATGATAGTGAAGGCTAAAAATTTATCCGATTTACTATGGAAAATGCATGAAGTCTAGAATTTACGGTGCACCCAATTGATGGTCCTCAACATATATAATATATTTAGTTATTTACTTTTTTATTACATACTAATATAGTTTTTTCATTGCACTAATCGATACACTGGAATATATTAATTATATAGATTATCTAGCATGGATAATGATCCCAGTCAAACTAAGACTATGTAGACCATTTCATTTGTTTAGTATAAATTCATCTGCTTGATGTTTGACCAGATTATTATCTATGACAATATATGTATTGCTAAAATAATTGCAAAATTCAAAAATAATAAAATGACAACAATGTGTACGAAACTTAAATTGATCCTATTCATTTGTATGTGGCTAAATATTTAACATAAAATTGACACCAACTTGGGCAAAAAAGCACAAAAAGAAGAAGCTTTAAATACATTATATAGTAAATACTACACAAATCGAACAATTCACACTCTCTTTGCTTTTCTTGAAACATTGAGGATCCTCCGATTCCATTAAGATGAACATTTATATTCATTGAATGATCAGCGAAACTTTCATCTTCAACTACATCGTTGTCATAGATTGTGGGGTGTGGTGACTGAGGTACTAGAGACCTTGCGACAATATTTATTCTCAATATATGTTTAGATTTATTGACAACGAAATTCAACATGTACATGAACACTTCTCAGTCATTATTTGTGAATGTGAGATTTATTTTTATTTCCAATCATTAGATAGCTAATCACAACGTCGCTTGGCCTGCAAGCCAATTGTCCGGTCTCAATTACATTTTGAACCATGTTGTACATGAATCATTGCGATGAAATGGGATGACCAATATCACCTTACTAGATGATTTTTAATTCCAACATTTGGTAGTCTCCTTTCACACACTCATATAGTCACCACCAGCAATAATTATTTACCTACTGTGATTATAGACCAAATTGATCGATCCTAGATTACGATGTCGGTCTATATCAGATCGATGAGAGTCTCTAAACAAAATGTCAAATAATTAAATTTGTTGTAATCAATTCTCCTCTAGCACTGGAATGAAGAAATGTATTTGTAAGTCTTCTAAACTATGACAATCTACCTACTGATGACATATTGAGAGGGAATTGTAATAAATGGAAATACACATATTATATACTGTGTTGGTTGAAAAAGAAGAAAGGACTGATGTGTCCACAAATTGGACACGATTATGGTTGTATTTTAATGGAAATAGCGTCCTCAAATGCTTATTTTATCTTAATATTTGATGAAAACTCTTAACTTTCAGGTATTTGAAGTTCGAACAAAAGCATAGACACTGTGTCACAAAAAGGGACAAAAAGGCTGAAAAAATCAAAGAAATGGAAGCTTGAGGATCCTCGAGTCCACTTGGCGGATCTCCAAAAAGGCCTACTTCACCTTTTTTCCCATTGTGCAGAGCCTTGAAGGAAATGATAAAATCGGCTAAAGATAGGAGTAGTCGGCGCGTCACCGAGTAGCTCCGCGAAGCAGTACCATATCGCCCAATGGACCAAAGCACAACGATGCTAAAGGTTGTACCAGAAGGCGGTGAACTACACAAATGGGTGAATCACCAAGTCTGTGGGAGATTCCAACTAACGACGCCGAACGATTTAGTGCAGCACATATCTGAAAACACTAAAAATACTAGTTAGAGTTATAGTAGGAGAGTCAAACATTATTATTATTTTTTGTCTAGGATATTAGTTTTTCATATTTTTACTCTAAGCTTGAGAGGGTTTTGAAGACTTGAAGAGGAAGAGGGTTTCAACTTTTTCAATTTGGAAGCGGGTTTCTTTGATTCTTCTTGCTTTTCCTAAATCAAGATTTATTTTCTCATACCCATTTGATTTCAACAACATTGAAGTTATCATTTATTATTCTTGATGTATTGATAAAAAAACCCATTCTTGGGGTGTGATTGGCAAATATGGGTTAAAATTGTTGTTCGGTTTTGATTGTTGATAGATTAATGGTAGTTTAATGGTAATTTGGTTTAGTAGCTTTGGATGAATTTAACAAATTTGTAGTTGCAAATACAAGTTTATTTATGTGTTTTCAACTTGCTCGAGAGATAAGTCGCTAAACCAAGACTACTAGATTGATGGCCTAAGGAATGGGTCAACATGAGATTCATTTTTAGAGAGTGAGCCCTAGTCCTATATCCCAACAATAAGCTCGAGAGCGTGAGTGGGTAAGGCATAGGCTAGTAGTCTTCATGCGGCAAGTGGGTGTCTGAGAGGAACCCATTTGAAACGGGGTAAGTTTCTCGAGAGAGAACTTATTTGCATGTAAAGTTTAGCCTTGTCAGTATTACTCTATAAATCTTCTATTGAGAGCATGTACCCAATAATTTAGATTAGTATGTATTGCAGTCAAATCCCAAGACTTTTCCCTCTCATTTCTTAGATTTGCTTGTTAATTTCGTAATTTTCTATTACTTGTGACAAAACCCCCTTTAATATTTAATACTTTTTGTGTCATCCATTGAATAAAATATGTTTTTAATTTTTAATTTCTTTAGCTACGACTAGTTAGAATGAAATTATAACTATCAACTAATCATCACGACCACTCCCTTGGGACATGATCTTAACCCTTGGTTGGGTTATATACTATTACACGATCGCAAACACTTGTACTGGAAATTGTGTCGTTGATTACGCAAACATCAAGGACCAAAGTGTATAGGTTAAAACATAGAAGTTAGTTTTGTATGTTATATAATGAGTTATTCTTATGATAAAGGTTTATAATTGATTTGGTATTATTAGATTCTTAATATTTCAAGAAGTATAAATATGATATAATTATGCATGTTTCTGTTTTAAGTTTACTTAGCATCGAGTGGACTTGGGGTTTTTATTTGCCCTGATTTCTTTCCATAAATAGGTTTTCCTTTTAGGAAAAGGTTTTGCATTGACTAATCATTTTTTTGGTAGGAAAAAGTTTAGGACTCTATAAATAGAGACATGTTCCTTCTAACTTAATCAGGATTCACAATGTAGTCTTAAAGGTTTTGAGAGTTTTTGGTTAGGGGGAGAAATTGTGGGTCACAAGCTTGATACGTTATCACTTGTGTGAACCTCCCATTTATTCTGGGTGAATTAGGTTGAGGTTGTTTCCCTCTGTATTTTGTACTCTCATATTTATAGTGGATTGCTCATCTTCTTTGTGGACGTAGGTCGATAGAGCGAACCACGTTAAATCTATGTGTTTTTTGGTATATTTCTCATTGTCTTCTTACTCGTGGTCTTTACAGGTTTGCATTGCTAGCTTTCGCATTGCACCTGCTGATTTACGGTCCTAACAAGTGGTATCAGAGCCAGATTCAATGATGGAGTCAGGTTTTGTGGTTCGATACACGATGATTGAACCATGTTAGAAAGAGGTGTTCATCTTGGCGGGTGTAGATTTAGCCGCAACCTTTTTGATAGTAGTGAAGATTTTTGTTGGAGAAATTATTTTAGAGAGGTTCTCTGTGTTGAGACATAAATTTTTCAAAAAGAATTATTGAGAGGAGAAGCAAGTTGTTGAAGATTAAGTGAAGAATGTGGACAAATTTATTTTGCCAGAAATTTAGGCCCAGGGGGATATTTGTTGGGTTTATTTGCCCTGGTTTCTTACCATAAATAGGTTTTCCTTTTAGGAAAAGGTTTTGGATTGACTAATCATTTTTCTGGTAGGAAAAGGTTTAGAACTCTATAAATAGAGACACATTCCTTCTAACTTAATCAGCATTCACAATGTAGTCTTAAAGGTTTTGAGAGTTTTTGGTTAGGGGAAGAAATTGTGGGTCAAAAGCTTGATACGTTATCCTTTCTGTGAATCTCCAATGTATTCTGTGAATTTGGTTGAGGTTGTTTCCCTCTATATTTTGTACTCTCATATTTATAATGGATTGCTCATCTCCTTTGTGAACGAAGGTCAATTGACCGAACCATGTTAAATCTATGTATTTTTTGGTATATTTCTCGTTGTCTTCTTACTCGTAGTCTTTCGAGATTTGCATTGCTAGCTTCTGTGTTACACCTGCTTATTTACGGTCTTAACAAGTGGTATCAGAGCCAGATTCAATGATGGAATCAGGTTTTGTGGTTCGATGAACGATGATTGAACCATGTTAGAAAGAGGTGTTCATTTTGGCGGGTGTAGATTTAGCCGCAACCTTTTTGTTAGAAGTGAAGATTTTTGTTGGAGAAATTATTTTAGAGATATTCCCTGTGTTGAGACATAAAATTTGCAAAAGAGATTATTGAGAGGAGAAGCAAGTTGTTGAAGATTAAGTGAAGAAGGTGGACAAATTTATTTTGCTAGAAATTCAGGCCCAGGGGGATATTTGTTGGGTTTTATTTGCCCTGGTTTCTTACCATAAATAGGTTTTCCTTTTAGGAAAATGTTTTGGATTGACTAATCATATTTATGGTAGGAAAAGGTTTAGAACTCTATAAATAGAGACATGTTCTTTCTAACTTAATCAGCATTCACAATGTAGTCTTAAAGGTTTTGAGAGTTTTTGGTTAGAGGGAGAAATTGTGGGTCACAAGCTTGATATGTTATCCTTTCTATGAATCTCCCATGTATTCTGTGTGAATTTGGTTGAGGTTGTTTCCCTCTATATTTTGTACTCTCATATTTATAGTGGATTGCTCATCTCCTTTGTGGACGTATGTCAATTGACCGAACCACGTTAAATCTATATACTTTTTGGTATATTTCTCGTTGTTTTCTTACTCGTAGTCTTTCGAGGTTTGCATTGCTAGCTTCCGCGTTACACCTGCTTATTTACGATCCTAACATCAAGAAG
The DNA here is from genome assembly GCA_027704865.1 of Solanum neorickii. Taxonomy (NCBI): domain Eukaryota; kingdom Viridiplantae; phylum Streptophyta; class Magnoliopsida; order Solanales; family Solanaceae; genus Solanum; species Solanum neorickii. The sequence goes on from JAKWJC010000370.1 coordinate 12,922,496, forward strand.
GATGAATATGATATGATTGTGCATGTTTCTGTTGAAGTTTACTTAGCATCGAGTGGACTTCGGGATGGAGGTACATCCGTTAGTAAAGACAAAGTTCTTTAGTAGCAATCCCTTTGTTCCATAACTACATGCCCGTGTAGGACTTAGTCTTAATTGTCACTAGCTAGTGGATCCATGTCTTAAGAACATGGTTTACCTTGACAAGTTAAACACTCTCTTTTCTATATGAGAACAATACACTGAACTCAATGTCATACTCATAGCTCACATGGTTTATGTTGCTTAACGATATCTCCCACAACAGTTTATGATTTCTTAAATATATTTTGTATTAATCATTATAGTTTAAGCAAAAGTAAACTATAAATTATTACTTGATGGCTGGGTGGGTGAAACAGGCAATGGGGTTTGGTTTTCTAGTTGTTTTGGTTCGCCGGTCTGATGGTGTTTTATGGGCAGTATCTGGAAAGGAATTTCAGTGATTTAGTGATGGGATTTTGGGGTTGTTTAAACTTGTACTGGTTCGTTAGATCTTGGAGCTCCTCGCAATGGGAGAGATAAGGGGATGAAGAAGACGAGCAGTTGGACTGCCGCATTGGGGTGTTGAAATCTAGGAGAAGGGGTCGCATGGGTGATTGTTGTTGAGTTGTTGGTCTCTTGGGGGTTGTTTGTGAGGTTTGTCGGGTGGTTATAGCTCGTGGATGGAGCTATGGGCAGTGGCGGTTCTATAGCTTAGTCAAAAAAAAAGCAACTGCTTTAGGCCTCAAAATTTGAGAGGCCTCATTTAAAAAGAAAAAATCATTGGTTATAGATAATTTGTAAAAAAAATATCCAGTGTTATTTGTAAAAAATTTATAAAAGAGCAAAGAAGTAATAGAAGCTTGACAAGTTATAAGTACTCCGTCTCAAGAAAAATTAAATAATTATCTATAATAAACTTCATAAAAAATATACATTCGAATTTAAGACCTCTATTCAAATTTAACTTTCGGTGGCCGATTTGTTATAGTCAGGGGTCTATTGGTCGTTGTTTATTTGGATCCGTCAATTTGGCAGTGAACACACCAGAGAAGATAATGACAAAAGATATTATCCATTGTGATAAAATCATTTTTTCTACAAAATCGTTAGTTATCAAAATCATGTGCTCAAAATCTTTGGCAAATTAAATATCTACGTGTACAATTAACTATTTGTATTTCAATCTATTTCTTGAACAAATACGACGAATATAACAAAAAAGGCATATAAAAATGCAATTTAAAAGTATTATTTAACGAAGGTGAAACAACAGTTTGTTTATATGCAACAAATTGTGTCAAAAATAACTTAATGAAAATTAATCAATAAAAATTCTAATCTTTTAAACAATATAAGAATGATTATCGATCATTCAAATTAAAATTGCATAACATATAATTTTTAATTATTTAACAAATAAAATACTTAAAAATGTAAATTTTTAAAATATCAAATCAAAATTGAATATGAACAGTGATCTTTCCCTATAAATTGAATAGAAACGTCAAGGACATGAAGCAAGTGATCACAACTATCCATAGTTGTCATTCCAATGCTTTCCTTTTTCTTTTCTTTTTTTAATGTGCAAGCCTGGATCTTAAAAATAACGGGGTTCGACAGAGTTCATTTCCAAACAAAGTAATTATTTCATACCTAATTTCTAAAACAAAACCTAGATATTTTTGTGTTGCAAAAGATATTTTTTGACTTTTCTTTTAAATCTATGATGGATCAGTTTATCTAGATCTAGACCATTTACAAGTTACACCTTTAATTTATCCATCAAACCAACATTTAATTGGAAAGCACTTCCCAACTTTAGCAAATTAATTTGCAATCAGTAATAAATATTTGTAACTTAAACTATATCGGTTATAATTTACCTTTTTCGATTTATTCATTCAGTTCTAAACATATTAAGTATTAGAAATTGCACACTATTTCGTTTGAGTTATAATCATATATGAAATTTAAACATAAATTTATTTTTAAAAGCTATAATCTAAATTCAGTCAAAAAAATTTGGTACTTACACACTATTTCATTAATATTAAAGTATGAACATTAAAGTTAATCTCTTTATAATAGTTTTCTTAAAAAAAAGTGACATTTTTTAGTATTAATTACTTCAAATGGTAGGGACACATAAGTTGGACAAACAGAATAATTTTAATTATGATATGATTTTTATCATATCTTTCTGTTCTTCTTTTCTATTATTTCAAACCAACTACCTCAAACGAATGCATATTTAAGGCTTGACGAAATGCAAAGATATAATTGTTGATTTGATTCTTTTTTCCACGTTTTCCTCTTCTCTATAGTTTGGGAAAAATCAGCTAATTTAATATCCTCTTATGCTGTTAAATTAGAATGCGAAGCAATTGAGGAAGTTGTTTTTAACTAAACAGTAGGATTTTGTTATAAGTTTTGAATATGATTTTTTTTTAATAGAGAGTGATTATCACTATATAACCTTATGTGATACGAATTTAAATTAATCAAATTTTGATACAGATATAAAATATTATACCTCAAATATTAATTAAAATAGTTGAAGGCTTCCTTACGAAGTACGTATAATGATTCTTAATGAATTTTATATACCTAAGTAATATCTCTGAGCTAATATTTTCCAATTAAGTATAAAGGTGGTTGTGTCGATTCTAAAGAACTTTAAAAAGATGAACGATTTTGCAAATATCGAAATTAGGCGGATTGGTTACGTGCCAACCTTGTCCTTTCAATAAAGAATTTACTAAATATAAATATCTCCGAAAAAAATTATTTTATAAAAGGCACAAATATTATGTGGCTGACAAGTAAGAAAATCTAGTAATCTCGTAACAAAAGGGACATCAGTTGAAGTAAAATTTTCTTTTGATGGTAATGAGTTAATTAATACTTCATCCATCTGTTTTTTGTGATACTTTTTTTATTTTGAAATTCAAACAAGTCTAATTTTAATCATAATTTTTTTTATATTTTTTAAACATTTTGAATTATCGATTGTTTTTGACTTATAGTATTTTTTTTTACCTAATTTAAAAATATATAAGTTTCATTTCAAAAAAATTGAAGATTTAGTGCGCAAAGTCGCAATCAAACTTAAATTGTTTGACTCTTAAAAAATGAAAAGTGTCACACAAAAAATTGAAACAGAGAAAATATCATTGTATTCAAAGTCACTAAAGTATATAGTGATATTTATATAAAGTGTTGATTATGAATATTCATATTTATTATTATCATTAAATATAATATAGTAGAAATCATTGTTTATCGTAGCCTAAGCCGACTCAAACACATAGAATGATCGAACGCTGTAACAAATCGCTACGCTGTAACAAATTTGCAAAAATTATCTAAGAACAAAGGTGGCATGTACAAATCACGGTCATGGGAAATAAAATAGGATAAAACCTCATTTATCACATGTAATTAGTTGTGGTTTGAATATTTAGGTAGGCCATATTTTCTCTACAAGTTGTTTTACATCTTTTTAATTCCATTTTAAAATTAAAGTGTGAGAGTCGTGTTTAAAATGTTTAGTTTAATAAACTTCATACCATATTAAACTCCACAATTATATATCATTTAAATAATACTGTGAACTACTATATATTTCTCATGAACTACTAATACATTTCTCAAGTCTATTTTCTTCTCAATCCAAATAGATTAATTCTTAGCTTAATTTACTTTGTACATTAGTTTGAAGATTTATTAAGATGAGAAGAAAGTGTAATTTGGAGCTCAGACTTGTTCCTCCTGCCCCATACTTCGATTCCATGTAAGTACTCATTTTTTTCGAAAATATGTTATACTATGTAGATCAAGCTATGATCGACTCAATAAATTTAATGACCTAAATTAAATTTTTAATACAACCACCTCAAATTGTCGATTAATTTTATTTCTCCTTTAATTCGAACTATAGGGGAAATAAAGAAACCATAGATGAAGAGAACGAACATCAGCAGCTAACTATATTTTATGATGGAAAAGTTGTGGTTTCTGATGCTAGCGAGGTTCAGGTATACGTATTTTGCACCTTTAATTTCCTCACTCTATTATTAATTTGAATGTCTGGTTTAATTCGGTAGAAATCGTTGTATCGTTTTGCTCTGTTTCAATTCGCTTGGGTTGATTTAGTGTAAGAGTATTAAATTAACTAATATTTAGTACGAATTTGGATATATAATTTTTAATTTTAAGTAAAGTCTACATATTTAGAAACTACCTAATAAGTATATAAATCATGTTAGTGAAAAAATTTATTAGATAACAAAAAAATACAAGATTACAATTGAAAATAAAAAATGAAGAAAATAATTTTCTGCAAGGCTAAAGCACGGATATCTCGCTCTCTTTAAGAAGATTCAAGTCCACTGCAACAAATGTTTTTACTGGTCCAACAGTAGTCCTCTTTGACTTGTCTCCTCCAGGATACAATAGCCTTCACAAATTATAACTCAAACAACTTTAAACAAGAGTTGAGTCCAAAGTTCCACAAAAAAGAACACTTCCCTTCAACTAATAAGAACTCTCTTTTAAACTAGCATTTTCACTCTATGTTCTTTCTCTTGCGTATTGTGTGTACCAAACCAAATGAAGACCACCACTATTTATACTACAAGAAGTCTTCCTAGCAATGAATAGAAAGATAATGATATAGTAAATAATAAAGATAATTGTCTTTATAGTTATATAGGTTACAAAGATAATGAAAGAGTAAAGAATGAAAAAAGGAAAAGAATAACAAATGCACCAACGTGTAAATGTTACATTTTGACCATTGCAACATTTATCAGAAAGTAAAGTGCATTATGCATATGGTCATTAAGTGACCATTCAGTAATAGGGCCAAATGCACACATGCACAAATGCAATGCACTGCAACGGTCATAACCTCAATTTCATATAGCCTTTAACATAATAATATGAAACAATTTAATAATAAATAAATATTAAAATGCTCAAAAGATCAATAATTCCGCACTCATTTTAATATTAGACAAGAGACTATATCAATTGAAGGAAGATTACTATGCATAATGAAGGTGTGCTCTGCATTGAACCTCCACTTAGTAAAACAATAATTTTTACTCCAGAGTCGTAGTGGTCTCAGACTTGAACTATGACTGCTTAAGGGAAATAAAATATCACTGCTCACACATAATAATCAAGGTGTTGACATGAGCTTTAAAGCCAGCACGTTATAGCCATGTGCTACTCGGTTTCGTGAGTGCATTTGAGAATAAGTCAATTCTCATAGGAAGCGACCTACTTCACACATTACATAGGTAAAATCTGTCGAGAGTGAACCTGTAAGTTTAACACTCCATCCATACGGGCTACAGATATTCATTAAGAATTTTATCAACTCAACTTTCACAAACTACAGGAAATAATGCACCCACATCATAGGGAGGGAATAAAAAGATAGTGCATTTTTACAACAAGTCATCATATGATTAGATTTTTCCTTTGAACCTGGTTATAGAATCTCTAGTCCCCTGATTGGATTTCCTCATATATGACTCAAGAATTTCTAGGCTTCAATCCCATCCCCCTCGATGTGCTCCAAATCTTTTCTCTTGTTAAGGCCTTCATAAGAGGATCTGCAAGATTATCACAAGATTTGACATAATCAACATTAATGGTACCATTTATCAAATATGATCTTACATTACTGTGTTTCCTCCTTATAGGTCTGGATTTACCGTTGTAATAATGATTTTGAACTCGATCAATTGCAGCGGTGCTATCACAATGAATTAAAATAGGAGGAATTGATTTTTCAAAATAAGGAATTTGAAACAACAAATCTCTTAACATATTCGTTTCCTCACTAGCTGAAGCTAAAACAATTAGTTCAGCCTCCATGGTAGAGTTAGCAATTATAGTTTTCTTTTTCGATCTCCAACAAACACCACCACCACCAAAAGTAAAGACATAACCAGTGGTAGAACAGGAATCACCTGACAAAGTGTTTTAATCTGCATCACAAAAGCTTTCAAGTACAGTAGAATATTTTTTATAGAACAAACAACAATTTTTTGTTACAATTAAATATGTCATAACTCTTGTTATAGCATGCCAATGTTCATTACCTGGCTTGCTTGTAAACCTGCCAAGTACTCCTACTGCATATGCAATATCAGGCCTAGTGCAATCAGTCACATATCTCAAACTTCCGATTATACTAGCATATTCCATTTGATTTATTACATCATTTTCACTTTCAATAGGAAATAAGTGAACACTTGAATCAAAAGGAGTAGCAACATGCTTGCAATCATGAAAGTTATAATTTTTTCAAAATTTTCTCAACATAATGTGACTGGTCAAGGAAAATCCCCTCACATGTTCTTGTTATTTTTATTCCATGAATAAAATTTGTCTTACCAAGATCTTTCATAGCAAAATGGCTTCTAAGAACATTTTTAGTTTCATTAATAACATTCATGTTAGAGCCAACAATCAACAAATCATCAACATATAGGCAAATGATCACATGTGAATTATTCCAAGACTTATGATATATGCACTTATCACACATTTATTTTAAAACCATTTTCAATCATGCAGGAATCAAACTTTTCATGCCCATTGCTTTGGTGCATGTTTCAAGCCATATAGGAATTTAGTAAGTTTACATACTTTGCTTTCTTGGCCTGCTTCAACAAAACAGTAGGGTTGGTCCATATAAATTTCTTCATTTAGGTCTCCACATAGAAAAGCACTTTTTACATCAATTTGATGAATTTGGAAATCAAAAATTGTAGCCATAGCAAATAAAAGTCTAATGGATGTTATTCTTGTTATCGGAGAAAAAATATCAAAAAATTCTAGGCCTTCTAGTTGTTTAAAACCTTTTGCAATTAGCCTAGCCTTATATTTATCAATAGATCCATACAATTTCAACTTTTTTCGTAAGACCCATTTACAACCAATTATTTTACAACCCGGTGATAAATCAACTAACTTCCAAGTTTTATTAGAAATTAGAGATTCCATTTATCATTTACAGTCTCTTTCCAAAAAATAAAATCATGTGAAGATAATGTTTCTTTCAAAGTTAGAGGGTCATCTTCAACATTAAACACATAAAAATCTGGACCAACATCTTTTTCTACTCTAGCTCTTTTACTTCTTCTTAACTCAAAATCATTAACTTCTTTATTTTTCAAAGTAGAAGTAGAAGAACTAGGTAGTAACAAAATATTTTGTTCAATTCTTTGACCCCCCACTATTTTTAGTATCAAAAGAAAATTTATTTTCATGAAAATAGCATCACCTGATTCTATCACAATAGTATCTTCAAGATTAAAAAATCTATAGGCTATACTATTTGAAGCATAACCAACAAAAGCACAAGTAGAACTTTCTTACTCAACTTTGTAATCTTAGGATCCATTAGCCTCACAAAGGTTAGACAACCCCAAACTCTTAAATATCCCAAACTTGGTTTGTAACCTTTTCACAATTCAAAAGGTGTCAATTTTGACTTTTTTTGAGGCACACGATTTAACACATAACAAGCAGTTAAGATAGCTTCACCCCATAAATTTAAAGGTGCATGTGACTCAATAAGCATGACATTAGTCAATTCAACCAAAGTTCTGTTTTTCCTTTATGCTACTCCATTAGATGAAGGAGAGTAAGGAGGAGTAGTTTCATGAATTATTCTCAATGGTCTAACAAAATAATTAAACTCGTTTGATTTATATTCACGACCTCTATCACTTATAAATTTTTTTCCTTCCAAACTGATTTTCAACTTCATGGAGATAAGTTTTAAAATTTTCAAAAGCATCACTTTTATTTTTCATCAAGTAAAACATATGTAAACTTAGAAAAATCATCAATGAAAGTGATAAAATATCTATTACCTCCACGAATTAGAATTCCACCAAGTTCACAAATATCAGTATGAACTAATTCTAACAAATCAGTTTTTCTTTCAACTTGAAAATGAGGCATTTTAGTGATCTTGGCTTTACTACAAGCCTCACACTTTTTCAAATTCTTTTTAACCATTGGGATGAATCCTAAACTACTCATGATTCCAACATAACGATCATTAATATGGCACAAACGAGCATGCCAAAAATTAGTAGAAGAAAGCATATAAACAGAAGTAGAAGTTTTATTCATTTCAACATTCAACTTAAAAATCCCATCACATGCATACCCCTTCCCCACAAAATACCTTTCTTAACTATTACATTTTGATCAGATTCAATAATTTGTTTAAAGTCTGCTTTATAAAGTACATATTTCAATGTTAATATCCTTCCAGAAGTAAAACACAATTCAACATCTCCCTTTCCAAGCACTTGAGTAGTGTGAGCATCACCAAGCATGATGGTTTTGGCTCCTCAGAATGAGTATATTTTTTAAACCAGTCTTTGTCATAACAGACATGACGGTTTGCACCAGAATCAGCCCACCATCCATCAACATTCTCAATCATGTTTATGTTAGTAATCACCGCCACAAAAGGTTCTTCGGTAACGTTTGCCTGAGGGTTAGGACCACCTTTTTTGGAATCTGTATAATCGAGCAATATGTCCACTCTTGCCACAAACAAAGCATGGTATTTTTTCTTGAACTTGTTTATTTTGTACATGGAGATTTTCATCATTATTTTTCTTGGGAGGTCTACTATTATTTTTCTTGAATTTTTTCTTCTTAGGTTTTAAAGAAGTATTTTTGTGAGATTCAGGAGTAACATTATTCGAAGTAATTAAATTTACCTTCGATGTAATGTTGTTGTCTTCTGTTTGTAAAAGTGCATCTTGGACCCTTGCTTCTTCTTCTATGCAGAATTTCATTATCAAGGTTTCAAGAGAGGTTTCCTTTTGTTTGTGGCACATAGTTTTTTGAAATTCCTTCCAGGAAGGTGGAAGTTTATCCACTATGCCATAAACGATAAGGTTATCTCTAATTTTAACCTCTTCGGACATAAGCTCTCCAACAATCATGATGAAATCTTGAGTTTGATATACCACTGATTTGTTTTCCACCATTTTAAAACGAAAAAATCTACTAGCTGCATATTTTTTGCCCCAGCCTCTTCGGTATCATACTTACTCTACAATTCCTTCCTTTTTTTTTTTTTGAACTAGAGTAAGTTCTATCATAATAATCATAAAAATTATCATATAGACAATTAAGAAGATAATACCGACATTTATAGGAATCACCATCGTAAGATGAGAAATAGTTTCATCATCATTCATAGTGGTAATGTCTTCTTTATTTGGATTCTTCTCGGTTAATACATAAGAACATTGAGAAAACTTAAGTAGAAAAGTACTTTACCCTTCCATCTCTTGAAATGTTTAAGATTGAACCGAAATGGCTTGTTAAGATCTCCCATCTTGACATCCGCGATTTTTTCAATCGTAGCCATCTTGAATCTCCTTAAAATTGTTAGTGAAAAAACATACTAGATAATAAAAAATTACAAGATTACAATTGAAAATAAAAAATAAAGAAATAAATCTCTTCAAGGCTGAGGCGCGGACATCTCGCTCTCTTTAAGGAGATTCAAGCCCACTGCAACAAATGTTTTTACCGGTCCAGCAGTAGTCATCTTTGATTTTCCCCTCCAGGATACAACAACCTTCACAAATTATAACTCAACAACTTTGGACAAGAGTTGAGTCCAAAGCTCCACAAAAAAGAACACCTCCTTTCAGCTAATAAGAACTCTCTTTTAGACTAACATTTTCACTCTATGTTTTTTCTCTTGTGTATTGTGTGTACCAAATCAAACGAAGACCACCACTATTTATACTACAAGAAGTCTTCCTAGCAATGAATAGGAAGATAATGGTGTAGTAAATGATAAAAATAATAATCTTTGGAGTTACATAGGTTACAAAGATAATGAAGGAGTAAAAAATGAAATAAAGGTAAAGAATAACAAATGCACCAACGTGGAAATGTTACATTTTGACCATTGCAACATTTATCAGAAAGTAAAGTGCATTATGCATATGTTCATTAAGAGACAATTCAGTAATAGGGACAAATGCACAAATGCACAAATGCACAAATGCACAAATGCACAATGCACTGCACTGCAACGGTGATAACCTCAATTTCATATAGATTTTAACATAATAATATGAAAAAATTTAATAATAAATAAATATTAAAATACTCAAAAGACCAACAAATCATAATAATAGCAATTTAAAATACAAAAAAAATAATCATAAAATGAATTTTTGGTGTAGTTATAGTTGAAGTTTTACTTGAATTTCCCTCGTATGGAATAGTTAGTTCAACATACTTGAATTTGCTTCAGATCATCTAGTTATAGTAAGATCGCACAAAATATAGTAAAACATATTAAGAACATACAAAATAAGGGCATGTTATTAGTTGATAATTATATTTTTAGGTAAAAGGAGAGGAAATTTAAAGTATTTCGAATAGATTGAGGAAATATTTTATCCAATAAGTGGAAGGAAAATATTTTTGAAACATTTCTATAAGTTAAGGGCATTTTTGAGTCAATAAATAAAATAAATGTATTTTCGAACCATTTCTAATACGTTAAAAGTATTTTTGAACTTTTTTCCTATTTTTAAGAGATAAGTGTCAACACACACCTATAATATCTTTTTTTTTTATATAAAAAAATTCAAATATAGTTTAAGTTTATAATTGAAGTTTAGGTTTATTTTAAATCTTAATATGTCTTTTTCATTATACTTAAAACCAAATATATTCTTTATCATGCTAATATCTGAGTCCCAATCTTAGAATAAACACACGAACGGTTAGAATTAATTTTGAAATCCCAAATTATTTTCGGCCTGTCAACACCCAAAACAATCCAGTAAAATATTTCTAGCCCAAAACCAATGTATAAGTCAAACAAAAGTAAATGAATTGTTAAAAAAATTGACAACTTATTAGCTGCACGTAGTAAATGAAAACTCGTTTTTCTATTGTTCTCATTTTTTTCGCCAACCAAAAATTCAAAACATCAAGAAGAAAAATTGCAAAATTTTAAAAAATAGTTAACTTTGTGTGTTTGATTCTGAAGTTTTTGAAAGTTGAATTAATGCGGTTCTTCAAATTCTATTGGTTTGACAGATATAAATTTTGACATTTAGGGTGTGTTTGGTACCGAGGAAAATGCTTTTTACGAAAATGATTTCCTGAAAAATAAGTAGATATTTAATTTCTCTTTTCATATTTATTTGGTGAGTAGAGAATATTTTTCGAAAAAATATTTTAGTGTGTAGTTGAATGAAAAATAATTTTGAGAAATATATTTTATTTTTTACAAGAGTAGGAAATAATTTTTTTTTTGGGAGGGGAGGGGGGGGGGGGGGGGGGAGGCTGTAGGGGGCTAGTTGGGTGGGGGAAGGGGTCGAGGTAGGGGTGAAAAAAAATGAAATTTTTAAGTCGAAAATATTTTCTAAAAAATAATTTTAAATTTTTTTAGTGGTAGGGGAGTAGGTTGGGGATGGTAGGGTGGGTGGGGGCTGGTAGGGTGGTGTGGGTAGAGGGAGGTTGGAAGAGAATTTTCGAAAATGTTTTCCTTAACTTTTGAAGGGACGTCATTTTCTTAAATTTGAGGAAAAATGATTTGATATGAAAAATATTTTTTAAAATATTTGACCCAACCAAACATGAGAGAATTGGAAAGACACCCTTAATTTTTGTTATTTGAAGCTTTACTTTTATCATCTTGACATCGCTTTTTTTTTTCTTTTTCTTTTTTTAAAGAATCTTAAAAACTAATTTTAAATGAAAGTAGAAATAGTTTTTTAGATGTTGGGAGAAATCTAAAAATTTCTGCTCCTTAAATCCAGCAGAAGCAAAAAATTATTTTTTTGAAGAATAAAATATCTCTTTGATATGTACATATTTATAAATATATCTCTTACTTATTAATTAATATATTTCATAAGTTTGTTTAAATTCCATTCAAGAATTTAAATTTTTTAGTTTATTTTTTAATATAATAAATATTTTATTTTATTTTATGTTTATATATTATTATTTATACATATTTATATTATATATATTATATTTCATATTTCGTATTTTATATTTTTATTTTATTATACGTTTTATCCTACAAAATTAGAAATAAATGTAACAACAAACTTTTGTAGGATTAAAAATATGAAGGACTACACTTATTTATTTTTGTGGTAAATTTTTTCGTATGTAGTGATTTAATTTATTGAATGATTTTAAATTTATTTTACTTCAGATTTTTAGTTATATTGTAATCATGATGTTAAAATTATATTAACTTTAATTTATTCAATTTATTTATTTATGTACAACAATGATTGAAAATTTGAATATGTATATTTTAATTTAACTAAAATAATTTTAATTAAAATTTTTGTAGTAGATATTTAAAATAGTTTCTCTCTATAAAATAATCTTAATATTAATAATACATCAATACTTACCCTTTTTCATAATTTGACTCTCAAAAGAATTTTTTAAAATAAAGAATAGACAAACATAATTTGTTTATCAAAAATACTTTTTCAAATGAATATCCAACCACAAATTGTTTTCTTTCAAAACTTTCTTTTGAAAAAGTCATTTTTAAAAATTAGTTCTAAAAATAAGTTTTTAGCAATAATATTAAACAGAGTAAGATTGAGTTATGAATTATTTTGGGTGTTAGCTGGGATAAAAATAATTATTTTGGGTTTTAGCTGGGATAAAAATAATTTGGGTCCATCAAATTAACTCTATCCCTCCATTTATATATCTTAAGAATGGGATCTATTCTACTACTAGATATACAAGTGTTAATAAGCACACAAGTGAGGGTCAAATATATGCTTTAACCGTGTGTTTATTTTCATATTCAGTTGTTTGATTTATTAGTTTAGGCTTGACATTTATAGTGCAAGGTCTGGAGTTCAAACCTTGCCGACATCATTTTTTTATTTTAATTTTAATTTTAGCTTATTTAGTGATTTGAGACATTCAACATTTCGTATTACGTAAATATATTTCTTATTTATATTTTAATCATTCTACCTTTATTTTACATAATTTTTTTTTTTAAAATTTTTAATTTCATCAAAAATATTTTGTCCACTAATTTCGAGAATAATTTAGTCATTGTAGATTTAGTGTGACTACTTGTAATAATGTCACATATATTATGTAAATATATATATATATATATATATATATATTGGGTCCGGACTTGCCCGAGCTTTTATACCTAGTAAAGTATAAGAGACATATTTAGTCTAAATTAACACATGAAAATAAATTTGGACAGAAATATATAATTAAGGTATATTAAGGTTTTGTTCTGATAGTAGATAGATATATATGGCTTCTCCAACTTTTCTATGTAACTAATGAGTACTTTTATTATGATTCTAAATTTATTTATTTTTATTTTTCGATAATATAGGCTAAAGCTATAATACATCTTGCAAGTAGGGAAATGAAGGAGAACACAAAAACACCATCGACACTTTCGGAGCCACCATCATCATTATTACAATTTCAAACTGAGGTTTCTATGAAAAAATCTCTACAAAGATTTTTGCAGAAGAGAAAAAGTAGAACTCAAGCAATTTCCCCATATCATCAATTACAGTAATAACATATCCAGTGAAATCTCATATGAAGGATTTGAGGAGAATACAATGTATTCCAAACTTTATCACTACTCTATGTAGATAGAGAAACTGCTTACACGAGACTTATCCATCTCTCTCTCCCCCTTCCCCCTAAGTTTGTGTTATACTATACCTCCGTCCATTTTATAATGGTCATGCTGCGCTTTTTGAAAGTCAATTTGACTGATTTTCAAAGTTAAATTAAATTACCCTAATTGATATTTTAAATAAAAAATTCAGATATTCAAAAACTATACGAAAAACACTATAAATTACAATTTTTTTGCATATCAATATGATGAAAAAATACATTATAAAATGTTAGTCAAAATTCTTATAGTTTGACTATAAAAAGGAAAACCGACAATTAAAAGTAGACGAAGATAGTAAAGAAAAAGAATTTGCATGTCATTACCGATGAAATGATCAGAGTTATGTAAATTCATATTTTGTATAGAATTTTTGGTGGTTTAATTTATGTAATACATTTCATTTGTTGAGGATTAAATTGACTTATTATGAATGTTATGTTAGATTATTTGAACTCAATTATTTAAAATTTAGAAAATTATGAAAATAAAACTATACAAAAATTAAAGTATTTTATGTTATGGTACTTTTCATAGTAATACAACAACGTATTTTGGTAGCCATACTGTGACAATCTCCCGGTGCTCAACATTCATCGTAAAAGCACCACTCTAAACTATGTCCCACATATAGTCAAACTCGGGGGTATTTAGTGCATATGTGTGACTGGTGTTAGGGCCATAGAGAAACCGACTGATGGTGGCATGTAAAATTTCCACTAGAAAACCTTTAACCATGGTGGCAGTTAGAGGGTCCTGTCCTGTGGGCTTGGCCTTCTTGGGAATCATTCCTCGAAGAGTGGCAACAGAGGAAGCATAAAGCTCTTGCACAATATCCTCATTGTATGTTCCAGGTTCCAAAGCCATCCAGTCGCACTTGTGGAGTTTGAACAACTGGTCTACCTCGGTATTGTATGCAAGCTCCCAATGGGGATTGTGAGCTCCTCAATGATTAATCGATTTATTTTTTCCTATTTATTAAGCATCTTAGCATCACGATAGATCTACCACTATGCCTCAACACACCATCTATTTGGCTCGCCGACTACAATAGTTGGGTCACAGACCCTTGGTACATGTGTTGATTCTGAGCTAGTTGCATCATCAGACGAGGCTACTTGGTCATTATTCCCGGAACCAATGGCTGAATGCATGGCAGACTGTTAAGCGCGACCGAACACATAGCCTGAAACTGGGGTATACTCGGAACCGACAGTTGACCCATCCTCTGAGCTGGAAGTAACCCTAGTTGGTGAACCAACCAGTATGTGCTCCTCATAAGCTTGAGAGAGTGACGACATCGGGATTCAACTCCCAGGTGGTCCGCGGTGCAATGGTAGAGGTGCGTATGTTGGGAGGTACATATGTAGGATCCCTTTCCTCATCAGTGTCCCTGTTTATCAACTTAAAATAGGGTAAACGATTTGGATTTACCCCGTTTTGTGTAGACAACTTTTTTCTTAGGTGCCATAGTACCTGTTGAAGAGTTATTAGTTCCAACACAATTTAACTACACACACTAATTAGTCAGTGGATAGATGGACCATAACATTGGTTCCAGATGGAAACCACATATGCACTAAATAGTTTGTAGATATATCTACGGACCATAGTCCATGTATGTTGTTTCATAATTAGTGACTTTTTGTAGTGCATCCATCTACGGACCAGATGGATGGTTTGTAGATTGATCTACGGTCCGCAAAGGGGGTCTTGTGGATGGTATTTGTGCCAGCTTTCAGCCATGATTTCAATTTCAAGTCCACATGTATGACCATTTTTGACAAACATTCTAGTCTAACCATGTATTACAACATTTAATCATGCTAGTTCGTCATTCTCATGGTTCCAATTATACAATTTTAGTAATTATTTCAAACAGAATGTGGAACCCTAAGTCGAAACTTACATTTAGACTGTATCACACACATTATCAGGCAATATAACTACACAAAATCACCATCGGTCGTCCCAATGATGGTTTTAAGTTAGTTTTTTAGCTTTCTTTATCATTTATTAAACACCCAAGGTCAAGATCTGACTCCTGACTTTTTATATTAAATCTATGAACCGAAATTCAAAGTGAGGGAAAGTCTATTACCTTACAAGTATTGAGAGGTGAAGTGATTGTGTGGAGACAAAAGCTTTACAATACCAAAACTAACTGCCTAGTTGCAGTGAGCCCGAACATCAAAATATTTGGAGGTAGGAGTTGAGAAAATTTGGGGGAGATGATGTGGGGTGTTTTCTGGGGAAGGAATAGGAATAGATTGGAAATGGAATGTGAGGGATTTAAGGGTGAGTTTGGAATGATTTAGGGGATTTGAAGTAGTTTGAAATTGTTGTGGGGAAAAAAATGAAGGAAGAGGGAAAGAATTTGAAAGTGGGATTTTTAAATAGAGAAGTTAAGGTCGGGTAAGGCAACTAGGGTTTGGACTTACGAGACCCCGTTGACGGTCCGTAGGTCGATCTACGGTCTGTAGATTAGAAAAATTAGGGACTTACCTGGGATCTGTGGATGATATTCACGGTCCGTGGAATGATTGACGGACCATCAATGGGGTCCGTAGACCTCTGCACCAGACAATTTTTATACAGATATTCCCTAGCGCACCTGCACAAGTAGAAACCATTAGTTCTTTCTCTTTACATTTTCTGGAAACATTTTTTTAGACACGGACCCTATGCTCTATATCTAGCCAACACTAACACAAGAATTTAAAGTATTTAAATACTTGAATACAGAAAGATAATTAATCCTAGAAACTACTAAATGTAAACTAAAACTTATAGTTCGCTAGATCATACATCTTGGCTTGCCTCCCAAATAGCAATTGATTTAACATTGCGGCACGACACATATCTCTTTATTACTTAGACTAAATCAATATAGAAAGCCTCGACACCTGTTGCACACTCTCAACGTTTCCTAGATAGATCTTGATTCTTTGACTATTCACCATGAATCCTGTTCCTTCACTATTTTCCAGCTCAACCTCTCCATGGGGAAGTACCTTTGTGAGCAAAATGGCCCTGCCCATTTTAACTTGAGTTTCCCCAAAAACAAGCACAACCTAGAGTTGAATAGAATCACAAGATCACCTACAACAAATTCACTCTTTTCAATCCGTTGATGATGATACCTCTTAATCTTTTCTTTGTACAAGGCTGAACTTTCAGAAGGTTTTAAGCGCCACTCCTCAAGCGTGTTCAAGTCATTGATTCTTTGGTTGGATGCGACATTCTAATCAAAGTTCAACTTCTTCATGGCTTGCATAGTTGTATGCTCTAGCTCTACCGGTAAATAACAAGCCTTCCTATATATGATTTGGTATGGAGACATACCTACGAGAATCTTGTATGCAGTGTTGTACGCCCATAGCGCATCATCAAGCTTCCTTGACCAATCCTAATTATTAGCATTCACAATCTTTGCTAAAATATGTTTGATTTCTCTGTAGGACACTTCAACTTGTCCACTAGTTTGTGGATGGTAAGGGGTAGTTATGTTGTGGCGGCCACCAAATTTCTCAAGAAGCGCTTTGAACAACTCGTTACAGAAGCGTGAACCTCCATCGCTAATAATCACCCTTGGTGTACCACATCCGGAGAAAACATTTTTCTTCAATAATACAGTGACACTCTTTCCTTTGTTATTGAGGAGCGTGATTGCTTCTACCTATTTTGACACATAATCAACCGCAACAAGAATATAGTACTTCCTATGAGAACTCACAAAAGGTCCCATAAAATTAATTCCCCATACATCAAATTGTTCGATCACCAATATAAGATTCATGGGAAGTTATTTCCTATTTGAAATCTCACCTTCTCTTTGGCAACAATCACATGACTTTGTGAAATCATGAGAATCTTGGTGGATGGTAAGCCAATAGGAACCACGTTGCAAAATCTTATGCGTCGTGCGGATACTACTATGATGCCCACCCACGGGTGATGAATGCCATGCCTCAAGAGCACTCAACATCTCAACCTCGGGCACACAACGATGGATGATTTCATCACCACAACTACGATACAAGTAAGGCTCATCCCAAAAGAACTTCTTTACATCATGCATAAACTTTTTCCTTTGGTGAAAAGACAAGTCCGGGGGCACCAAATTGCTTGCCAAATAATTGGCAAAGTCTATAAACCACAAAATGAGATCATGAGTGGCAGCCAATACCTGTTCATCTGGAAACAACTATCAATATGGACATCATTAATTTCAGCCTTATCATCAAGCTTGAGCATATAATCTTCCTATAATTTGGACAAGTGTCCGACTACTTGATTTTCGGTCCCCATTCTCTCTTTTACCACAAAATCAAACTCTTCCAGCAACAACACCATCTAATCAGCCTATGTTTTGCCTTTTTTTCACCATCAAATACCTTAATGCAAAATGGTCATTCTGAAATATGATCTTAGTACCAAGCAAGTAGGACTGAAATTTCTCAAAGGTGAACACCACTGCAAGAAGCTCTTGTTCGTTCACTGTATAATTCTTTTGGGCTACATTTAGGGCCTTGCTTGGTACTAAGGATGGAGAATTTTGTCTCTCTTTCGTCCTAATACCAAACCAAGCGTAACTCGTTTGCATCACACATTACCTCAAACGGTTCACCCCAATCCGGTGAAATAATAATAGGCACGAGACTAACTTCTCCTTCAACTCTCCAAATATTTTCAGACAATCATAATCAAAATAGAACTTATATTCCTTCTCAAGTAGTTTGCACAAAGAATTTGCAATTTTTGAAAAATCCTTTATAAAGCTTCTATAAAAACCAGCACGCCCAAGAAAACTTCTAACACGCTTTATAGAGTTGGGTGTTGGAAGCTTTTCTATCTCCTCGACTTTAGCTCTATCAACCTCAACACCCTTTTCCGTGATCTTGTGAAGCAACACTATACCTTTCTTCACCATAAAGTGACACTTCTCCTAAATTAGCACCAAATTACAATCTTCACATCCTTTGATTACCTCGGCCAGATAATCCTGAAAACAATCAAAGAAGTCACCTACAACAGAGAAATCATCCATGATCACCTCAATAGTGTCCTCCACTATATTAGAGAATATCAACATCATTGAACGGTGGAAGGTTATTGGGGCATTGCACAACCCAAATGGCATCCGTTTGAATGCAAAAGTCCCATAAGGGAAAGTAAAGGTGGTTTTCTCTTGGTCGTCAGGATCTCTCTCTCTCTCTCTCTCTCTATATATATATATATATATATATATATATATATATATATATATATATATTATTTTAGACCGAATAACCATCAAGAAAAGAATACTAACCCTTATCTGTAAGTCTATCTAATATCTGATCCATGAATGAAATAGGAAAATGATATTTTTTTGTCCAGGCGTTCAACTTTCGGTAATCCAAACACACTCTCCATTAAGTAACATGGTGAATTAGAGCAAGCTCAATTTTTTTCAGTAGGAACCACAATCATACCACCCTTTTAGGTACTCACTGAACAGGACACGCCCAACTATTATCTTCTATAGGATAAATGACTCCAATATCCAATCATTTGATGATATTCTTTTTAACTACTTGCATAGGTGGATTACCTTCTTTGGTGCTCAATACTAGGCTTATGATCTGACATGAGTTAGATTTTATGAGAACAAATACCGGGAGGTATCCCTATAATATCTGCAATGGTCCATCCAATAGCTATTTTGAACCTTTTCAACACATTAACCAAACATTCTACTTGTCTCATATTCAAATCTGCGGCAATGATAACCAGTAGCGTCTAGTCACTACCCAAGAACATATACCTCAAATGAGGTGGTAGAGCCTTAAACTCCAATTTCAATGCTTCCTCAATAGATGGCTTTGTGGGTGGGGTTTTACGATTCTTTATGTCTAACTCCAATCTCTTGGGTTTTGACCGATATTCAAATCTATTAAATGCAACTACCAACTCATCAAAATCTTTAATACCATCACTCTTGAAGTTCATCATAACAATTGTTAGTGAATCAATATCCAACCTCTCTTCGATTTGCACTTCAGACACATTTTCAACTCTATAGGTTATCGTGAAAACCGATTGGACTTCATCACTTTGCTTCATGGACCTGCAAATATTGAATATAACTTCTTTATTATTCAGTCTGAACTTCATCTGCCCTTTTTTCGTATCTACCAAAGCGCATCCAGTGGTAAGGAATGGTCTCCCATGAATGATGGGAACCTCAAAATCAACCTCACAATCAAAAATTACAAAATCCTCCGAAAAGATGAATTACTCAACCTCCACTAAAACATCGTGGAGTACTGCAATGGGCCTCGTTACAATCCGATCATCCGTCAGTAGCCACATCGCAATAGGCTTTTGATCCCCTAGACCCAATTTCTTATAAATAGACAAGGGAATGAGGTTCAAGCTAGAACCAAGATCATATAATGCCTTAGCAAAATGTAACAACCCCATCGTAGGTGGAATGGTGAAAGCGCCAGGGTTCTCCTTATTTTGTACCAAGGACCTTGTAGCAATGTCACTACAATGCTGAAATTTATCATCATCTTCAAAAGTTTTTGTCATCTTCTTTGTCACCATGTCTTCCATGAATTTCGCGTACCCAAACATTTGCTCCAAAGCTTCTATCAAAGTGACATTAATGGAAAGCTGCTTCTACATACTTATAAAGCTGCAATATTTGATTTCTTTAGTCTTCTTTGCTAACATCTATGGAAGGGAGGT
Organism: Solanum neorickii; assembly: GCA_027704865.1. Lineage (NCBI taxonomy): Eukaryota > Viridiplantae > Streptophyta > Magnoliopsida > Solanales > Solanaceae > Solanum > Solanum neorickii. The sequence continues at coordinate 12,942,993 of JAKWJC010000370.1, forward strand.
GGAGGTATAGATATAAGAAAAACTTTCTGAGTTACTTCCGCCTCCTTCTATCTCATATTCTCCTACTCTCCCCTAACCTCTACCACCTCATTATCTTTTCTAGTATCAGTCTCCATCCCAAACGACATCAGTGGATCAATGGTTTGCTTATCCCCTCAAGTAGTAACCTCCATACAATGTCCATTATTCTTTGGATTCTGGATGGTGTTGCTAGGAAGCGTGCTAGGTTACCATGGTTTCACTGTGGTAGACAAATGATTCATTTGTAGCTTAACATGCTTGATTAATACTACGTCGACATCAATTTTTTGACAAATACCAGTTAAGTCATTTCTCATATCTTTCACATTCTCATCAGTCACATCGAACCGCCTCATCATCTTTTGCGTTATATCCTCATTACGCACCATATTACCTCCAACATCCCTAGGTGCAATTTCCTATTTTGAGGGGGTACATAAGGTCCAACTTGATCGTTTCTGTTGTTATAGCAGTTCTGATTGTAATTAATATCACGATTGTAATTCTAAATGGGACATATTGACCCTCTCTGTTGTGGTTGACATAGTTCTTACCTTGGTTTCCTTAATCGAGGCGCAAATTATCCAGATTGGAACCTTGGGCATTTGGTTGGAAACCCCCCATTTGATCATTCAGAGTATAAACATCCTCTTCATAGTAATACTCATGTCCCGATGGTGTAACCCTAATCAAATATTTCACTACATTTACCTTCTCTTTCCTCCAATCACATGCTTTAACACCAACCCAGTTCGATCCTCATATGCGCCATTTCCTCGCAAATCTCATCTGAGGGATGATTTTTTGCAGCATGAATTACAAATGTGATCCTTCCAGTGTCTTAATTTTCTAGTGCTTTAAGCTTTGTTATTTCGAGATATCTTCTTTATTTTCTTCGAGATTTGTGTCCATGTGCATTTACCATAAGAACCTCTTGTGATAGTATAAAGTATTGCCTTACCATTATCATCTTTTTCCCGATAGAAGTACTCCTTAAGCGGCTCACCATCAATGTTTTGATTCAGGACACCTCTCATGAAGGCAGCGAACCTTTCCCAAGAACTGCTCATAGGTTTGCCAGGTGGTGCCACAAAGTTGTTGAGTTTATCCTTCTTATTCAGCTTCTTGGACACTGGAAAGAACCTTGCTAAGAACGCCTATGTCAACTGGTCCCATATATATATTGGTTGTAAGGAGTTCATTCAACCACATAACAGTTATCCAGTCAATGATAGTGGTAATACCCGCAACCCAATAACGTTCATATCCCAATCCGCTCGCCCGATGAAACTTTTGCAGACAAGATTGAGTTTGGAGATGTGAGCATGTAGATCATTATCTTGAAAACCCTCAAATAAACCTCTCGTTGTAAGCATCTGCATCAAACTATTAGTCACCATAAATGTATGCCCCGGAGGTAGAGGCGGTAGAACACAAAGTCCATCAGATTTAAAAATATTTAGGTTGGCTCTAAATTGGTCATGTGGTTGTGGCCCTAATGGATCCTATACCTTCAGTGCATCTCCCAATCTATTGTCAACTGGATCCTTATTTTTCACATCAACAACCCTTTGGTGTAGCAACCTATCACTGACACCTAAATTTCCTCTGCGAGGAAAGACAGCAACTCCTAAATTTTTCATCCTCCGCAATGCTCTGTAAAGTTCTGGATCGTACAGAGTGAGTGGTTCTCCTTGGCTCTATGTACTTGGCATACATTAAAGTAAGAACCCGAGAGAAGCAAAAACCAAAAGAAAGAGTAAAATTATTAAATATTTGGCTAAAGTTCAACAATGTAGTCAAACTTAATGTAAAAGCCGTATTCACTAGCAGCAGCTCCAAAATTTGATACACTCAAATTACACCTTCCTAAAGAAGAAAAAGCGACCGTTATTAAGTAAAGAATCCAACTTGTAGGTTGGGGTCAATCCACGAGAAATATGGTCTAGACTTAAGTTTAGATTTAATTATCTTTATTTAGACAAAGTATTTCAGAAACAAGTAATCAAAAAGGGGGGATTTGTGTAACAAATTCGTGAAATTATATGAGTAATCAATTTGCAAAAGTTAATGTCGAATGTTATCAAGATGAGAGAGAAAATAGGGCATATGTGTTCCCATAAGCTTATGACTTCGTAATCCGAGTAATAACAATTCTTTCCTAGTGTGTTATATGCAAAGCGATAAGTTATGTGTTTCTAAATCCTTGGTTTGACATCTAGAGAATTTCACCCCGCACCTTGGTCCGGCTACGTGTGTATAATTTACTAACTCTTACCATTACCTCATATTAGACTTCACATCGATGTATGACTTAGTTTTCACCCTCGCACCAATCGATAATAATTCTATTAGATAGTATCTCACTAAGTATATATTGATAATTTTTTTCTTATTAACTACCTCATTAGTTCGGTAAGTAGCAACAATGCAAGTTCTAACATTGACCACCGTTAAAAGACTTCTAAAAAAAGAATTATCAATGCATGCAAAAATACTATTTAGGAATTACTTAGTTACTATTCATACTTCGTTACTCGCTCATGGTTCTCAAAACCCTAGTTTTGGATTTAGTTACCCATAATAGAAAGAACACATTCATAGTTTTAGTTGAAAGAATCATGAACTTACGCAATACAAATGAGAAAAACCAATCTTCAAAACAAAATCCGAAAAATCAATAAATTTCTCAAGTTGCAAAAACTTAACTCCCAAGTCAAAATTAGAACTTAAGTAAATATGTCTAACCTCCAAAATGAGGTTTACATACCATATTAATAGAAAACAAGTACTAACTTAACTGGAAACAAAAATAAGGAAATTTTATTCAAGCACACGTGTTTGTTCTAAGAGACCGACTCACGGACCGTTAATGCATCTACGGTCCGTGAGTCTCTTCCATTAGCTAGGACTTGTAGAATATTTTTAGCTTCCAAAAATCAACTTCTCTGAAACAAATGATGGAACACCAGTACGGACCTTAGATCGATCTACGGTTCGTCGATCCCTCTCCATTGCTCCATACTTAGAATTTTTCACAAATAAGGAACTGGAACCTTCACAATCTCATTCCACAGTTTAGTAGCATGATCCATAAGATCAATCTATGGATTGTCAATGGTCGTCGTGGTTCCACACTTAGTCAGATTCCTTGATTATCCTTCCATGTCTTGCCTTGCTGATCTACAATCACCATCTATGGAACGTCAATGGACCTGTGGTCCGTAGATCACCTCCATAGTGCCTTTTTCTGCAATTTCTTCTAGCTATCTCTTTAGTTCCGTGCCTAAACATATTCCCTGAAAAATATGATAAAAACACATAAAAACCAATACAAGAAGTCCCTGGACACACACAATTCTTTAAGTGAAATAAATTAAAAGTATCGTAAGCTCACAATATATCACAAATCATGAAAAAAATAATATTTCTTTTACCTACTATACCTTCAATTTATTTAGAGAGTTAATGTTTTTGATAAAGGTAAGACCTTTTTATTGAGTAGATTGATTTTAGAGTTCTGTCAATTAATAGAGGTGAAAGGATAAAATCACTATGTTAATTATTATTTTCTTAATAGGTGTGCCAAATAAAAAAAATAAACAAATACATAGGGACAGATGAAGTACCAAATTAAAAGTCTCATATTACTCTCATGACTTTTAAATATTGATCTCAGCACTCAATGCGGTTATATACAACAAAAAAAATGAACTAAAACTAAGGACCATCGTTAACTTGCATAACATCGGAGTAACTTTGCTATGTTTTCATGAAACTCCGTCATTGAAAAAAATTTCCTCATATATTCATAAAAATTATTTCATAACTTCTTAGATTCAATTTCAAATTTTCCATATCAAAATTGTCCTTACACTTAGGGTCTATTTGGAAAGGCAGAAGTTAAGTGGAGTTGGTGTAATTACAAGGATAGTAATATTAGTCTAGTAATTACACATATTTATTTGTTACAGACAACGTAATTACAGTGTAATTATAATTGTACCGTTTGGTTGCACCAATATAATAATAAGGTTAAAAAAATGTAAGTATACTATTTTGTTGCACAGTTTAATATATACGCAGTGTCTTTTGTAAATATAGATGAATATTATAAAAATAATTAATTTATATGTTTCAATTTAGTATCTTTAATTAAATTAATAATAAAAACTAAAAGTGCAAAATTTCTATGAACATCTTGAAATGAATATTTGACAAAAAGTTTAATACTGTGAATATAATGTCATAAAATTATCAAAAGAAATTGACAAAAAGATAATAAATCAAGTCTAACTAAAAATAAATTTCAATGTAAAATATCGAGTCAATACTCCTTAAATAAATGAAATTGAAAATATAACATAAGTTTTAACTTCAAAATAAAAAAAATTAATATAATACTTTGATGTTAATTTCAACCTACCATATCGTTTGAAAGAAAAGGAAAATATAAGTTCATAACCTTATTCAACAACGAATTTTACTTTAATTCAAAAATTAGAATGCTAACAAAATTTTACTAATGATTCTTTGGAAAGACAATACAAAAAATTGCATGACACTATATGAAATAAAGGTTGGGAATGAGAAGGAAATAAAATGTAAAATACTTTTTTTAGAAAATATTAGAATAAGAAAAATTAAAAAGAATTTAAAATAACTTAGAAGGAAAAAATTAAAAAAAATAAGAATTTAAAATATAACCAACATATAATTACCTCATAAAATAGTTATCAACATTTCACAACCTTTGATGTGAATTAGAGGGGTTATTTACGTTAGTTAATTGTACCTTATCACCTGCTAACCAAGTAACTAAATGACAATTCAAACATACTAAATAATACAATTATACTTAATTACAGCAAATTTAATTATCAGAATGAGTTCCGCCTAAAAATAACATATCAAAAAATAGAGTTATATGGGTACCTTTGCATTTTTCAGATTTCTGAGTCAAATGAAATATGGGACACCACTTATTATTAAAAATCCAAAAAAATCAACTTGTTTTCCTTGAAAAAAATTGGTCCGCATTTGTCAACAGTTATATAGACAAATTTAATTTCTTGAATTGTTCGTTATACGTGCCACTTGTTTGAGTCATTATCCAAGTTAACCACTAATTAATAATTTAAAATAATTATGTTCGTATCAATGAAGCTAAAGGTGTTCGTAGGTCAGTTTGAATCAATCAATGATTAAAATAAAAATTCAACAACTTAATAGATTATTAACTTATAAATCAAAATTAAATTAAGTTATTTATTTTCGATTTTGATTTGATTTGGTTGTTATCAATTTTGCTTTTGTTTTTCTTACTTTTTAGTGTTTTTAATTGAAGAGCAATTTATTTAATTGAAGTGTAAGCGCTCCCATTTGGCCATAGATTTCCTAAGAAATATTTGACAAATAGCATTTGTCCATACAATTTTCCATTATTTGACAAATATTTTTAGGAAATATCCAAATTTCTGAATACTAGTTTTTTTCTAGTATTTAAGTCAAATCTCATTTGGAATTGAAATTTTACACTAATTTTTTATCTTTTACAAAAACGCCCTATATAGTAGTTGTTTGCATAGAATCACAAATTTTTTTTACTTGAACACCGAGTAGTGATAAAATATTCAATGAATATGAAATTGATTTCATGGTTGTTAATAGAAATGATGAACAATAACCTAAGGTAAAAAATCATGTACTTTGTCTACTACACGATGTATGCAATGATATTTGTTGCACTCAATCCAAACTACCACATTGCTCCAATGTCATGGGCACTTCATGTTATTTATTGCAACGAACATCCAATTGACTTGTAATACCAACTTATGGTTAGTTTGGATAGTTTTTAAAACTCATAAGTATAACTCATACTTTTCTAAAAAAGTGAAATATGTTTTCCAAATACTATGGCTAAACACATGGTGAAATCTCACTCAAGTTTTCACTCAAAAAATATTTTAAAATATATGATCAAACGCTAGCTTAGTGTTATTTCAAAAGATGCATTAAAATGAAGTGCGACACATGAATATTCAAAAAATATTATCAAAAAAGGATGGTCGGCCACAGAGCTTGCAGCTCACTCCTTCATATCATTAAAGGGTCATTACAAGAAAACATGAAATTAATTTAGTTATTTATTAGTCATTTTTAACTAATTACGTTGAGATTCTCAATTGGTAGGATAATTCATTCTTTTTGTAATGTCAATCCATAAGTTAAATCAATCAATGAAACACATTGATATTTTTGCAAGCAGTAGTACTAAATTTCTAAAATTTAATAAATATTAAATAATTGATATAATAATATAATATCAATAAAAATTATTTAAGCCAACTTGTAACGACCCGAAGAGTAGTTATTCCAAAAAAGCAAAACATCAGAAAAATACTCGAGCCATTGTACCACCAGGGCGGGATATATGCCACTAGGACAACACTAGCCTCCAGAGTGGGAAAGGCAAGATAGAATATAAATAGCGCGAAGTCTTATTTTTTCTTTGTTCCAAAACACCTAAAAGAGACGAGAAACAACCCAAAAACCCTCCAAAAGATGCTATAGGCTATGTAAGGAAGGAGGAAGAGATTTATAGCGTAAGGATATCGATAACTTGTGGATTCTTGGCCAAATTCATCGTCTTGTCATTCGAAAAACTAGAATTGGGTGTAACGCCCCAAAATGATTTAAGGTGAAATAGAGTCTCGCGAGTGTTTCTTGAGTTAATTTTATTTTAAAATGAGTTAATTTAGTGTTCTTATTCAGTGTGTGAATTTTTGTTAAGTTTGGAGGTCAAACGTCCAAGAACGTCCATGACATTCGGAAGGTGGGCCATAAAAAGTGTTCTTGCGTCTTGTTGTGTTTGAGTGAGTTTTACGTGTTCATTTTTGTTAAGACCGATGTTAGGTGTTCCTAAGAGCTATATGACTTAGATTAGGGGTTTAATATCCGGGCACGACCCCACCTAGGAGCCACAAGGGGCCTTAGATGAAGGGCCCAAGACTTGGACAAAATTGCTAAGACCGTTGCTCAATCGATGAGGCAGTCTACTGGGCGTAGGCCCATAAACGCCACGTAGAATGGGGGGTGTCATACAATACTTAGTGGGAAGTCTAGAACCCTATTAAAGCAGTCTCGAAAGCCATCGAAACCTAGCAGCACGGGCCGTCGATCAAACGACGCCCAGTAGCTTGGGTGGTCGAATGGCACTTGCTAAAGTTGTTGCACATTTGCTACCTACATAGGTTGTTTTGTGTAAGTTTAACCCAAGTATTTTAGGACCCTAGGCTGATATTTTTAGGGTTTTTAATTTATATCAAGTTAGTTTTAAGCCCTAGACCAAGACAAGACCCCTCACTTCAAATATTCAAACTCCCTCTCTAAAGAAAACTCTCTCAAAGTAAACATTGGATCTATGACTCAAGGAGGGAAATAAGGGATGGTTTGGACGTGTTAATTCATAAAAAATTATTGGGTTTCCTTCTCTTTGAGGTACAGATGTTATCCTTGAACCCTCTTCCATTAAAGGAGTCATTTCTAAAAGATTTCAAAAAGGATTTTCAAACTCTATTTCCTTCTATCTTTGATTTTAAGCGTGGGCCCTCTCGTAAAAGTTTTCTAATGATATAACTATGTTTTTTCTTGTATGAATTGATGATTTTCATGTTAAAAACCTCATGAACTAATGTATATGCATGTTTCAAAATTTTACCTTAAGAAATAGGTTAAATGAGCATGTTTGGGTAAGGTATGAATTTTTTTTTCTTATGTTGATTAATTGGTTTAGCTAATTCCCTAAGGGACTTATTATGATGAAATATTGAGAAATTGATTAGGTGTAGCCATTGGGAAATCCATGTAAAAGCTAAAAAGAATGACCGTACTCTAGGCAAGTGAGGATCCCTCATCCGATAGAGGTTAATGTCGGGTTTCCATGTCTATATCTCATGGTCTATGTCGGCTAAGCTAACCCTCCACAAAAGATTTGATTGGACTAAGTCTTCTAAAAGAATGTACTACTTAGGGTAGGTGGTGGTATGGGACGCTATCTACTCATTTCACTAGGTAGGACCATTCTAAATGGAAGACTTGGTGCCAAACATTCTAGAAGAATGTACTACTTAGGGTAGGTGGTGGTATAAGACACTATATACTCATTGCACTAAGTAGTCATTTCGAAAGGGAAGACTTTGGTGGTTTGTTAGGGGTCTTTTAATATCTTGCCATTGATTGAGTGCACTGTTTCTCCTGAGTTGAATACGTCAAAAGGGGTACTCCTGAGGATTGATTTGGTGTGTATTGAAGTAGGCATATGAATACTTCCTTCATGTCTTACTTTAGTGGGTCATAGGATAATCCCAAGTTAGGGAAACTCTTACGGAAAATGAGTTCACTTTCTCTTACGCTTGGCCTTGGAAGTATACTAATTTAGAATAGGATTATTCATTGTGAATGCCTTAAATGATTCATTGTTAAAGTTCCAATTAGTTCACTGTAATGTTAGTTTTGAGTTCACTGTAATATTTTTAGGAAGTTACTGTAAAGAGTGCCCTTTGGATAAAATTATGAAAATTCTCATATAAATGTTAAATGATGTTCCTTATGATGTTTTGCTTCTATATTCTTGAATATTTTACTTAAATTGCATGAAATGTTATATTACTAAAATGTCCCCTTTCTCATGTTTTTACATATGTCATACATAGGACATTAATTGTTCGAAACTCATACTTTTCTATACCTTATAAGTATAGGTTGTAGACTTTTTGGAAGATTCGAAGGCGAAGTTTGGGAAATTCACTATCTCAAGAATTGGTATGTCCTCATATATTCGAGGACATAGTCTATTGTTTCCTAGTTTTATTATTAATACTTAATATGTATTTGATATCAATGTAAAGGGCCGTTTCCCAAAGATATTACATGTCGTGTCTTAAGTTTGGCTTGTGATGATGAGATTTCTTAAGTATTAATGAAAGATTTCCTTTTTAATAATTTATTCTTGAATTTTTTTAATTATGCACTACTTTTCCTGTGTTATGTAATGAATGCTAGTTAAAGGGCTTGTACAAGACTCCAAAGGGTCAAGTACTCTTGTTCATGAAACAAGGGTTCTTCCTAACTTCTAGGGGGTACTTTCGGGTCGTGAAAGCTTTGGTATCCGAGCATAAGGTTGTGGGAAATAGTTTAGGTTCTAAAAGTCTCACAAGCCACATCGAGTAGTATGTTGGTCATTGGTGTGAGTCGCAACACATCCATGGAAAAGAGGCTATACGATGATAGAAGTTTCACGTTCTTCTTTATTCTAATGTTGTGCCTTAGAGTTGAGTCATATAAGGTGTCTTCTCTTAACCTCTTCTCTTCGTGTTTATAGGACATGAATATGAAGATATCAACTGCTAGAAGGGAGAAGGGAGGTGTAGCTAATAAGAGGATCCCTCCCCGTGTTGACCAAGTGCCTATTGTTGGTCTAGAGAAAGAGAATGAAAAGGTTCCCCTTCAAGAACCTCAAGAGACTCCGGAGCTTCCTATGCCCCAAGATCCTTTTGTTGAAGGAGATATGGCTAATGCGGAGTTGAAGGCTGCCCTAATGAACTTGACCCAACTCATGACGGCTCAAGCTCCTGTCGTCAACAATCACTTTGTTACCCAAGCTAACCAAGGAGTTGGACCCCAACCTAATGCTAGTTTTACCACTTCTAGAATTTGGGATTTCATGAGGATGAACCCTCCCACTATCCATGGCACTAAGGTGGATGACTATCCACAAGGTTTCATAGATGAGGTTTTCAAGGTGGTATATGCTATGGGTGTAACCACTACGGAGAAAGCGGAGTTATCCTCTTACAAACTTAAAGATGTGGCTCAAGTGTGGTTTGTGCAATGGAGGATTGAGAGACCTTTAGAGAGAGGTCCGATTGATTAGGAGGAATTCAAAGAGTCTAGTAGGTTCTTTCCCCTAGAGTGGAGGGAGAACAAGATGGTTGAATTCATGAACTTTTGTAAGGAGGAATGAGTGTGTAAGTGTACTCTCTCAAATTAACCCAACTGTCTAAGTATGACCCAAGCATGGTAGCCAACCCTAGGTCTAGGATGAAAAAGTTTGTGATGGGAGTGTCTAGCTTGGTGGATAATGAGTTCCGTACGGCAATGTTTCTTAATTAAATGTATATCGGTAGGCTCATGGTCTATGCACAACATATTGAGGAGTCCAAAATTAGTGAGATAAGGCAAGAGGGTAAGAGGCCTAGGTCGAATGATTCTAGTCACCAAAACCCTAATAAGATGTTCTATCACAAAGATTCTTCCATGGGAAACAAGGATAGGGATTCAAATTAAAATTCCCAAGGTGGTGGCCATTCTTTTGAGAGGACTAGGTGCCCTACTTGTGGGAAGAAACATTTGGGTATATGTCTTGCCGGAACGGATGTTTTTTACATTTGGTAATAAGGGCCACAAGATGAGGGATTTCCCTAACATCAAATCAAGAGGGAAATAGGTCAATCAAGATTCTCTAGATCCTAATGCTCCAAAGAAGAACCCTTCCTATGGGATAAGAGCTATGAAGGATAACTAGTCCGGAGTTGATGATCTTGGTAAGTCTTAATTCTTTATAATTTTTGTTTTTATGATAATGAGATGAGTTTATGTTGTTTTACAGTTTATATGATCATGTCATCTTGATGAATAGCTCAAAGAATGAAATTTTGAAAATTTTGAGTATGTTGGAAGTGTTAATGTTCACTGTAAGTTTTGTGAATTTTGAGAAAAATTTGCTTGTCTTGAATTTAAGTTTCAATGTGTGCAAAATTATTGTATATGAGCATGTTTAATGTTGGAGAAGGTAATTCCTCCATAGGAGAAGGTTAAGTGTGAGTTTTGAAAATTTTGAAATTTGCAAGAGTTGCCTATTGTTGCTAAGTGTTTGAAAATGTGAAATGATGCTCCTTTGTAGTTGATGCTTTGAGTTTGAGTGTTTGAGTCTTAATTGTGATGTGTTATGTGATTCTAAGTGACTCCTTGTTGTTCTTGAAGTTTTAGGGTCATTCGAGGACAAATGTTATTCTAAGTGGGGGAGAATGAAACGCCCAAAAACGAACCACGGTGAACTAGAGCCTCACGAGTGTTTCTTGACTAAATTTTGTTTTAAAATTATTTACTTTAGTTTTCGTAGGCAGTGTGTTAATTATGGTTAAGTTTGGTGGTCAAACGTCCAAGAACGTCCATGACGTTCGGAAGGTGTGCCTTAGAAAGTGTTCTTGTGTCATGTTGTATTTGAGTGAGTTTTACGTGTTTGTTTTGCTTCAGACTGATGTGAGGTGTTCCTAATACCTAGAATACTTAGTTAGGGGTCTAAAGTCCATGATCTACCCCACCTAGAACCCATAAGGGGCCCTAGATGAAAGGCCCAAGACTTGGACAAAACTGCCAAGACCGCTGCTCGATCGACGAGGCAGTCTACTGGGCGTAGGCCCATCGATGCCACATCGACCGAGTGGAATTGTACCATAATTAGTGGGAATTATATAACCCAATGAAACCAGTATTTTAAGCCATCGACGCCCAGCAGCATGGGCCATCGATCAAACGACGCCTAGTAGATTGGGTCGTCAATTGGCACCTGCTAAAGCTGCTGCATGTTTGCTGCCTACTTGGAGTGTTTTGTGAAAATTCAACCCAATTATTTTAGGACCCTAGGCTTATATTTTTAGGGTTTTAAATTTATATTAAGTTATTTTTTATCCCTAGACCTAGACAAGACCCCTCACTTCAAATATTCAAACTCCCTGTCTAAAGAAAACTCTCTTAAAGTGACCATTGAAGCTAAGACTCAAGGAAGTAAAGAAGGGATGGTTGGGACGTGTGTCTTCATATAAATTTAGTGTGTTTACTTCTCTTTGAGGTATTATATCTATCCTTGAACCCTCTTCCATTTAAGGAGTCATTTCCAAAAAGATTTCAAAAAGGGTTTTAAAACTCTATTTCCTTCTATCTTTTATTTTAAGCATGGGTCTTCTTGTAAAAGTGTTTTAATGATTCAAATATGTTTAGTCTTGTATGAATTTATGATTTTCATTTTAAAAACCTAATGAACTTATGTATATGCATATTTCAAACTTTTACCTTAAGAAATGGGTTAAATGAGCATGTTTGGGTAAGGTATGAACATTGGTTTTTCTTATATTGATAATTTAGTTTAGATACTGCCCTAATGGCCTTATTGTTATGAAATACTGACAAATTGATTATAGTGTATGATGGCTTGTTTAAATGGTGAGTTTCCTATATTGGTAATTCTTAGGATGAATTGCTTTTGAGTGGTATCGTCCACCTTCTTGGTGGCAATGTTTATTTGATGAACTTGATATTACGTAGTATGTTTTGTGAGTGTGGATTTGAAGGTTCAGTATATGAAATGAAGTGATATTGAAGATAAGTCTTGTCTTGTGTTTTGTGAAGTTGAATAGCATGTTTGTCTTAGATTATGTATAGGTAAAGTATATGACTTGTGAAACATGTAAAGTGTGTAAATTGATGAATGTAGGACTAAAGCATGTATAGAAGATAATATTAGTGAAATGATGTTTATATCCAAGATGTGCTCACAAGTACTCGCACACACTTAAAGGAATGTATGAAGTTAAGTTGAGTAAATAAAGGAGTTTTGAGGTGAACATTCTTCGTGAGTTGAGATGAAGTGGTTAGTAGAAAACTCACTACCTCCTAAGAGCTTTCTAAGATAGGTCGGAGGATGAATGCCCTTCGCGAGTTGATATGTGGTGTTCACTAGCTATCCTTAAGCTATAGTTCAAAGTGTTTAGAATCCGTGAGGTTTATGTCTAGCACCGAGAGGATATGAAGAAGAGATGGTTACACTTCATAAGTTGAGATGTTTTATTCCAATGTACCTCTTGAGATGAGTACTCCTCGTGAGTAGAGAATGAGTTACTTAGTAGCAATCTCCTTATCCCTTAACTATGCGCTCACATAGGTGTAGCCATTGGGAAATCCATGTAAAAGCTAAAAATAATGACCGTACTTTAGGCAAGTGAGGATCCCTCATCCGATAGAGGTTAATGTCGGGATTCAATGTCTATATCACATGGTATATTTCGGCTAAGCTAACCCTCCACAAAATATTTGATTGAACTAAGTCTTATAAAAGAATATACTACTTAGGGTAGGTGGTGGTATGGGATGCTATCTTTTCATTTCACTAGGTAGGACCTTTCTCAAGCGAAGACTTGGTGCCAAACCTTCTAGAAGAATGTACTAGTTAGGGTAGGTGGTGGTATGAGACACTATATACTCATTGCACTAAGTAGGCACTCCGGAAGGGAAGACTTTGATTGTTTGTTGGGGGTCTTTTAATATCTTGCCATTGATTTAGGGGTTTGTTTCTCCTGAGTTGAATAAGCCGAAAGGGGTAGTCTTGAGGATTGATTTGGTGTGTATTGAAGTAGGCATATGAATACTTCCTTCATGTCTTACCTTAGTGGGTCATAGGTAATCCCAAGGTAGGGAAACTCTTACGGAAAATGAGTTTACTTTGTCTTACGCTTAGCCTTGGAAGTCTACTAATTTAGATTAGGATAATTCATTGTGAATGCCTTAAATGATTCATTGTTAAAGTTCCAATTAGTTCACTGTAATGTTAGTTTTGAGTTCACTGTAATATTATTAGGAAGTTACTATAAAGAGTGCCCTTTGGATAAAATTATGGAAATTCTCCTCTAAGTGTTAAATGATGTTCTTTATGATGTTTTGCTTCTATATTCTTGAATATTTTACTTAAATTGCATAAAATGTTATTTTACTAAAATTTCCCCTTTTGCATGTTTTTGCATATGCCATACTTAGTACATTAATTGTACTAACCCCATACATTTCTATACCTTATAAATATAGGTTGAAGACTTTTTGGAAGATTCGAAGGCGAAGATTGGGAAATTCACTCTCTCAAGAATTGGTATGTCCTCATATATTTGAGGACATAGTCTATTGTTTCCTAGTTTTATTATTAAGACTTAATATATATTTTATCTCAATGTAAAGGGCCGTGTACCTAAGATATTTATTATACGTCATGCCTTAAGTTTGGCTTGTGACGATGAGATTTCTTAAGTATTTATGAAAGATTTCCTTTTTATTAATTTATTCATGAATTTTTTTAATTCCACACTACTTTTAATGTAAAGGGCTTTTACAAGAACTCAAAGGGTCAGTATGCTCGGTCACGAAATGAGGGTTCCTCCTAACTTCTAGGGGGTACTTTCGGGTCGTGACATTGGGGCTATAAATTTTGTGCAAGTGTTAAGTGCCTAGGTTGGCTAGGTTTAATTATTAAATATTTATAAATCTGTTATTCATTGTGTAGTATATTAAAATTGACGGTAAAATTCATGTATAGGCTTTTGTGCAACACAAAAATGTGGAATATGCATATATCCCTAAGTGTTACATTAGACGAACACTGTAGGCGAAGACCCTATTATTGAACTAGGATTTGGAAATAGTTGTGATTTCCTACTTGGTGGGATGTTTTTGACTGGTGGTAGTATGATATATATGCATATAAACAAAGTATAACCAAAGTAACGAACCTAATAAATTGATTATGAACAATGCATGTCTGGAACTTGAGTACTTGACTATATGATGTGGGCATTGTACATTGGATGTAATTATGTTTGTATTCTGATGCAAGGGATTGGGTGTCACATACCGACAAACTAACTTGCATTGAATCAAGTGCTATGTTCCGACACACTAACTAGGATTTCAATGTCAGTTATTGACATACATATTGCATTGGGTGCCATGATCTGGCACACTAATAGTTTCGAATTGGGTTCCATTGGAGGACCATTGACTTGTAATATATGTGTATTATTTTGAGAATGTGGAATTGGCCTTGGTTCATGAAATGATTATTGGATTATACCTTAGTGTTCTTATATAGGGTCACAATTCAGGTTGAAGTATGGTAAGGAGGAATTAAGGGCCCCAGTGCTATCTTTGTTAGGTAGATGTGGTCATGGGTATTATTGTTGAGTTTTGGGGTGGTATTTAGTGATAGTGTTAATAGTTGGGTTTTCACCGTAAGGGGGTGGTAATATAAGCGGATAGTAAGCCTCAATAGGCATAATGTGGGGTCAGAAGTTGGGTACAGATGAGGAAAGCATAAGGGTGTACTGTGAGTGGTTGGCCAGGTTGGTAATAGTATATCCGAAATTTCCTCAAGGGATGAAATGATTAGGTATGATCATGAAAGAAGCTAGTAAGGGTTTAGAGGCAAGTATTCTAGTATGATATTAATATCTAGAATTGTAATGCATGCAAAATATAAAGGTAGAATAGTGATTAGTCTTATTGCATGTTCTGTCAATTGGTTTCTTATATCATGTAATGGATAATTGGGTTGACCGATGATGCTTTACAGTACGTGTGTGTCACGACCCACAAGTACACCCTAGAAGAAAGGAGCACTCTTGAGTCGTCACAAGGCTTAGTTGACCTTTCGGGGTCTTGTACCAGCCTCTTAACTATCGTTCTTTACATAAGATATGAACTAGTGCTAAATTAAAACTATTTACGACATTAATAATAATAAGGGAATATCTTTTATAAATACTAAGGATAAGTCTCGTCGTCAAAAGCTAACTTGAAGACAAATATCTTAGGGTCACAACCCTTTATATCGAAAGAGAATACTTAAAAAGTCTAATACAAGTCTTGATGAAAATCTAAAGAAGCATAGAATATGTCCTCGAATATATGAGGACATAACGAGTCTTGAGAGAGTCAACTTCCCAAGCGTGCCTTCTAACTTCTTCTTGCTTCCAATCTATACTTATAGAGTATAGAAAAGTATTGGGTTAGTACAAACATTGTACTAAGTATGACAATATGCAAAAAACATGCAAAAAAGGAAATTTTAGTAGAAATAAAGTTTTCATGCTAAATGAGTTAACCTTCATGAGTATATAAGTAAAATAACATATAAATCACCATTTAGCACATAGAGTAGAACTTCCATAATTTGAACCCAAAGATGCACATTACAGTAAACTCAAGAAAACCTTACAGTGAACTCTTATTCATTTCAACTTACACTAAACCCTTTCTCCTATAACTCACAGTGAACTCATTTCCCTTGAATATCCCTAACAAAGGTTATCCTATGATTCACTAAGGTATGACATGAAGAAACCTCCCATACAATCCCTTCAATACACACTCAAGTGATCCTCAAGAATACCAAGCATAGACTTACTTCACAAGGGTAACAAGCCCACAGTCAATAGCAAGACACTAAGGAACATACATACGTTTGGGGACTTCACATATGAACCCTTATCCAAGGCAACCTCCAAGTTACACATAGTGCGTATGAGAGCAGCATCCCATACTACTACCCCCACCAAGTTCTCCTTGAAGATTCTCTCATATTAGGCACATCACATTCATCATTCATAACCTTCATCATACAAGACATAACTTTAACATGCTCTATTGACATTAGAACTAAGTCACACAACTTCATTTACATTGCATAATGACCCATTAATACATTACATATAAAGACACACCGACTCCCCTTTCAAGTGCCTACTCGTGCATGGATATATAATGTCCCATACCACTACCTACCCTAAGTAGAACACACTTTAATAGACTTAGTTTATTACATTCTTTTGTGGGGTCTAGCTTTAAACGACATAGACCATGAGAGCTAGACATGGAATCCCGGTATTAACCCCTACCGAATGAGGCATCCCCACTTGCCTAAGGTAGGGTCATTCTTGAGCCTTTACATGGGGTTTACATTAGCTACTCCTATGCGGGCATATAGTTAAGGGATAAAGAGATTTCTTGTAAGTGGCTTATTCATCTTCTAATGAGGAGCACTCATCTCAAGAGGTACTTTGCATACATTATCTCTACCCACGAAGTGTACCCACCCCTTCTTCAAATCCTCTTTGTGTTAAGCATAACTCCCCCACAGAGTCTTAAACATTCATTACTAAAGGTTAAGGGTAACTATTGGACACCACATCTCAACTCACGAAGGATGCCCATCCTCCAGCCTAACTTAAAAATCTCTTAGGAATAGTGAGATTGCTACTAAACACTTCATCTCAACTCATAAAGAGTGTTCACCCCAAAACTCCCTTTTTCATACGATAGGGATAGTAGGAATGGTCTAGACACTTAATCTCTACTTACGAAGAGTATCCACCCTAGAATCCCCCATTTACATTCATAAACTTCATTCATTCATACGCTCAGAGTGAGTGAGTGCATGTAAAACACCCTTCACATAATTATAATTTTCATAACATTGACTCATGTACATACTCATACCTTCATTCATCATATATCACACACTAGCATGCTTTACATATACATATATTTCACTTAGACATAACCTCTACAAAATATACAATTCAAGCTTCATAAAGCATATCAACCAGAACATCACCATTATCACTTTAATTCAGATATCAAGCCTTCAAGGCCATAATAACAATACACATATAAATACATAATCATATACTTCAAGTAAACACCGCCACAAAAGTAGACTATACAACTGAAGAACATTCCAATGGAAAATAAAGAAGAAAGAACAACTTACTCTTCATCCAATCTCTCACCACCTTTTATAAATATTTCACTAAAACAACATAAAAAGGCATATATAGGCAGTAGCTAACCCAAAATACTACAGAAGAAACTCAACTCTAATATTATCTAGATAAAAGCAACAAACCCACTTCATAATCCAAAAGCCGGAAATAAGCATAAACATGGTTTCATTGAATTTTTGAGATTAAAATCACCAACTACAAGTAAAAACAACATATTTGAACCCTTAAAACGTTTTCATGCAAAGACCCATGCTTAGGGTCAAAGATAGGAGAAGTTGGGGTTTAAAACCCTTTTTGAAAACACTTTGAAGTGACTCCTTGAATGTAAGAAAGTTCAAGGATGAACTACCATACCTAAATAAGAAGAAAACCACACAATTTTGGTGAAGGAAACGTCCAAAACCTTCAACCCTTGCCCTTTCTTGATTTCGAGCTTCAATGGAGTTTGGGAGAGTCTTTCTTGAGGGATTAGTTTTGGTCTTAGTGTTTGAAACCTCTAAAAATGCCTAATAGAACCTAAAACAATCCTCCTTGGTTCATAAACGACTTGGGATGAATTCAGAAAACACCCCAAGTCTTGGCAGATTAGTGACAACTTTTGCAGGACCTCCATCGATGGACCCTAGCAACGGGGCTTTGATTGGACGACGGCTCGTGCTGCTGGGTGTCTATTGGGTCTGAGGCTGGTAACATGGGGGATAAGATATCACGACTAAGGATGGAACTACTGCCCCAACGATGGAGTGTCGTTTAGCCTACTGGCTGTAGGTGAGGGGCGTCGATTGAGGTAGTGTTGGAAGCTTTGTTGCCATGTTTTGGGTCCTCTTCTAGGACCCCTTGTGGGTCCTAGGTGGATTCTTACCTAAACTTTGAACCCCTATACATGGTAATATAGGTCCTAGGGTCCCCTCACATAATTTTAAACCAAAACAAACTTGTAAAACTTCCCAAACATATAAGGACCAACAAGCACATTCCAAGGCACATCTTTCGAACGTCATGGACGTTCTTGGATGTTTGACCTCCAAAACGTCACCAAACATTAGACAATGCCTCAAAAATAATTTTAGTAATTTTAACACATAATTAACGCATGAGACACATGTGAAGCTCTAGTTTCAACTAGTTCATTTTAGGGACGTTACATTCTCCCTCACTTGGAACAACATTCATTCTCGAATGACACTAAACACTTGTAAGGGCATCAAGGAATCAAATAGAAGCATATGAAACATCAAACAAAGGTCAAAACATTCATATTCATTGCACAAACTTAACAAGGAACTCCAACTTTATATCATTTAAGCATTTCTTAGCAACACAGACAACCTTTTGGAACAAATTTCATAATAAAAAACACACACTTACTTCTTCATTTTCTTCTCATTCATAGAGGATCTTACTTCTCCAACATTAGACATGCTTATCATATCTTTATGAATCTCAACATGTAATAACTTTCAACTCACACATAAGCATAAATGTAATCACATAACAATCTTCCAAATCCATCTTCTGATGTGCCGTGGTTTCATGGTACTTTCAATGCTTTTCCTTAAGATTGATGTGTGTCTAGAGCCTTTTTGTAGTAATTTTAATATATTTGGTCTTTGTTTTGCAGAAAAGTTATCAAAAACAGAAATGCAGAAGGCTAAGATGAATTAAGTCCAAAAGTGACTCACGAATCCATTGACGACCTATCGTCCCATCGACGGATCGTAAGTGGTGACCATCGATTGAAGGTTCAGGCATCTGGAAGAACCTCAGGGAATTCTGACCAAGTGTGGTGCTATGGAGGGATCGACGACCCGTCGATGATCGATGGACCGTCCTAGAAAAGCGTCGATGTGATCAAAGACTGCCCTAGTACCTAATGTCGAAGAAAATCTAAGTATCGAATAATGATAAGCATCAACGGATCCTATGAGCATCTACGGACTATGCTGCTGGTTCATCGATTAGATCAAAGAAGATGCGAAGTGCTGGCTTTGAAAAGATGATAAGTATGGACCGACAGTGGCAGATGATGGTCCGTTGTTTAATGGAGAGACCGTTTGTGGGGTCTTCGATTGAAGCCACGTTTTGGACAAAACTTTACTTATTTTGAATCCTTTTTAATTTAGGACTCTTTTTATTATGAATAGGGTGAAAAACCTTGTTTTGGGGGTATAATTCTTTTACTAATTTCATACTTTGATCTTGGAGATTTGTTTTGTTCTTGATTCAAATTTTCCGGATTTGGTTTTCAAGATAATTGTGTGATTTCAAGTTGAATTTCTGGATTTTCTTCAAATTTGTCAAAGTAAGTTCATGATTTATTATTTAACAATTATGAATTGTGTTATTCTAATCATGGGTAACTAAATCCACAACTAAGGTTGTGGAAACTATGGGTGATTAAAAAAATAACCCTAGATAGATAACAATTCTTGTATAAGTTATTGCATGCATCGATAAATCTTTTGTCTAAAAGTCTTTTTAACGAGTGCACGTGTTAGAACTCGCCTTATTGCTACTTACCGGACCAAAGAGGTAATTAATAGAAAAAGAATTATCCATAGAGAATTAGTGGATACTATCTAATAGGCAAGTATCGATTGGTGAAAAGTAATAACTAAGCCAAACATCAAATATAATTCTTAATACGAAGTAAAGGTAAGGGTTAGTAACTTAGACACACGTAGCCGGACCAAGGTACGGGGTGAAATTCTCTAAATGCCGGACCAAGGCCTTAGAGATACATAATTTATCACTTTGCAGGAAAAACAGTGAGAAAGATTTGTTATAGCTAGGATTATGGCGTTATGAACCTATGGGGAACACCTCTACACTAGTCTCTCATAACTTGATAAACATCAATAATTTACTTTTGCTACTTATTTAATTTAACATCATTGAAACGCTTTTGTTTTACAAAACCTCCCGTTTAATTACTAGTTTTTGGAAAAGACTTAACTAAATAGAGGTAATCGTACATTAAAGTTAAGTCTAAACCATTTTCCTCGTGGGATCGAACCCAACCTAATAGTTGAGTTCTTTACTTGATACGACCACCTATACTTATTTAGGGAAGTGTAATTTGAGCGTATCAAATTTTGGCGCCGCTGCAAGGGAAAGCGAATTTTAAATTACCTTTAATATCAAATACTTAATTTTAGTAAAAAAATTCTGAATTTTACTTTTTTTTGTTTTTGTGTCTTTCACGTCTAGCTCTAGTGTATGCCAAGTACATGGAGTCGAGAAGAACCAATACTTCCACTTGATTCATAATTGAATTGTACACTCTGTATAATGAATGATCCATAGAATCCCGTAAATCTAGGTAATAGGATCAACCGTCAACTTTCTCTGTCAGTTGATGCTCACAACCAAGTGATTGTCGAAAACCCTGGTGATGATGTTTTAAGGAGGAAACCTCCCATTCCACACACTCAAGAGTTCTACATGGGTAACATCAACATCATTGACTCTGATGCGTCTCTTGTCCTACCCCCTCTACTACAGGGTCATTCGTTCTTGGTAACTAGTAACTTGATATAGATGCTCACCGTTAGAGGTTTGTTTTTGGGGCTACCATTTGAGGATCCACATGCTTACATTCCCAAACTGAGGTCGGTCTATAAGAGTGGTGTAAGGAGGCAAGACTTGAATATGGACGTCATCGGGTTAAAAGTGTTCCCTCTCTCACTGATGGGAAAGGCCGCAATTAGCTTCACTAATTTGCCCTATAATTTGATCTATACTTGGGAGCAGTTTAGGGATGTGTTCCTAGCAGAGTATTACCCAGTGTCTAAAACTCTCAACCACAAAGATAGAGTGAACAATTTTGTGGCATTGCCTGGGGAGACGGTGAGTAGCTCATGACATAGGTTCACCTAATTTGTGAGAAGTGTCTAAAACCACCGCATGGATGATGAGTTGTTGAAAGAGTAATTCTATCGGGGGCAAGATGATAATAATAAGTCAGCACTTGATACTATTATGGGTACTTCTTATTGTGAGTGAACATATGCAGAGATTGCAAAAAGCTGGAGAAAATATCTCGCAACAATAAGGCTTGGAGCACTGGGAAATCAGACACTGGTAGAACCCCCTTTGCAGTTCTAGCTACACAAAATGCAGCCTCAGATAGATTCGTGAAGAGATCGATCAAATGAGAACTGAGCTCGGGTTGGTATTGAAACATATCACTGGATGTGTAGATAAAGTAAATGCAGTGAAGTATTTGACTAAAGCACCACCGTCAGTATATGACTACTACTATGAAGAGGATATTTATGCAGTGAATAAGTAGACGCGGGGTTTCCGACCGAACGCCCAAGGCTCCAATTAGGAGAACTGGTGCCAAGGCAACGAAATCAAGGTTGGAACTATGGGAATTACAACATAGAGAGCCATTATGTTCGAAATAGGAACTATAACCGCGACAACAACTTCAACCGAGGTAACTATGGTAACATAAACGACCAAAGTGGGCCCTAT
Organism: Solanum neorickii; assembly: GCA_027704865.1. Taxonomy (NCBI): domain Eukaryota; kingdom Viridiplantae; phylum Streptophyta; class Magnoliopsida; order Solanales; family Solanaceae; genus Solanum; species Solanum neorickii. The sequence goes on from JAKWJC010000370.1 coordinate 12,965,162, forward strand.
GTTCCACCTCAAAATTGGGAAGTTGCTCCTAGGGATGGTGGAGGTAGTATGGCGCGAGGTTAAGATATGTTACAAAAGATGATTAAAAGGTTTGATGCTAGTGATGATCACATCAAAGAATTGAGAAGTGATTTGGCTAATATTGGGAAAAAGGTGGATGCACATGCAGCTCAATCGAGCATTTTGAGTTGCAAATGGCCCAAATTTCTACTATTGTGAACCCACGTCAACCGGGTACTCTTCCTAGCAATAGTGCAAAAATGTATGACAGTCACTACTCGAGGGGGTAAGCAAACTATTTTGATCCACCTATGTCATCTGTAGTTGAAGATGAGGTGAGAAAAGATGATGAGAGTAGATAATGGTAGGGGGTGAAAGCAGAATACCCCAAAAGGTGATCCTCGTTCGTAGACCACCTCCATCATTTCCGCAAAGATTGGTGAAGAAGACTGAGGATGGTAAATACCAGCGTTTTATTACTATGTTGAAAAAATGTTCCATCAATGTCCCTTTGGTAGATGATCTTGCGCAAATGCCTGGTTATGCCAAGTTTATGAAAGATATGGTTACTAAGAAGAGATCGGTAAGTTTTGAGGATGATGACCGAATGCAACATTGTAGAGCTATTGCTACAAGGTTTCTTGTGCAAAAGAAAGAAGATCTGAGTGCTTTCACTATTCCTTGTACTATCGGGTTGTTACACTTTGCTAAAGCACTATGTGATCTTGGTGCAAGCATAAATCTCTTGTCGCTCTCTATTTATAAGAAGTTGGGTTTGGGTGACCCAAAGCCCACTGTGATGCGGTTACTAATGGCCGATCGAAGAGTGAAGAGGCCTATTGGTATACTCCACGATGTGTTAGTGAAGGTGGAGTCATTTATATTTGTAACAACCCTAAAAAAATGAATAAGATAAATGTTTAAGGTGTCAAGAATGCTTGCGATTAGACCCAGGGTTCACACGGATTGATACGCGTGGAACCAGACATAAGAACCCTTACTCAGACAAGACAACTAACTTGGGGAGTTAGTTGAGCTTAGAAAGGATGGAACCAATGAAGATTTAATTGAAAGAATTGAAAGAGTCTTTACCGGACTTAACAGAGGAAATTTTAAGTTTTGAGGGTCCAGGGTCAAAATGGTCTTTTCCAGGCCAAGGGTAATATCATAGTTACCCTAAGGAATTGATTAATTAATGAGTTAATTTAAATAACCAATTAGGCTCGGGTTGACCCGAAATGGTCCATTTTGCAAGGGTGACTCCACCCGAGTTCGAGCGAAGGAACATATTGGTGATTTAATTATGTTTTATAATCTGATTTTTAAGGGCATAATGGTCCTTTCACTAAGATAATTAAATCAGGTTTTTAATAAAATTAATAAGGAGTCCTAGTTTGACTTATTACCAAACTAAAACTCCTACTATTAGACTACTCTCTCACGATCTCTCTCTCATGTTTCATCATCTCTCTCACGTCCGTTTCTGCCAAAACAACTTAAAGAACAGAAATAATATTAAGAGATCTTTGCACTTGAAGAACTCACATGAAATTTTGAGAAAAACAAAGTAACCAAAAATGTTAAGGCAAAGATAAGTTGTCCGTCGAGTGGTGTGTACATTGAGGAAGCTTGGACTGATTTTTGAGAGGGTTTTGGGCAGCAACTTCAACGTTTGAACAATAAAAAAAATGTGTGGGTTCCTTCCCTCTTGTTCCCTTTCCCAAGAGACCATAAGATTGAGTCATTCAGTCTGACAACTAGGATTGTTTTCCCCGTTGCATGTCCCTGTCACTAGCTCCCAATGATTCGTAGGTTGGGTATGTTTTCTGGTAGGTTTGGGTACGTGTAATGTTTTTGTGTTGAATGTTAACATGAAAATGACAATCAATGTGTATTCGAAGTTATGTGCAAGTGTGTGCAAGTATGTGACTTTTGCAAGGGTCTCGGCTTGATGCTCAAAATTTTGTAAAGTTGTAGTTGTTGTTTTATGTGCATAAATCCATGAAAAATCGTGATGTTTATTTAAGGAAATGTGTCTGATTTAGTGACAATCTTTTAGCCAATTAAACTCATGAAGGATGCACCTAAAGATGTGTTAAAATGGTATGTGAATACGCCCTAAGAACTAATATGAAAAGGTTGATGAAAGGAAACTAAAAATAATGAATAAATTTCTGGCTTGGTGTACCTTAATTTCGTTCAAAAAAAAGGTTGGAAATATGGATATTCAATACATTTTAAAGAGGTGAGGCCACCAGGATTTGCACCAGTGACCTCACCCTTTGGATACTGGAATTCGCGAAAAAAGAAAAACAAAAGGGGGCTTGGGGAATCTAAACTGAGTCTGCTAGTTTAAGAAGAAGAGAACAAGAATTACAATAAATAAATGGGAGGCGTGGGAATCGAACCCACGACCTCCAGGCAGCGAGTGAAGAAAAGAAATTAAATAAAAGAGAAAGGGAGGCGTTAGAATCGAACCCACGACCTCAAGGCTAGAAAGGAGAAAGGGAAATAAATTAACTAAATAAAGTGAGGCTGTGGGTGTTCGATCCCACAACCTCAATGCCACACGTCTAACTTAGTGAATTTTTAATTAAAAATAAAGATAGGAGGCTGTGGGAGTTTGAACCCACAACTTCACAGCCCGTATCGAAATTAAAATTTAAATAAGGAAGTTGTGGGGGTTCGAACCCACAACCTCCCAATTTCCAGCGAAAACTAAGAATAAACAAAAGAGGTTGTGGGGGTTTGATCCCACAACTTCTTGGTTTAGGTAAAATTGGGCAATAAGATGATAATGAAAAATAAAAAGGGGTTGTGGGGGTTCGAACCCACAACACTTCGGCCAACCTAAGAGGAAAACCAAGTAGAAAACTAAAGATACAATGTAAATGATGGAGTTCAATCTTGAGTACCAATATCATGGAGATTAAAAATAAAATCAATGAAAAATGTAAACGTTATCCAAGTAATTCGAACTTGGGTTTCCTTTCCCGAACTTTCATATTGATACATAAGTCATACGTGAACAAGAAATCCAAGAATAATGCTACCTACTTAGATCAAAATCAAGATATTGACATATATACAAGATACATAAGTCTTGTACGACAAAATCTTAGGAATGTATGAATCACTTAACTAACTATGAATGAAGCCCCATGGCTTGTGTGTATAGACTCACAAGTTTAGCATACGTTCAATAGTAAGTAAACCGAAGATGTATATAATAAATTAATGAACCCTAGAATGGTTAAGTATCAGTGTAAGATACACTAAATGGGCAAGTTCTTTGGCATAAGATGAGATGAACAATGAAATGAGGAAATGAACAATGAAATGATGAAACCCTATAAGGGTTATGTAAGGGTGTGAAACACACTGAATGGCCAAACCCATTGGCATATGATGAAATGAACATTTACGTTAAAATAGGTGAGTAACTATGAAAAGCAAAGGTGCTAATGATAATGAATGTGGTGACAACGTGATATGAGGCTAATGTAAATGATGAGAGCAATCTCAAATGAGCCTAAGTAAATGTTACCAAAACATACTCAACTATGAGAGTGTAAGATAATGACGAGACCAGTCTCTATGAAAAATCTAATAAAACTATTGAGCTTAACACACTTTATACTAATGATGAGATGAAAAATCTTCTAATAACTTTTGATGTCCTTCTACTAGATACAAGCTTCCATGACGTATGAGATGAATGTAATGGAAATTTATACTGAGCAATGATAGGCTAGTTATGAGCGCTGATGCCTTCTTTCAGGAAGGGCGTAGGTTCACGTAACTTTCATGAGATGAGACTGTCCGGCTTGCAGGGCATGGGTATCCTTATATCTCCTAGTCTTCCAACCTATATAAGCAATATAGGGATCTGGTGGCGTTTAATTCCCATGTACACTAGCGTGTTATGGGTCACTTTGGCCGGTGATTCTACTATTTTTGGTGTGGGGGAGACATTGGATTCCATGATGCTCACATGATCTATGTCGTTAATGTTAAAGTTCCCAATGAATGAATGAGGCCATCCTCAAATTATGCACATAATGAAATGAATGATACCAAAGGTGTTGAGATAGGATAATCAAAAGGTGATTTAGATTCAAGTAATAACATTAGGTCATTCTTGGTCATTGCACAACGAACCTAATGAATGTCTTAAACTACATCCTAGGTATAGCTGGTGTTTACACTGGCCTATGAATAAAATGAAATGGAGTACGTATGAATGAACGAAGCAAACTCTGTGTTTGCTAATGAAGACTCCCTAGTTGAGGTTCCATCTGTTGAGCCCTCAATTCTGGGATGCCTTGACGTTAAGTCTTTGATTCAAAGGTCTCATGGCATATGAAATAATGATATTAAAGAAGTTATGTGATACATGTAAAATGTGTTGTATGCTATATGATATGTGCTATGTGTAAATGTTATGTGCTCTGTGCAAATGTGAAAAGTATGATGATATATGTTATTCTCATGGCATAACTTTCCTATTCAAAATCTGGAAAGATCACTGACTTTCCTGATTCAAATTTGTAAAGCTCATTGACTTTCCTCATCCAAATTTGAAAACATTCCTAATCTTAATTTGGCAAGTCCACTGACTTGACTTACGAAAATCATGTTGTAAGGAAAGAGGTATTCTTTCTCATGCATGTACCCATACTTATTAAAAGTGTGTACTAACCCTTTACAAACTCTACTATTTTAGGTGTAGACACAGGTGGACGATAGAGCTACAAAATTATCGCTTTAGTTATCCAGACGTTCAACATTCATCCGGTTTTGGTAGGTCCTCATGCTTTCGAGGATGCTGCTGTTTTTTATTCTGGCTTAGTTTTAGAGTTGATCTAGTGGAGCATGTTCCACTAGCGTTTCTTTCCTATTTTTATTAAGACTATGTATTGGTGCCATTTTGACAATTATACACTTAATAAGAATTGAACTATTTCATCCAGTTGCTTATCTCTTAATGTTATATGGTTGATGGTTAAAAATTACGTATTAATGAGAATGTATTTGAAAGTATGCAAAGAAACAAAAAGTTTCAAATTTTTTGCTAAAGTAACCTATGTAAAGTAAGAATGATGTAAGTAGGCTTGTTTGCGACCTCTGAGAGGTAAACAGCGCCGGTCTCGTTTGGGGTCTAGATTTTAGTCGTGAAAAAGTTGGTATCAGAGCACTAGGTTAAATTCCGAGGAATATAAGTTCACATCAACCACATTGAGTAGTTTCTAAGTCATGGTACTAAAGTGCACCACTATCCAGGATTAGAGACTGCATGATAAGTAGGAAAATTTCCTTTCTTCTGATCTTATCATGCTTTTACTAATGACTGAGTTCTCTGTGTTATGAGCTTGTCTAACATCAATCCTAGTTGTTTTTCAGAGAATGAACACTTCGAGAGCTAATGGTCATAGGAGAGGAGGAGCAGCTGCTGGGGGTAATCAGAATCCACCTCAAGCTCCAGCTGAAGGAGTGGCCATGCCAGTTAAGCCAGTTGGGTTGACTGATGCTGAGGTGAGGGAATCTCTAGCTCAGATGGAAAAGGCTATAACAATGCAGGCTCAGGCTATGACTGCCTAAGTTAACTGGCAGGATGTCCAGAGAGAGAACCCACCGGTTCGCAGCATGGCTGACAGGATGCGTGACTTCACGAGGATAACCCTCCTATATTCACAAGGTCTAGGACATCAGAGGATCTTCAGGAGTTTGTGACGAGGAACATAAGATTTTGGTGCCTATGGGCCCCACAGATACTGAGAAAGCTGAACTGGCTTCTTATCAGCTCAAGGATGTTGCACAGACTTGGTGCAAGATGTGGCAAGATAGCCGAGTTTTGGGTGGAGTGCCACTCACTTCAGAGCTGTTCAATACATCATTTTTAGAGAGATTCTTCCCCAGAGAGATGAGGGAAGCCAAGATTGAGGAGTACATCAAACATAAACAAGGTTCTTTGACAGTCAGGGAGTATTCCTTTAAGTTTGTTAAACTATCAAGGTATGTTATTTTCCTTAGTATTTAGTAGCAAGAAGGAGGAGAGTACTGAGACTTGTTGAAATTATTCAGGTATGGTACCTCCCTGGTTTCGAACAGCAGGGATGAGATGAGCAGGTTCCTCACAAGAATCAACAGAGACGTGGAGGAGGAGTGTTGGTATGCGATGCTCCATGATAATATGGACCTTTACAAGTTAATGGTGCATGTCCTGCGGGTAGAGGACAGCCGCAAGAAGAGATGTGTTCGTGATGTTAAGAGGGCTAGGCCTCAAGATCAGGAAGGACCCAACCATGGAGGCCACAGAAACAATTATGGAGTCAGTGAGCAGCCCAGGTTAAAGGATTGGCAATAGAGTTCTGGGAAATCTAACTCTCAGAGGAGTACAACACCTAGAAGAGGAAGACCTGATCCCAAGAAACGTAATGGAGGTGAGATGCAGTGTCCTAAGAAGAATTGTGCTATGTGTGTCCGAGATCATAGCGGAGAGTGTAGACAGGGCACTAATGCCTGCTTCGATTGTTGTAAGAGTGGGTACACAGTTAGAGACTGCCTAAAGAACAGAGGTCAGGCTGAAGGTAATGCTTATCCTAGGCCAAAAACACCGGGTGTAGCAGCAGCCAAGCCTCCTAAGAGGAACAAGTTCTATGCCCTGAATGGTAGGGAGTAGCAGGATAAGTCCGCTGATGTGGTCACACGTATGCTGCAAGTATTTACAACTTCTGTTTATGGTTTACTTGATCCAGGGTCTACGCTTTCCTTTGTAACTCCTTTGCCTCCTCTCACTTTTGAGATATTGGCTGAAGTTCTGCATGATCTTATAGTGGTTAGTACACCTTTAGGAGAAAATGTAAGAACTTGTAGAGTATACAAAGGACAGCTTAAAAGTTGTAAGTGGTAAGACTATGTGTGAAAACTTGGTTGAGTTACCTATGCATGATTTATTATGTTATTCCTGGCATGGACTGGCTTCACTGTTGTTATGCTTGCTTGGATTGTCGTAGTAGAGTGGTGAGATTTCACTTCCCTAATGAAGAAGATTTAGTTTGGGAGGGGTACAATTCGAGTCTTCCTAATCCATTGATTTCAAATCTTAAGGCCAATAAAATGATGTCCAGGGGGTTACTATGTCATCTTGTGAGTGTTTATGATTTAGATCATGACATTCCTTCCATAGACTGATTGCCTATAGTGAATGATTTCCTAGATGTGCTTCTGGAAGATTTGCGTGGAGTCCCTCCCCTTCGAGAGATTGACTTTGACATTGACTTAGAACTCGATACTAGACCAATCTCAATTCCTCCTTATATAATGACTCCACCAGAACTCAAAGAGTTGAAGCTACAGTTTAATGACCTCACTGATAAGGGTTTCATTCAGTCGAGCATATCCCCTTGGGCGCTCCAGTGTTGTTTCTAAAGAAGAAAGATGGGACCCCTAGAATGTGTATCCATTATCGGCAGCTCAACAAAGTCACTATCAAGAACAAGTATCCACTTCACAAAATAGATGACTTGTTTGACCAACTCCAAGGGTCTAGTTTCTTTTCAAAAATTGATCTTCGTTCAGCGTACCATTATCTTAGGGTTAGGGATTGAGATATCCCAAAGACAAACTTTCGTATGCGCTATGGTCACTATAAGTTTCTAGTCATGTCATTTGGTCTCACGAATGCACCTGCTGTGTTTAAAGATCTAATGAACAAGGTATTTTGTGAATATCCTTACTCTTTCGTCATATTATTCATTGATGACATTATCATCTACTCTAAGACAAGGGAAGAGCATGAACAACATTTAAGACTAACCTTAAAGGTACTTAGACGACATCAATTGTATGCCAAATTCAGCAAGTGTGAATTCTGGCTGAGATCAGTGACCTTCTTGGGTCATGTTGTGTCCGATCAAGGTGTAAAGGTGTACTCCAGGAAGACCGAAGCTCTTAAGAACTGACCAAAGCCCCTTACTCCCACTGACATCTGTAGCTTTGTGGGATTGGCTGGTTACTACCGCAGGTTTGTGGAGGGCTTTTCTTCCATTGCTGCCCCACTGACAACTTTGACGAAGAAGAAGTCCAAGTTTGAATGGACGGAGACTTGTGAAAAGAGTTTCCAGGAGCTCAAGGACAGACTCACTTTAGCCTTGGTGCTTACTCTACCTAAGTGTGGTGAGAATTAGACTGTCTATTGTGATGCATCTAGGGTTGGTTTGGGTTGTGTTCTTGTGCAGGCTGGTAAGGTGATACACTATGCTTACAGACAGCTCAAGGTTCATGAGAACAATTATCCCACTCATGACCGAGAGTTGGCAGCTGTGGTGTTTGCACTAAAGTTGTGGAGACATTATCTGTGTAGAGTGCATGTGAATGTGTTCACAGGTCATAAGAGTCTCCAGTACATGTTCACACAGAGGGAGTTGAATCTACGTCAGTTGATTGGAGCTGTTAAAGGATTATGGCATAAATGTGCACTACCATCCATGTAAGGATAATGTTGTAGCTGATTCTTTGAGCAGGATGAGCATGGGGAGTACAACCCGCGTTGAGGACTATAAGAAGGAGTTGGAAAAAGATGTACAAAGACTAGGTGTGCGATTAGTTGACTCTACTAGTGGGGGTGTTTAAGTTCATCCTAGTTCTGAATCATCCTTGGTAGTTGAAGTTAAAAAGGGTCAGCATCTTGATCCTGTGTTGATGGAGCTGAATGACTCAGTGTTGTTAAAAATGAATGAGTCTTTCGCTTTGGAAGGTGATGGCATACTTAGGTATCAGGACAGGCTGTGTGTACCAGATGTGGATGATTTGCGGACCAAAATTGTGACAGAGGCCGATGGTTCAAGATGTTCCATATATCCAGGTTCCACCAAGATGTATCATGATTTTAAGCAGATCTATTGGTGGGATGGCATGAAGAAGGACATTGCCGAATATGTGGCTAAGTAACCTAATTGTCAGCAGGTTAAAGTAGAGCATCTTAAGCCTGGTGGTCTGATATCCGACTTGGATGTTGGAAGACATCAATATAGACTTTGTGGTTGGTCTTACGAGGACTAGGAGGCACCATGACTCCATAAAGATTATTATGGACAGGTTGACTAAGTCTGCTCACTTTATCCCTGTGAAGACTATCTACGAAGCCGAGGATTATGCGAGACTTTAAATTGATGAGATTGTGAGGTGGCATGGGATTCCGTTGCCTATCATTTCAGATAGAAGAGCTCAGTTTACTTCATATTTTTGGAGATTTTTCCATAAAAGCTTCATCACGCAAGTAAAGCTTAGTACCACCTTTCATCCTCAACCTAATGGGCAGGTAGAGTGCACCATTCAGACATTGGAGAAAATGTTAAGGGCATGTGAAATTGACTTCAGAGGTAGCTGGGATGAGCATCTGCCTTTGATAGAGTTCTCATATAATAATAGCTATCACTCCAGCATTGGGATGGCACCATTTGAGGCACTGTATGGTAGGAGGTGTAGATCTCCTGTTGGGTGGTTTGAGGTTTGAGAGTTATCCATTTTGGGTCCAGCGATCATTCATGAGGCCTTAGAGAAGGTCAAAGTGATTAGGGACAGGTTGGCTACTGCTTACAGCCGGTAGAAGTCATAAGCAAACAATAGAAAGTGACCCTTAGAATTTGATGTTGATGACTAGGTTTACTTGAAGATATCACCTATGAAAGGGGTGATGAGATTTGGTAGAAAAGGGAAGCTGAGTACGAGGAATGTTGGGCCATATGAGATCGTACAGCGTGTGGGTGAGGTGGAATATGAGTTCGCATTGCTTGTGGATCTTGCTTCTGTCCATCTAGTCTTTCATGTCTCTATGTTGAAGAAGTGCCTAGGTGATCCAACATCGATTCTACCTGTGGAAGGTTTGGGGGTTGATGAAGACTTGTATTATGAGGAGGTACCTATTGAGATCTTGGACAGACAGGTCAAGCGGCTGAGGAAGAAGGAGATTGCACAGTGAAGGTATTGTGGAGAATCATCTTGTTTATGGTGCTACGTGGGAGGTTGAGGCCGACATGAGATCCCTCTACCCTCATCTTTTCATCATCTCTCTCACGTTGGTTTCTTCCAAAACAACATAAAGAACAGAAATAATATTAAGAGTTCTTCACACTTGAAGAACTCACACGAAATTTTAGGAAAAATAATGTAACAAAAATGTTAAGGCAAAGATAAGTTGTCCGCCGAGTGGTGTGGACGTTGAGGAAGCTTGAACTGATTTTGGAGAGGGTTTTGGGCAGAAAATTCAACGCTTGAACAATCAAATAATGTATGGTTTCCTTCCCTCTTGGTCCCATTCCGAAGAGACCCTTTATGATTCAGTCATTCAGTATGAAAACTAGGATTGTTTTCCCCGTTGCATGTTCCTGTCACTAGCTCCCAATGATTCGTAGGTTGGGTATATTTGCTGGTAGGTTTGGGTATGTGTGATTTTTTTGTGTTGAATGTGAATATGTTTATGTACGTGAAATCATGAAAATCACAATCAATGTGTATGCGAAGTTATGTGCAAGTGTGTGCAAGTATGTTCCTTAGTCAAGGGTCTTGGCTTGATGCTCAAAATTTAATAAAGTTGTCGTTGTTTTTTTATGCGCATAAATCCATGAAAAAATGTGATGTTCATTTCAGGAAATGTGGCTGATTTAGTGACAAATCTTTTAGACAAATAAACTCATGAAAGATGCGCCTAAAGATGTGTTAAAATTGTATATGAATATGCCGTAAGAACTAACATGAAAATGTTGATGAAAGGAAGCTAAAAATAATGAATAAATTTCCGGCTTATTGTACCTTAATTTCGTTAAAAAAGAAGGTTGGAAATCTGGAAATTTAATACATTTTAAAGAGGTAAGGCGACCAGGATTCAAACCTGTGACCTCACCCTTTGGATACTGGAATTCGCGAAAAAAGAAAAAGAAAAGGGGGCTGGGGGAATCGAAACTTGTTTGCTGGTTTAGGAAGAAGAGATCAAGAATTAAAATAAATAAATGGGAGGCCTGGGAATTGAACCCACGACCTCAAGGCTGGAAAGGAGAAGGAAAAATTCATTAAAGTAATAAAGTGAGGTGTGGGAATCGAACCCACAACCTCACAGCCCCTAGCGAAATTAAAATTTAAATAAGGAGGCTGTGGGGGTTCGAACCCACAACCTCCCAATTCCCAGAGAAAATTAAGAATAAATAAAAGAGGCTGTGGGGTTTTGATCCCACAACCTCTTGGTTTAGGCGAAATTGGGCAACAAGATGATAATGAAAAATAAAAAGGGGTTGTGGGGGTTCGAACCCACAACCCTTCGGCCAATCTAAGAGAAAAACCAAGTAGAAAACTAAAGATACAATATTAATGATGGGGTTCAATCTAGAGTCCCAATATAATGGGGATTAAAAATAAAATCAATGAAAAATGTAAATGTTATTCAAGTGATTCGAACTTGGGTTTACTTTCCTAAAATTCCGTATTGATACATAAGTCATACGTGAACGAAATATCCAAGAATAACATCATCTACTTAGATCGAAATAAAGATCTTGACATATATACAAGATACATAAGTCTTGTACTACATAATCTTAGGACTGTATGAATCACATAACGAACTATGAATGAAGCCTCATGGCTTGTGTGTATAGACTCATAAGTCTAGCATACGTTCAAAAGTAAGTAAACCTAAGATGTATGTAATGAAATTATGAACCCTAGAAGGGTTAAGTATGAGTGTAAGATACACTGAATGGACAAGTGCCTTGGCATAATATGAGATGAAAAATAAAATGAGGAAATGAACAATGAAATGATGAAACCCTATAAGGGTTAAGTAAGGGTGTGAAACACACTGAATGGCCAAACACATTGGCATATTATGAAATGAACATTTACGTTAAAAGAGGTGTGTAACTATGAAAAGCAAAGGTGATAATGATAATGAATGTGGTGACAACATGGTATGAGGCTAATGTAAATGATGAGAGCAATCTCAAATGAGCCTAAGTAAATGTTACCAAAACATACTCACCTATGAGAGTGTAATATAATGAAGAGACCCGTCTCTATGAAAAATCTAATGAAAGTATTGAGCTTAACACCCTTAATTCTAATGATGCAATGAGAAATCATCTAATGAGGTATGATGTCCTCATTCTAGAATCCAGCTTCCATGACGTATGAGATGAATGGAATGGAACTTTATACTTAGCACCAATAGGTTGGATTCGAGCAGTGATGCCTTCTTTTGGGAAGGGCGGAGGTTTAGGTAACTCTCTTGAGATGAAACTGTTCGGCTTGCCGTGTATGTGTCTCCTTATTTCTCCTCGTCTTCGAACCTATACAACCAATATAGTGATCTAGCAAGGTTAAATTCCCATGTACGCTAGTATGATATGGGTCACTTTGGCCGGTGATTCCACCTGTTTTCGGTGTGGGGGAGAAACTGGATTTCATGATGCTCACATGATCTATGTAGGTTAAAGTTAAGGTTCCGAATGAATGAATGAGTCCAGCGACAAATGATGCACATAATGAAATGAATGATACCAAAGGTGTTAGGATAGGATAGTTAAAAGGTGAGTTAGATTCAAGTAATGACATTAGGTCATTCTTGGTCATTGCAAAATGAACCTAATGAAATTCTTGAACTACATCCTAGTTATAGCTGGTGTTTACACTTTCTTATGAATGAAATGAAATGGAGTACGTATGAATGAATGAAGTAGATTTTGTGTTTGCTAATGAAGACACCCTAGTTGAGGTCCCTTCTGTTGAGCCCTCATTTATGGGATTTCTTGATGCTAAGTCCACGATTCCAAGGTCTCATGGCATATGAATGAATGGTATTAAAGAAGTTATTTGCTACATGTAAAATTTGATGTATGCTATTGATATGTGCTATATGTACATGTTATGTGCTGTGTGCAAATGTTTAAAGTATGATGATGTATGTTATTCTCATGGCATAACTTTCCTATTCCAAATCTGGAAATCTCACTGACTTTCCTTATTCAAATTGGAAAGCTCATTGACTTTGCTCATTCAAATTCAGATACTTTCCTAATCTCAATTTGGCAAGTCCACTGACTTGACTTCCAAAAATCATGTTGTTAGGAAAGAGCTATTCTTTCTCATACATGTCCTTGGTGTGTGCTTTAATATACCCATACTTATTACAAGTGTGTACTAACCCTTTCCAAACACTATTATTTTAGGTGCATGCACAGGTGGACGATAGAGCTATAGGATTATTGCTGCAGTTATCCAGACGTTCAACATTCATCTGGTTTTTGTAGGTCCTCATGCTATTGTTTTATATTCTAGCTTTGTTTTAGATTTGAGGTAGTGGATCATGTTCCACTAGCGTTTCTTTTGTGTTTTTTTTCAGACTATGTATTGGTTCCATTTTGGCAATTATACACTTAATAAGAATTGAACTATTTCTTTCAGTTGCTTATCTCTTAATGTTAGATGGTTGATGGTGAACAATAATGTGTTAATGAGAATGTTTTTATAAGTATGTTAAGAAACAAAAAGTTTCAAATTTTCCACCAAAATTAACCTATGTAAAGTAAGAATGACGTAAGTAGGCTTGTTTGTGATCTATGAGAGGTCAACGACGCCGGTCTTGTCTGGGGTCTTAATTCTGGTCGTGACAATATTTCTGGCCAATTTTGTGATTCTTAATTGTGAGGTGGATTTTGATATGCCTATTATACTTGGGAGGCCTTTCCTTGCTACCGATCGGGCCTTGGTTGATATGAAAAAATGACAGATGAAGTTTAGGTGAAACAGTGAAGAAGAAACATTCAACATTTGTAAGTCCATGAAGTAGAGTTGTGAGTTCCAAACGTTATCTTCTATATCCTACAAGGTTAAGAATACGTCTGAGGTACAAATCAAAGAGCGCGTTGGTGCTTAGGCACTAGCGGCAGTGATCATGATTTTTGAGAGTGATGGTATTGAAGAGTATGGGTCGTTGGTTGTGGCACTTGATCAAGGTGAATTTTGGTTATAACCAATAAAAGTGGAGTTAGATATGAAGCATCACGAATCTCCACCTACAAAACCATCTATTGAGGAGCCCCCAAAATTAGAGCTTAAGGCTTTACCACCTAATCTAAGGTATGCATTCTTGGGAAAAGATGACACTTTGTTGGTGATCATTGCATCGAATTTAAATGCGGAACAAGTATACTTTCTGGTAGAAGTGTTAAACAGGTTCAAATGAGCCATTGATCGGACTATTGCAGACATTATTGGGATATCACCCAGTATTTGTTCACACAAAATTCAACTCATGCCCGATCACAAGCCAAGTATTGAGCACCAACGACGTTTGAATCCACCTATGAAAATGGTAGTTAAGAATGAGATTATTAAGTGGTTGGATGCCAGAGTCATATATCCTATCGCAGATAGTAGTTGGGTATGCCCTATTCAGTGTGTGTCTAGAAAGGGGGGAAATGACAATGGTCCCAAATGAGAAGAATGAGCTTTTTCCAATGAGGCCATGGACTGAGAAGGACCATTTTTCTATGCCCTCCATGGATTAGATGTTAAATAAGCTTACAGGAAAAGTGTGGTACTATTTTCTTGATGGTTATTCAGGTTACAATCAAATCTATATTGCACCGGAGGATCATGAGAAAACCACCTTTGCTTGCCCATATAGGAAATTCACATTCAAGAGGATGCCTTTTGAGCTGTGTAATACACCTGATACTCTTCAGAGATGTATGATGTCGACATTCTCCTATATAGTGAAGGACACTCTGGAGGTTTTATGGATGACTATTCAGTTGTTGGTGACTCTTTTGAGGGTTCTTTGAATCACTTGGCCGAGGTTCTAAAGAGATGTGAAGATTGCAACCTTGTGCTAAATTAGGAAAAATGTCACTTCATGGTGAAAGAGGGTATTGTATTAGGCCATCACATCTCAGAGAAGGGGAGAGAGGTTGATCGTGCCAAAGCTGAACTTATAGAGAGATTTCCTCCACACATCTCTGTAAAAGGTGTGAGAAGTTTTCTTCGGCATGAGGGCTTCTACCAGAGGTTTATTAAGGATTTTTTAAAAACTCCACATCCTCTGTGCAAGTTAATTGAGAAGGAATGTAAGTTTAATTTTAATGAATGCTGTCTAAAGGCATTTGGAGAGTTGAAGGAGAAGTTTGTCTCTGCGCCCATAATTATTTCTCCAGATTGAAGTAAGCCATTTGAGGTGATGTGTGATGCTAGTAGGGTTTCTCTTGATGTGGTATTGGGACAAAAAAATGATAAAATCCTTCAACCCATATACTATGCTAGTAAGGCCCTAAATAAAGTACAAAAGAACTACACTGTGACTGAACAAAATCTTCTTGCGGTGGTATTTTCTTTCGAAAAATTTTGCTCTTATTTGCTTGGCACAAGAGGCTAGTGCATACTGACTACTCCACTTTAAGGTATTTGATGGCAAAGAAGGATGCGAAACCAAGACTGATTAGATCAGTGCTACTATTGCAAAGGTTTGGTTTTTAGGTGAAAGATAGAAAAGGGATTGAAAATCAAGTTGCCGATCACTTGTCAAGAGTAGAGGATAAAGAAATGTAAGAGTTGGGTGAAAAGATTGAGTTTGATGATACCTTCCCTGATGAGCATGTATTGGCTGCTTCTCATGACTTGATTCCGTGGTTTGGTGATTTTACGAATTATCTGGCTAGTGATATAGTCCCGTTAGACTTGTCCTACCATTAGAGGAAAAAGTTCATGCAAGATGTGAAAAAGTTCTTTTGGGATGAGCCGTATTTATATCGGAGTTGTGATGATGGGCTCATTCGCCGGTGTGCCCGGGAAGTTGAGATGCTAAGTGTTTTGGAGGCATGCCATTCCTCGCCTGTGGGTAGATATCATAGTGGTATCCGGACATCCCATAAGATTTTGCAGTGTGGGTACTATTGGCCAACCATTCACAAAGATGCTCGTGAGTTCGCCAATAAATGTGATAGGTGCCAAAGAGATGGAGGCATTTCAAAGAGGCAAGAGCTCTATTTAAATTCCATACTAGTGATCGAGTTATTTGATGTACGGGGCATTGATTTTATGGTACCGTTTATGAGTTCTCATTTGATGAAATATGTTCTTGTGGCGGTGGATTATGTGTCAAAATGGGCGGAAGCCATAGCCTTTTCCAACAATGAAGGGAAGAGTGTCACTGCGTTCTTGAAAAATACATCTTTTCCAGATTTGGCACACCTAAGGACATTATTATTGATGGGGGGGGGGGGGTTCAACTTTTGAAACAAGTTGTGCAAAGGGATATTAGAGAAATATGGGGTTTGCCACAATGTAGACACTCCGTACCATAAACAAACTAGTGGACAAGTTGAGGCGTCCGACAGAGAAATCAAGCAAATCCTGTGGAAAATGGTGAATGATAATAGAACAAATTTGTCAAGGAGGTTTGATGATTCTCTCTGGGCTTACCAAATTGCTTATAAGACCTCCATAGGTATATCTCCCTACCAACTTGTATATGGAAAGGCTTGTCACTTCCCCGTTGAGTTAGAGCACAAGGGAATGTGGACAATGAAGAAAATGAAGATGGATTAGAATGAAGTAGTGGAAGAGAGACTTAAAGGGTTGAACGATCTTGATGAGTTTCTCCTAATAATTGCATTCTGTTGTTTGATTTTGTTTTAATAAATTTCATGTGTTAATTTTTATTTAATTTATTTTTGAAGTATGTTGGGTAGAGAGTAGTTTAGGGTCCGTACCTAAAAAGTGTCCAAAAAACAAAAAAAGAATGTCTTAATGGGTGTTCTATGTGGAAGGACCATGCCACAAGAATTCTGCATAAATGGGTCTGGTGCACATATTTACGGACCAACTGGCAGGTCTAAATTTCATCGACGGACCATTGATGGTGTCTGTAGATCCCAGGTATGTTTTATAATTTTGTCTAAGTTAGGGAACAATCGATGGACAAGTCGACGGTCCGTCTACCCACTTACGACCGTTGACGGGGTACTGTCTGTTCATAAATATGAGTGACCCGACCGACCCGACTGGCTATATAACAAAAATGACTATTCATTTACCCTCCCACATCTTTTCAAATTCTCCTAAACTTTTTTCTTCCCTTATATCCTTAATTCCCTATTAACTCCCACAGTCACTCACTTTCTTTTTCTTCATATTTCTAAACCTCCCAAACTCCCAGAATTTTCCAAACCCTAACCTCCCCATTTTCTCTTCCATTTCCATTGTTTCTCCGGTCGGTGTTTGAAGGGGGGCACGTAGGTTGGTGATACAAGATCACCAACTCATTTCACCCCACTACAAATTACAGTATTTCATTTTTCTTTGCTCAATGAATTCTCGTTCACCTGATTGTGGAAACAAATAGATTTCGTGTGGGTCTTGCCTTAAGGACTAATTTGCATGTTAATCTTGTTAAAAATCAGGTTGTATGTCCCTTATAATGATAGAAAGTTAATGGATTGGGTGGAATCTGTATAAATTCGTTGTGCTCATTGTTTTTTTGTTTTTCCGACTTAGGGATTGATAGTCTCTTAGAATCCATATTTGAAATTTAATAAATCGAAGCCCTAGGTATGACGAATTGGTCTTATGCTGGTTATTGTATGTTGGGTGTTCTAGTGTTATGCATTCAATTGTCCATTTATGGGGTAAAACCTAGTCTTAAAATCATGTATCAGACCAACAGAACGAGACCCCGTCTATGGACCGTCGGTTGATAGACGGACCGTCGATGGGGTCCGTCGATGGTCCGCCCATGGTCAACTATTGACTATGGGTAACTGTGGTATGATGGAAGTGGACTACGGTCCGTAGATTGATAGATAGGACATTCTCCACATCCGTCATTTCTAACTGAATGTTATGTGTTAGTTTACTTCTCAAATTTTGCTAAGTGTCCACCGATAGACACTATCGATGGACCGTCATTTCATCGCTGGGCCATCGATAGTGCTAGTCTCCCAATTCTGAAATTCTGCAATAAACTTGTGTTCTGTATAGCCAAGTTCTGTGTCGATTATATTGATTGTGTAGGTTGATAAAAATGAAATTAACAACTTCCTTTTAGGTACTTACGGCCTCCAAACCGGATATTGTCTACCAAAGGTGGACGTCCAAGTTTGTGGCACCACCCGTAGCTGATTAGCTAGTCTGAGGATGAGTGATTGTCACGACTGGAGTCTAGACCCCATACAATACCGGCGTCGCTGACCTCTTAGAGGTCGCAAACAATCCTACTTACATCATTCTTACTTCCTCTAGGTTAATTTTAGCGGAAAAATTTGAAACTTTTTGTTTCTAAGCATGCTTATTACTAAACATTCTACTACATACGCAATTGTCTTCGTCAACCATCTAACATTATGATCATCAAATGAAAGAAAAAGTTTAATATAACGATAAAGATGTACTTGCCAAAATGGCACCAATACAGTGTCTAAAAGAAAACGGGAAAGAAACGCTAGTGGAACATACTGCACTAGCTCAATCCTATAACTAAGATAGAATGTAAATGGTCAAGCATCCTCTAAAGAATGAGGGCCTACCATGTGCGGATGAATAACATGCACCATCATACTTAACATTTTGCACACAACACACAACATCATACACATAGCACATATCATAATTCATATAACACATAACGTTGTTCATATATTTTATTCATATGCCATGATATCTTGGAATCATGGACTTGACATTAAGACTTCCTAATATGAGGGCTCAACATATGGGACCTCAACTAGGGAGTCTATTTTAGCAAACACAAAGTCTGCTTCATTCATTCATATGTACTTCATTTCATTTCATTCATGCACAAGTGTAAACACCAGCTATACCTAAGATGTAGTTTAAGAATTTCATTGGGTTCGTTGTGCAATGACCAAGAATGACATAATGTCATTACTTGAGTATAACTCACCTCTTGATTATCCTATCCTATTACCTTTGGTATCGTTTCTTTCATTATGTGCATCATTTGAGGCTGACCTCATTCACTCATTGGGACCTTTAACTTAAACCAACATAGATGATGTGAGCATCATGAAATCAAGTGTCATGAAACCCCACACCGAAAAGAGGTGGAATCACCAGCCAAAGTGACCAAAAACATGCTAGCGTACATGGTATTGAACCCCGCTAGGTCCTTATATTGGTAGTATAGGTTCGAAGACTAGGAGATAAAAGAACACCCACACCGAGCATGCCAGACAGTCTCATCTCATGAGATTTACGTGAACCTCCGCCCTTCTCAAAATAAGGCATAACCGCTCATAGCTAGTCTATTGGTGCTCTAATATGTCATGGAAGTTGGCTTCTAGTATGAGGAAATCATAGCTCAATAGATGATTTCTTATCTCATCATTTGTAATTACTTTGTTAATCTCAATACTTTCGTTAGAGTGTTCATACAGATTGGTCTCTTCATTAACTTTACACTCTCATAGGTGAGTACGTTTTGGTAACATTTACTTAGGATCATTTAAGATTGCTCTCATCTTTTACATTAGCCGCATATAATGTTCTTACCACATTCATTAACATTAGCACATTTTCTCTTCATTATTACTCACCTCATTTTACGTGAATGTTCATTTCATCATATGCCAATGCACTTGACCATTTAGTGTGTTCCACGCTCTTACTTAACCCTTCTAGGGTTTCATCATTTCATTGTTCATTTCATCATTTCGTGGTTCATTTCATCATTTCATTTTTCATTTCATCAAATGCCAATGCACTTGGCCAATAAGTGTGTTTCACACTATTACTTAACCCTTCTAGGGTTTCATCATTTCATTGTTCATTTCATCAAATGCCAATGCACTTGGCCAATAAGTTTGTTTCACACTATTACTTAACCCTTCTAGGGTTTCATCATTTCATTGTTCATTTAATCATTTCATTTTTCATTTCATCATTTCATTGCGTACATCTTAGGTTCACTTATTTAGACGTATGCTAGACTTATGGGTCTTTTCATACAAGCCATGTGAATTCATTTATAGTTTGTTTAACTGATTCATATCCTCCTAAGATTATGTGGTACAATACTTATGCATCTTGTATGTATGACAAGATCTAGATTTTGATCTAAGTGGGCAACATTATTCTTGAAGATTTAACTAACGTATGACTTATGCATCTATGGAATTTGGTCAAGGGAACCCGGTTTTCAAATCTTTTGAAAAACCCTTACATTTTTTTATTCTTTTTGGTTTGATCCATACATCTTGGGGACCCATGTGTGAGCCCCAATGCCTTCATTTTATTTTTCCCTTGATTTCTCCTTTCATTTTTTGCTTAATGGAACTAAGAGGATGTGGGATCGAACCCTCACAACCTCATTTACTTTTTATTTTCATTGCCTTAAAATTTCTCTCCTTTGGCCGAGGGGTTGTTGGTTCAAACCCCCATGACCCCTCTTTAATTTCTTTTAATTTTCTCCTAGAATCTGCCTTGGAGGTCGTGGGTTCGATTCCCACACCTCACATCACGTTATTTCATTTCCGTTTACTCTTCTTCACTTCCTAGAGGTTGTGGGTTCGATTCCCAGGCCTCACATTACTTTTCTTTTATTTTTTTTACTCTCCTTCATTGCCTAGAGGTCGTGGGTTCGATTCCCACGCCTCACTTTTTTTTACTCTTCCTTAAATCTGATTGAGAGGTGGTGGGTTCGAATCCCACTCCTCTCATTTCTTATTTTTTCTTTTAAGTTACATTTTCCAGCCAATACCATGGTTCGAATCCCCTTCACCACATTTGTTTTTACTTCTTTATTTTCATGGTTTTTAACATGGTGAGGTCACGGGTTAAATCCTCCGTGACCTCAATTGTTTTGATTCATTTTTCCAACATTTTGAACCCTCTTTGCTGACCGAAATTCATCACTAGAAGCTGAAAATTTTCTTTTAATTTTTCAACATCCTTTCTCAAGTTACACCTTAGTTCTTAAGGGACTTTTGTAGTGCATTTAGATCATTTTATGTGTTTTTTCATTAATTCGTTTAGCTAAGAGATTATCCTTAAATCAGCCACATTTAAACTCATATGAATATCACATTTATATCAACATGTGTAAATGAAATAGAAAGAACTATCATCGCTTTTCAAGTCCTAAAAACCATGAACATTAGCCACGGCAACACACACATACACACGTAGTTACATTTTTCGGAAACATCAACATAAGTCACATAATTCCAAACATAAATATAAACACATAATCATCACAAAAAACACGTTTCATCCCTAATTTTCTACCAGCAAACATAACCAAGCTATGATTCAATGGGAGCTAGTGACAGGGATATGCAACGGGGAACAATCCTAGTTTTTGGAATGAATATTCTGAACCTTAAGGGGGTCTCTTTGGAAAGGGACCGAGAGAGAAGACAACCCAAACCTTTTTGACGTTCAAACCTTGAATTTCTTCCCAAAGGACCCCTCAAAACACACGTCCAAATACAAGAGCTTCAACACAAACTTGACGGAAAAACCCTCTCTTTGCCTAGTGTTCAATTTGTTTTTTGGTTTTAATTTTCATTTTGAGTATTTCAAGTGTGAAGAGCTTTTGTTTACCTACTGTTTTTGTACTTTATTTGTCAGAGAAAAACGTGAGTGAGAGTGATAGAGACGTGAGAGGTAGAGAGAGATGAGCGTGGGAGAGAAGTGTTTTCTTAGGCTTAGGAGTCTTGTTTAGGACTTAGTCAAATAAGGTTTTAATTAACTATTAAAAATCTGATTCCTTTTATTTGAAAACGGATAATAACTAATAAATATAAATTAATTACATTAATTTACAAATTTAAGTGAAAAACAATTTAATTCATTGCTTCCACCTAGGTTCGAACCCGGTAGAGCAAGACTTCACTTCAAGAGCCCAATTTCGGCCCTCTCTCCCCAAAATACCCCTCCACCTTCTTAATTAAATAATTAGTTTAATATTTAAGGTAATTACAGTACGACCCTTAGCCTTGAAAAATACCATTTTACCCCTAGACCCTCCAAACCTAAGATTTTCCCTTTTTAAGCCCGGTAAAGACTCTTTCAAGTAAAACTTCGTATTCGAGAGCCCTACATGGTTGTACCCAACCTTTCCAAGCTCAACTAACTCCCCAAGTTAGTTGTCATTAGCTGTAGCAAGGGTTCCGAGCTCTGGTTCTACGCGCGTTAATCCGTGTGAACCCTGGTCTAATCATAGGCATTCTTGACACATTAAACATTTCTTATCTTATCCATATTTAGGGTTGTTACATTATACCCCGTACCCCCCTTAGGAACATTCGTCCCCGAATACACTACTCTTTACCAACAATATATATGTCATCTATAGAACGTATGCATGCATAGGTAATCCAGTACTCCCCATTTGTGAATATCTGATTCACATATTAACATGATGGGGCACATCCTTGAAACCTACTAGTAGTTTCACATTAATAGACTAAGGAACTCTTTCGTAAATTAGTCTCATCAAAGCATACAACATAAGTAAAGATATAAATCATAAAAATCAGCAACCAACATGATATCTCAAACATATTAACCTCATACTAGTGCATACACACCATACACAGTCAAATATCTGAAGGACTAATTAAGGCTACTCACCCGAGACTTCACTAGAGTTGCCTTCCCCAGCACCCCCAGACTTGAGTGTAAAGAATCATTGCTTCCTTAAAGACTCTTCACTTGGATCATTAGACTGAACTCTCTCCTTTTCTTGTCCTTGACTTCTCATAATAGGACAATCTTTCACCATGTGATCCTGTTTGCCACAACTGTAGCAAGCGTTAGTGCCCATCATACAATATCCTCCATGTAGTTTGCCACACTTCCTGCAAGGTGGTATCTCCTCAGTTGTAAAGTTTTATGAACTTCAGGGAGTAATCCCTGACTGACATCGAGCCCTGGTTATGGCTGATGAATTCGTGAACCTTATCCTCCTTCAATTGGCTAGGAAACAACTGCTCTAGAAAAGCCATCTTGAAAAGATCCAAAGTAATAGAACCCTATTCGAAGGCTCTGCTATCCTGACATACCTTGTACCAGGATTAAGCTACATCCTTTAGCTGGTAGGATTCCAACTCAGACTTCATTATATCAATCAAACCCAATAGCCAGAGCTTCTAAAGTTCTAGATTGGGCTATCTGTACAAAAGTTGTCCTTACTTCTCCATCTGTTAACCCAAATGAGTTAACAGGCATCTCTATTCTAGCATCTGGATCCGTGGGAGAAACTTGTATCACCTAGTAGCCGCTCCTCCAATCTCCCGACCTGCTTTTCTCCTTGTATTCATCTTTTGGAAAATTCAAGAGTTGATTTTAGATACACTCTTAACACCAAGAAATCCCAGATGAAAGAAGGCACGATAAGATTAGAAGAAGGAAAATTTTCCTACGCATCATGCCGTCTCTAATGCAAGATAGTGGTGCACTTTACTACCATGACTTAGAAACTACTCAATGTTGTTGGTGTAAACTTATTATCCTCAGAATTTAACCTAGCACTCTGATACCAACTTGTCATGACCGGAGTCTAGACCCCAGATGAGACCGGTGTCGTTGAACTCTCAAAGGTCGCAGACAAGCCTACTTACGTCATTCTTACGTCGTCTAGGTTAATTTTAGCAGAATATTTGAATGTTCTTCTTTCTTAACATTCTTACTAAACATTCTACTACATACATAATTGTAACCATCAACCATATATCATTAATATCATCAAATGAAAGAAACAGTTAATTATAACGATAAAGATGTATTTGCCAAAATGGCACCAATACAGTGTCTGGAAAAAAAAAGGAAAGTAACGCTAGTGGAACATACTCTACTATATCAATCCTACAACTAAGCTAGAATGTTAATGGTCAAGCATCCCCAAACGCATGAGGTCCTACCAAGTCCGGATGAATGCTCGACATCCAGATAACTGTAGCGTTGATCTTGAAGCTCTAGCGTCCACCTGTGCCTGCACCTAAAAGTTTAGATAAACACTTGTACTTAGTATGGCTATATGAAAGCACACACAAAGTACATGCATTAGTAAGAATAGCTCTTTCATAGCAACATGATTATAGCAGGTCAAGTCAGTGGACTTGCCAAATTGAGATTCAGAATGTGAGTGAACTTTCCAGATTTGGATTAGGAAAGTTTATGATCTTCCAAATTTGTTTTAGGAAAGTTATGCCATGAGAGTAACATGCACAATCATACTTAACATTTTGCACAAAGCACATAACAGCGTACACATAGCACATATCATATTTCATATAACACATAACATTGTTCATATCATTTATTCGTATGCCATGAGATCGTGGAATCATGGACTTGACATTAAGACTTCTCAAAATGAGGGCTCAACATATGGAACCTCAACTATGGAGTCTGATTTAGCAAACACAGAGTCTGCTTCTTTCATTCATACGTACTTTATTTCATTCCATTCATGCGCCAGTGTAAACACCAACTATACCTAGATGTAGTTTAAGACATTCATCGGATTCGTTGTGTAATGACCAATAAGGACCAAATGTCATTACTTGAGTCTAAATCACCTCTTGATTATCCTATCCTTACACCATGGGTATCGTTCGTTTCATTATGTGCATCATTTGAGGCTGGCCTCATTCATTCATTAGGAACTTTAACTTAAACTGACATAGATCATGTGAGCATCATGAAATCATATGTCATGAAATCCCACACCAAAAAGAGGTGGAATCACCGGCCAAAGTGACCCAAAGCATGCTAGCGTACATGTGAAGTGAACCCCGCCAGATCCCTATATTGGTAGTATAGGTTCGAAGACTAGGAGATAAAAGGAGACCCATACCCGGCATGCCAGACAGTCTCATCTCATGAGATTTACGTGAACCTCCGCCCTTCTCGAAAGAAGGCATAACCGCTCATAGCTAGTCTATCAGTGCTCAGTATAAAGTTCCATTACATTAGACTCATACATCATGGAAGTTGGCTTTTAGTATGAGGACATTATAGCTCAATAGATGATTTCTCATCTCATTATTAGTATTTACTTTGTTAATCTCAATACTTTCATTACAGTGTTCATAGAGACTGGCCTCATCATTAACTTTACACTATCATAGGTGAGTACATTTTGGTAACATTTACATAGGCTCATTTCAGGTTGCTCTCATCTTTTACATTAGCCTCGTATCATGTTGTTACAACATTCATTAACATTAGCACATTTGCTCTTCATAATTACTCACTCAGTTTTATGTGAATGTTCATTTCATCATATGCCAATGCACTTGGCCATTTAGTGTGTTTCACACTTTTACTTAACCATTCTAGGGTTTCATCATTTCATTATTCATTTCATCATTTTATTGTTCATTTCATCATATGCCAATGTACCTGATCATTTATGGGTTTCAAAGTCTTACTTAGCCCTTCTTGGGTTTCATCATTTCATTGTTCATTTCATTATTTCTTTGTTCATTTCATCATTTCATTGCGTACATCTTAGGTTCACTTATTTTTATACGTATTCTAGACTTATGGGTCTATACATACAAACCACGAGGCTTTGTTCATAGTTCGTTTAAGTGATTCATATCTTCCTAAGACTAGGTGGTACAAGACTTATGCATCTTGTATGTACGCCAAGATCTCGATTTCGATCTAAGTGGGCAGCATTATTCTTGAAGATTTAACTAACGTATGACTTATGCATCTATATGGAATTCGGTCATGGGAACGTGGTTTTCAATCTCTTGAACAACACTTGTACTTTTTTTTTTATTTTGGTTTGATCTATACGGCTTAAAGACCCAAGTTTGAGCCCTAATTCCTTCATTTTATTTTCCCCTTAATTTCTCTCTTCATTTTTTCCTTAATGGAACTAAGAGGATGTGGGATCGAACCCCCACAAGCTCATTAACTTTTTATTTTGAATACCTTAAAGTTTCACACGTATGGCCGAGGGGTTGTGGGTTCGGACTCCCGCAACCCCTATTTAATTTCTTTTAATTTTCTCCTTGAATCTACCTAGGAGGTCGTGGGTTCGATTCCCATGCCTCACATCTTTTTTATTTCATTTCCTTTTACCCTCCTTCATTGCCTAGAAGTCGTGGGTTCGATTCCCATGCCTCACATTTCTTTTCTTTCATTTTCTTTACTCTTTTTCACTGCCTAGAGGTCGTGGGTTCAATTCCCATGTCTCACATTTTATTTTATTTTCTTTTACTCTTCCTTAAATCTGATTGAGAGGTGGTGGGTTCAAATCCCACTCCTCTAATTTCTTATTTTTTTTTCTTTTAAGTAACATTTTCCTACCAATACCATGGTTCTAATCCCCTTCACCACATTTCTTTTTACTTCTTTATTTTCATTGTTTTTAACATGGTGAAGTCACGAGTTCAATCCTCCACGACCTCACTTGTTTAATTCATTTTTTCAACATTTTGAACCCTCTTTGCTGACCGAAATTCATCACTAGAAGTTGAAAATTTTCTTGTAATTTTTCAGCATCCTTTCATGAAGTTACACCTTAGTTCTTAGGAGAATTTCGTAGTGCATTTAGATCGTTTTAGGTGCATTTTCACGGATTCGTTTAGCCAAGAAATTATCCCTCAAATCAATCAAATTTAAACTCGTATGAACATCACATTTACACCAACTTTGTACATGAAATATAAAGAACTATCATGCCATTTCAAGTCCTAAACAATGAACAATAGCCATGGCAACACACACACACACACGTTGTTACATTTTTCAGAAACATCAACATAAGTCACATAATTCCAAACATACATATAAACACTTAATCATCACGAAAACACATTTCTTCCCTAGTTTTCTACCAGCAAACATAACCAAGCTATGATTCAATAGGAGCTAGTGACAGGGATATGCAACGGGGAACAATCCTAGTTTTCGGAATGAATATTCTGAACCTTAAGGGGGACTCTTAGGAAAGGGATCAAGAGATAAGACAACCCAAACCTTTTTGACGTTCAAACCTCGACTTGCTTCCCAAAGAACCCCTCCAAACACACATCCAAATTCAATAGCTTCAACACAAACTTGACGGAAAAACCCTCTCTTTGCCTAACGTGTTCAATTAGTTGTTTGTTTATAGTTTTCATTGTGAGTTCTTCAAGTGTGAAGAACTTTCGTTTACCTACTGTTTTTTTACGTTATTTGGTACAGAAAAACGTGAGTGAGAGTGATAGAGACGTCAGAGATAGACAGAGATGAGCGTGGGAGAGAAGAGTTTTCTTAGGCTTAGGAGTCTAGTTTAGGACTTAGTCAAATAAGATTTTACTTAATTAATAAAAATCTGATTTCCTCTTATTTTAAATAAGCTAATAACTAATAAATATAAATTAATTACATTAATTTACCAACTTAAATTAAAAACAATTTAATTCATTGCTTCCACCTAGGTTCAAACCCGAGTGGAGCAAGTCTTCAATTCAAGAGCCCAATTTTGGTCCTCTCTCCCCAAAATACCCCTCCACCTTATTAATTAAATAATTAATTGTATATGTAGGGTAATTACGATATTACCATTATCCTTGAAAAATACCATTTTACCCATAGACCCTCCAAACCTAAGATTTTCCCTTTTTTAAGTCCGTTAAAGACTCCTCCATGTAAATCTTAGTATTCGAGATCCCTACATGGTTGGACCCAACCTTTTCTAGGTCAACTAACTCCCTAAGTTAGTTGTCTTGGCTGTAGCAAGGGTTATGAGGTCTGGTTCTACGCGCATAATTCCGTGTGAACCCTAGTCTAAGCGTAGGCATTCTTGACACATTAATCATTTCTTATCTTATCCTTTTTAGGGTTGTTACAGCGGGGTCCCAAATATGTGCCCCTGGCACCAGGATCCCTACACATGTTGTTAGAGACACTCGGGCCACCCCTAATTAGGTGGATCCCGATGTAGTCACTGCCTCCAGTCTGATGAGGAGCGCATATGACCGGCACACCGTCTAGGTGTTCCTCGGGTTTAGAGAGAGCATATGGCTCCGAGAAGGCTTCCGGTTCAGAGTTGGACAACTCTACAGGGTCGAATAAGGCTACAACATCCTGTTCTGGATCACAAGGATCCATTCTCCTAGCCGGGCATGCCTGCACTTCCTCGTCTGATGAGGCCTAGAGTTCGGAGTCCGCTCCGGCACCCCAACATGAGGGCTCATCACCGGTAGCTGATGAGCCCAACTGGTGGTTCATACATGGCCAATACCAAATATACAAGGATGCCAAGTTGGTGAATGATAAGGGGGTGTTGACTCGCACGTTGACATTTGAGAGGCCGGTGCTTACAGGGATCTTATAGAGTCCCTTCGGTGCATGATTTTTTACTCGGAACCAACTCGAGCGAATGGCAAGGAGGTGTGGGTCCTATAGTGAGGACATTGTGCGAGAGTTCTACGCTTCATATGTAGCGAATCTTTGAGGTGCTTTGGACAGCTGAGCGAACCCGGCCAAACACCCCCTACTCATAGATGTTCACATTCGAGGCTGCCAGGTGGACATTTCTTCTTCTGCCATCCGACGCTTCTTATACGGTGGATCCACTGATGCTTATAGGGTTCCCCTCACCCCAGATTTCGACTACATGTGGGATGTGGTCAAGAGTGGCCACTTTCAGCGGAGCAGAGAACTTAGAGAGTCCACAAAGGGGTGGATTGTACAGCGGCTCTACATTGATGGTGAGGGAGCGGACTAGGTGTTGGACCCCAGAGGCCTTATCAAGAAGGACAACCTCACGTTTGCAGCCAAGTTCGTCTGGCTTTTAGTCTGCCACCGCCTATCCCCCATGGCACAGATAACATACTCACTTGGGATAGAACAATCTTGGTTGCAACTTTGGTAGTCAGGTTGGAGATCGATGTTGCGAAGTTATTTATCTCCGTCATCCATGAGAGGACTTTTAAGTCCTCTACCACTTACCTGTTTGCTTGTATGGTTTTTCAATTGTGGAGGGATGCTGGAGTTTCTACAAAATTAAAACTTTTCACGACATTAATGATAATAAGGGAATATATTTTATAAGTACTAAGGATAATTCTCGTCGTCACAAGACAATTTAAATACACAATTTCAGTATCGAAAGGTCGCAACCCTTTTCATTGAATGAAATACTTAATAAGTCTTATACAAGTCTAAATTAAAAAGTAAATAAACATAGAATATGTCCTTGAATATAAGAGGACATACCGAGTCTTGAGAGAGTCAACTTCCAAGCTTGGCTTCTAAACATCCACTTGCTTCCAACCAATACTTATAGGGTATAGAAAAGAATAGGGTTAGTACAAACATTGTACTAAGTATGACATTATGCAAAAGTAGAAATAAAGCTCTCATCCTAATTGAGTAAATCTTCATGATTATTGAAGTAAAATAACATATAAATCATCATTTAGAAAAATGAGTAGAACTTCCATAATTTTAAACCAAAGATGCAAATTACAGTGAATTCAAGAAAACCTTATAGTGAACTCTTTTTCGTTTCAACTTACAGTGAACCCTTTCTCGTCTAAACTCACAGTGAACTCATTTACCTTGAAGTTCCCCTAACCAAGGTTATCCGAAGACTTACTAAGGTAAGACATGAATAAATCTCCCATACAATCCTTTCAATACACACCCAAGTGATCCTCAAGAATACCAACCATAAGCTTACTTCACAAGAGTAACAAACCCACACTCAACATCGAGACACTAAGGAGCAAACATATGTTTAAGGACTTCACATAAGAACCCTTCTCCAAGGAAACCCACAAGTTATACATAGTGCAATATGAGAGTAACATCCCATACAACTACTCCCACCAAGAACTCCTTGAAGATTCCCTTATATTAGGCACACCACATTCTTCATTCTTAACCTTCATCATACACGACATAACTTTAAAATTGTTTCTTGACATTAGATACTAAGTCACATAACTTCATTTTCATTGCATAATAACTCATTCATACATTGCATAGAAAGACACACCAAGAATCCCCTTTCAAGTTCCTACTCGCGCAAGGGATAGATAGGGTCCTATACCACCACCTACCCTAAGTAGTAGTCTTTAGGAGACTTAGTTCATTATATTTTTTTGTGGGGGATAGCTTTAACTAACATAGACAGTGATACCTAGACATGAAATCCTGGTATTAACCCCTACCAGATGAGGGATCCCCACTTGCCTAAGGTAGGGTCATTCTTGAGCTTTTACATGAGGTTTACAATAACTACTATTATGTATGGGCATAGTTAAGGGATAAGGAGATTTCTTCTTAGTGGATCATTCATCTTTCTAATGAGGAGCACCCATCTCAAGAGGTAAATTGGATACATCATCTCTAATCACAAAGTGTACCCACCCCTTCTTTAAATCCACTCGGTGATTAACATAAATCAACCACGTAGTCTTAATCATGCATTACTAAAGGTTAAGGGTAACTGTTGGACACCACATCTCAAGTCACGAAGGGTACCCATCCTCCAACCTAACTTAGAAATCTCTAGGGAATAGTGAGGTTGCTACAAAATACTTCATCTCAACTCACAAAGAGTGTTCAATGCAAAACACCCCTTTTCATAATATAGGGATGGTAGGGATGGTCTAGACACTTAATTTCTACTTACAAAGAGTGTCCACCCTAAAATCCCCCATTTGCAATCATAAACTTCATTCATTTATTCAAAATGTGTGTGAGCACACCTTTTCCATAATTTTCATAACAATTACTCCTAAACGTATTTATACCTTCATTCATCATATATTACACAATATCATGCTTTACATATACATATACTTCACTTAGACATAATCTCTACAAAGTATACAATTGAAGATCCATAAAGCATATCAACAAGAGCATCATCATTATAACTTTACTTCATATATTAAGCCGTCAAGGCCATACTCACAATACACATATAAATATATAATCATATACTTCAAGTAAATATCGCCACCAAAGGTGGACCAAACCACTCAAGAATCATTTAAATGGAAAATAAACAAGATAGAAAAACTTACTCTTCATCCAAGCTCTCACTATATTTTATCAGTATTTCACTTAAACAACATAAATAGGCATATATAGGCAGTAGATAACCCAAAATACAACATATGAAACTCAACTCTAACATTATCTAGATAAGAGAAACAAACCCGCTTCATAAGCCAAAAGTTGATAATAAGCATAAACATGCTTTCCTTGAAGTTTCGACATTAAAATCACCAACTAACACTAAAAAAACATATTTAAATCCTTAAAACATTTTCATGCAAAGAACCATGCTGAGATTTAAAGATAGGAGAAGTTGGGGTTTAAAACCCTTTTTGAAATCTCTTTGAAGTGTTTCCTTGAATGAAGGAAAGTTCAAGGATGACTACCATACCTCAATGAGAATAAAACCACGAACTTTTGATGAATAAAACGTCCAAAACCTACAAGCCTAACCCTTCCTTGAGTTCTAGCTTCAATGGAGTTTGGGAGAGTCTTTCTTAAGGGAGGTGTTTTGGGTTTTTGAAAATGAAGTCTAAAATTAGGTCTTTGTGTTTGAAACCTCTTGAAATACCTAAATTTAACACTATGAGTCAAAGGGAAATTCTTCACACTAATTTGATTTACCTTCTCTTTTTATTACTCTCCCTACTTGGGGTTTTGGTCTAAGTTTGATATTCAAACAAACCACATTTCATGAAAGTTATGGATAAATATATAAAAAGGGGTTACATTTGCTCAAGGTCTTCAAAGAAAAGGATAAAGCTCAAAGGGGTCCAAGCAATGTTCACAAAACTCATAAGGTTTGCCATAAAAAGAGGAATATTGTCAGATTATTTTACTCATCAAAATCATTAACTAGAATCATTTGAAAACCTTGCATCACTTAGTTAACTGGACCAACGAGGGAAATTCTAGGTTTCACTACACACAATGTTCAAGTAAAACTCATCACACAAGGCATGGACAACAATATCAAACGAGACTCATTCGAGCTAGTGTGCAATGTTCATCACAAGAGACTTCATCCGATAACTGGATAGTCACTACAAGATACAAAAAGTTCACATATTGTCTATGAAATTTCATTTGGCTACATAGTATCCGTGCATTTATCTTTGATTGATTTATAACACTATTCAAGTTATTGGTATTGATCATAACAGATACTCAAATTTTCACAAGATTAACCACATTTAAACAAAACAGAAGGTGGAAAAAGTTTTCAGATGGGTCAAAAACCATTTTCATTCAAAACAAGGAACCATAGGCTCAAACATCCACAAGATAGAATCAAACACAATTTTAAACACAAAACACAATCTATACAGATAAAGCAGGCATATAAATACCTCACCCAACAACAAACGAAAATCAATTGTCGTCAAATGATATAAAAATAATCGAAACTCATTAAAAATGACAAAGAGAGGGGTAAAGAAATATTTTTTCCTCAAAGTTACTCTATTTGTCGGGGCATCACTGCTTGGTATCACATCCTCTATAACAGCACTCGACTCAGACATAGTGGTGTCTGTCAAATAAATAATTTAGGTAGTCTCGAACATAGATCCTTCAATTCAACTAGATTATCATAAGATTTCTCATCTCGCTCCGTAAGCTCATCATCATCTATCTCTATCATTGACTCACCAACAATAGGTAAATATCCGGTTGTAGCAAGAGGCACCTCAAAACTTCTTGGAACACACTAAGACTCTTCTACCTTGAATAGAGAAGGGAAGTCTATGAACTTCAGGTAGTCCACGTCCTCTCTCAAATTAGAAACCTGAGCTTTCAAAGTCGTCAACTCCAAGTAACCCATGTACTCTCTCACAAATATTTGCTCTCTTTGTAAGATCACCAAAAGACGTCCGTAGGGGTACCAATGCAGCTGAAATAGCCCCCTCAATCATCCAGGGTACCTCGGTATCTAGCTGAGTAGCTCGCACATCAGTTGAATGGTCTAGGTGCCCCATCTTGAGAATAATGGTTTAAGTGATCCCGGTATGCAAAGAAGCTGCATAAGAACCATGAGCAAAGAAAGAAGTGTAAGAGGGTGTACTTGAAGGCTCGTAGGTTAGAGTAGGAAAATATGCCTCTACTAGTATACAAGCAACATCAAATTCTTGGGATGCATCCACCAGAGCCTTTTTCCTCCTATATGCTTCATCGATGTGTACTCGACCTCTATGCATCAGATATCATTGTAAGATATGGAAGTGACATCTATGTACTTGTTGTCATCACGAGGAACTCTAGCACGCCGTACATATAATATTTTTTTGCCCTTATGTCCATCTACTGATCAATGATGAGTCCCAAATTCAGCTATTTCTTTGAGATGATGATCTAAGACAGGCCGTCTTGGTGGGCAGAAGATGGACTCATTCCCTGAGGGCTTGATCAAAGTTCTGATGAACCCTATCAATATCGAGTAAAAAATTTCAAATACTTCTTCTTAATGGGAGCTCCTTCTTTAATCCACCTTGGAGTGGTGTCAGCAATAAGGGGAGAAATCCACCCCTTTAGGTCATCTAAGGTATGTGTTGAAGCTAAGTTTTCATACTCATGCTCAAACCCTCTAGCTCTATCAACTGCATCATTGATATGATCGTTGATACATCCACTTATTTCTCGAGACTACAACAAACACAGACTCTACCGGTCTATAGGCATTGTCCTTCTTCTTCCACTAAAATACTAGGTCACTGTAACGAGGGTATAACAGTTATACCTCAAAAATCTAATGACTTAGACTAGACCTTAACTATTTAATAATGTTTAAAATGATGTTTGAACTAGACTAACGTAATAAACACTATTTAGATGTAATACATCCTAAACGTCAAGGGACGACCATGACGTCTGAAAACTAGTGAAAATGAACTAGTAGACATCCTTAGGTCTTTTGAAGGGTTGGGAGTGTCTTGTTGAGGATAAAGATCATAAATATACTTTAAATAGGTAAAATAATGTTTATAGGGTTAAAACGTCAAGGTGAGAACCCCCAAGGTCTACCCTAGGGGTCCTTGAGGAGGACCCAACCATTGGACAACAAGCTGCCCAAGGCAGTAGGGCATTGTGCATGGTAGAAACAAGTCCGCATAGAGGGATAGGTTCACCAAAGGTCATAAGTGTTGGTACACATCGCCGAAGTGTCGCAGACTCTACTGTCTGAAAGTTTAATATCAAAAATCTTGTGGGAAAAGTTCCGCGATGTGCTTATTCCTCGATGAAAAATCTGAAATTTGAAGTCTAGTTTGCCTTCACAAAAAGGTCTAACTAAGTGATGGGTCTTTTGGGTATTTTAGGGAAGGGATATATTGCATATAGGTCAGTTTTAGACCACATTTACTCACCCAAATCAAATCTCCAAATTGAAATCCAAATTACTCTCACATCTCTCTCTACCCAACCTCCATTGAAGATCATTGGAGATTGAAGAATAAGACTGATTCTTCAAGTTTTGTACTCAAATTTTTTGATAAAGTCTTCATTAAGGTATGTATTCTTTTACTATTTGGTTTCCTTTCTTCAAGAGGTCCAATCAAAGATCATTTTAGACCCCCCCACAAACAATCAAGGGTTTTCTCTACACACGAGTCTTCTTTTAAAACCTAAATTGTTAATCAATTATGATGAATTATGATTACTTAGGATTATTTAAGTGTGTAATGATGGGTAATTTAAATTTTTTGATTGAATATCCAATGGACCCATGTTCTTCCCCAGTTTTCTAATCATTCGTATTTGATGAATTTCTTGAAGATAATGAGTATATTAATTGTTATATTGGTGATAATTGTATTATTACTTCATGGACCACCTTATGTCATGCATTAATTGGGTTTTGATCTAATTCTTCAATAACCCATGAATGTCCCTCTTCTCCTAAACCTAACTCTTGAATTTTGTTGATTAATGACTAGAAGTGATGTAATTAAGTATGTTCTTGTATAATTGATTGTACTATGATTATGATAATTGATTTGATGGATACATATAATTAATTTGAGATTAAGTCTTAAATGGGTTTCTTAGAGGTTATTGGTAAGACCTTGAAGGTCATGAACTTGCTATTATAGTGTTGTTGGTCCATACATGGTAATGTTAGTTAATCAATGAATGAATGATGAAGTTATGAATGTATCAATATTCTATGAATATGATGGTTGTGAGATGAATAAGGTTGTACTATTATGAGGGATTTATGGTAATTCCAATTTGCATCTTATGATTATGCTATGATGTAATGTTCTCACATGGTGTTGGATTTGTGATGAAAGGACTTTCTCATCCTATAACCTATGAACTATAAACATGTTATATGAGGAGTTAAAGCCCTGAGACCTATGATATGTAGTAATTTTAAGGAATACTTAAAGATACTTAAAAAAGGGAATTTATCTTACCACTAAGTGAACTTGACGATAGAGGGATCTCGTCACAAAGAAGCTTCCCCGATATTCTCATGAGGTGGGAACTACAATATAAATTGCTATAAACAGAGTTTCTAGTAACAACCTCCTAGTTTCTTAACTATATGCCCCATAGGAAAGCTAGCTAGTGGATCTACCAGATACAATGATAATGTTGATGTCCTACCTTGGCAAGTAGGATGCCCTTCTTTTCTGTGTGAGGGATTCACACCGAATTCCATATTTAGCTCACATAGTCTCATGTCACTTATGGAAAATTTTTCGAAAGTAATATTAATAAATGAAAGTAAGAATATTAACACTAACTACGACTACTTAAGAGGTTTTACATAGTGTAGGTAACAGTATGGGACTTTACCTATGCATTGTACAAGTGGACCTTGAGGGGAGTTCTAGGGTAGGTTCTTCACGTACATATATTATGAATGAAATGTATAATGTTTGTCTTACATGATGTTGGTTTCACTTGATATATATGATGTTGGTCTAAATTGTTATGTATGTTATTGACTACACTTGTTATGATGTTACATGAGATAAAGGCAATGCTTATGGCCACTTTGCTAGTGTACTTGGTTTATGTGAGGCCATAGGGATTCACATATACATTGCACTAGTGAACTTGGATTGATGTTATGAGTAAGGTCTTATTATGTATTAATTAAATGGACTCTACATATGAAATGTTGACTATGACATTATTATGATGTTACTCTTGAACATGAATATGAATATATATTATTCTTGTTGTGGTATGGACTTGTATATGTTCATGGAATGTGTATATTAGCATGTCTTTACTAAAATTTCCCTTTGTGCATATCATTCATGTTTTACTTGCGTATATCCATACTAAGTACATGTGGTTTGTACTAACCCATATCTTTTCTCTAATCTGCACAAAGTGTAAGTTTGGGGCATTGAAGAGTTTCTAGTCCTTTCTTGAAGAACTTTGATTCCTGTCCCCAAGTTGGTGAGTCCTAAATCCGAGGATGGAGATGCTAGTTCTAGCTTCATATTTTCTTATTCAAAGACTTTATTGTAATTCCTATTATAAGACGTATTGTAATGATGTAAGGTCTAAGTCCTAATTCTCTTACTCTAATGTTTAGATTGTCATGTGAGACAATTATAGATTCTATTTTGATATATGTGAAGTGAAGTTGAACTTCAAAAGAAAAGTTTTAATTTTTTCAGCTTTCTATTCTATCAATGATGCAATGATGTACGACGCTAAGGAATTATCTAAGGCCTCTAAGAGGACGAACACGCTAGTTACAAGTAGGGGGTGCTCTCCTGTCATGAAAAACATGATATTAGAGCATTAGTTTGAATAATCTTAGGAATGATGTCTCACAAAACCACGTCTATGCAGAGTCTTGTTCATAATTGTGAAGCGATCCACTCTTATGAATAAGAGGCTATGTGATGCTTAGGACATTTTCACTTCTTTGGCATTCTTAAGTCGTGCCTCAATAGTCATAACTCTATGTGTCCTTTTCTTCTAATTCTTTTCTTGTGGTTATAGGCTATGCCTACTAGAAGGGAAGCTGCAAGAAGGGTTGAAGAGGAGATTGGTAATGCGGGAGTTCCTCTCCAAGACAACCAAGCTCCTTCTTAAGAGCAAGTTCCTCTAGGTGACCAAGCTCTGATCGATCCTCCGGTCATGTCAGATGAGAAATAATGTGGATTTCCTAAAGTTGACTCAAGTCATCATTACTCAAGCTCAAGTCGTAACTACTCAAGCTCAAGCTATGAAAATAGAAGCAAATCAAGAAGTTGCACCCCATGTGAATCAAAATGATAGTCCCATGACTTCTCCTCTAAGGAGACTTAACAAAGATGAATCCTCCAATGTTGTTTGGATAGAAGGTAAATGAAGATCATACAGACTTTCTAGATGAGGTTATAAGGTACTTTATGCTATGGGGTGAGTTCAAATGAGAAGGCTGAGCTAGACGCTTATCAACTCAAGGATGTGGCTCAAACTTAGTACAATCAATGGAAAGAAAATAGGGCTTGGGACAGTGTCCCATAAGTTGGGAAGTCTTTAGGAGGGAATCTCTTGATAGATTCTTCTCAAGGGAGAAAATATAGGCAAAGGTTGAAGAGTTCATAAACCTTTGTCAAGGAGGTATGAGTTTTCAAGGATACTCTTTGAAATTCATCAAGTTGTCCGAGTATGCTTCTTCTTTAATGTCTAATCCTAGAGATGAAAATGAACCATTTTGTAACGGGTATGTCTAATGATCTTTGAAGAGTGTCAGGCTGCAATGCTTCATGACAACATGGAAATTTCTCGTTTGATGGTTCATGCTCAACAAGTTGAGGAGAGTAGGCTTACGAGGAAAAATAGGAATGCTAAAAGGGCAAAGCCCTATAATGGAGGTACTTCTAAGAGTGAGTTTGAAATCAAAGACAAACCAAAGTTTATGAAGAGATTCTCCAACCAAGTTCCTTTTAATTTGTCAAAGGCTAACAAGGATAGGGTGTCTAACCCTAAGCCTCAAGGAGGAAAAGTTGGTGGTTCCTTAAGTGAGAGACCTAATTTTGCCAAATGTAGCAAGAGGCACTTGGGTAAATATTTTATGGGTTCGAGTAACTATTTTGGTTTTGAAAAAAGTTTCCACATGGTGAAAGATTGTTCCATGGAGAAGCCATTAGTAAGGGATAGTAACCAAGATCAAGCAAGTAGTCTTAGTTTCGATGCTCTTTAGAATAACCGCTTCTATGCTCTCAAATTTAGGGGTGATAAAGAGGATTCTCTCGATGATATTATCGAAATATTGTAAGTATATTAAATTGATGTTTATGCATTGCTAGATCTGGGTGCAACTTCATCTTTTATAACCCCTTTAGTGCCTATGAAGTTTTATGGGCTCCTCGATGTCTTAGTTGAACTATTTTTTGTTTCTACCACGGTCGGTGACTCTGTTGTTTCTAAGAAGTTGTCCCAAATTATTTTGCAATAGATTTCAATTGGTTGACTTGGTAGAACTTGAAATGTTGGACCTTGATGTCAGATTGGGGATGGACTGGTTACATGCTTGTTTTGCTTCAATTGATGGTAGAATAAGGGTGGTAAAATTCCAATTTCCAAATGAACTCGTTTTAGAATGGAAGGGGGAAACTCAATCCCTAGAGGTCAAATAATTTCATGTCTTAAATCCTGTAAGATAATTTTTAAGGGATGTATATATCATATAGTGAGGGTCAAGGACCATAAATCCAAGGCTCCTCCTTCAGAGTCCGTCCTTATAGTGAAGAACTTTTTGGAAATCTTCCCCGATGATTTACCCATAATTCCTGCCGAACGGGAAATATATTTGATGCCGGATACAAAACCCATCTCAATTCCTCCTAATCGGATGGCTCTGACCAAGTTCAAATAATTGAAATCTCAACTCAATGATTTTAGACAAGGGTTTTATACATCCAAACAAATGTCCATGGGGCGCTCTGTTATTATTTGTAAACAATTAAAGATGGGTCTCTTAGAATGTATATTAACTACTGACAATTGAACAAGGTCACTATAAAAATAAGTATCCTCTCCCTAGAATTGTTGATTTACTTGATAAACTCCAAGGTGCGAGTAACTTTTTTAAAAATGAAATTAAGGTCAGGGTATCATCAATTTAGAGTGAGAAATGTTGATATTCCTAAAATGGCTTTTCGAACGATACATGGTCATTATGAGTCCTAGTTATGTTGTTTGGTCTGACTAATGTCCCAACATATTTTATGGACCTTATGAATAGGGTGTTCTAGAATTATCTTGATTCATTTGTCATTGTCTTTATTAATAATATTTTTGTATATTCCAAGAGTGAGGATGAACACATGGGTCATTTGAGTGAAGTATTGCAACTCTTCAACGAGAATCAACTCTTTGCAAAATATAGTAAGTGCAAATTTTTGCTAAGGTTAGTGGCTTTTCTTGGTCACATTGTATCTAGTGTGGTTATTGAGGTTGATCCGAAAAAGAAGGAGGCGGTTGAAAATTGGCCTAGACCTTTAAATCCCACTGATATTCGAAGTTTCTTGGGTTGAGCCAGGTATTATAGGAGATTTTTTTGATGGGTTTGCATCAATCTCTTCTCCATTAACTACCTTAACCCAAAAAAATTTAAGTTTGAATGGACAGAATCTTCTGAGATAGGCTTCCAAAAGTTGAAAGATAAGTTTACCTCCGCTCCGGTGGTGACCTTACCAGAGGGTACCAAAAGGTTTGCTGTGTATTGTGACGCTTCTTGAGTAGGTTTGGGTCGTGTTCTCATGCGACATGGTAAGTTGATAGCATATGCCTCCAGACAACTCAAGGTGCATGAGAAGAATTATCCAACTCATTATCTTGATCTAGAGGCCGTAGTGTTTGTTTTGAAAATATAAAGACATTATCT
Source organism: Solanum neorickii (assembly GCA_027704865.1). Classification (NCBI taxonomy): domain Eukaryota; kingdom Viridiplantae; phylum Streptophyta; class Magnoliopsida; order Solanales; family Solanaceae; genus Solanum; species Solanum neorickii. The sequence goes on from JAKWJC010000370.1 coordinate 13,005,033, forward strand.
ATATGGATTGCATGGAGATGAGTTCACCGATCGTAAGAGTCTCCAATATGTGTTCACTCAAAAAGATCTAAATCTCTGTCAAAAGGAGGTTAAAGCTTTTGAAAGATTACGATATGAGTGTCATTTACCACCCCGGGAAAGCCAATGTGGTTGCAGATTATTTGAGTCGAATGTCTATTGGTATTGTAGCCAATATTACCGATGGTAAGAAATAATTATTAAAAGATGTACATAGATTGGCCTGGTTGGGTGTTCGACTTGAAGATTCTCCAAAAGGTTGTGTCATGGTACATCATAACTCGTAATCATCTTTAGTGGTTGAGGTGAAGTTTGAGCAACATCTTGATCCTATATTGATGGAGTAGAAGGTTTTATTTTTAGCAAGTCCAGTGAGTCATTCTACCGGGGGTATGGGTACTTAGGTACCAACGTAGGTTGTGTGTGCCAGATGTGGATGGCTTAAGGAGACAAATTTTTGGAATAGGCATATGGTTCCCGATATTCCATTCATTCGGGTGCCAAAAAAATGTATGGTAATCTTCAAGACATCTATTGGTGGAATGGTTTAAACAAGGATATAGCGGAATTTGAAGCCAAATGTCCTAATTATCAACAAGTTAAAGCCGAACATCAAAGGTCGGGATGGTTGATTCAAGATATAGCTATTCGTACTTAGAAGTAGGAAGATGTCAATACGAATTTTGTTAAGGGTTTGTCTCGTACACAAAGGCAATATGATTCGGTTTTGGGTTATTGTAAATAGATTGACCAAATAAGCCCATTTTATTCCCGTCAAAGCTACTTATTCGGTGAAATAATATGCTAAGTTTTATCTCAAGGAGATTGTGAGAATGCATGGAGTTCCTTTGTCTATCATTCCGAATAGGGGTACTCAATTTACTTCACTTTTGGAGAGCATTCCAAAGTGAACTTGGTACCAAGGTGGAACTTAGTACCGCATTTCGTCACCAAAATGTTGGTTTGGCAGAACGAAACATCCAAACCTTGGAAGATATGTAGAGGGAATGTGTCATTGACTTCAAGGGTAATTATGATGAACATCTAACATTGATAGAATTTGCCTACAATAATAGCTATCATTCAAGTATAACCATGGCACCCTTTAAGGACTTTATGGGAGGATATGTAGATCTCCGATTGGGTGGTTTAAAGTAGTTGAGTTTACTATAATAGGCCCCGAAGCAATCTATGAGGTTGTGGAGAATGATTCTCTCATAAGGGATAGATTGAAGATGGCCCAAAGTCGGTAAAAATCTTATGCCAACAATAAAAAGAGGGACTTGAGTTTATGGTAGGTGACTTGGTCTATTTGAAGATATCACCTATCAAAGGGGTGATGAGGTTTGGTAAAGAGGGGAAACTTAGTCCACGGTATGTGGGGCCATATAAGGTTGTGAAACACATCATAAATGCTGCCTATGAGTTGAAATTACCTTTTGAGTTTGCTCCGGTGCATCCGGTGTTCCATGTGTCAATGCTCAAAAAGTGCATAGGCATTTTGCTGTTTATCCTCCCTCTAGAAGGTTTAGAAGTTGATGCTAACTTTTCCTATGAAGAGGTTTTGAATGAGATTTTAGATTGTCAAGTGAAGAAGTTGAGGAATAAGGAAGTAGCTTCCGTAAAGGTTCTTTGGAAGAATCATCTTGTGAAAAATTCTACTTCGGTGGTTGAGGCGAATATTATGCCCGATATCCTCATCTTTTTCCTTCCTCTTCTAGTCAAGGTTGAGGTTAGTAATTTCTCCTAGTTTTGTTTTATGAAGGGTCTTAAGTTTATTTGAACTTCCATGATTTCCCTTCATTATGCATGTTCGTGTGACAATTCATGTTTCATTGTGTCTTGAATTATATGTTCTTCATACTTGATGGTACTTTATTATATGGTTGGAACAATTGAGTTATGTGTTATTTCTTGTTATGAAATTTCTCAAGTGTGAAGTAATGAAATGATGTATTGCTCCTTATTGAATATGTTCAGCTATATGAGAAGGAGAATGACATTCCTCCTTGCAAAATGTGAAATGATGAAATATGTGCATAATTGGTAGTTGGCATAGAATTTACCTAATAATGATGCATTGTTGTGTTGAGAGTTGAGTAATTATTTTCGTATTTTGTTATTGGATTATCATTGTGTATCATGTGTTTGATGGGATGCTAGTCTTGAGTCATAAATTGCAAATAAAGATTTTAAAGTGTCATTCAAGGACAAATGTTCCCCAAAATGGAGGGGGGGGGGGGGGGATATTGCTATAACTCGAAAATCCAGTGATCTGGACTAGAGTCTCATATATTAAATATTTTTTAAAAATGATTTTTCCAAACCTACATTACTGTAATAAACTTGATTGAGACATATTAGATACTAAACATCAAAGGACGGCCATGACATCAAGAAACTAGTGAAATTTAACTACTAGACGTCCTTAGGTATTGTGAAGGTTTGAAAGTGTCGTATGGAGGATAAAACTTGTAAAAATATTTTAAATCGGTAAAATAATGTTTATAGGATCAAAAAGTCCAGGTACAACACCCCAAGGACAACCCTAGGGGTCCTTGAGGAGGACCCTTGCAAGTTGATGTTAACATTGTCTAGGGAGTGTGCATCGACGAGATGCAGGAGATGCACACTCCCTAGACAGTGTCAACATCAACTTGCAAAGGTCCTCCTCAAGGGCCCTTAGTTGGTCCTTGGGGAGTTGCACTCGGACGTTTCGACCACGAATCACCTAACACATGTTATAAACCCTTCCACTTAATTTCATAAATTTCTGACTCCTAAAAGCTATTTAAATAGGCTAAGGCATGCCAGTACCCCTTAGAACTAGTTTCTGAACATCATAGACGTTTTGGTTCCTAAACTTCCGAAATGACCTATATTTATTTAAATAGATCTTAAAACAGTGTTTAGACCCTATGGTACCTATATTCGGCTTTAAGACTCATCTTAGATTTTCGTAGTGTTCATTATCGCCCCTTAGGAACATTCGTCCCTGAATGACACTAAATTCCTTTGAAGGGAGGAATAGAGTCGAGACTAGCAGCCAAATCAATCAATAGTATCAAATCAACATAAATCATATCATTTCAACAAGGCAATTTCAAAAATCCTATTACCACACACAAGGCTCAAACACTTATCATGAGGCATTTCCTCCTCAAAATACACATGAGCTCAACATACATTACATGAGTCAATTAGCACAAAGTTCAACTTATCAATAGTTAACATAAATTTTCACTAAGACTCGGAACGTCAAAAAAATGCACAACACATCTCAAACAAACCAAAAGAAAGGCAAAATGTCAAGCTTCAAATGTACTAGTTCACTGTAATGCAACTCAAAATGCACATTTTTGCAAAACTTCACCAAAAATCATGAAACTTCAATTCCTAGTCATATTTATGTTATCAAAAAGAACAAAAAGATGAGGGTAACGGGACTTTAAGTCGGCCTCGGCCTCCCATCTTACACCCTCAACTAGGTGATTCTTCCATAATACATTTAGAGAAACCACCTCTTTATTCCTTAACTTCTTCAATTGCCTATCAGAAATTTGAACCAAAACTTTCTCATAAGAGAGGTTGTCCTTGACACCAAGACCCTCAATAGGAAGAATAGACTCGGGATCACTAATACCCTTTTTCAACATAGAGACATAAAAAACTAGATGAATCAAAGAAAATTCACTAGGATGTTTCAATTCATAGGCAACCTTACCAATCCTTTGCAAGATTTCATAGGGACCCACATAAGGAGGACTCAACTTCCCTTTCTTGCCAATCTAACCACCCCATTCATTGGTGAAATTTTCAAATACACCTTATCACCATCATCAAACTCCAAATTCCTTTTGCTTTGATCGGCATAACACTTTTGCCCACTATAAGCCGTTTGCAACCGGTTCCTTATGATATGAACCTTTTCCAAAGTCTTATAAACCAATAAGGCTCACCCACTTCAAACCATCCAATTGGAGATCTACACCTCCTACCATACAAGGCTTCATAGGGAGCCAAGTAAATGGATGAATGAAAACTATTATTATAAGAAAACTCCACCAAAGGAAAAGTTTTATCCCAATTTCCCTTGAAATCAATGATACAAGTCCTAAGAATATCTTCAAGGGTTTGAATAGTATGCTCTGCTTGACTATCTGTTTGGGGATGAAAAGTGGTACTCAACTTTACCTTGGTACCCAACCCTTTTTTGAATGACCTCCAAAACCTAGATGTGAATTGTGTACCCCGATCTGATATGATTGATAGCGGAATACAATGGCGACACACAATCTCATCTATGAAGATCCTAGCATAATCTTCCGCCGAATAATTAGACTTGACAAGAATAAAGCAAGCGGACTTGGTCAACCTATCCACAACCACCTATATAAAATCATATGACCTTTGAGTCTGAGGTAAACCCACTACAAAGTCCATATTGATGCATTCCCCCTTCCAAGTAGGAATTTGGATCCTTGTAGTAAGACATCTGGCTTTTGATGTTCGGCCTTTACTTGTTGTTAATTTGGACACTTAGCGGCGAACTCCACTATGTCCCTCTTCATACCTTCCCACTAAATTTCCCTAAGATCATGGTACATTTTTGTCGAACTCGAATGAATTGAGTAGCGGGACCCATGGGCTTCTTCTATGATTTGGTCCCTCAACCCATCTACCTTGGGAACACATAATCTCCCTTGGAACTGTATAATACCATCCCCCAGGGATAATGCCTCATTAAGCATGCTGATGACGTTTCCTTAAACTCTATCAATGATTCGTCAAGGTGTTGCTTGGACTTCACCTCAACTACCATTAATGACTCGGAGTTGTCATGGACCATGAAACCGCCATCTGAATAATCTTCTAAATTCACCTCTAACCTAGCCAACAAATGTACATCCCTCACTAGGTCTTTCTTGGCTTCATCAATGTGAGATACACTACCCACAATCATATGACTTAGGGCATCTGCAATCACATTAGCCTTGTCAAGGTGATATAGGACACTCATGTCATAATCTTTCAACAATTCTAACACTTTTTTTTTCGAGATTCAACTCCTTTTGCGTAAACACATATTAGAGACTCTTATGGTTGGTAAAGACATCAATTTGTACATCGTACAAGTAATACATCCATATTTTCAAGGAAAACACCATGATCGTTAATTCAAGGTCATGATTGAGATGATTTCCCTCATGTACCTTAAGTTGCTTAGAATCATAGGCTATTACCTTCTCAAGTTGCATAAGCACACACCCTAAACCCATACGAGATGAATCACAATACAGAACAAACCCCCTTGTAACCTCCAGTAAGGTCAACACCAGAGCGGAAGTAATATTATCTTTCCACAATTGGAAACTTTTCTCACATGCCTCTGACCACTCAAATTTCTTACTCTTTTGGGTCAAAGTAGTCAAGGGATATGCAATGGACGCAAAACAATCCACGAACCTCCGATATAACCCACTATACCCAATAAACTTCTAATATCAGTTGGAGTCAAAGGTCCAAACAAATTTTTCACCGCCTCCATTTTGCTTGGATCAACCTTAGCTCCTTCACTAGAGATGATATAACCAAGAAATGTCACAGAACTCAACCAAAGCACACACTTGCTTGTTCTTTAGGGCTTTACAATACCACTCTGAAATGACCCATATGATCACCCTCATTCTTCAAATATACCAAGATGTCGTCAGTTAAGACAATGACAAATGAATCTAGGTAATTTCGAAAAACTATATTCATTAGGTCTATAAACGCCCCTGGAGCACTAGGTACACAAAAATACATTACTAAGAACTCATAATGACAATATCTAGTTATTGAATTCCATTTTTGGTATATCCTCACCTCTCACCCTATGTTGTGATACCCCGATCTCAAGTCAATTTCGAGAAGTAGCTCGCCCCTTGGAGTTGATCAATCAAGTCATCAATCCGAGGGAGAGGATACTTATTCTTAATGGTGACCTTGTTGAGTTGGCGGTAGTAAATTCACATTCTCATGGACCCATCCTTTTTCTTCACAAAAAAACTGAAGAATGCCATGGAGAAATATTAGGTCTTATGAAGCCTTTGTCTAGTAAATATTAAAGTTTAGCCTTCAAATCTTTCAATTCGGTCGGAGCCATCCAATAAAGAGGAATTAAAATGGGATTCATTTCTTGTAGCAAATCGATATCAAAATCAATTTCCCGTTCGAGAGGAATATCGAGAAGGTCATTCGAAAGAAACTCCAAAAATTCACTCACTATGGTGACCGACTCAATGGGAGAAATTTTGAAGTCTAAATCTTGGACTCTTATTATGTGATATAGACAACCCTTTGAGATCAATTTTCATGCATTTAGACTATAGATAATACGACCTCTAGGAATAGAATTTCCCCCTTTCCACTCAATAACGGGTTCATTTGGAAAGTTAAACCTCACGACTCTTGTCCAACAATAAATGGAGGCAAAACATGCATGAAACCAATCCATACCCAATATAATATCAAAGTCAAACATATAAAGTTCTACTAGGTCAACATAAGAAACTCTATTGGGCAACATTATAGGACAATTTTTATACACCCTCTTTGCAACAACCGACTCACCCACCGGAGTATACACTATAAAAATTTCATGCAAAATATCATCTAAGATATCAAACTTTTTGGCTACTAGAGGATTAACAAATGATAAAGTAGCGTTGGGATCAACTAAAACATATACATCAATAGGAAAGACTTTCAACATACCGGTCACCACGTCGAGAGAAGTCTCTTGCTCACCCCTAGAGCGGAGAACGTAGAAGAGGTTCTTCTTTGGAGCTTCATTTCAACTACTTGCTTGAGGCAAACCACTACCCTTGTCTTGACCCCTCATATTTGGGCAATTGCTAACCTTGTGCCCACTTTTACCACAACCAAAATAATTGTCCGTCACCTTAATTCAATCATCATAGTGCTTCTTGTTACACTTTCCACAAGTTGGCTTCTCGGTTGGTAAATTAATACCCCTTCCCTTCTTGAACTTAAAGTTAAACGCCATATCACCACTAGCCTTTGGGAACTTGGAATAAACATGACTTGAAACCCGCTTCTTAAACCTAGGCTTGTCTTGTATATCAAGCATATTCTTTGAAGAACCTCCATTAAAAGATCTTGCCCTCTTAGCATCCTTACTTTTCCGCCTAGGGTTTGCCTTCTATACATACTTGTCATGAACCATAAGAGGAGAAATGTTCATATTGTCATGTAGCATAGCAGAATGACACTCCTCTTGCAAATCATCCGACGTCACAAAGCGACTCATTTCATCTCTAGGATTGAAAACCAAAGGAGGAGCATATTTCGACAACTTAGTTAATTTCAAAGAGTAGTCATGAACACTCATACTTCTAGGGTGAAGATTGATGAACTCCACCACTTTAGCCTCCCTCATCTCCCCAGGAAAGATTTAATCAAGAAAAGTCTTCTTAAAGATCTCCCAAGTCAAGGGACCACCTCTCAAAGGCCTATTATCTCTCCATTGTACAAACCATGCTTTGGCCACATCTTTGAGTTGAAAAGTTGCCAACTCGACCTTCTCACTCGTGGAAAACCCCATAGCCAAAAGTATCTTATAGACTTCATCGTTAAATTCCTGGGGGTCTTCCTCAACCTTAGACCCGTAGAAGGTAGGAGGGTTCATTCGAGTGAAATCCTTTAGATGGGAAGACATAGTAGTAACTTGTTGATGAGGACAAGGTACAAGCTCCCGCTTTGCTTGGGCCGTCATAGCTTGGGCATGAACTGTGGTGACTTGAGGCAATTGAATGAGGTCAGCCCTTATATCCTCATCCGTCAATCGGGGGGATTGACCGGATCTTGCTCCATATTAGAATCTTCTTCAAGTAAAGGAACTTGTTCGCTACGGGGAGGATCTCCCGCATTGACAATTTTTTCTTCAAGTCTCCGAGCCGCATTCCTTCGAGTGATCATTATTCCTATAAGCACAACAATAGGATTATACGCAAAATTGCACCATAAGTATACTCTAATGGCAAGATATAGGATTTCCAAGAAAGAAAGTGATTCTTAGGCATCACATAGATTCCTATTAATAAGTGTGACACGCTTCATAATGATGAATACAAATCTACATAGACGTGGTAGAGAGAGAGACATTGATACCATGTTTTTTACGTCCGAGTTTACCCCCCAGATGTAACCAGCGTCGTCGTCCTCTTAAGGAATAAGACTAGTCTCTTAGTCTCATGTCATTACATACATAGGTTGAAATTGTAGAAAAATTAAAAGTTTTCATTATATCTACTTGGAGGTTTACATAGACCTCTACATACACATAATATAGTCGTATCGAGTATACATACACCATTTGTATAGAAACATTACATAGACTTCTACTTTTATTGCGCATACATATATATAAGATACAAAGAGAGTCTCAAAGATTGGCTCATCTCATTGATATACCGTGGTTTCACGGTATTATTAATACTTTTTCCTTAAGTTTAGTGTGTCCAAAAGACTTTTTGTTCTAATTTTTATATAAGTTTCTCTTTATTTGTAGGAAATCTGTCTAAAAGATGAATGCGGAGGTTTTTGAGCAAGAAGTACAGAAAAGTACCACCTATGGAGCTTGTAACGGTCCGTCATGCTCGTGACGGTCTGTAGGTGGCATCGTAGTGCAGCTGCTGAAGGAAGATGGGGAAGTCTGACCAAGTGTGGGGTTACGAAAAGTGTGACGGACCGTCGTAGCCATGACGGTCTGTCCTGCTGGTTCGTCATGAAGATCAGAGAAGCACTCCCAGTACCCAAATTCCAAGATTTCAAGTGTTTTGGAACGGAGACCCTCGACAGACTGTTGTGCCTGTGAAGATTCGTCATACCTGCCTTCGAGGGTAATGAAGATAGTAGCAGAAGAAATTGCATAAGTATGGAATGATGGAGTCCATGACGGTCCGTCGTGACCACGACGATCCGTAGCAAGGTCTGTCGATCCAGCCCTGTTTTTACAGATTTCCAACAAATACAATCCTTATTTAATTAGGTTTTATTTTTGTATAAATAGTTTGGAAAACCTCTTTTTTGAGGTTAGACTCTAAATTATTTTTTAGACCCTTTGTGAGACTCTTGAATATTTTGAGACTCTTGTAATTGATTGTTGGTGATTTTTGTTGATTAATCAAGCGAACTTTAGGATTTTACTCTTTCTCATTGAAGTAAGTACATGAATTCTTATACCATATATTTAAATATTGTGATTATGACTATGGGTAACTAAATTCCATAACTAGGGTTGTGGGAACCATTGGTAAATAATGAGGTAAAACCTAACTAAAATAACAATTCTAGAATAGTATCTTGCATGTATTGATAATTATTTTGCTTAGAAGTAATTTTAACGGATGGCCAACGTTAGAACTCGCCTTAATCCTACTTGCCAGACCAAGGAGGTAGATAATAGGAAAGGAATTATCAACATAGATATAGTGTATACAATCTAATAGGCTAGTATTGATTGGTACGATTTAATAACTTAGTCAAATATCGAATACAATGCTTAATATGAGGTAAAGATAAGGGTTAGTATAGAAACACACGTAGCCGGACCAAGGTGCGCAGTGAAATTTTCTAGATGACGGACCAAGGATTTAGAAATACATAACTTATCACTATGCATGCAAGATACTAGGAAATAATTGTTATAGTTAGAATTATCAAGTTATGAACCTGTGGGGAACACGTAAACCCTAATTACGTTTATTAACTGATTAAACTCCAACATTTGAAGCTGTTAGTTGTCTCTTTTAATTTCACTAGTTATTTCCATTTATTTAGAAATAGAAACCCCCCCCCCACTTTATCATTTTTGCTTTCTAAGGAAGTAATTGACTGAACACGATCCCAAACACATTAGTTGGGTTATTTACTTGACACAACCACTTTACTTCTTATTTGAGAAGTAAGTTTGAGCGTATCAAACTCACTTTACTTCTTATTTGAGAAGTAAGTTTGAGCGTATCAAACTCACTTTACTTCTTATTTGAGAAGTAAGTTTGAGCGTATCAAACTGGTGTCGTTGCCGGGGAAAGTAGCTTTTGATTAACATAAACTTATTACTATAGTTTATTTGATATTTTCTTGATTTTACCTTGATTTATTGTTTTTGATTCTTGCAGAACCATCTTACTTGTATTCCAAATACACGGAAAGGAAGAGATCCCTTAATTCCCTACGATCACGAAATAGAGCGTACACTAAGCAACATGAATCAAAACTTGGGAATTAATGATGAAGATCCAAACCAGAAAAACCCAGCTCTGGTTGATGTTCATGGTAAGTTGTTACCCGATGCTCCGAGTGAACACCAACAGAGGGGACAAAATCCCACTCCACGGCCCCACGAATGCTAAAGAGGCTATGATAATATAGAAGACTCCGATGGGCCACTTGTCTTGCCTCCTCTACCACCAGGCCATACCTTTGTGGTAACTAGTAGCCTGATGCAAATGCTCACTGCCAGAGGTTTATTTTCAGGGCTACCTTCTGATGATACACATGCCCATATAGCTAATGTTAGGGCAGTGTGTAAAAGTTGTGTAGGGACGCCTTACTTGGACTTGGATGTAATAGGGCTAAGAGTGTTTCCTCTCTCACTGACGGGAAAGGCTGCTATATGGTTCACTGAGCTCCCATACAACTCAATTTTCACTTGGAATCAACTAAGGTATATTTTCTTAGCACGCTACTACCCGGTCTCCAAGAAACTAAACCACATAGACAGAGTGATCAACTTTGTGGCACTACCAGAAGAGTCAATTAGTAGTTCTTGGGATAGATTCTCCTCGTTTTTTAGAAGCGTCCCAAATCACCGTATAGATGATAAGTTACTAAAGGAATACTTCTATCAAGGAAGGATGATAATAATAAAGCGGTGCTGGACACAATAGCAGGTGGATCTTATGGGGAGTGTCCTTATGGTGAGATTGCTGAAAAATTAGAGAAAATCTCCCAGAATAATAAAGCTTGGAGTACTAGGAAGTCAGATACCGGGATAAATACCATCGCAGTGCAGTCCACTCACAACCCAGCCACAGATGAGATTTTTGAAGAATTGGCTTAGATGAGAACTGAGCTTGAATTGGTACTAAAACAGGTCACTGGGGGTGCAGAAAAGATAAATGCAGTCAACTACTTGTTGAAACCACCACCACAAAATGATAAGTGCTATTATGAGGAGGATTCCTATGCGGTAAATGAGCAGACGGGGGGTTTCCGACCGATTACCCTAGGCTCTAATCAAGAGAATTGGCGCCAAGGTCGAAACTATGGTAACTATAACTTTGAGGGTCATTATGTCCGAGATGGAAACTACAACCGCGACACCAACTTCAACAGGGGTAACTATGGTAATAGAAATGATTGGAATGGGCCCTATGTTCCTCCTCAAATTCGTGAAGTTACTCCTAGGGGTGGTGGAGGTAGTATGGTGCAAGTTGAGGATATGTTGCATAAAATGATGAGGAGGTTCGATGCTAGAGATGAGCACAATAAAGAGTTGAGGGATGATTTAGCAAGTATTGGGCTAAAATTCGATACACATGCAATACTGAATAAGCAACTTGAGTTACAATAGGCCCAATTATCTGCGACTATGAACACACGGCAATGGGGCACTCTTCCGAGCAACACTGTCCAAAATCTGAAAAATGATGGACATTGTATGGCAATAACTACTCGCGGTGGAAATCAAACCATTAACCCACCTATGTCGTCTAATGAGAAAAAGTTGACAAAATATATTGATAAAGTGGTAGATGTTAATGGTGAAGTAGAGGATAACACTGTAAAAGATGTTGAATTTCCTAAAAAGGTCACTCCCATGCCTAGGCCACCACCCCCATTTCCTCAAAGATTAATGAAAAAGACCGAGGATGGTAAATATCGGCGTTTTATAACAATGTTGAAGCAACTCTCTATCAATGTCCCTTTGGTAAAAGCTTTAGAAAAAATGCCCGGTTACGCCAAGTTTATGAGAGATCTGGTTACAAAGAAAAGATCGGTCACTTTTGAGGATGATGATAGAATGCAGCATTGTAGTGCTATTGCTACAAGATCTCTCGTACAAAAGAAAGAAGATCCAGGTGCGTTCACTATTCCTTGTACAACCGGGCCATTACATTTTGCGAAAGCATTATGTGATCTAGGGGCAAGCATAAATCTCATGCCTTTCTTGATTTACAAGAAGTTGGATTTGGGTGATCCAAAGTCCACTACGATGCGGCTACTAATGGATGATCGAACAGTAAAAAGGCCTATAGGGATACTCCACAATGTGCTAGTAAAAGTGGAGTCGTTCATATTTCCGGCAGATTTTGTTATTCTTGATTATGAAGTCGATTTTGAAGTGACCATTATTATTGGGAGGTCATTCCTTGCTACGGGAAGAGCCTTAGTAGATATGTAAAAGGGGCAAATGAAATTTTGGTTGAACAATGAGGAAGTGACCTTTAATATTTGTCGGTCCATGAGGCAGAGTGGTGAGCTCCAATCGGTATCTACTATATCCTACAACATTGGTGAGGCATCTGAGACACCAATTTAAGAACGTCTAGGTGTAGAAGCATTAGCGGCATTGATAATGAGTTTTGATAACGATTGCATTGAAGAGTATGAGTCATTAGTGGCAGCTCTTGATTGAGGTGATGTTCGGCTTAAACCGAAGAAATATGAGTTAGATATGAAGAATCACGAGTCCCCACCTGCGAAACCATCTATAGACAAGATTCCAAAGTTGGAACTAAAATCTCTCCACCTCATATCAGGTATGAATTCATAGGAAATGGTGATACTTTACCGGTAATCATTGCATCAGACTTGAATGAACAACAAGTTGATAGTTTGCTGAAAGTGCTAAAAAGGTTCAAAAGAGCTATTGGGTAGACTATTGCGGATAATATTGGGATCCCTCCTGGTATTTGCGCTCATAAAATCCAATTCATGCCTGATCATAAGCCAAGTATTGAGCACCAGAGACGCTTAAATCCACCTATGCAAGAGGTCATGAAGAAGGAAATCATTAGGTGGTTGGATGCCGGAGTAATCTATCTGATCGCCGATAGTAGTTGGGTATGCCCTGTTCAGTGTGTACCTAAGAAAGAGGGAATGATTTTGGTCCCCAACGGAAAAAATTAACTTGTTCCAATGACACTGGTTCTTGGATGAAGGGTGTGTACGGATAACCGCAAATTAAATGCATGGACTAAAAAAGACCACTTTCCTATGCCCTTGATGGATCAGATGTTGGATAGACTTGCTGGAAAAGGGTGGTACTGTTTTCTTGATGGATATTCGGGGTATAATCAGATTTCTATTGCACCAGAAGATCAAGAGAAAACCACTTTAACTTGTCCATATGGGACCTTTGCGTTCAAAAGAATGTCGTTTGGGTTGTGCAATGCACCCGTCACATTTCAGATATGTATGATGTCGATATTTTCCGACATGGTTGAAAATACTATAGAAGTTTTTACGGATGATTTTTCTGTGGTTGGTGATTCAATTGAGCGGTGTTTGAACAATTTATCTGAGGTCCTTAAGAGATCTGAAGACTGCAATTTAGTACTAAATTAGGGAAAATGTCATTTCATGGTGAAAGAAGGTATTGTTTTGGGTCATCGCATTTTAGAAAAGGGCATAGAGGTTGATCGAGCTAAAGTCGAGGTAATAGAGAGACTTCCCTCACCTATCTCTGTGAAAGGTGTGAGAAGCTCTCTTGGGCATGGAGGTTTTTATCGGAGATTCATCAAAGACTTTTCAAAGATTGCACATCAATTTGTGCAAACTGCTGGAGAAAGATTGTAAATTTTGTTTTGATGAATCCTTTCTTAAAGCATTCGGTGAGCTAAAAGAAAAATTGGTGTCTGCACCTATCATTATTTCTCCTGATTAGAACAGTTCATTTGAGGTGATGTGCGATGCTAATGGGATTGCTCTAGGTGTATTATTGGGACATACAAAGAACAAAATCCTTCACCCCATTTACTATGCTAGTAAAGCCCTAAATAAAGCTCACAAGAACTACACAGTGACTGAGTAAGAACTCCTTGCAGTAGTCTTTGCTTTTGAAAAATTTCGCTCTTATTAGCTAGGTACTAGAGGTATAGTGCCTACTAACAACTCATCATTGACATATTTGATGGCAAAGAAGGATGCGAAACCTAGGTTGATTCGTTGGGTATTATTGCTACAAGAATTTGACTTTGAAGTGATGGATAGAAAAGGAACTGAAAATCAAGTTGCTGATCATTTGTCCTGTCTAGAGGATGAAGCTATGAGAGAGTTGGGGGATAAGGCTGACATTGATGATACTTTCCCCGATGAGCATGTATTGGCTGCTTCACTAGACTTGATTCCATGGTTCGAAGATTTTGCGAACTATCTGGCTAGTGATCTTGTTCCTTCGAACTTGACCTTCCATCAAAGAAAAAAGTTCATGTACGATGAAGAAGTTATTTTTGGATGAACCATACTTATATAGGAGTTGTGCCGACGGGCTTATTCAGTGTTGTGTGCCAGAATGTGAGATGTTGAGTGTGTTAGAAGCATGCCATTCCTCACCCGTTGATGGACATCACAGCGGTATCCGAACCGCTCATAAGATATTACAATGTGGTTACTATTGACCAAATCTTCATCAAGATGCTCATGAATTTGCTAAAGCATGTGATCGATGCCAACGAGATGGCGGCATTTCAAGAAAGCAAGAGCTCCCGCTAAGCCCCATTCTTGTGATTGAGTTATTTGATGTTTGGGGTATTGACTTTATGGTCCCTTTTGTGACTTCTCATGGAATGAATTACATTCTAGTAGCGGTTGATTATGTATCTAAATGGGTTGAAGTCATCGCCATCGCAAACAATGAAGGAAAGAGTGTCACTGCACTCTTAAAAAAGAATATATTCTCTCGTTTTGGCACCTAAAGGGCAATTATAAGTGATAGGGGCTCCCACTTCTGCAACAGATTGTTCAAGGAGTTATTGGAGAAATATGGGGTTCGCCATAATGTTGCCACTCCTTACCACCCTCAAACTAGTGGGCAAGTTGAAGAGTTGAATCGGGAGATCAAATAGATATTATCAAAAAATAGTGACCGCTAGTAGAACGGATTGGTCAAGGAGGCTTGATGATGCTCTCTGGGCCTACCAGACAGAGTATAAGACTCCCATAGGTATGTCCCCATACCAACTTGTATATGGTAAAGCTTGTCATCTTCCGGTTGAGTTAGAGAATAAAGCCATGTGGGCTATGAAGAAGTTGAAAACGGATTAGAGCGAAGCTGCAGAACAACGGTTAACTAGGTTGAATGAACTCGATGAATTTTGGCTGAAAGCTTATGAAAGATCAGCTCTCTACAAATTAAAGATGAAGAATTACCATGACCAAAAACTGAAAAATGAGAGTTCATGGTTGGGGATTTGGTGTTTTAATTCAATTCTAGGTTGCGCTTGTTTCCGCGCAAGCTCAAGTCCAAATGGACTGGTCCTTACTTGGTTACCCAACTATTCCCTCATGGAGCAGTTGAGTTGGAAACTAAGGAGGGTGTGCGGTTCAAGGTGAATGGATAACACATGAAAATCTACTTAGGGCATGCTAAATCGGCGAATGAAGTGATCGAGGCATACCATCTTGATGAAGTCTGAGTAATCAAGTGTCCTTAGTCATGCCGCGACGTTAAATGAGTCGCTTGTTGGGAGGCAACTCAATACTTATAGTTTTTCTATCTAGTAATGGTAGCATTTTCTACTAATGGGTTTTAAATTTTCAGGCACATCACAAGGAAATTCTGCAGAAAATCACTCTGCAGCAGTCACTAACAGATACATCGATGGACCGTTGTGACTGTGACGGACCGTCGCATGAATCCGTCGTGCCAGGTATGTCTATCTGTTATTTTCAAACTAGGGCACACGTGACGGAACCAACGATGAACCGTCAACACTCAGACGGACCATCGTCAGGGAATCATCGCGTCATTAATGAAGCAAACCCGACCCGACCCGGCTGGGTTTTTTAAAAAAATTCAACATTTAAAAACCCCACCCCTTCATTTCACCCAATTCCTTCACTCTTTCTCCCATTTCCCTCCCTTTTAAACTTCGAAAGATCATAACCCCTCTCTCTTACAACCGATTAATTTCCCCAAATTCTCCAAATTCGTTAAATTCATTATCTACTAGTCAGATATGTCGTTGTGGGTCTCTAATTGATCACCAAGTCCCTTTCTCCCTTATTTTTCTCAAATTCTCAGATATGTGTCTCTAATTTCTACTCATTTATATTGCATTTTTGTTTAACAATTAGTATTAGCCTAGTTCTTCTTGGTAGGGTCATTCTTTAATAAAATTCTTTCTAACCTAGGTTGAAAATCCTCGAAAATACCGTGTTAAAACTCTAGAAATAGGTGCTTTAGCATTGCTAGTTTACTAGGTATTTGGGTTAGACAAATGTAGCTTAAAACACTACCAATTTTATTTGGGTCATAGGGGATGAATGGTGCATCCCCATTTTTGTCACTGAGTTATAGAATGAGACCCCGATGACAGACCGTTGTACCCATTATGGACCGTCATTGGTCTGTTCCAACAGCCCTAACACCCCACTGTCGAATTTTATCCAAGTGTCCACCAACGGCCACATGCGACAGACCGTCGTTCCCACGATGGTCCATCCTGTACAACGGTTCTGCTTGTTAGAGACCCTATTACTAAAGGTCTCTCACTTTTTCTAAGTGTCATCCTGACATACCGTGGTTTCACGGTAATATTAATACTTTTTCCTTAAGTTTAGTGTGTCCAAAAGCCTTTTTTGTGCTAATTTTTATTTAAGTTTCTCCTTATTTGCAGAAAATCTATCCAAAAATGAATGCAGAGGTTTTTGAGCGAAGAAATGCAGAAGAGACCACCTACGGAGCTTGTGACTGTCCATCATGCTCGTGATGGTCCATAGGTGGCAGCGTAGTGTAGCTGCTGAAGGAAGATGGGGAATTCTGATCAAGTGTGGGGTTACAGAAAGCGTGACGGACTGTCGTATCCATGATGATCCGTCCTGCAGGTTCGTCATGAAGTTCAGAGAAGTAGTCCCAGTACCCATATTCCAAGAGTTCAAGTATTTTGGAACAGAGACCCTCGATAGACTGTTGTGCCTGTGACGATCCGGCATACTTGCCGTCGAGGGTAATGAAGATAGCATCAGAAGAAATTGCATCAAGTATTGGACGACGGAGTCCATGACGGTCCATCATGACCACAATGATCTGTCGCGATGTCCGTCGATCCAAAGATGAATGTGGAGGTTTTTGAGCGAAGAAATGCAGAAGAGACCACCTACGGAGCTTATGACGGTCCGTCATGCTCGTGATAGTCCGTAGGTGGCAGCGTAGTGCAGCTGCTGAAGGAAGATGGGGAAGTCAGTCCAAGTGTGGGGTTACGGAAAGCGTGACGGACCGTCGTCTCCATGACGATCCATCCTGCAGGTTCATCATGAAGTTCCGAGAAGTAGTCCCAGTACCCATATTCCAAGAGTTCAAGTATTTTGAAAGGGAGACCCTCGACGGACTGTTGTGCCTGTGACGATCTGCCATACCTGTCATCGAGGGTAATGAAAAGAGCAGCAGAAGAAATTACATCAAGTATGGGATGATGGAGTCCATGACGGTCCGTTGTGACCACAACGATCCGTCGCAATGTCCGTCGATCCAGCCGCGTTTTGACCGATTTCCAGCAAATAGAGTCCTTGTTTAATTAGGTTTTTATTTTTTCTATTAATAGTTCGAAAAACTTCATTTTTGGGGTTAGACTTTGGATTATTTGGTTAGGCCCTTGATTATTTCTTCAATTAATTTCGGTGATTAATTATTGGTGATTTTGGTTGATTAATCAAGCGAACTTTCAGATTTTACTCTTTCTCATTGAAGTAAGTGCATGAATTCTTATATAATGTATTTGAATATTGTGATTATAACTATGGGTAGCTAAACTCCATAACTAGGGTTGTGGGAACCATAGGCAAATAATGAGGTAAAACCTAACTAAATAACAATTCTAGAAAAGTGTCTTGCATGTATTGATAATTCTTTCTCTTAGAAGTCTTTTAAACGGATGGCCAACGCTATAACTCGCCTTAATGATACTTGCCGGACCAAGGAGGTAGATAATAGGAAAAGAATTATCAACATAGATTTAGTGTATACTATCTAATAGGCTAGTATTGATTGGTACGAGGTAATAACTTAGTCAAATATCGAATACGATGCTTAATATGAGGTAAATATAAGGGTTAGGATAGCAACACACATAGCCGGACCAAGGTGCGGAGTGAAATTATCTAGATGTCGGACCTAGGATTTAGAAATACATAACTTATCACTTTACATACAAGATACTAGGAAAGAATTGTTATAGTTATACTTATCAAGTTATGAACATGTGGGGAACACGTAAAACCTAGTTACTTTGATTAATTGATTAAACTCCAACATTTGAAGCTGTTAGTTGTCTCCTTTTATTTCGCTAGTTATTTTCATTTATTTAGGAATAGAAACCCCCCTTTTTATCATTTTTGCTTTCCATGGAAGTAATTGACTGAACAATAGTAATAATGGATTGAAGTTAAGTCTAAACTATTTTCCTCGTGGGAACGATCTCAACCTCACTAGTTAGGTTATTTACTTGACACGACCGCTTTACTTTTTATTTGAGAAGTAATTTTGAGCGTATCAAATTTTGGCGCCGCTGCCAGGGAAAGTAGCTTTTATATTAATTTAAACTTATTACAATAGTTTAGTTAATATTTTCTTTATTTTACTTTGTTTTATTATTTTTGATTCTTGGAGAACCATCTTCCTTCTATGCCAAATACACGAAGAGTAAGAGAACCCTTGTTTACCTACGATCACAAATTAGAGCGTACACTACGCAACATGAATCGAAACTTGGGAATCAATGATGATGATCCAAACCAGAACATCCCAACAGTAATTATCCGATGCCCCGGGTGAACACCAATAGAGGTGACAAAATCTCGCTCCACGGCCCAAAGCATACTACAGAGTCTATGATAACATAGCGGACTCCGATGGGCCACTTGTCTTTACTCCTCTACCACCAGGCCACACCTTTGTGATAACTAGTAGCCTAATGCAAATGCTCACTGCCAGAGGTTTGTTTTCAAGGCTACCTTCTGAGGATCCACATGCCCATATCGCTAAGGTAAGGGCAGTGTGTAAAAGTTGTGTAGGGAGGCCTGACTTGGACTTGGATGTAATAGGGCTCAGAGTGTTTCCTCTTTCACTGACGGGAGAGGCTGCTATATGGTTCACTGAGCTCCCGTACAACTAAATTTTCACTTGGAACCAACTAAGGGATATTTTCTTAGAAAGATACTATCCGGTATCCAAGAAACTAAACAACAAAGACAAAGTGAACAACTTTGTGGCACTACCAGGAGAGTCAGTTAGTAGTTCTTGGAATAGATTAACCTCGTTGTTGAGAAGTGTCCCAAATCACCGTATCGATGATGGGTCACTGAAGGAATACTTCTATCGGAGACAAGATGATAATGATAATAAAGCGGTGTTGGACACTATAGCAGGTGGATCTTATGGGGAATGTCCTTATGCTGAGATTGCTGAAAAATTAGATAAAATCTCCCGAAATCATAAAGCTTGGAAAACTAGGAAGTCAGATACCAGGAGAAATACCTCCGCAGTGTAGTCCAGTCACAATCCAGCCACAGATGAGATTCGTGAAGAAATGGCTCAGATGATAACTAAGCTTGGGTTGGTACTAAAACATATCACTGGGGGTGCAGAAAAGATAAATGAAGTTAACTACTTGCCTAAACCACCACCACCTAATGATGAATGCTATTATGCGGAGGACTCCTATGCAGTAAATGAGCAGATGGGGGGTTTTCGACCGAGCACCCAAGGCTCAAATCAGGATAATTGGCGCCAAGGTAAGGGGAACCAAGATCGGATATTTGGTAACTATAACCGTGAGGTTCATTATGTCTGAGATGGAAACTACAACCACGACAACAACTTCAACAGGGGTAACTATGGTAATAGAAATGGTAGGAATGGGCCCTATGTCCCTCCTCAAAATCGTGAAGTTACTCCTAGGGATGGTGGAGATAGTATGGCGCGAGTTGAGGATATGTTGCACAAAATAATGAGGAGGTTCGATGCTAGTGATGAGCATATAAAAGAGTTAAGGTGTGATTTAGCAAGTATTGGGAAAAAAGTCGATACACATACAATATCGATTATGTAGATCAAATTGTAAAATGGCCCAAATATTTGTGACTGTGAACACACGGCAACCGAGCACTCTTCCTAGTAACACTGTCCAATATCAGAAAAATAATGCACACTGTATGGCAATCACTACTCGGGGTGGTAAGCAAACCATTAACCCACCTATGCCGTCTAATGAGGAAAAGGTGAGAAAGCATGATGATAAGGTGGTAAAGGGTAGTGGTGAAGCATAAGAGAGCACTGGAAAAGATACAGAAGTCCCTATGAGGGTAATTCCCATGCCTAGAACACCACCACCCTTCCCTCAAAGATTAGTGAAAATGACCGAGGATGGTAAATATCGACGTTTTATAACAATGCTGAAGCAGCTTTCTATCAATGTCCCTTTAGTAGAAGCTCTAGAACAAATGCCCGATTATGCCAAGTTTATGAAAGATCTTGTTACAAAGAAAAGATCGGTTACTTTCGAGGATGATGATAGACTGCAACATTGTACTGCTATTGCTACAAGATCTCTCGTACAAAAGAAAGAAGATTCGGGTGTGTTCACTATTCCTTGTACAGTCGGGTCATTACATTTTGCGAAAGCATTCTGTGATCTGGGGGCAAGCATAAATCTCATGCCCCTCTCGATTTACAAGAAGTTGGGTTTGGGTGACCCAAAACCCACTGTGATGCAGCTAATGATGGCTGATCGAACTGTGAAAAGGCCTATAGGGATACTCCATGATGTGCGAGTAAAAGTGGAGTCATTCATATTTCCGGCAGATTTTGTTATTCTTGATTGTGAAGTCGATTTTGAAGTGCCTATTATTCATGGGAGACCATTCCTTGCTACAGGTAGAGCTTTCGTTGATATGGAAAAGGGGCAGATGAAATTTCGGTTGAAAAATGAAGAAGGGACCTTCAACATTTGTAGGTTCATGAGGCAGAGTGGTGAGCTCCAATCGATATCCGCCATATCCCACAAAGAAAAGATGAAGAAGGAGAATGAACAAAAAAGTAAAAAACAAGAGTTTATGGTTGGGGATTTGGTGCTTTTAGACAGTTTTGGGTTGCCTTGTCTTCCGAGCAAGCTCAATTCCAAACGGACTAGCCCTTACTTGATTACCCAAGTATTCTCTCATGGAGAAGTTGAGTTAAAAAACAAGGAGGGAGTGTAGTTTAAGGTGAATAGAGAACGAATAAAACTCTACTTTGGGCATACTGCATCGGTGAATGAAGTGATAGAGGCATACCATCTTGATGAAGGCTGAGTAATCAAGTGTCCTCAGCCGTGCCGCTACGTTAAATCAGGCGCTTTTTGGGAGGCAACCCAATACTTATAGTTTTTTTCTTTCTAGTAAAGGTAGCATTTTCTACTTATGGGTTTTAAATTTGCATGGACATCACCCAGAAGTTCTGCAGAAAATCACTCTGCAACAGTCACCAACGAACACATGCGACGGACTACGACGGTCCGTCCTGCACAACCGTTCTGGTTGTCAGAGACCCTATTCCTAAAGGTCTCTCATGTTATCTGAGTGTACTCCAACGGACATCTACGATGGACCATCATACTCTCGATGGTCCGTCCTACATAAACGTCATAACGGTCAGAGACCCCTCTCCTAAGGGTCTCCAAATTTTTTCAAGTGTCCCGCGACGGACATCGACGATGGACCGTCATAATCACAACGGTCCGTGATGATTGGCGGTGCTTTGCTCCCCAGGTTTGCTTCAGCTACCACTCTAGTATTTCAATTTTTTTATGCATTGGGGACAATTGCATGTCTTTTTGTTGGGGGTGGGGTAAATGGAAAGTGAGAGCTAGGGTGAAGTATGAGTTGCCCAATTCACTATTCTCTTTTGGGGTTTTCTTGATTGTGTTCTTTTCCCCAAGCGACTGATTACTTTTCTATTGAACCGGCATGTCTATATCTTGTGTATATTGTTTAATTTTGGAGCATGATGGCTAAAATGATATCCTGATAAAATGGAAAATGATGCATGACTAGGCATAGTAATTTATAAATGTGTGGCTCTAAGCATGACATAGAAGTACACCACTGCATGACCCTAAGTCTAAAATTCGAACAAGGTGTCTGATAATCTTGTAGAGTGATGAGATGTCAAGTGAGTGTGAGGAAGATTTAAATAGTCCACTATTTGTACTGAACTAGAACTTGCCTGGTTAGTCCTGCTAAATGTAAGTTGTAATAGACAATTAGGAAAGGATCAAAGGCCCTTATTCAATATAGCCCATTTTTAGCATAAATAAAAGAAAACCAAATGAAATTTATTCTTATTTGATCCAAATGATTTGAGCTTAAATAAGACCTTTCTTTTTCACCACAACTGATCTTTTCTAGGAATAATGTGTTGGCCCTGGTCCCTCCTTGGACATGTGCACCTTAGCTTATGCCAAAAGCAAAAGTTGAGGGTGGATAATGCAGTAAACAACCTTTTTATGGCCCTGACCTGACTTTGGGTATTGTGTATTTTGACTTATGGCAATGCCATGAGTTTAGGGTGGCTATTATGAGGAATTCACTGGAAAGTGGGGTTGAAAGAACAAAGAGAGAGAAAGAACAAAAGTAAAGTGACTGAAGAATTAGTTAAAAAAATTTACAAGAAATACAAGCAAGTAAAGAAGAAAGTCACTTACAAAAATGAAGAAAAAAGGGAAAATAGCAAGATGAAAGAATATGGGAAACAGGGAAAAATAAAATGATAGAAAATGGTATGTTTAGCCGATATGTCAAGGAGGGCAAAAAGTCACTAAAGTATACCTAAATATACCCTACCTAACCCTGAGCCTATGTTACAAGCTAAGAAAGTCCTATCGTGATCCTAAGGGTTCTATAGCGAACTTAAAGCAGTAAAAATAAGGGCAAGGTTATGGCAATAGGTATGAATGAGTGTGAATTTGTTCTGAGAGTGAGTGTTGAAAAGTAATCATTATACTTAAACTGAAATCATTGTGTGAAAAATGAGGATTTTGTTTTGAAGTGAGGACACTGGTTGCATTACCGGAAATATTAGCAACTCGGTGAGGGATTGAAGAGGATAAGTGTTAGTGCATGGTGAGTCTGTGTCATGGTCTGATTCCACATAATTAAAGCCTAATAGTGATAGCATGCATAAATATGATGAGATTAATCGGGATTCATAGCCAAATGATTGCAAAGGATAAAATATGGATACTATTGTACAAACATTGTGTATTGAGTCATAGTGTGTCGCTTGAGGACAAACAACGAATCTAAGTTGAGGGTGTTGATATACCGTGGTTTCACGATATTATTAATACTTCTTCCTTAAGTTAAGTGTGTCCAAAATCCTTTTTGTGCTAATTTTTATATAAGTTTATCCTTATTTGCAGGAAATATGTCCAAAGATCAATGAGGATGTTTTTGAGCGAAGAAATGCAGAAGAGACCACCTACAGAGCTTGTGACGGTCCATCATGATCGTGATGGTTCGTAGGTGGCAGTGTAGTGCAGCTGCTGAAGGAAGATAGGGAAGTCTGACCAAGTGTGGGGTTACAGAAAGCGTGATGGACCGTCGTCTCCATGAAGGTCCGTCCTGCATGTTCGTCATGAAGTTCAGAGAAATAGTCCGAGTACCCATATTTCAAGAGTTCAAGTATTTTGGAAGGGAGACCCTTGACGGACTGTTGGGCCTGTGACGATCCGTCATACCTGCCGTCGAGGGTAATGAAGAGAGCAGCAG
The DNA here is from genome assembly GCA_027704865.1 of Solanum neorickii. Taxonomy (NCBI): domain Eukaryota; kingdom Viridiplantae; phylum Streptophyta; class Magnoliopsida; order Solanales; family Solanaceae; genus Solanum; species Solanum neorickii. The sequence continues at coordinate 13,029,090 of JAKWJC010000370.1, forward strand.
AATAAATTGCATCAAGTATGGGATGACGGAGTCCATAACGGTCCGTTGTGACCACGACGATCCGTCGCGATGTCCGTCGATCCAGCCGCGTTTTGACAGATTTCCAGCAAATAGAGTCCTTGTTTAATTAGGTTTTTCTTTTTTCTATAAATAGTTCAAAAAACTTCGTTGTAGGGGTTAGACTCTGGATTATTTGGTTAGGCCCTTGATTATTGTTAGAATCTTTGTTCTTCAATTAATTTCAGTGATTAATTGTTGGTGATATTTGTTGATTAATCAAGCGAACTTTCAGATTTTACTCTTTCTCATTGAAGTAAGTGCATGAATTCTTGTATCATATATTTGAATGTTGTGATTATGACTATGGGTAACTAAACTCCATAACTAGGGTTGTGGGAACCATACGCAAATAATGAGGTAAAACCTAATTAATATAACAATTCTAGAACAGTGTCTTGCATGTATTGATAATTCTTTCGCTTAGAAGTCTTTTAAACGGATGGCCAACGTTAGAACTTGCCTTAATGCTACTTGTCAGACCAAGGAGGTAGATAATAGGAAAAGAATTATCAACATAGATTTAGTGTATACAATCTAGGCTAGTATTGACTGGTACGAGGTAATAACTTAGTCAAATATCGAATACGATGCTTAATATGAGGTAAAGATAAGGGTTAGGATAGCAACACACGTAGCCAGACCAAGGTGCGGAGTGAAATTTTCTATATGTCGGAACAAGGATTTAGAAATACATCACTTATCAGTTTACATGCAAGATACTAGTAAAGAATTATTATAGTTAGACTTATCGAGTTATGAACCTGTGGGGAACACGTAAACCCTAGTTACTTTTATTAATTGATTAAACTCCAACATTCGAAGCTGTTAGTTGTCTCCTTTTACTTCGCTAGTTATTTTCATTTATTTAGCAATAGAAACCCCCCATTTTATCATTTTTGCTTTCCAAGGAAGTAATTGACTGAACAATAGTAATTATAGATTGAAGTTAAGTCTAAACTATTTTCCTCGTGGGAACGATCTCAACCTCACTAGTTGGGTTATTTATTTGACATGACCGCTTTACTTCTTATTTGAGAAGTAAGTTTGAGCGTATCACCTCCAACATACACATGCGACGGACCGTCATTCCCACGACGGTCCATCCTGCACAACCGTTCTGGTTGTCAAAGACCCTGTTCCTAAGGATCTTTTACTTTTTCTAAAGTGTCCTCCAACGGACACATGAGACGGACAGTCATTCCCACGACGGTCTGTCCTGCACAACCGTTCTGGTTGTCAGAGACCCTATTTCTAAGGGTCTCTCTATTTTTCTAAGTGTCCTTCAACGGACACATGCGACAGACCGTCATACCAACGACGATCCGTCCTACATAACCATTATGACGGTCAGAGACCCCTCTCTTAAGGGTCTCTATACTTTTTCCAAGTGTCCTCTTACAGACAACTACGACGGATCGTCATAACGGTTATGAAACCTGACGGTCCGTCCTGCATGACCGTTATGATGGTCAGAGACCCCTCTCCTAAGGGTCTCCATATTTTTTTCAAGTGTCCTCTGACGGACACTTATGACGGACAGCCGTACCTATGACGGTCCGTCCTGCATATACCGTCATAATTGTCAGAGACTCTCTTTCAGGGTTCTCAATATAAACATAGTCTAAGTAAGACACGACGGACCCCATGACGGTCCGTCGTACTCATGACGAGCCGTCACCTGGTCCGTTGTGTTTCACTGTTACTATAGAAATGTCATTACATCTTAACTATTTTATTTATTTTATGTGGTTTTGCTAGTCTTGTATGCTCCTTTTAGTAATAATATTGATTCTTTATAGGTACTATCTATTATGGCGCCAAAACAACATCAATTCTACACACGCGGGCGATCGAAGTCTATCGCCCTGTCTGCCTGCCGTGTCATTGGCTCTGATGATGAGCATGACCCCGAGTACATGACCCCAGGCACCTCCACCCTATCCCGAGCTGCGCGTGCTGCCAGAGCAACACCAAAAAGGTGGCGTCCGACGTAGTCACTACCTCCTAGTCTGATGAGGAGCACACTGACCGTCACACCTTCAGGTTCAGCTACTAATGAAGAAGGATCATCTTGCTCCTTAGGAGTTTCGTGGTCGGAGGAAGCCTCCGGATCTGCTGAGGTTCCCGCACCCCCTACCGCTTCAAAGTCTGCCTCGTCGTATGAGGCTGACAGTTCAGAATCCACACCCGATTCACAGACTCGTTCTCTCACCCCGCTTACCGACCAGCCCAACCGCTGGTGTGTCGACGGGCAGTATCAAGTCTATTCAATGCAAAGTTCTTGAATGACAAAGGATTCATGACTCGGACACTTACATTGGAGAGGCGGGTCCTTACGGGAAGTCTTTTGATGATGCCAGAGATCAACAATCTCTTCACCAGGCATCGACTGGAGCGTACAGTGCGTCCGTTAGGACTTTATTGTGAAGAGTTGGTGTGAGAGTTCTACGCCTACATAGCAACTCTCCGATCACAGGTTGATAGGCGGGCCACCAAACAGGCCCCACTGGAGCAGGTCTGAGTACGTGGCATTCAGGTTGATATCTCCCTGCCTGCCATCTGCCGGTATCTATACGGCGAGAATGTTGATGCTAACCTGACCCCTCTCACTGCCTAGTTTGACTACCGATGGCAGATTGTGAAAGATGGCCAGTTCCTGCGTGAGCTATCTCCGAGAGAGACCACCAAGAGGTGGATGGCCCTGCACTTGTCCATTGATGGAGAGGGTGCTGACTGGGTGACCGAGCCAAAGGAAGCCATGAAGAAGGCTAACCTTACCTTCACGGGGAAGTTTTTGTGGTTGATTGTCCGCCACTACCTTTCTCCCACAGCCGCTGCTAATATAGTCACATGGGATCGAGCACTACTGATGGCCCGGGTTTGAGGTGGATTTTGCTTGGCTACTACAGGCGGTCATGCACGAGAGGGCTTTTAAGGTCACAACTACTTACCCTTTCCCGTGCATGATATTTTCTCTATGCAGGTCCGCAGGTGTGCCTATATGGAACGTTGATCAGCGCAAGACCTTGCTGGGAACTGCTGATATCGGCCTCATCAAAGATGAGGCCAATGAGTTGGCTCCACGCGGAGGGCTCTGTCCAGAGTTGCCTCCACTTGGTGATAATCTAGATGATACGGTAGCACATGCCCGTACGGCTACGCAGGTGGCTTCCACTGACACTACCCCAGTCGATTCTATCCCCGATAGTAGCACTGCCTCGAGCTCCTCCCACTCAGCCCCTTTACCCGCTCTTGTCCCGCTTGCAAGGGTCCAAAAATTAGAGGCACAAATGGCTACAATTCTGCATCATATGATTAGTCATGGATGTAGAGGTCTATTGCTGAGGCAGAAGAGTGCTTGGAGCGGAGAATGGTCTAGCACACAGAGCGGAAGATCGCTGAGGTTCGTCAGTGCTTGGACACTTTTGAGTTACGGGTGCTAGCCCGTGTATCACCTCAGGTGGATGTGTCGACCCTTTAGGCTGTGGTTGACAGTCTTCGTGCAGACATTAATATGATCTTAGAGGCTAGGGTGCCTGAGTCTAAGGACCCTTCTGCAGAGCCTGCTCAAGACACAGTAATGGTGGCCCTATTTGCCACATCAGAGATTCCACCACCTCCCCCTCGAGAGAATGCCAAGAGGCGTAGGGGCCAAGATTAGGATGAAGCTCGAGCACGGAAGAAGGAGTGTCGTGAGATGGAGGCTGCGAGGAGAGCCTCGCTTGCTGATGAGGAGAAGCGTCAGCTAAGAGCAATAGAGTTATCTGCTGGGGCGTCTAACTTCAGAAATGTGGAGATAGAGGGAGGCTCTGCTTATAGTGTTGTTGATAATGAGGACAATACTGAGGGTGTCCAGACTACAGAGGTAGTGGGTTCCGGGGAACCGGACCCAGTAGCTTGCTGATCGTCGGCGCTTTGCGCCCCAGGTTTGCTTCACCTACCACTCTAGTATTTCAATTTTATTATTCATTGGGGACAATTGCATGTCTTTTTGTTGGGGGTGGGGTAAATGAAAAGTGAGTGCTTGGGTGAAGTCTGAGTAGCGCAATTCACTATCCTCTTTTGGGGTTTTCTTGCCTGTGTTCTTTTTCCCCAAGAGACTGATTACTTTTTCTATTGAACCGGCATGTCTATATCTTGTGTACATAGTTTAATTCTGAAGCATGATGGCTAAAATGATATCTTGATAAAATGGAAAATGGTACATGACTAGTCATAGTAATTGATAAATGTGTGGCTCTAAGCATGACATAGAGGTACACCACTGCATGACCCTAAGTCTAAAATTTGAACTAGGTTTTTGATAATCTGGTAGAGTAATGAGATGTGAAGTGAGTGTGAGGATGATTTTGATAGTCCACTATTTGTACTGATCTAGAACTTGCCTGGTTAGTCCTGCTAAACGTTAGTTGTAATACACAATTAGGAAAGGCTCATAGGCCCTTATTCAATATAGTCCATTTTTAGCCTAAATAAATAAAAACCAAATTAAATTTATCCTTCTTTGATCCAAATGATTTGAGCTTAAACTAGACCTTTCTTTTTCACCCTAACTGATCTAAGCTGAGAATAATGTGTTGGCCCTGGTCCCTCCTTGGACATGTGCACCTCAGCTTATGCCAAAAGCATAAGTTGAGGGTGGCTAATGCAATAAACAACCTTTTTTATGGCTCTGACCCAACTTTGGGTGTTGTGTACTTTGACTCATGGCAAAGCAATGAGTTGAGGGTGGCTATTATGAGGATTACTCTGGAAAGTGCGGTTGAAAGAACAAAGAGAGAGAAAGAACAAAAGTGAAGTGACACAAGAATTAGTTGAAATAAAATTAAACAAAAAATATACAAGAAATACAAGCAAGAAAAAAAAAGAGTCACTTACACAAATGAAGAAAAAAGGGAAAATAGCGAGGTGAAAGAATATGGGAAACTGGGCAAAATAAAATGATAGAAAAGGGTATGTTCACTCGATATGTCAAGGAGGGCAAAAAGTCACTAAAGTATAACTAAATATAGCCTACCTGACCCTGACCTTATGTTACAAGCTAAGAAAGTCCTATCGTGATCCTAAGAGATGTATAGATAACTTAAAACAGTGAAAATAAGGGCAAGCTTATGGCAATATGTATGAATGAGTGTGTTTTTGTTCTTAGAGTGAGTATTGAAAAGTAATCCTTATACTCAAACTGAAATCATTGTGTGAAAAATGAGAATTTTTTTTTTGAAGTGAGGAAACTAGTTGCAATACTGGAAATATAAGCACCTCAGTGAGAAATTGAAGAGGATAGGTGTTAGTGCATGGTGAGTCTGTGTCATGGTCTCATTCCACATAATTCAAGCCTAATAGTGATAACATGCATAAATATAATGAGATTGATCGGGATTGATAGTTAAATGATTGCGAAAGATAAAACATGGATACTATTGTAAAAAGATTTTGTATTGAGTCATAGTGCGTCGCATGAGGACAAACAACGAATTTAAGTTGAGGGTGTTGATATACCGTGGTTTCATGGTATTATTAATACTTTTTCCTTATGTTTAGTTTAGTGTGTCCAAAAGCCTTTTTGTGCTAATTTTTATATAAGTTTTTCTTTATTTGCAGGAAATCTGTCAAAAAGATGAATGCGGAGGTTTTTTAGCAAGAAATACAGAAAAATACCACCTACAGAGCTTGTGACGGTCCGTCATGCTCGTGACGGTCCGTAGGTGGCATCGTAGTGCAGCTGCTGAAGTAAGATGGGGAAGTATGACCAAGTGTGGGGTTACGGAAAGCGTGACGGACCGCCGTAGCCATGACGGTCCGTCCTGCTGGTTCTAATGAAGATCAGAGAAGTAGTCCAGTACCCAAATTCCAAGAGTTCAAGTGTTTTGGAACGGAGACCCTTGACGGACCGTTGTGCCTGTGTAGATCCGTCATACGTGTCGTCGAGTGTAATGAAGAGAGCAGCAGAAAAAATTGCACAAGTATGGGATGACCGAGTCCATGACGGTCCGTCGTTACCACGACGATCCGTCGCGAGGTCTGTCGATCTAACCGCGTTTTGACAAATTTCCAGCAAATACAGTCCTTATTTAATTAGGTTTTATTTTTTTATAAATAGTTCAGAAAACCTCGTTTTGGAGGTTAGACTCTAGATTATTTGATTAGACTCTTGATTATTTTTTAGACCCTTTGTGAGACTCTTGAATATTTTGAGACTCTTGTAATTGATTGTTGGTGATTTTTGTTGATTAATCAAGCAAACTTTCGGATTTTACTCTTTCTTATTGAAGTAAGTACATGAATTATAATACCATATATTTGAATATTAGGATTATGACTATGGGTAACTAAACTCCATAACTAGGGTTATGGGAACCATTGGCGAATAATGAGGTAAAACCTAACTAAAATAACAATTCTAGAATAGTGTGTTGCATGTATTGATAATTCTTTCGCTTAGAAGTCTTTTAAACGGATGGCCAACGTTAGAACTCGCCTTAATGCTACTTGCCGGACCAAGGAGGTAGATAATAGGAAAAGAATTATCAACAAAGATTTAGTGTATACTATCTAATAGGCTCGTATTGATTGGTACGAGGTAATAACTTAGTCAAATATCAAATACAATTCTTAATATGAGGTGAAGATAAGGGTAAGTATAGCAACACACATAGCCGGACCAAGGTGCGGAGTGAAATTTTTTAGATGCAGGACCAAGGATTTAGAAATACATAACTTATCACTTTGCATGCATGATACTAGGAAAGAATTGTTATAGTTAGAATTATCAAGTTATGAACCTGTGGGGACACGTAAACCCTAGTTACTTTTATTAACTGATGAAACTCCAACATTTGAAGCTGTTAGTTGTCTCCTTTAATTTCATCAGTTATTTTCATTTATTTAGAAATAGAAAAAACCCCTTTTATTATTTTTTTCTTTCCAAGGAAGTAATTGACTGAACAATAGTAATAATAGATTGAAGTTAAGTCTAAACTATTTTCCTCGTGGGAACGATCCCAACCTCATTAGTTGGGTTATTATACTTGACACGACCGCTTTACTTCTTATTTGAGAAGTAATTTTGAGTGTATCACTCATACAATCTACACTATCATAGCAATTTGGGCATAGACGTAAATCAAATGTAAAGAAGCCACATATAGGCTTATTAAAGTCGTACTCAAATGAAAGTGAAATGAACATAAAAGTCTTAGAAAAATGAAGCAACTTCATAAGCAAGATATCAGAATCGCCCTCGGAAAGTGAGGAACTACCCACTCGGATCATAGAGAATATCCAAGCCTTCTTCAAGTCGTCTCAAATGGGACTTCAACGACAAGAACCTAAAATGTTTGGGGAAAAGGAAGAAAATGGGGTGAGCACTCCACATGTACTAAGTATGAGACCATATGCACATATAAGAACAAAACATGCTAAAAAGGTATATTTAGCAAAAACATTCCATTTTACCCTTTTAAAAGTCTCATGCATAATCAAGCAAGTCATACCAATCAACCAAACATGCTTACTAACTCAAACAAGTAATATGTATACCAACATACTTGAACCCGTGATTTACTATAACCATATCATAAAGGAATAACATCACAAGTATGAATAAGAGTTAATCATATCATAATAAGCAAGACATATACTCATGAATCCTTATCAAGTCAACAAGTGAAATGACCAAGCAAGCTCCCATAACGTTACTCAATCAGGTAACCTCAACAAGAAACCATAACCAATGTACAACTCCACATAATATAACATTTAGATATATATTTCATCTTACTTTAACAATATAATCCATCACAAACTAATAAGTGAACTAATCAACATATAGTTTCAACAATGTGCAAGTTCATCATATACATATCATATATCATCATTACATAAACATATATAAGAACATCCTCTTAAAACTCCCCTCAAGGGTAACTAGTGCAATGCTTAGGTAGAGTCCTATACCCTTACCTAGACTAACCTAGACCCCTTAGGTTATCCTTGTTACAGATCAATTCTTTAATTAATTTTACCTTTTAGGAACATCTTGCCCTAACCGACATAGACCACATGATCAAGTGCGGAATCTAGTTTCATAAAACCTTACACCAAAAGAAAGCGGTCTACTTTTCAAGGTAGTACCCAAACATAAAACATAGTAACTATGTGGATCCACTAGCTAGTATTCCTATGGGGGAAACATCATTCAAGAACTAGGAGATATAGTTGGGACCCTCTTTATGCTCCATGAACTATAGTCTCCAATCTCAATAGTAATTGAGTGCTCCTACCTTACCTATGTGGGAAGGGACACTTCTCAATCTAGTTCACTCAGTGCTAAGCTATAATCCCTTTTTGAAATGTCTTTAAGCCTTTAATTATCAATCATAGCTTAGTTTAGGTCATAGGATCTACCCCTTGTATAATCATCATCATTAATGGCTCAATAAGAATTTTATGAGTATAAAAACTTTCATCACAATTCATATAGGTGAGGTTAACACATTACATATCACTTCATAATAAGGCAAATTGGTATAGATCGCCATCCTTATAGCATTTACATCTTAACCAACCTCACAACCATAATCAATACATTTCAATTTAACATCATACCACCCTATAAATCCTAAATAAGGCATACTCCAACACAAGACTTACCAAGTTTATTTCATGGTTCATCATAAGGGTTTTACCATTAACCCATAACTCAATCAAACTAGGTCTATCACATCAACACAATTCAATAGCCAACATGATAATAAGGCTAGAAGAACCACTACACAATAATTCAATACTAACTCAAATCTTAAGAGAAGATAATTAGGTCAATTCTCATAACCTAGATCACTTGTAAAGAACTAGCATGGAAGACTACGATTTATCTTAATTTATTCATGATTAGTGTAACAACATCATATTATAGTTATTTAACTAATAATCCAGTTAATTGAATTAATCACAATCCAATTCACATCAACCTCAAACCTGGGGTTAAGGGTTAAGGGTCATATTCTTCAAATTAAACCAAACTATCACAATTGATCATAATCAAGCTAAAATACATGTTAATATATCCATTATATCCTAAATAAACCATAAAAAACTCATTTCATAACATCAAATTCGTAATTGAATGAAACCCACTTGAAAACTCAACTTTTTGAAATATTTTGAAGGAGGCCTTTGACGAAAGAAGTCTCAAAGGTAAATTAGATCACATACCTAAACATTTGCTGAATATTTTATGGTGAAATATTACATTTGCAGCCCCAAAACTTTCCCCTATCTTGTCTTCAATGGTGTCTTCAAATAGAGAGAGAAAGAAGAGAGAAGGAAAAGAGTTTATTTTGTGAGTTGTCTTTAGATTAATGAGGGTTGGGGTCTTTATATGGGGGTTAAATTAGTTGATTAATATTTATTTAATCCCTAATTAACCCATAAAACAATTAAATATTTGTATGAACTTAATTTAAAACGTGTAGAAAAGTTGCAGACCCCATCGACGAGACCACGATCGACAGATCGTTGGTCCATCGACGGGATGGCCTACCTCCGTGTTGCACAACCGCAATATCAGTCAAAGACTGGTATAGGAAGAGTATTTATCTATTTTTCTAAGTGTTGCTATAAGGTTCGCAATGACGCCTTATCGATCCATACACGGATCGTCTCCTGCATCTCGTCGATGCACACTGCTTTGACAGTGTTGACATCAACTTGCAAGGGTCCTCCTCAAGGGCCCTTGGTTAGTCCTTGGGGAGTTTTACCCGGACGTTTCGACCAAAAATCAAACTTAAACACATGTTATACACCCTTCCACCTAATTTCATGAATTTTCGACTCCTAAAAGTTAGTTAAATAGGCTAGGGCATGCTAGTACCCATGGACATTCTTGGACATTTTTGTTCCTAAATAACCTAAATGACTTATATTAATTAAATTAATTCATAAAGCAGTGCTTAGATCCCATGATACCTATGTTAGGCTTTAATACTCGTCTTAGATTTTTGAAGTGTTACATGAGTTTAAGTTTTATACCACATTTACCCACCCAAATCAAATCCTCAAATTTAAATCCAAATTACTCTCACTTCACTCTAAGTTCTTTCTCTACCCAACCTCCATTGAAGAGTATTAGAGCTTGAAGAAGAAGACCAATTCTCCAAGTTTTCTATACAAATTTGTGGTTAAAGTCTTCATTAAGGTATGCATTCTTTCACTCTTGGGATTCATTTTCCCAAGAGGTCCATTCAAAGTTGTTTTAAATCCCCCCAAAATTAAGGGTTTTCTACACATGGGTTTCTTGGAGGCCATTGGTAAGACCTTAAAGGTGATGAACTTATTGTTGTAGTCTCGTTGGTCCATATTTGGTAATGTTGGTCAATTGATGAATGAATGATAAAGTTATGAATTTATAATTATACTATGAATATGATGGGTGAGAGATGATGATGGATGTACTATTATGAGGGATTGAACGTAATTCCTATGTGCCTTTTATGATTATTCTATGATGTAATGTTCTCACCGAATATTGGGTTTGTGATAAAAGGACTTTCTCATGCTATAAATTTTGAGCTATGAACATATTAAATGAGGGTTTAAACTTCTAAGACCTATGATATGTACTAATATTAAGGAAGATTAAAGATACTTCAAAAAGGGAATTTAGCGTAGCACCAAGTGAACTTGACAACAAGAGGGGTCTCTTCACATGGAAGCTTACCCCAATGTTCTCATGAGATGGAAAGTACAATGCAAATTAGCAAAAAGAGGGTTTCTAGTAGAAACCTCTTAATTCCTTAACTATATGCCCCCATAGGAAAAGTAGCTAGTGAAAATCCACCTATATTCTATGATGATGTTGATGTCCTACCTTAGCAAGTAGGAGGCCCTCCTTTCTGTGTGCAGGGTTTACACCGAATTCCATTTTTAGCTTACATCGTCTAATGTCGGTTATGGAAAATTTTCTTGAAAGTAAACTAAATAAATGAAAGAAAGAAGATGAAGACTAACTACGACAACTTACGAGGTGTTAATTAGTGTAGGTAAGGGTATGTGGCTTTACCTATACATTGTACAAGTGAACCTTGATGGGAGTTATAGAGTGGGTTCTTTATGTACATATGTGATGAATGAAATGTACAATGTTGGTCTTATATGATGTTGGTTTCACTTGATATGCATGATGTTGGTCTAAATTCTTATGTATGATATTGACTACACTTGTTATGATGTTGTATGAGGTAAAGGCAATGCTTATGGTCTCTTTGCTAGTTTACTTGGTTTATGTGGAGTTATGGGGCTTCACATATACATTGTACTAGTGGAATTGGATTGGGGTTATGAGTAAGGTCTTGTGACGTATTTATGAAATACACTCTTAATATGAAATGTTGACTATCACATTATTATTATGTTACTCTTGAAAATTCATATGAATATGTCTTATTGTTGTTGTGGTATGGACTTGTATGTGTTCTTGGAATGTGCATAAAGGCTTTTAAAGTGAACTTAGCATGTTTATACTAAAATTTCCCTTTGTGCATATCTTCAATGTTTTAATTGCATATATCCATACTTAGTACATGTGGTTTGTACTAACCCATATATGTTCTCTTTTCTACACAAAGAGTAGGTTCGGGCCATTGAAGTGTTTCTAGTTCTTTCTTGAAGAACTTGGATTGCTATCCCCAAGTTGGTGAGTCCTCAAGTCCGATGATGGAGATGCTAGTTCTAGATTCATATTTCCTTATTCAAAGACTTTATTATAATTACTATTATAAGACGTATTGTAATGATGTAAGGGTCAAGTCCCAATTCTCTTAATATTTGTTTAGATGGTCATGTGAGACAATTATTAATTCTATTTTGATTTATGTGAAGTGAAGTTGAACTTCCAAAGAAAGGTTTTAATTTTTCTGCCTTTTATTCTATCAATGATGCAATGATGTATCCTAAGGGCTTGTTTAAGACCTCTAAGAGGACGAAAATGTCGGTTACAACTAGGGGGTTTCCTATGTTCGTGATAATAACTTAAGAAACCAGGTGGGATATATGGGTAATAAGGCTTGGTTAATAGGTCAAACCCGTGGTACCAAAGTTTGTTCCACACAAAAGGGTACATATGCACCACACTATGCGTCGATAACCTCTTCTCTTCAAGAATTGTCTTCAATCCCTCAGCCTTTAGCCTGTTGAATAGATGGGGCATCAGGAAGTTGAACTGGTGGTGTATGAACCACCGTCTGTCCCGGAGTTGGCCCTACATCAGTAGGTGGGGTAGCCTCTAGGGTCCTAGATGAACCTTGACAACCTCTGGCATGAATCTCAGTTCGCCGAGGTTTATGAGGTTTGTCATCCTTAGGCTTAGTCAATGCAACATGAGAATCAAAAGACTCTCCATCAATACCAGAGTTGTGCTCTGGTATCTCAATTATGGTGCTTTCCATTTCCCTTCTTTTTGGAGGTGCATGTTTACCCTTTTAAGATGGAGAAGTTGCTCCATCATTTATTACGATGCCCGGCGCCGAAAAGACACACTTGAAAATTTTTGAAAAAATACGATGGTCGGTAATGTTTGGGACCCTTTTGTGAATCTCTGACACTACTTGGCGAGATCATCCCAGCCCACATAAGTTATAATGAGTTTTAGGGGTTAGGGGCGTAAAAAGTGTGATTAAGAGAAACTTTCAGCGTGGCACCGAGTGAACTAGGCGAGCTCAAGCCTCCCGCTGAAAGTTATAAATCTAAGTAAGTCAAAGAAAAAAATTAAGGGCAATCAAGTGGGACATTGGCGAACCTGCGAGTGGTTTGGCAAGGTCAACCTAGCTCGCCAAACTACCCAACGTGCCAATTTCCACCCCGTTTGCCAAAAATAAACTTCCATCCCCCAAAATCAAAATCAAACAACACACTTATGCAAATTAGTTTAGACCCATTTGACTCATGCCACTGGGGTACTCAGATTTCCTCCGGTTCAACAAAAATCGGTTATTTGACGACTTACGACCTTACTAATGATATCAAACGCTCCATTATAGGGCAAAATGTGTCATTCAGCATAGTCGAAGTTACTTAGACTTCACCCAACTAGACCTAACAAATTATGATCAATTTTAAAGCACAAAATTTAGGAAATTAACATTTTAATCAATTAGGAATAATTACGAAACTACATAGGCAAACCAGCACAACACTATAATTTCAGTACAGGCTTGAATACATCAACAAGATTTAAAAAAATTGCATCAATGTTCAACCGCAATTCAAGAGTTCGGGTTTGAAAAAACAATCTTTATATAAAAATAAAAGTTTTAAAATGCTAGGCGGTAATGAAATCTTACTCCGAGCACTAGATGTAGAGAAAAACTAGTAAAATGATAAAAATACGGGAAATATGTAGTGTGGGTGCAAGTGTACGAGGTTATAAATGAGGGAATATGAAAGATTTTGAAATCTTATAGCTTTGGCATTTTAAAACCTTTCAATTCGCAGACCCTCAATAATATTAGTTATCCCCGTTAAACCAATTACCTCGCTGACTTTTACTGGACCTCCAGTATCTAAACGGTGGAAAAATCTGACTCACAAACCTTTTCAGAAAATCGTCAATTCGTACATCGACCCGCGGAGTTTTACAGACTCCAACCTGCTATTTTCGTAAGTCCAACTATGGTCTAAGTCGGGCTCGCTGATTTCTTTGGCAAGTTGCCGACTGGACTGGCTTGCCAATCTACACATTTTACACACCCTCTTTTCAACCTGCACAATCAACACCTCATTATTCAAAATCAAATATAAAGTGATAAAAACTTGGGTTTCCTCTCTAGAAGAGCCTTAATTAACGTCGTGGCACAACGCAAGTACCTGCTCAAGCTTCATTCTTAGGGTTCGCCATAGTATCATTAGGTGACCCCTTGTTTTCTTGGGTTAAGATGCAAAGAAATCTGAACCATTTGGGTCTCCAACTGCTTGATAGATACAGAATTAGAGGGCCCCTCTGTTTGAGAGTCGATACATCTTTCTTCATTTCGTTTAAAACTTTATCGGACCCTTCAACCTTGCTGGGAATATGTTAGAGTATATCCTAACTCCATCCACCTTCAAAATCTTGTCTTTTGACGCACGGGCAGAGGAACATTCATTTCCTTCTCCTCATATTATTTCTTTCCAAGTTGAGTTTTGATCACTTCACTCTCTATCATGGTCTCAAGCCCTCATATCTATTTACACCTTCATTACCACCCGACCATAGGTAGTTTACACAATGACCGCCTCCTTGGTTGGCTAAAAAGTTTGCCTCCTCATTGTAAAATGTTAAATTTGGACTCTTCGGGTTTTACATCACCAATAATGAAAACATTAACACTCCTCGTACCATCACTCATGAAGTTCTGGACCAAGATGTCCAACTGGGTTATCATCTTTGCCATGTTTTTTACTCTTTCTTGGTCTTTTTCAATCTATTCTTTTGTTAATTTATAAGTTAGAGGATAAATTTGATCTTCGTGGGTGTACCATGTCCGGTTATGTTATTCATGTCATGAAGGATTTGGTATGCGATTACATAGGGTTCTTGCATTAAACCTCCCACAGAAAGTTTATCAGCCACTCCATTGTTCATCGTATCAAGGCTTCTACAAAAGTATTTCAGCAGAACGTTAAGTTAGTTATTGCAACACCATCTTTTTAAACCTTAGCCAACTCTCATGGATGTCTCACCCTCCAAACGTTCAAATCTTTGAATGTTTTCCGAAGATTCATCTCGAAGGAGGAAAGAAGTGGACTTGGAATGCGGTAAAAAGCTCATCCCATGAAGTGATATAGTCTGTTGGCAACTCAACCAACCACTTACATACTTCTCTCATTAAAGAAAATAGGAACAACCTCAGTTGGATCAATTTTTGAGATATATTCTTGAAGGAAAAGGGTCCACAAACATCAACAAAATTCCATATATGCTCATGGGGATCATCAAGAGCTAGTCCACAATATAATCCTTTCAGTTGTAAGAGCTGCAATATGGTGCTTGTAATGTGATATACTGCATTTCCTTCAGCCATAGGTAATCGAATGGCACAAACTCCACCCACTAGATTTGGATCATTGATAATCAGTTTATTCACATCATTGAGATTTTTGATGTCATCTTGGTAACCCATTTGCCAACCATTACTTCCGTTGACACTAATTTCCTCTATTTTAACAAGCAAACAAAAAAAATTAAAAGTAGATTCAACTTTAACTAAAAGTAACACAATTGAACTTCACAAAAAGAATTTCAAACTACACCACTCCTCGGCAACGATGTCATTTTGACTTAGCCTTTCAAGTACAACTCATCTAATACTAGGTTTTCCACAATCGTAAATCAGTATAGAACTCAACTACATGAGTTAGGGTTGAACCCCACAAGGAGAAATATGTGTTTTAAATTTAATTGAGAGGTATAAATGTGGTCAAAACAACGATAGGAATATATATTATCGAATAAAGACATCATTCAAATTAAAGGTTGACACCAATGCCAAATGGGGGTTTTGGTTTCAGCTATCAGCTACTAACAGTTAGAAATACAAAGACATAACAATAATGAGATGGTTTCTTGGAATGTGATCGATTATAGGCAATTATAGGTATATGGGTAGTTGAAACTACTATTAAACAAATAGATATTAGTGAGTAGGCTAGGCTATATGGGTGATAATTTTCTCTTGAACAATTTAACCCAAATCAAGTGATCTCTCTCGAACATGAATAAGCATTCAAAATTAAGAGTACTCCACATCTCAATCCATCAACTCTCTCGAGCTGAATGTGTGGGATTGAGTTTAGGATTTACTCTCTCGAGCTAAATCCAGGTCAACCCAACACCCACAAACCATCAATCAATAACCTTAGTTCTAAAACATTTCTTTCGAGCAAGCCAAGAACACAAACGTAGAAGCCCATTTTCAGCAACATTAATTAAAATTAAAAATCAAAATTAATTGTTAAACTCACTCTTAAATAGAATTTAAACTAACAATTAGCAATACCCATAAACTAAATTAGTCCATAATCAAATGATCATGCCGCAATAATTGGGGTTTTAGCTAGACATTATAAAAAGGTAAAAAAAAGTTATCAAATATATTATCCATCAACTAGGTATGAGTAATTTCTTCCTCAAATTGGTCCAATTTGATGAGTCTCAAAGGCCCACTTCCAATTTCTCAAAAGTGAATTTCTTTAATACTTTAAAGGCTAAGGTAAACTCAAAAGAGGAATGTTCTAAGAGTTTCATAGAAATTAATAATCAAAATAATATCCAAGATCCTAACTTAAATGTTCAAAAACGTATTTATAGTTATAAAAAATAATCTATGAAATCCCCTTCAGCGAAGTAAGTCAGGCTCGCCGATTCACTGGGTGAGTTGCCCTTTGTTTTGTTCCATCATCCTTTCTACTAAGCATTGAGCATCCTCAATGTGTGTAACTTTGGGAGATCTATTTTGGCTTCGCAGAATCATTCGATGATGCGCCGGCTTATCCTTTTAGTTTTCGAGTTTTTCCTTCATATCTTGGCACACGTACACTTTAGGGGGTCATCTGAGCCACTCAGCGACATCTCCTAAATCAATATGAAGCTCTACTAAATGAGTTTGAGTCGAATCCCATATATAGTTGTACGTGTCTCAAATTGTACTTAGATGTATAAATGTGGTCAAAACAATCATAGAAATAAAGATTATCGAATAAAGAAATCATTCAAATTAAGAAGTGACACGAATGGCAAATATGGGTTTTTCTTTCAGTTATCAACTACTAAAAGTTAGAAATACTAAGAATTAACAATAATGAGATGGATTCTTGTGATGTGATCGATTATAGGCAATTATAGGTATATGGGTAGTTGAAACTATTAGTAAATAGATAGATATTAGTGAGTAGGTTAGGCTATATAGGAGGTAATTTTCTCTTGAACAATTTAACCCAAATCAAGTGATTGCTCTCGAACATCAACAAGCATTCAAATTAAGAGCTGCTCACATCTTAATCGTCCACTCTCTCGAGCTGAATGTGTGGGATAGAGTTTGGGATTTATTCTCTCGAGCAAAATCCAGGTCAACCCAATACCCACAAATCATCTAGAAACAATCTTATTTCTAAAACCTCTCTCTCGAGCAAGTCAAGAATGCAAAGGTAAAACCACATTTTCAACCACAATTCTTCAAATTAATTCAAAATTAATTATTAAAATCACTTTTAAATAGCATTTAAACTAACAATTAGCAATACCCATAAGCTAAATCACCCTAAAATTGCATGATCGTACCCCCAAGAATTGGTGTTTTAGCTAGACATTATAAAAAGGTAATAAAAAAAAGTTACCAAATTGATTATCCCTCAACTGGATAGGAGTAATTTCGTCCTTACAATGCTCCAATTTAATGAATCTCAAAGACCCACTTCAATTTTGGAAAAGTGAATTCCTTCAATCCTTCAGAAGCTAAGGTAAACTCTACAGAGGAATGTTCTAAGAGTTCTCATAGATATTAATGATCAAAATAATATCCAAGATGTTGACTGAAATTTTCCAAAATGTATTTATAGTCATAAAAACTTATCTATGAAAGCCCTTTCGGCAAAGTAAGTTGGGCTCAACGATTCACTCGGTGAATCGCCCTTTGGTTTATTCCATCGCCCTTTCGCCTTGGCATTAAGCATCATCAATATGTGTAACTTTGGGTGATCTATTTTGTCTTGCGGAATCATTCGCCAATCCGCCGGCTGCTCCTTTAAGTTGCCGATTTTTTCTTTCCAATCTTGTCACACTGAACTTTAGAGGGTCATCTGAGCCACTTAGAGACACGTCGAGTTCTCTTGGCGATCCTTAGGCTCGCCCTTCTTCACTTCAGCTTGTTTTGTTTCATTTTGCATGTTATTTTCCTTGATTTGTTCCTCAATCCATATACCAAAAAATCAAGGATTTAACATCAGTTATGCATTTGAGAATGTTGAATATATATATATATATATATATATATATATATATATATATATATATATATATATATATTCACATGATAAAATGCACCTAAAGTTGGCAGCAATTTTCACTTAGACAATTTCACTAGACTTTGTTCATTTTATACGTCTCATGACAGACTTTATTGTGTCATTTGAAACTTTTTTCACTAGTACACGTTTACTCCAAGTATGTGTTAATCAAATATGTCCACATGAATTAGATGCTCAATTATGTCATGTCAACTCACTAAAAGTCTCATATTAAAAAGGAAAAAAGCGAATCAATAAATGACATGTGGTCTTTTTTATTAATAAAATTAAATAATTTTTTGACGAATTTAAAGAATAATGCAACAACCCCACAGCTTCCCAAAGTCATCTCCTCCATTGTATTACTCTATTTTAATTATTTTTAAAGCTTTATTATTTTTCGTCATACACCCACACACACAATTTACTCTATCATATTCCTCCATTTTGATTGTCTTTTCCATCACACCCACATCCACACAATCATCTTCTATGTTTTATTCCTCTTTTTTCATGAATTGTTTGCATATTCACCCGAATTTTGATCATTTTCTTCACTACATCTTTTCTCACATTCCTTCATTTGATTTCGAGTAAAGAAGTGTAAATGTATAACAACAATGGGTTATTTTTAAGGTTGAGTCTTCTTTTCTTTAATTTTGAGATATTTTTAATTTAATTAAGGCTTAAGGTAAGTGATATTAAAACTTACATAATGAACATTGGGATATTTTTGACACCTATTTTTGTTAAATTTAAAATTGAGTTGTTGGCAGCTATGTGTGGGCAATTGAGACAATAGATACGTTTAATTTGAAGAACTGTTTTTACCATTTTCCTTAGAATTATTGTGCGTAAACTTTACATGATTTAAGTGTTGATATGGGTTCAATTTAATGTTTCTTGATCGATCTATCCGAGATTTCAGCGACAAATTTAAATTGGAATTATTTTAACAAAATATTTTATCTCCATTGTAGTACTTTAATCCTTAAGAAATAACGGGAGAGATAGTGATTGTAAAACGAAAAAGAAGAAAAGAAAAATAAAATAAAATAGGCTAAATAAGGCCCTCACGCATCAATAGCGAATGTATAACACTAACTTTGTCATCTCATTCATTAGTGTCAAAATGACACAACGAATCCTAACATGAGGTGTTTAAAATTAACAAAGCCTAGTTAAAAATTCTAAGTGAAAATTGCTGCTATTTTAGGGGGTCATCAATAGGTTAGACCAATATTTAATTACATATACCCATATATCACGGAACCCATGATTAATCCACAAAACTTGTTGTACGCATAGCATAAACCAAATGACGAACTTATCCTATAAACTATTGTTTTCTCTCACGATTAACTCATCATTAGTCATTATTTACAAATCATTAGCTCCAAAGTCATCTTTAAACAACCTCTCTTTTAATAGGTCTATTGAATTATAAGTTTATAATAGGGAAAATGCACAATTACCCCCTCAACCTATACTCGAAATCCCAGAGACACACTTATACTATACTAAGGCTCTATTACCCCCTAAACACATTTTATATGTAATTTTCTACCCCTTTTTGGCCTACGTGGAACTAGCTTGGGAAAAAAAGTCAAACAGCGTTGGACCCACAAGATGGTGTCACTAGGCCGAAAAGGGATAGAAAATTATAAATAAAATAAGTTCAGTGGAGTAATAGGACTTTTGTATAGTATAAGTGTGTCTTTAAAATTTCGGACATAGATTGAGATGATACTTGTGCATTATCCCTTCATAATTTAATAATATTATTCGTCGAAGTAAGCACCAAACATCCTAAATCAAACTTCAATATAATATCTATTAAATAATTAAGTATTTGAAACATTACCTCGATGTGCAGACGTTGTGGGTTGGTTACGCAAATGGAATTTTTTTCTTAACCTTTATTCTTTATGTCCTTCCCCAATTGTGATCTACATAAAATGTTAAATTCAACTAACTTTGAATAATTCATATGGTCCAAATGGTAAAGGGTATTAATAAGGTGAAAATTCTGTAGTATATCAAACTATCAATTCAAAATAAATGATATAGCTATACTTTCATTTTTTTTCAATTCACACGAAACACATTGTCATTCGCTTCTCTCCCCTGAACCTCGCTCATCACTCTCAGTTCTCTCCCTCGTCTCTCTCACTTGATAAAAATACAAATGTATAAATTGTGTTTGCATAAAGCGAGAGAGAATCTTTATATAAATACAAATACATATTTCTTTTTCCTATACACTTGTAATTATACCAATACAAATCTTTCCCTATCCAGTTCTCTTTTTTCTTTCTCTCTCTCATGTTATTCAAACACAAATTATAAATACAATGTGCAATTTGTACTTGTATAAAGCGAGAGAGATTTAATAGACAAATATAAATGTTTTAACTCGATTAAATTGTATGTATATTGAAATTTTATGCAAATGTACAAACACAATAATTGATACATATACATGATACTTACATATATATAATTTTCTAACCAGTATACATATATAATTCACATGTCGCTACTCTATTCTCTCTCTCTCGCTTGCCTCTTTTCTCTCTCTTCCTAATCTTATTTTCCTGTCCAGCCTAACACAAAGAACATTACATATACAAACACGATTTTCAGACACTGACAACTACTTTATACAAATCGCCGCGATTTATACAAATCAAATGCTCCATACACAAACATATCCATAACAGATTATATTTGCTACGAAGCACAAATAACAAAACTGTAGCTGTAAAACACATATATGATTTTTATGTTTTTTATTCCTAAAATCACTATTAAATAAATGGGAAAAAACATAAATGTACTATAAAATAAAAAAAATTACAAGTTCATACTCAAACCCAAAGTAATTCCTAAAATACACATTCTCTCATAAATAATTATAGTTTATTCCTGCATTTCTTAAGGCTGATAATTTTTGCTTAATTAATACTAAATTAGTATCATAAAATGTATTGGTGTCATTAAGACTGCCAATTTTGCTAAACTGATACTTACTATTCAATTTCTTATTTTTAGATGACTTATATTTAATAGAGGTGATTAAGTAAAACTACCCCTACCATTTAGTGTTTCATAATCCTTGTGTCAAGTTAATAGTGGATAACTATTGTTGGATAGAAGGAGTAGCTATTTTACATTTTTTCTCAAATAAAAGTCATAATAAAATAAATGAATGGAAGAGCAAAAATAAAAGTTATGTGCAGACTAGGACTATTACTATGGATGACAATGAGATAAGGGCGGGATAGGCAAGGACAAGGCTTTAATAGGGCAGAATAAGGCAAGTGTAAAACAAGAGAGAACAAAACAACGGTTAAACCAGACTGTTCAAAATAACAAATGGTTCAAGGTAGGTGATTAGCAGCCAACGCTTTAGAACTTTTTCCTCAATTTTTTTGTATTATTTTTTTTTTGCAAGTTCAACATATCAAGTTGGTTAAAAAATTAGATTTACAATCTTGCAGATTTCCTCGATAAAGTCTTGAGATCTTCATCAACTTTGGAACTAAAGAACTCTGGGGGATTCATCCTAGTAAAGTCTCTCACTTTAGTTGCTTCCGTATCCATATTTGGATTCACGGAAGAAACACCCTTTGTATTATCTTGGAGCATCATGACTTGATCCGACACTTGGAAAGTGGCTTGTAATTTTTGCATGAGACGCTTGCTCGTCCAAAGGATAGATCTGCACTTGAGGAACCTCAGACTCCACATCTTTACCCTCATTCCTTCTCGCGCTAGATCTTTACCATATCCTGAAAAGCAACAGACAAGAATTAGGAGAAAGAATTTTATAGAAATGAACTCTACGACACAACTTAGAGTAGTGAAAGAAGTGAAGTATCCTAAACACCTTGTATCCTCTTATTCATAAATGTAGCGTTCTTCACACTCATGAATAAAAATCTAGTCAACACGGCTTGTCACACATCCTAAGACCTTTTCTAAAACCTAAGTTCTATATATCAAATTTGTCACGTCCCAAAGTACACTCTAGAGGTTACAGGGTGAATAAGTCCCCGACAGAACCTAAACAAGACACTTTACATAAGCATGACATAATGAAATATGATTTAACGGATATAATCGATATAAATCTCAAAGCATAAGATTAAATAAACGATACCAGCTGAGTACATAAGAGAATGCCCGGAACACTACTAAATTTGACATAACCTTTCTAAAATCATAGAATTGATTCGGACATAAACCATACACCATGTAAAGTCTGAAATTAAAAAGACCATTAAAACTATAAAAGAATCCATGGCATTGCCCTCAAATCATGAGGGCTCCCCAATCCATGTGATCCAAGATGATATATTAAGTTTATATTGTGTATTAGGATTTTTGAGAGATGTGATTTTCTATTAGATAAGTACGATATGTTATGGGAATATACTATTCTCAGAATACTTTTTAGGAGAGATTATACGAGTAGAAGCTAAACTCATGTATATATATTTTTCTTTCCAGTGATGAGAAGGAAAATTAGATTCTTCAAATACTTATCTCTATTTCTATATGGTATCGGTTCCATGGAAGGGAATGAACCCACCAAAAAGAAAATTTCACCTTACGATATGACTTCAAAGGACAACCCAGTAAACTTGATCATGAAAGCACAACTGTGAGGATAAAATAATGAATAATGGGCTCATGCAATGCGTACCTCATTGCGCTCTTGTAAAAAAGGGTAATTTGTTGATGGAACCATCTCACAACCGGTAGAATGGACTTTAGAGTTGGAGGATTGGTGGACAGTACAGTCCATGCTAGTGTCATGGATTCAAAATACTATTGAACCAACTTTGCATTTAATCACGTTTGGAGAATGCGAAAAATCTCTAGAAAGAAATTAAGGAACTATTTTCAATTGACAATGGGCCTCAGATTCAAAAGTTGAACTCCAATTTGTCATAATGTAAGCAACATGATATGAAAATTATATCATACTATGTGAAGGAATATTGATTGTATTGAAGTGTTAACCTAATAAGGAAATACATGGGAGATATATATAGGAGATATAGGAAGGAGTACTAATCCTAATAGGACTAGGATTAAGGAGTACTAATCCTAATAGGACTTGGATTAGTACACAGTAAATACTAATATTATGTAATACTATTTATTTAATACTATCTGTTATTATCCCCCCTCAAGCTGAGCTGAGCGGAAGCGAACGAAAGCTTGGAACTGAGGTAATCGTGTTGTGGGCTCGGGAGAGGCTTGGTGAGAATATCACTCGGTTGTTCTTCAGTGGGTACATACTGCACAGTCAAAGAGTCGGCCTGAACTTCATCACGAACAAAGAGACAATCGGTATCAACATTCTTCATTCTGGTGTGTAGGACGAAATTCTTGGCCACACCGATGGTTGATTTGTTGTCACAATCGAGAGCAGGAACAGTGTGAGTGGCGCGGAGTTCGCGAAGAATATATGTGACCCACATGGTCTCAGCAGCAAGAAGAGCAAGGGCACGGTATTCCGCTTCAGTCGAGGACCGAGAGACCTTGGGTTGTTTTTTTGTACACCAGGAGATCAGGTTCGGCCCCAAAAAAACGAGAAACCCCGATGTAGATTTTCTGTCATTTTTATCATTCGCCCAATCTAAATCTGAGAAACCCCGAAGCTCCAAGTCCCCGGGTCGAATGAGTAAACCACGACCAAGAGTGCCAAAAATGTACTTGAGAATGCGTTTTAGACAATGGTAATCATGTTCACTTGGTTGATGCATGCGCTGAGCAACTCGGTTGACAGCATACTGGATGTCAGGACGGGTAATGGCCAGATACTGTAGAGCCCCAATGAGGCTGCGGAAGTGGGTGATATCGGCAAAGGGGGTGTCAGCTCCATTCGTAGACGAAGGGACTGCCATCGGTGTTGGTTGACTGGTGCATTTTTCTAGTCCAGCTTTCTGCAATAGATCTCGAGCATATTTTGACTGATGACGAAACAAGCCGCTGCCAGTTCGAGAAACCTCCATTCCCAGGAAATAATGTAATGGGCCAAGGTCCTTCATTTTGAAGTTAGTATGCATAGCTCGAGTGACATCCTGAATGAGAGCTGCAGTAGAGCCTGTAATAATGATATCATCTACATAGACAAGAAGAATGACTGTACCGTGTGCTGAATGTCGAGTGAACAGACTCGTGTCGTGTACGCAACACGTGAAGCCGAGTCCCTGGAGGAACGTTTTCAGACGTGTGTACCAAGCACGGGGGGCTTGCTTGAGCCCATACAGAGACTTCTGGAGTTTGCAAACATGTTGAGGGAAGCGGGGATTAACATAGCCCGGTGGTTGCGTCATGTAGATAGTTTTATCAAGCATGCCACGAAGAAAAGCATTGGAAACATCCAACTGATTGATGAGCCAATTGTTGCGCACGGCGAGTGACAGTACCAAGCGAATGGTTTCCTACCGAATAATAGGACTGAATGTCTCGGAGTAATCAAGCTCATACTCTTGATTGTAGCCTTTAGCAACCAACGAGCCTTGTACCTTGAAATACTGTCATCTGCATTGTGTTTAATTTTGTACAGACATTTACAGCCCACTGGGTGCCGCCCATGGGGCTTAGGTACAAGAACCCAAGTTTTCTGATCAGTCAAAGCCTTAAACTCGTCATCCATAGCATGACGCCAATAAGCATTTTTTTACGCAACAGAGTAGGTTGTTGGTTCACTATTGGAAAGGGGTGTATTTGGTAGTATGGTAGCCTGAAAGGTTTTGGGTTTAAAGATACCAGCTTTGCCACGGGTTAACATGGGATGAGTAGTGGGGGGTGGCACGGGTGGTGGTGATTCGGGGGTGGCCGGGAAGGACCCAAAATGGATCGGGCTGGAGATGTTGTGGGTATGGGGTGGTTCGGGTTGGTTGTGAGTGTGGGTGGTGGTTGCGGGTGTATTGTGGGTGACGGTCGAAGGGGTGATGAAGGGTGGTTGGGTAGTGGGTGGAGGTTTGGGGGAAGGTGGTGAGGGACCATGTGAGTATGTTGGAAAAAGAGGAAGGACGCCAATGAATGATGTATTTGTGGAGGAGGAAATAGACTCGTAGGGAAACTCATTTTCGATAAATTTGACATGACAAGATATGTAGACTTTATGAGTTTGTGGGTAAAGACAGCGATAACCCTTGGAGGTAGGATGATAGCCCAAAAAAATACAAGGACGGGATCGGGGTTGTAATTTGTGAGTAATATGAGGGTGTAGCCAAGGGTAGGCAAAACACCCAAAGACGCGGAGGTTGGTATAATTGGAAAGTTCTTGGTAAATGAGTTGATAGGGTGATTTGTTTGAGAGGGTGTGACTGGGCATTCTTATAATGAGGTAGTTTGCGGTGGCTAGAGCTTCTACCCAAAAGAAGACAGGGAGATGAGATTGATGTAGAAGAGTAACCGCCGTTTCAATGAGATGGCGATGCTTACGCTCAGCCAACCCATTCTGTTCGGGAGTGTATGGACAGGAGGTTTGATGTATAATTCCCAGGGATTGCCGAAACTGGCCAAAGATGTTATTTACATATTCCTTTCCATTGTCACTTCGAAAAAGTTTAACATGAGAATTGAATTGTGTTTTGACCATTTTTTCAAAAGTGACAAAGGTGGTGTATGCCTGTGATTTGTGTTTTAGTGGGTACAACCAAGTGTATTTTGTAAAATCATCCACAAAACAAATATAATAGCGAAAACCAGTAAATGAAGGAATAGCAGTAGGACCCCATAGGTCAAAATGAATAAGTTGAAAAGGTGCAGTTGTACGCTTCTCAGATAAAGTAAAAGGTAATTTATGAGATTTAGCAATTGAACAGGAGTCACAATTGTTTACATGAATGGAAGAAAAACCTAATTGAGACATTAAAGAATTTATTATTTGAGTAGATGGGTGACCAAGACGACTGTGCCACAACAGACTGTGGCCATCAGCCGAAAGAGACACCGGAGCCACAGGAACGCTTTCTGAAACTGGGTGGGCAGACGAACTTGTGCCAGGAAGAACGTACAGACCATGCTCACAGGGGCACTGAAAAATCACCCTCTTGGTAGTATTGTCTAGGATGTGAAAATTATTAGAGGTGAACAAGAGTGAGCAATTATTGTCTTTTGTGAATTGGTGAACTGAAAGGAGATTGGTTTTAATAGAAGGGACGTGGGTAAGGTTACCTAGGTGAAAGATAGCGGTGGGGGTTTTAATGGTACCCGTGCCAGTGTGAGAAATATTAAGGGACTCACCGTTGCCAACAGTAATACCATTGGAGCCATGATATGGATTTGGAGCGTTAAACTTGGATAGATCAGAAGTAACGTGCATGTTGGCCCCAGTATCCAACAGCCATTCAGAGGAAGGGCCGGCTTGAGATGCATAATTGGCGCGGTTATCACTATTTCGGCTCTCCTCATACCGAAACCAACAACGAGCAGCGGTGTGTCCTGTTTTCTAACATATTTGACAAGTTGGACGATCCCGCTTATAAGTGCCCTGCCCGCCGCTGGAAGATGACTGCCCGCCGCTGCCGAAGGAGTGCAGGCTGTTGTTGTTGCCGTGTTGCTGACCGTCGTACGGCGGACGACTGCCCTGCCGACCGCCGCGCCCGCGGCCTCCGCTGTTTCTACCGTAGCCGCCGCGGCTCCCCTGCCGGCCGCCACCACGCCCCCCGCGATAGTTCTGGCTTGCGGTGAGGGCGGTGGCCGGCTCCATAACAGCGGCTTCTCGGAGAAGAAGTTTGCTCTCCAGATCCACGTTCATTTCTTCACTTTTTAGCCACGAGGAGAGAGTAGCCAGGTCAAGGGGCGTTGGACTGATGCGAACCTCCTTTTTAATGGAGGAGTAAGCTGATGGGAGTTCCGAACGACGCACATGACGAGATCTTTTTCGGGAATGATTTCGTTCACGGTGTCGAGGGTTGTGATGATGGTGGAGACCTCGTCTATATACTCCGCCATAGTTTTTGTGCCTTTTGGTAATTGTGTGGAGACGATCACGCAATTGAAAAATATGAGAGTGGGAAATTGATGCATAGCGTGTTGCGAGGGCCGTCCACAGGGCTGAAGCAGTTGTGTAGGATCGGACGTGTTTCTGAACCATGGGAGAGATGACCACAATCAAACATGATCGGATCTGTCCATCCACGGCTTTCTAGGCAGCATGGGCCGGATTGGTTTTTTCTGATTTGTTCGTGGCGGTGATGACTGCCGGTGGCGGTTCTGTGCTTCCATCGACGTATTTGAGAAGGTAATTGGCCTCAAGGGCTGTAAGAACGGTGATTTTCCATGTAGGGTAATTTATGTCTGATAATTTTTGGGAATCAGGGCATGAAGATGCCTGAGAAGGAGTTTAACGCCAGAAGGAAGTGAATAGAGAGGATCCACCTCGGTTGTCATGGCTGCCGCCGCCCAAGAAAAGAGAGGGAACGATCGGTGCCCTAAAGAGAGAAAAAAAACCTAGAGAAAAGAAGATCTAGCTTTTCTGGCTCTTGATACCATGAAGGAATATTGATTGTATTGAAGTGTTGACCTAATAAGGGAATACATGGGAGATGTATATATAGGAGATATAGGAAGGAGTACTAATCCTAATAGGACTAGGATTAAAGAGTACTAATCCTAATAAGACTTGGATTAGTACACAGTAAATACTAATATTATGTAATACTATTTATTTAATAATATCTATTATTACTATGAAAGGATAGAGGTTGAATGGCATGAAATAGAGAATTACAAACAAATTTCTAGGTGTACATATGATGGATCAAGTGTAACATAGAAAAAATGCTAGAAAAGCGATGAAAAGGTCATCGATTCCTTATAGGATTGGATTACATGCTCTATGGAACTGTGAGGATCAGTATGCTTGCTGCAGATTCGTTGCTTACTATTTTAATCCAGTGGAAAAAGGTGAACATCATTACTCGTGCAAATAAAGAAATAGGAGAGGTGTTCGGACTAGCAGGTCAATCAAATAGCAAGACGAGGGGATGTTGAGAGGCGAAGTACATATCAATGAATTGTAATAAGTGTAAACATTTTTGATATGTGATAGATTTTTGCTTTCAGCTTATTGTCTACCTGGATTAGTGGGATAATTGCCCTAGAGGTGAAGGATGGACTAGTGTCAAGGGTAACGGGCTACCACAATAACGAAGAATTTTGATAGGCGTTGAACGTGATCGATATGGAGCAATGTGTTCTAAGGCTGCTCAAACTACTACAAGAAGTGCTAGAAGATCAGGAACATTTGGCACAATAAATGACATGGCCGGTGTTGGCTTAGGCAATGAACAATTGATGATTTGTGCAATTAGGTGAAAAACCACAAAATAGGTACAGTGAGATGAAGAAGCGTAAACATGACAAAATCTTATGGATAGTTGACACAGGGGCATCAAACTACATGACTGCAAACTTGAAGTGCGTGACCGACTTGCAATAAGTAGTTGGATGTCCATAACATATAGTTGCTATATAAGAGGGATCTGTAAAATATAACGAGAAGATGAAGCTTGAAAATGTTCTCTTCGTGCCTAGTTTAAAATGCAATTTAATTTATGTATCGCAATTGATAGATCAAGTTTATTATATTGATCACTTCACCAAAAACTTTTGTGTTATGCATAGACGAACTTCAAGGATGATTATTGATGTGAGTGAATAAAAGGAGGGGATCCACTATTTTTGAGTGGCACTGCAAGCAATGGCAGTAAAGAATACGACAGCCACACTTAATCTTTGGGCACATCCTTCTTTAAGGGTTAACAAATTAGTTTCCAATGTTGTTCGGGGAAATGATAGTGAGATGATGAATAAAGCTTGTGATGTTTATGAACATGCTAACAAGATTACAGATGAAATTCTTTAAGTGAAAATAAATC
This sequence comes from Solanum neorickii, assembly GCA_027704865.1. Lineage (NCBI taxonomy): Eukaryota > Viridiplantae > Streptophyta > Magnoliopsida > Solanales > Solanaceae > Solanum > Solanum neorickii. The sequence goes on from JAKWJC010000370.1 coordinate 13,058,102, forward strand.
TTGTGATAAGTTTGAACTCATTCATTGTGATTTATGGGTCCATATAGAACAATATCTCTATGTGGTGCTTCGTATTTTTTGACAATTGTGATGAAAATTCTCGTGTAGTATGTCTATTTATACTAATTAATAAGAAAGAGTTGTCATGCATGATGTTGAATTTTCTTGCCACGGTGGAAAGACCATATAATAAACAAGTTAAAATTGTTCCAAGTAATGATGAGACAATTTACTTGTATGAAAAGTTATTTTCTTAAATAGGGAATTAGTTTTCAAAGTTCTTGTACCGGAATCCCACAACAAAATGGTAGGGTGGAGAGAAAACACTGGCATATCCGAATTCAGCACGACCACTATGTTTCAAGGACATATTCCAATCAAATTTTGGGAAATTGTGTGTTGGCTGCAGATTACTTGATTAACAGAACTTCTTAAATTTTAAATGGAAAACTCCATATGAGAATTTAAATGGAGAACCTCCACTTTATGAGCACTTCAGAATATTTGGTTTGTTGTTATGTTCATAACCAAGAAAGAACGGAGATAATTTTACGAGTAGGATCCATAAGTACATTTTTATTGGGTACCCATACGATAAAAAGGGTTTGAAACTGTAGGATCTGGAAACAAACGAATACGTTATTTCAGGAGTTCCTTTTTTTAGAATGAATTTTTATTTTTCAAAACAATTTCCCAGTTCTTATGAGAATATTTAAAAAGTTATTGTTGATAATGGATTTGTTAATGGTGATTTGAGGGGGATTTAGTTGAGCATGAACAACACTAACCAATGATGTAAATTTCTGATACACAAGCTAATGAGCTGCAAGATGTTCAAGAAATAAGAGAAGGTGACATGTTTGGTACCCAAGATGTGAAGGGAAGTGAAAAACAAAATAATAAACTTAAATTGGGTTGCAGACATTGATTAAAATAACAACCTAATTGCCTATGATATTATGTTACTATTATCATTAGAAATTAAATCCTTCCAATAGTTAATTTGTTCCAACTTATAACTCATGCACTTTGCCCAATAACACATTATGTGAACTCTGAAAAATTTTATGTGCGATACCAAAATTTTCTTACAGCTATTACTGCATATCATGAGTATTTTTTTCTCGAAAACAGTGAAAGATGAAAGGCGCAGACAAGCAATAACTATTCGATTGAGGATCTTGAAAAGAATGATACATGGGTAAATAAAATATTATCATTTGTAAAGAAAGCACTTGGCTGCAACTGAATTTATAATATAAAATATCATTCTAACGGTTCTGTGGAGCAACACAAAGCATGACTAGTGATACTTAATTTGGCAACCATGAAAAAGAGGGAATTGACTGCAATGAAACAATTGTTCCAGTTGCCAAGATGGTTATAGTGCGTATATTTTTAGTTGTGGCTGCAGGAAAGCAGTGGCAGTTGCATCAAACATATGTTCACAAGACTTTTCTATATGGAGATCTCCAAGAATAATTGTACATGAGAATGCCTCTTTTTTATTATTATTATTTTTAAAGTAAATTTACCACTATACAGCAGTCTTTTATTAACCATAAAAAATATCAATAAAGATAAGTACAAGCAAAGGGGGCTAGGCCTAACTTACCAACCCTAACGAAGTTCCTAACATCAACTACCTAACAAGCATGAATAAAATAAGAGATAAAGAGAACTAAGTAGTTTCTGATCACCACAGAGTTTGTAATATACTCAATGATGATATTAAAAATGAGAATGCTTAAATAATGTAAAAGTATGTCAATTAAGATGAAAGTTGAGTTATGAACCTAAAAAATTCTATTGCAAAATCATGAATTAAAAAAGATTGATTGTCCACCAAAAGTAACTTGAAGTATTTTTCTCTTGTCTTCCTCTTCAAACCTATCCAATAAAACTTGATAAGTCATACTTCCTTTATAGATTTATTGGATATTGTTTAACCTATTGATACTGTCAAATTGTTCTGCTTTGCCTGTCGCATTAATAGGTACCTTCGAACAAACTCCTCATCCATTTTACCATCCTAACTATGTTGCCTTGTATGCGTCTTTTTTTCGCTTTTGTTGGTTCCACTTCTTTGTTGCCTAGGTGATATATCTCGTCCCTAGACACTCTTTCAAGCATATGTCCAACATTGTCTTCTTCATCTTCATCAAGAGAATCCTCGCTCAAATCAAGCATATTTTCATCCTCATCTTCATCAAGAAATACCTCGCTCAAATCAATTGTATTTGACATTAAGTCCCTTGCCTCATTCTTATTTGCAATCACACATTTAGGCACAAATACGGGAGCTTTTGGATTTAATTTTCTACTCAAAGCAGCTGGTTAGACCTACTTTTGTTGGATCAAATCATTGTCATTCTCTAATAACTTTACTTGTTTTTCAGTATTCATCAATAAAGCATCAAAGTTATGCGAACATAATTATGTCACTTGAGGAATTACTAATATCTTGTCTCTTCTCATTGTCATGAAAATTTCTTGTTGTACCCTTTTCACTACATGGAGAATTCTTTTGACTAGTCGGGGTAAGAGTCTGATTACTAGTTGAATTTTTGTGTGCAACCAGTGTCTAGTTTTTAGTTGCATTCTTGTTTTCAACTTGCAAAACATACTACCCAAAATTTTCAGCATCTTCAACATCATATGTATCCATTAGTTTTTGTCCTGAATCTATTAAATTTTTTCCTAAGCCAACTTGTGGCACATCAACCCCAACTCTTGGTGTTACCCTACGTTTTTAGTTGTGCTAGACATCAAATTCAGCCCAACTTCTTTTGATTGCACTTCATTAGTAGCAACATGTTGGTTAGTGAAATCACCTTTGTTTTCGGTAGTTGTTTAAACACCAATATATCTTGTATCAACATTCATTTGTAGGAAATATGGAAGGAAAAATAATATCTTTAGAGAATGCTCAAGTTTATTATAGGCTACTTAAGGCCACTTGAGATGATTACAATCGTCAACTACATCACTACTTATACTACTCAAAATAGAAAACAAAAAGTCTTGCACAAATAACTAAATACATGTATCACAATTTACTAGATACATGTACTACGAAATTCTAAAGAGGCTTATTTAAAAGACTAAGAGATAATTTCGGGATACTAAACATTGATTCATTAATTCCAACACTCCCCCTTAATGCATTTGCTTGATAACTCCAATGCATTCTCGAAGATAGCAAAATTTTTCTCTAGGAAGAGCTTTGGTGAAGATGTCAGCAAGTTGTTCTCCTGTCTGACGATAATGCAACTGAATTTCGCCTTTCTCTGGTGCTTCTCAGATAAAATGATACTTGATGGAAATATGCTTTGATCTTTCATGGCTGACTAGATTCTTGACAGTTGCAATTGCTGATTTAAAATCACAATACAAAACAGTCCATTTTTTTTGTTTTTCACCAATGTCTTCAAATATTCTCCTAAGCCAAATAGCTTGAGAAGTAGCCTTGGATGATGAAACATATTCTGCTTCGGCAGTGGATTGAGCAACAACACTTTGCTTTTTTGATAACCAAGAACAAATACTTTATCCAAATTAGAAAGCATAACCAGAAGTATTGTTCATGTCATCTATACATCCAGCCCAATCGCTATCAGAATAACCAATTAAGTTCAAATCTCCACCAAATTTGTACATTATCCCATAAGCCATTGTTCCTTGCAAGTAGCGTAAAACACTCTTTGCAACTCCAAAATGCACTTGGCTTGGTTCTTGCATGAATCTGGATAATAAACTAGCAGCAAACATAATATCTGGCCTTGTTGAAGTAAGATATAGCAAACTTCCAATCAAACTCCTATAATGTGAGCTATTAACTTTC